>CM054057.1:761360978-761960978 GCA_028641055.1 Alopecurus myosuroides
TTAAAAGTGCAATACGGATCAAAGTAATGCTAACTCGTTGCATGGTCCTAGCCACCTAGCAGGCCTAACTATGAACTAACATGGTAAGTCTCAGCACATGCACTTATCTCATAAGTAGGTGTATAATCATATATGCAGCTTAATGTTAGATATAACACCACAGTTCAAGTTCATGCTGGCCGGTGCTGTCATTTACTTGGAACGAGATCCGAAGCAAAGCAACACAACTCATCACATGCTACAGCATCTTTCATGTAAGGGGTTCAAGAAGCACCCGTTGAAGATAAGTGATAGGATAATGCACTCATGAACCTTGCGATGAAAAAACTATTGGTGAGATCGATGGAGCCACTAATCCATCCATCTTCTCACATGGCATCTATGCACAGATCAGCTCTATAAATGGCCGCCTTAAGCCACGTCCATTTCAACAGCCAGCACACTTACTGTCAATAACAGCCAGCCACACGTCTCCTATAGCTACCTAGCTAGCCATGGCAAACCCTAGCTATTTCACTAGCGCTCCCGTTACCCAAGAGATCCTGCAGACCGAGCTCAACTTCCACTTGTATCAGTACCAGATGCTTGAAGGGTCGCCAAATGAACAGTGGTGGCCTCAAAGCATCCCAAGTGGTTTGGAGCCATATACGCCAATGATTGGACCATGTATGATGGTCCAGGCCCCAACGCGAATCTTGTCGCGCGTGGTCAGGGCGTGCATACGGAGTGTGACAACGTTAACAACTCGTGGTTGGTTGTTCTCAGCATAGTATTCGTCGATGAAAGGTTCGGCCGGCTCATCTATGTCCTTGCGAGTTCCGTACTATTTTCGCTTCAAGTTTTCAATTGTTTCACTGTTCAATCGTATATGTGTTTCCACATTTGGCGTAGATTTAAGGGGTCAACCCTGAAGGTGGTCGGAAACTACGGAGGACTACCTGTACAGGAATGGGCAATCGTCGGCGGGACCGGAGTGTTTGGATTTGCACAAGGTGTTGCCACCTTCAAAGGATATGGTGGGGTGGACCAAGGGAACATTAAGGAGTTCAACATCCGTGTCGCTGCCCCACTTCGCAAATCCACCAGTGAGTCATCGAGCACAATGCCCTTGTCGTTGAGTTCCAGCTAACTTACTACCTTTCTTATTTTTGGATCAACACCTACTTTTGGATCCAAACCTACATATCAGCGTTTGTAAGCCAATCATGCTACTCCATCGCATAGGTGCCGGCTGCTCCCAACATGGAGGGGCCGTTGGGTGGCAAAGGAGGAGATGCTTTTGAGATCCCCGACCAGCCTCATCGCTTGGAGAGTGTGACAATTAGAAGTGGTGACATCATTGATTCACTTGCGTTTTCCTACACCGACCAAGCTGGGAAGAAGCAAACCTCTGGTCCATGGGGTGGTAATGGCGGGCTCGAGGAAACGGTGAGTGGATAACTGAATATTGGAGAACATTTATGCATCCCAATGTTATTGGAGCACGTTTCATCATTTCATATGCGTTCTTCAATCTATTTATACGAACAAACATGTGCTTACTTGTGGATGTAATTCCATTTGCAGATAACGTTTGCTCCTACTGAGACTCTAAAGAAAGTATTTGGAACAACCGGTAACTTTGGAGGAAACATTGTTGTTACCTCACTTACCATTGTCACCAGCTTTACAACATATCCGACTTTTGGAAAAGGAAAAGGAACCGGAAATACTAGTTTCAGCTTACCCGAGAAGGACGCCAGCTTTATTGTCGGCTTCTTTGGTCGTGCTGGATTATTTGTCGACGCAATCGGTGCTTACGTCGCAAATTAGTGCAAGTTTTCCCCTGAAGAATAATCGTGGCTTTAGGTCAAGCCTCCCACCTTTTGTTTTTGTTTTCATCATTTGAACTTTTCCGCAAGTACCATGGACACCCACTTTGTCCTCATCGGATGTACTATTGTTATTTCCCTTACAAGTTTGTGTTTTTGTTGTAACCAACCATTTGCTTCAATATAGGGTTGTGCGTGTTGATCTTTAGGGTTTGGGTGTAACGACGTTGCCCTGTGGGTCGTCGGTTCCGTGTTATATATCGGGTGGAAAGAGGACTCCACCGTGGCAAACATAGAATACATGATGACGTGGTGTACTACACCATGGTCAGCCCATACGATACAATAAGTTCAATAGCCCCCTTAATCTAAACTCTTACAAATATTTAGATTACTCTTAAACTCATCTAACTCTCTAACAGGTAATGGTTTAGTAAAACGATCAGCCACTTGACCTTGCTGGAGATAAACTTGATTTCAAGATTTTGCTTGCGACTCTTTCTCGAACAAAATGAAAATCAATCTCTATATGTTTTGTATGAGCATGAAACACAGTATTTGCAGACAAACAGGTTGCACCTAAGTTGTCACACCACAGACATGGTCTTTCTTTCAGTTTAACACCAAGCTTATGAAGAAGTGCTTCTACCCAAATCAACTCAGCTGTAGCATTAGCAACAGCTTTGTATTCGGCTTCAGTGCTTGAACATGAGACTGTGGCTTGTTTTCATGAACTCCAAGAAACCAAATTTGGTCCAAGAAAGATTGCAAATCTCCGGTGGAACGTCGATCATCAAGACATCCAGCCCAGTCTGCATATGAAAAAGCACTCAAAAGTGTATGAGAGGAACGTGTAAATGTGATACCAACTTGAAGTGTACTTTGAACATATCTCAATATCCTCTTTGCTGCAGACCAATGTGATGTTGTTGGAGCATGTAAGTATTGACAAATTTTGATAACTGAGAAGGATAAATCTGAACGTGTGAGAGTCAAATATTGTAGAGCCCCAACAATACTTCAAAACTGAGTACTATCTTCAGAACCAAGAAGTGTACCCTCATGTAATGATAGTTGCTCAGTGGAAAATAATGGTGTAGGTGCTGGTTTACAATCTCTCATGCCAACTCTTGCTAACAAATCCATAGCATATTTTTCTTGTGTTCGAACCAAGCCATCTTAATTCTTTTAACTTCAATTCCCAGAAAGAAATGCAAGTCACCAAGATCTTTAATAGAAAAGTGTCTATTTAGGTCTCGAAGCAAGAGGGATGTGGCATCATGTGAAGAACTTGCAACTATAATATCATCAACATAGATAAGAACAAACATGCAAATACCTGACCTTTGATAAAGGAACAGAGAAGTATCAGCCTTTGATGCCATAAAACCAAGATCTTGCAGTTTAGAGTTGAGTTTAGAGTACTAGGCTCGTGGGGCTTGCTTCAAACCATATAAAGCCTTGTCAAGTCTGCAAACATAATGAGGAACATCTGGGACTTCAAACCTGGAGGTTATTTCATATAGACCTCCTCTTCCAGAACACCATGTAAAAACGCGTTCTTGATATCTAGCTGCCGTAAGCTCCATCCTCTAGAGACTACAATTGCAAGAACAATTCGAATAGTATCAGCTTTTACCACTGGGCTAAAAGTATCTTCATAGTCTATGCCATATATTTGCTACTAAACGTGTTTTATATCTGTCGACTGTGCCATCTGCATTTTTCTTAATACGGTAAACCCACTTAGAATCAATTAAATTTCGGTTTTTACTTGGGGGAACAAGATGCCATGTCTTATTCTGAAGCAATGCATTGTATTCTTCTTCCATTGTACCCTTCCAATTTGAGTCATCTAGTGCCTCGGATAGAGAACAAGGTTCACCCGTAGATGCTAGCAAACCATGGCGAGGGGAACTATCCCTATATATTTTAGGCTGTTTACCATAACGAATTGTACCATCCTCATATTTCCCGGGTTTACGTATACCTTTCTATAGTCTTGTACGCGGTGCAGGTACTTGTTGTACGGAGTTAGACTCCGCAGAAGATCCCAGCTCAGGTGCCTCTGCAGCAGACATTGGTGAGACATTGGTGAGACGGGGAGCTCGGGAAACCCGCTCAGGGGATTTTCGTTGTCATCATTGCCAGCATGCAACACAGGCGAATCGTCGGCGGATGTTGATCGGCCCTGGGTCCCGCCCAAGGGGACAGCGGTGCTGCTGTCGGCATGCATAGGAGACAGCGGGGGGGGGGGGGGGGGACCGCTCGGGGGCACCGCCCGCATGAATAGGGGACAGCGGACGGGACTGCTCGGGGGCACCATGCAGAGGCGACAAAGAACCCCGCCCGGAGGAATGCTCCAGGTGCGATGACCGAGGCGAATCACTCGCCTACTTCATCTGAGGCACCTGAATCTGCCTCGGGATCGCTGAGTGCTGGATCCGAGGCTGCTCCAGAATCATCATCAGATCAGTAGCTATTTCGTCTTCTTCTGAGTTGGTGCATGCCATTTTTGCCCGTTTTGAGCCATTTCATCACCATTTTGCATCAAATTTTCTTCCTGTGCTTCCTCCGGTTCCTGACTATGGTTAGTAACAGAATAACAGGCAAAGGCATATAGTCATCTATGTGTGCACCCCCATGTGTTGATGTTGTAGGAAGAAGAAGTATATCTTCTCGAAGGCGTTTACCCGCATTTGGATGTAATGAGGCAAAAGGAAAACTTGTTCATCGAAGACAACATCTCTAGATATGTAAACTCGTCCTGTAGAGACATCAAGACATTTGATTCCTTTATGACGAGGACTGTATCCTAGAAAAACACAACGTGTCGAACGAAACGCAAGCTTGCGCTTGTTATAGGGACGAAGGTTGGGCCAACAAGCACAACCAAAGACACGAAGAGAATCATAATTTGGTGTGGTGTGTAATAGACGTCCAACAGGAGTTTCTGAGTTTATGACTTCGCTAGGAAGCAAATTGATGAGAAATGTGGCAGTGAGAAACGCTTCATCCCAGAATTTTAATGGCATAGATGCATTTGCTAGCAACGCAAGACCCACTTCAACTATGTGACGGTGTTTGCGCTCAGCTGATCCATTTTGTTGATGTGCATGAGGACAAGACATGTGATGAGTAATACCAATTTTCTGGAAGAAGCTATTTAGTTTGTCATATTCACCTCCCATCGGTTTGCATAGTTATAATTTTTCTATCAAACTCGCGCTAAACAAGTTGTTGGAAGTTTAGAAAGACTTGATAAACTTGAGACCGTTTCTTGAGAAGGTAAATCCAAGTGAATTTACTATAATAATCTACATAATATGTATGTTTGCCAACAGAGGCTAGGGCAGGACCCCATACATCAGAGAAAACCTGTTCTAAAGGAACAGTGGAAACACTCATAGAAACAGGATATGGAAGTTGATGACTTTTTGCTAGTTGACAAGAATCACATATGTAAGGATTTAATTATGGAGTATGAGCTAACTTATTTTTTCTAAGAACTTGTTAAACCACAAAAGAAGAGGGATTCCCTAAACGGCGATGCCATGTGGATGATGTTGGCTTTATTGAAACAAAAGCATGCTTGGACGCCGACCCCGTAGAAACTGGCACTAGAGGGGTGTGCAACATAGAATGACCAATATCACTTATGAACATACCTTTTCCATCAGCCGTGTGTCGTCCATCATAATTCTCTCTAGCAGATAGCTTGCTTAATTCACCGGTGATGTGAACTGTACCGCCAGTATCAGAATACATTTAGTGTCCACACCGTAAGAGGCAATGTTTGCAGTCTTTGTGTTGTCACGATCATCATCATTATCTGAATCATCCTCATAGCGCCACCAGCAGTCTGCAGCAGGGTGACCATGTATCTTGCAAATCTGGCAGGTGACGTCAACAAAGGGAGTGGGAGTGCGATCACGCCGGTTGCGGCGTCGCCCTCGGTTGCCATCATCACGACGGCCACCATCTCGGTCATCACGGAGTCGGGTATCCCTCTGATCATCATGTTTGTCACGGCGGTCACCACGTCCTCTCTCATCGCGGTAGTCACCACGTCCTCTCTCGTCGCGGTAGTCAGCACGACCATGATAGTCACCGCGATCACCACGCCCGCGGTAGTCACCGCGATCACCAGTGCTGAGGTCACCACAATCATGGGCACCTCCATCACGGCGGTCACCACGCCGATCATCGCGGTAGCGCATGTCTCCGGCATAGTCTCGGACATGATGCACCGCATTGGCCGAGGAAGTGAAGGAGCCAGGAGAGGAATCATCAAGCATCTCGTTGCGCATGTCGTAGGAGGAGAGTTTGCCAAACAAATCATCAAGAGTGGTGCCTGGATTTTCATTAACAGTGGTGACTAGGGCATTGTAGGAGCTGTCCAGCCCATGGAGGACATACCCGATGAGCTCATCGTCTTCTAGGGGCTTTGCTGCTGCAGATAGTTCTGACGCGAAGCCTTTCATCTCGGTGACATATTGATCAGCTGTGAGGTCCTTCTTTTTGGTGTCATTGAGAGCTGAGCGAAGGTGCTGAACTTTAGATCTCAAGACTGAGGAGAACATAGCAGTGATTACAGCCCAAACCTCAGTAGTGGACTCCATCCCAATATGATGAGCAAGAATATCAGGAGAGAGGGAGTTGAGCAGAAAACGAAGGACTTGCTGATCCCTGGCGATCCAGATCAGATAGGCAGGGTTTTCTTCCGCAATCACCTTGTCGTTGTTGTCTTTGGCTTCAACAGTTTTGGCAGGAGCACGATCAGTACCGTCGAGCAGGCCCATCACATTAGCACCTCGGAAGCCAGGAAACACCAGAGCCTTCCACAGAAGGTAATTCGCCGGAGTGAGAAGTTGAGTCGAGGGAGATCTAAGAGCAGCGGACAGAGAAGAGCTTGTTGAGGAACACATCTTGGCGGAAGTAAACGTGGGTTTTGGGTATGCGGCGGCAGACTAGATGAACTGCGGTGGCAAGGTTTTTGGTTTTGCTTTGTTTTTGTGCGGCGGCAGATTGCAGAGCAATGGCGGCGGCAGGTGTTTTGGCTTGAGGTTTTGGGTTTTGGGTGCAGTGGCAGATTTCTGGGCAATGGCGGCGGCAGTTTTTGGCTTTGGTTTTGGTGCAGCGGCGGCGACGGCTCAAAGGCGGCGGCGGCGGCTCGGAAGCTAGATCATCACGGAAGAGAACCGCTCTGATACCATGTTGATCTTCAGGGTTTGGGTGTAACGATGTTGCCATATGGGTCGTCGTTTCCGTGTTATATATCGAGTGGAAAGAGGCCCCACCGTGGCAAACATAGAATACATGATTACGTGGTGTACTACACCATGGTCAGCCCATACGATACAATAAGTTCAATAGTGCCGCCCTTTTGCTTTTCTATCAGCTGAGTATTCTAAGATTGACTGAATTAAGCACCATATAAGCATGTGCATCGACGGTTGGGTGGGCTTAAACTGGTTGTACACCCGGCGATAAATTCTCCCGTTTATGGTTGGGTTGTTTTTGACGTGCTTAGACGTGTGTACATAGGTAAGTGACGGAGAGCCTCGTTTAAAAGTTACGATCAGGTAGTTTTGGGTTAATCGAATACTCTACCGAGCCCCCTTGTCATGTATTTATTAGGCACTTTGTGGTGCAAACGTGTATAGGGAGAGTATACAAGTAGGACTCGATGTCCGTTACACATACGAGTAGGACTACGATACTAATTCTAACACCCCCCTTAATCACAACGTGCGTAAGTTGAGATTATGTTTGAACTCTTCAATCTTGCTGGCTGAATGTGGCTTTGTAAAACCATCGGCGACTTGATCCTTTGAAGGAATGAAGAGAATCTCCAGCTGCTTGTTCAATACGCGCTCTCTAACAAAGTGAAAATCTATCTTAATGTGTTTAGCTCTTGCATGAAAGACATGATTAGCTGAAAAGTATGATGCTCCCAAATTATCACACCATATACATGGTGTCTGAGTCGATTTAGCTCCAAGCTCCTCAAGCAATGATTGTACCCAAATTATTTCGGCTATGGCATTTGCTACAGACATGTACTCTGCCTCAGAGCTGGACCTCGAGACTGTAGCTTGCTTCTTAGCACTCCAAGAAATCAAATTCAGCCCGAAAAACAAAGCAAATCCCCCAGTTGATCGACGATCATCTACCCAACCAGCCCAATCTACATCTGAGAAGGCACTGACTAGAGTGGAGATGGATCTTATAAATGTCAATCCAAGACCAACTGACTGCTTAATATACTGTAAAATACGTTTAGCAGGAGTCCAATGTACAGTGGTGGGAGCATGTAAATACTGAACGACTTTATTAACTGCATAAGAGATATCGGGACGTAAGGGTTAAATACCGTAATGCACCTACAATGCTTCTATATCTGGTGCTATCTTCGGGACCCAACACATTTCCCTCTCCCGCAGTAAGCTTCTCAGATGATGATAACGGCTCCTGAACAATGTGTCATCCCAACCCGTGTAAGAATATCTTGAGCATACTTGGTTTGACTGAGCAACAGACCATCATTAACTTTGTTTACTTCAATTTCCAAAAAATAGGTGATATCACCAAGATCCTTTAATGTAAAATCCTTGCTTAAATCTTTCAGAAGAGCAACTGTTGCACCTTGAGATGAGCTAGCAACGATTATGTCATCCACATATATGAGCATATATATAGTAATGTGTGACTTATGATAGATAAACAAGGAAGTGTCTGACTTTGAGGCAACAAAACCAAGAGCAATGAGTTTGGAACTCAATCGAGAATACCATGCTCGAGGTGCCTGTTTCAGTCCATAGAGAGCCTTGTAAAGTTTGCAAATATAACCTGGTTTCCCTTTATCTTCATAGCTCGGTGTTTCTCATAAAGAAATCCTCTTTCAGAAAACCATGAAGAAAAACATTCTTGACGTCTTGCTGTCGTAGACTCCATCCCCTGGAAACAGGTATTGCCAAGACAAGACGGACAGTTGCAATTTTGACTATCTGACCGAATGTATCCTCATAGTCAATACCATATCGTTGTTTAAAACCTTTGGCTACCAAACGAGCTTATATCGGTCAATAGAGCCATTTGATTTGCGCTTAACTTTATATATCCATCGACAATCAATAACATGTTTACCTTGTTGTTGTGGTACCAACCTCCACGTTTTGTTTTTCATGACAACATCATATTCCTCATCCATAGCTTTCCTCCAATTAGGATCTATCACGGCATCTTGCAAATTTGCAGGTTCATCAGATGTGCAAGTTAAACACCATCGAATTGTCCCGTCGGTGTATTTTCCTTGGCTTGTGTATTCCCTTGGATGCACGTGTACCATGGAGCACAGGAGGCTCTGGAGCAAAAGATCCTGCTGAACCGGATTGGAAACTGTTGGGTGGCACAGATGATCGTGTAGCCTCCTGTGTGTTTGAAGGAGAGACAGATGGGCCTGCCTCATAGTTGTCTGCCGCAGACGATCTGAGCACCCTGTTGTGCCATGCGGGCTATGCAGGCCACACGCCTCAGGCGAGGCCTCATTGGAGGAGGACCGCGGGCTGCCGGCCATGCGCGGGTCAGATGCGCCAGGCGAGGCCTTATTGGAGGAACCCCGATCCGAGGACGACTGCATGGGCGACCCTGACACAAATTTCGTCAGAAAATCATCTCTTTGTTTTGTGCTTTTGTCCTGTCCAGGTGAAAAATCAGAAGAGCTCGTTTGACCTCCGTTTTCAACAAAATTTTCATCAGTTTCTTGATTTCTGCCTCATGTTTCCTGCGTAACAGAACAAGTAGGTCTTGACATAGGATTAGCAGCAGGAATATTAACCATTTGTAAGTCATAAACATGTTCATCCCCTTGCTCAAACATGCAAAGTGTCGGATCAAGTAAAAGAATTTTTTTCCGAAGAAGAGCACCTGCATTTGGGTGGAGTTTTATGAAAGAAAAAACAGCCTCATCAAATACAACATCTTGAAAAATATAGACGCGACTCGTGGCAACGTCTAGACACTTTACTCCCTTGTGGCATGGGCTATATCCTAAGAAGACACATTGCTTAGAACGGAAAGAGAGTCTACGTGTATTGTCTGGACGGAGATTAGGCCAACACGCCCATCCAAACATGCGGAGAGAGGAATAATCAGGCCGAGTTCCTAGAAGGCGATGAACTGGGGTATCATTTTTTATGACTTTGCTTGGAAGCATGTTAATAAGATATGTGGCAGTAAGAAAGACTTCGTCCCAAAATTGGGACGTGTCTGAGAGGAACGTGTAAATGTGATACCAACTTGCAGTGTACTTTGAACTTATCTCAATATTCTCTTTGCTGCAGACCAGTCTGATGTTGCTGGAGCATGTAAGTATTGACAAACTTTGTTAACTGAGAAGGATAAATCTGGACGTGTGCCAGTCAAATATTGTAGAGCCCCAATAATACTTCGAAACTGAGTACTATCTTCAGAACCAAGAAGTGTACCCTCATGTAATGATTGTTGCTCAGTGGAGGATAATGGTGTAGGTGCTGGTTTACAATCTCTCATACCAACTCTTGCTAACAAAACCATAGCATATTTTTCTTGTGTTAGAACCAATCCATCCTTAATTCTTTTAACTTCAATTCCCAGAAAGAAATGCAAGTCACCAAGATCTTTAATAGCAAATTGTCTATTTAGGTCTCGAAGCAAGAGGGATGTGGCATCATGTGAAGAACTTGCAACTATAATATCATCACCATAGATAAGAAAAAACATGCAAATACCTGAACTTTGATAAAGGAACAGAGAAGTATAAGCCTTTGATGCCATAAAACCAAGATCTTGCAGTTTAGAGCTGAGTTTAGAGTACCATGCTCGTGGGGCTTGCTTCAAACCATATAAAGCATTGTCAAGTCTGCAAACATAATGAGGAACATCTGGGTCTTGAAAACCTGGAGGTTGTTTCATATAGACCTCCTCTTCTAGAATACCATGTAAAAACGCGTTCATGACATCCAGCTGTCGTAAGCTCCATCCTCTAGAGACTGCAATTGCAAGAACAATTCGAATAGTTGCAACTTTTACCACTGGGCTAAAAGTATCTTCATAGTCTATATCATATCTTTGCTTGAACCATTTTGCTACTAACCGTGCATTATATCTGTCAACTGTGCCATCTGCATTTTTCTTAATACGGCAAACTCACTTACAATCAATTAATTTTTTGTTTGTACTTGGGGGAACAAGATGCCATGTCTTATTCTGAAGCAATGCATTGTATTCTTCTTCCATTGCACCCTTCCAATTTGATTCATCTAGTTACTCGGATAGAGAACAAGGTTCACCTGTAGATGTTAGCAAACCATGGCGAGGGGAACGTTCCCTATATATTTTAGGTTGCTTACCATAACGAATTGTACCATCCTCATATTTCCTGGGTTTACGTATACCTTCATGTAGTCTTGTAGGCGGTGCAGGTACTGGTTGTACGGAGTTAGACTCCGCAGAAGATCCCAGCTCAGGTGCCTCTGCAGCAGACGCTGGCTAGACGGGGAGCTCGGGAGACCCGCACAGGGGATTTTCGCTGTCATCATTGCCAACATGCAGCGCAGGCGATTCATCGGCGGACGTTGATCGGCCCTGGGTCCCGCCTAGGGGGACAACAGTGCTGCTATCAGCATGCAGAGGAGATAGCGGGGGGGGGGACCGCTCGGGGGCACCGCCCGCATGCAGAGGGGACAGCGGAGGGGACTGCTCAGGGGCACCGCCCGCATGCAGAGGAGACAAAGAACCCCGCGCGGAGTAATACTCCATGTGCGATGACCGAGGCGAATCTTCCTCGCCTGCTGCATCTGAAGCACCTGAATCTGCCTCGGGGTCGCTGAGTGCAGGATCCGAGGCTGCTCCAGAATCATCATCAGAATCAGTAGCTATTTCGTCTTCTTCTGAGTTGGTGTGCATGCCATTTTCTGCCCCGTTTTGAGCCTTCTTCACCATTTTGCATCAAATTTTCTTCTTGTGCTTCCTCTGGTTCCTGGCTATGGTTAGTAACAGGAATAACAGGCAAATGCATATAGTCATCTATGTGTGCACCCCCATGTGTTGATGTTGTAGGAAGAAGAAGTATGTCTTCTCGAAGGCGTTTACCCGCATTTGGATGTAATGAGGCAAAAGGAAAAACTTGTTCATCGAAGACAACATCTCTAGATATGTAAACTCGGCCTATAGAGACATCAAGACATTTGACTCCTTTATGACGAGGACTGTATCCTAGAAAAACACAACGTCTCGAACGAAACACAAGCTTGCGCTTGTTATAGGGACGATGGTTGGGCCAACAAGCACAACCAAAGACACGAAGAGAATCGTAATTTGGTGTGGTGTGTAATAGACGTCCAACAGGAGTTTCTGAGTTTATGACTTTTCTAGGAAGCAAATTGATGATGAATGTGGTAGTGAGAAACGCTTCATCCCAGAATTTTAATGGCATAGATGCATTTGCTAGCAAGGGAAGACCCACTTCAACTATGTGACGGTGTTTGCGCTCAGCTGGTGCATTTTGTTGATGCGCAAGACGACAAGACACGTGATGAGTAATACCAATTTCCTGGAAGAGCTATTTAGTTTCTCAGATTCACCTCCCCAATCGGTTGCATAGTTATAATTTTTCTATCAAACTTGCTCAACAAGTTGTTGGAAGTTTAGAAAGACTTGATAAACTTCAGATCGTTTATTGAGAAGGTAAATCCAAGTGAATTTACTATAATCATCAATTTAGCTTACATAATATGTATGTTTGCCAACAGAGGCTGGGGCAGGACCCCATACAACAGAGAAAACTTGTTCTAAAGGAATAGTGGAAACACTCATAGAAACATATGGAAGTTGATGACTTTTTGCTAGTTGACAAGAATCACATATGTAAGGATTTAATTCTGGAGTATGAGCTAACTTATTTTTCCTAAGAATTTGTTGAACCATAAAAGAAGAGGGATGCCCTGTAACATCCCAGTGTTTGGGAGGTTATAAGGATCTAAATTTAATATGTGCATTTGCAAAGCATGCATCTAAAAGTACGGGAAATTTTGGCGCGAAAGTTTAAACGAATCAAAGTGACCAAAGTTTCACCTCACATGATGAAATAGGTCTAGTTCATCTAGTTAAGAGTACATTTGGAATGAACTTTATAACAAGTATCTTAAGAAACCAAATCATCTGGTTACACAAACTATAATTAGTTGTGACCAACACAGACTCTCAACAACCTTAACCACAAGTCTATAAGTGACTTGGGATAATTCACTAGGTATCTAGAACTCAAAGAGAGGTGAATATCCAAATCACACAATTGATAATCATACTTCCACCGATAAGTAATACACAATTGAACCATCTCATTAATAGAGGTGTTATATCCTCTCAAACAATAACTCTTTAAGATATCAGTCATTCACACCACATCTTTCCAAATTATTTAGTAACTATTAAGTTAACATTCACAAGTAAATAATAAAGGTTTAATAGAATACAAATGATACCCACAAGTCTTAACTCCCAACCCACAAGTGGGAAATGACATAATGCTTGTATTAACATATTTATCGAATATGTACATATCTCATCCATCATAACAGAAGTACCTAAATGAAGAAATAAGCTTCTTAACCTACTGTTAAAACTTTGATCATCACATATGATATTTCCAAAACTCTACATCTGCATTATGTTTACAAAATAAGAGGATGAAATAAAATCAAGACACCTAAGAAAAACAACTATCAATTATGACATAAGTCATTAAACCCAATAACCTTCTTATGCTCATTGTATTAAACATCTTATACAAGTGATCATATGAAATTTCAACACCTCAATGAATCATTTGATCAACTTATGATCTTAAGTCATCATCCCACAAACACTCTATATTTCCAACCACATCAATAATCAACAAATCAAGTATCCCTCGATACAAGTAATGAATAACAACAAGATATAACCTCCATTAGAAGAATTGAATTAAAAGCTAAGTAAAGCTAATCATGTATGAGACAAGTACCTATCTTATGGGAAATAAATTAAGAAGTTTATGGAAGGATAACAAAAGCATGAACTAACTCTTAATCTAGATCTTGTTATGTTGCCTAGAAAATTTTATCTTGTTTCCCAATCTTCTCCAAGACAATATGCAAGAGAAGCCACTACAAGAAAGGAGGAACTACCACAAGAAGATCTACATAAGGATTCTTTAGGTTGTCTTAGAAGTGCTAACTCAATCTATCCTGAAGAATTTGGAAAATTATACACCAAGATCAATTCTTATTTATCTATCTAGAAACAATGTGGTATTCTAATGTTGGTGTTATATAGAAGTAGTTTGGTAACAAGTTTGCAACCTTGTTAACAAATCACTTTGGTAGGCTCTAACAATTGAGTGTCATATAGAAATAAACATAAGGTTTGATAACCTTGTATCTATCAGCCATTTGTATATGAAAAGTAATTTGAGGGCAAGCCTTGCAAACTTGTCAACAAATTCTTCTTATATGCATAGGGAAAATGGATGTATAGAATACACTACATTCTGTTATATATAAAACCATGATCCATAAAAGGAATAGAATAACAAGAAAAAAATTAATTAACCACATTATAACTTGAACCACACATACAATTTATAAGTAAGGAAAAAACCAAGTTAAGGAAGAAAACAAGCAACATGTTGAAATCCAAGTGTTTGATGTTATATAAGAATAATTTGATTGCAAGCTCAGATCAACCTTGTGAACAGAATATTCATGTAAGCATTAAAACAACTGAGTTTCAATAATCTATTTTTCATCATAATTGAATACACCATAAAAATGAAATGGTTATGGAATCAAATGAATTCATTTCTTCAGGAGCTACAATTTACTGCTGAAGTTAGTATCTGGGAACCACTCCATATATCCTATCAGCTCTAGTGGTGAATGTCTTAAGATCAAGATACCATCAAGGGATGATATTACTTGCAAAGGACCAAGGCAATGTCTGAAGGCTAGTGGTAACTAGAGAGGAGAACATCAAGCAACAGAAGACCACAGGAAGCAACACTGCATCAGTAAGGGAGCATAAGAATTTATCCAGGCAGTCATTAGGATATAATAGAGAATCATTAACCTCTATCAAGCTCATCAGAGATGAGGAACTCATAATAATATCTTTATTGGAAACAACTATCAAGTATGGGATAATAACAAGCCTTTATATCCACATGTCTTGATATGTGGAGGTAGATGAAAACAAGCTTAAAACCTTGTTTTCCAAATCCTTTTCACATGTAAGACTTACAGATGATAACAAAAACTCATATATATATAACCATGTAAATGATTACATGTTTTAAAACAACATTAGATATTATCTACAATTGAAACCTATGTGGAAAACAAGTAAATCAGATTCCAAAACCACACATGTTTTCCATGTGATCAAGTACTGAAAACAGCAAACATAGAATGCACAAACCTCAGTAAAATGTCAACCAAACTTGCTAGGAGTTTCAATTAGGAGATAACAAAGCCTCATAAGAGAAAATAAGTTCATTACCTAATAAAAATAATTTAGTATGTCATGGGATACAATTCTCTATTAAATGAACTTCATTTCCATACACAGAAACAATACCAAGTAATGTTACCAAATCATTTTCTAAAAGAATTTGTATCCAAGAAGGTCCAACGAGAACACACCACTTGGTGAACCATATGTGTGTGGTGTGATTATGATATTCATGCCTAAAATATATTTTAAGACATTTAATAAATTAAATAGAGGGAAAACAACAAAAATCACTTAATCTAGCACCCTAAATAAAAAATACAAATATTGCTCCAATTCACTAAAACAAAACATGGTGAGATTGAAAATTTGATGAGCTTTCCAAATATATTTTTTAATAATTTTTATCTTCAGAGATAGGTCAAGAAAACATAGCTTTTCTTCTTAGTTTTAGTAACAGAAGGACTTCAACGCAATTTACAGAAACTTGTAGGGGGTTATGTTAATATGTGTCATCTTCAACCTTGGACATTAGGACACTGTGCGTGTCGTTGCCGAATTCGTCGCGGTGACACCTTCTGCTCGCCGCCCTCGACAGGAGAAAGCCATCACGGCGTAGTACTTCCTCTCCTCTATCCCATGGAGCCATTTGCCCTCTCCCTCTTTTGCTCCGCACACCACAAACCGAAACCCTAGTTCATCTAGCTACCGTCTAACGCCGCCGATTCGGGCCACCTCGAAGGCAACTGAGGCCACTCTGAGATGCGTTTGGACCTACTCTTCCTCCTCGAGTACGTACAAGTGCGGGGAAGCCCGAGGCAATGGGAATTTCACCGTCGTTCATAAGTACGACCCCCGCCGTTTCTTCCTCGCCGCCGGCAACCAGGACCTCCCCGTGCCTCACCGTCTGCACCACAACACTCCTGGTAATCCGCTGAGCACTACAGTGCCTTTCATTTTCACTCTCGTTTCCAAATTCATCGGGGCACCGTTGACCGCGCCGGCCGCCGCGCAACTGGATGTCGGCGACATTCCGAGAACCATTTGGTCACACCGCCACCTTCCCTGAACTCCTTGAGACCTTGTCTATCTAGTGGTATGGTTGAATCCTTCAAATTTGTAGCCAATCAACGGATTCAAATTCAACTGAAGAAATCCCCTCCGCAGCTGACGTCAGCATGACGTCAGGAGCATTTTCCATTTTCTTTTTCTTTTAATTTTTGATTTAAAACCAAACTAACAGGTGGATCCCACGTGTCTATTTAAAAAAACAGAAAAATCATTAATCTTATATATTCCATCACTTTTAATCTCTTCATCAGAAAAATACAAATAAAATTTATAAATGCTTAGAAAAAATATATTGTAAATGTTTATCAACTTTTAAAAAATGTTTACTAAAATTTAAAATTTAATATTTTCTCAAATTAACTTAAATCATTTAAAATTGAGAAAAATAATAAATAATTCATAAAATCAGAAAAATACAAGTTATATACCAAAATGCTCCAAATGACTAATGCAACCCATCTATGATGTTTTAATGGTCATTTGACCAAGTTTTCATGTGTGCAATGTTTTTCCTAGTCATTTAATTCAGTTAAAATTAATAAAATAATAACTTATTCAAATATTTTCATAAAACATCAATTGATGTACCAAATTAAAGAGAACAACATTTCCAACTCATATATGTCAACTGTAAAACATTTTACTTAACTTCTAAACTTTCTTTTATAAGTATACTGAAAGTCTATAAATGTCTATTAAAACCCAGAGATAATTATCACAACATTATTTTCCTTATTTGATAAAACTCTCATGTTTTCACACCTACTAAGCCTATCATCACAAGACACTAGCAAGTTATGTGATGATAGAATAGTTGTAATCGTTCATCATTTTCAACTAAACTTATTGTCATTAACTATACACTTTTAGAACATAAAATCAAACATGTTTGGTACCTTTATAATAACTGTTTTCCATGTGCTATTGTCTTGTTACTTCACCAAGTAATCAACACTTCTACTTAAACATGATAACATTTGTTTGCTAAGTAAAAGTGAAACACATATAAGTCTAAAATATGTAATAACCACATCACCCTAAGTAATGAAACATTTCACCTAAAAACTTGTGTGAGTAGAATATCGTATCAAACGTGGCTTATACCTGTAAGCTGGGGTGTTTTCCAGGGTAATTCACGATGCATCTCATTACTATGCATGTATCATCTTGCCAATGTTTTCTGTAGTCCTTACCGGGACTACTTTGCTATCTTTCAGATGTCGGAATTGTCTACATGACCCTTGAACCCCGAAGACATTGATTATTATGATTATTTCAACATCAGGAAAGTTCATCACTTGCTCATATCCTTTGCAGTACTTCATAACAAACTAATTGCAAAAACCCTATCGTCTTATCACCTACTCTCAAAAGAATGCTTGATCCTATTTTTATAATAATATGACTAACTGAATGACTACCCGAGTGGTAGTGTTCTGTTTGGTGGGCGGATGGAACCTTGGTAAGATGAATAGGTCTAAGGAAGGTTCCATCTGCATGGGAACGTATTACCTAGGATTAATCACAACTGCCGTCAGGATTCTTGCGCCCTAAATTCGTGTTGACCATGGATCTTCTATGGGGGGAGTAAGTCAGCCGTGATCTTTTCTCGTTCGCATGTCAACGGGCTGCCAGAGACGTACGCTCTAGGTTCTACGGGACTACATGCACATGGCTGGGATCCCTTATTTCCCACGGACTCTGCGGGTCTAGGATGGTCTGCCAGGGGCGCGTAGATATCCATCGTGAGGGGTAGAATCAGGCGTTCAACCTGCTGGCAGAAATGGGTGGGCATGCGTTGTGTGGAGAAGCACGGTTTGGCTTGGACCAACAACCGGGCTCCACACCTGAGTGGGAGTGGACAGGATCTCGAGCCTGGTAGTGCAACATGGTCTTGGTCATCCATGGGTAAAGTAACGCACCTCTGCAGAGTGTAAAAGGATGTGGCATGTTACCCCTTGTTCCGGGAAGGAGCTGAGAACGCCGCAGGAAAGGCAACTCCATGAAAGTTCCTGTGAACATCTGGCGGGCATAGTCTTCAGAATTAAAAGCAACCTCTTGAAGAAAGATTTACAAAAACCTTGCATTAGCTTATAACTCTTTTGAGTCTAAAGCTGTAGTTAGGCATCAAACTATTCTGTATATATCATGAACTTGCTGAGTAACGCTCGTTACTCATTCGTTCCCCTTTGACCCCCTGCTTAGAGTTGAAGCCTGAGGGAAGTCGTCATCGTGAAGCCATCACTACCTCATGAAGCCAGATGGAGTCATCTCTTACTTAGTCAGGAAAGCATCATCATCAACAACGCTGATGGAGAAGAAGCTATCATGGTGTAGGTGGAGTCCATTCTCGGACTTAGTTGTTCAAGCCATAGATTAGGGCTGACATCAGCCATAATGGATTTAGTTCTGAGCTAGAGTAATTCTCCAGCTTGGATCTTCGAATTGCTTATCCTGATGTTTCATTTGTATGAGATCTTCTTTGATTCTTCAAAGAGATTCTCGAGATTTTGTAATGAAGATTGTATCCTATAGCTTTGCTTGGACCCGCTGTGTTTCTGTTGTACCACTCTGAGAGATGTAATATTCACGGATAAGTCCTTCTGTGGGTATTATGTCATCGACTTGCGCACTACACATGAAGTGGTGTGTTGGGTCACCTCAGATGGTATCAGAGCGAAGCGACCTTAGGTCTAAAACCTTTTAGGAGATCTGTAGGTTGGTAAAGATTATAGGAAGCCATCTTATCTAAACCACACTCCCTACAACTATGATGATCATCCACTTGAGAATGATACGATCATACTTGTATAGAATCTTCTTACTCAACTTGAGTAAAGATACCTATCTATTTTCTTAATACCTAGGTATGAATAGTTAGAAGTCTACCATGTGTTTGTGTTATTGAGAAAAAGAGTGTTTTGACATAGTCAGAGATGATTAAGTCACATATATGATTACCCCATTCTAGGAACGAATATGATGGAGTAGAACATGGTATAGAGTAAGCATAGGAGTAATTAAGAAGGGATATTTCAGAATCATGAAGAGTCATCAGACCATGGTAACTATGGGGTAAATACCATACCCTCAGTTATCAAGTCTAGAGGTGAATCATGGTAGTATGGTATAGTGTAGAATTAGGCTAAATCATAAGCATTGATGGAAGCTACATTCCTACTCCAAAGGCGTGATCAACAACATGAAGGATCAACAGATGCCACGAGAAGCCTATCATAGTGAAGATTAAGTGATTTAGTTGTCATGGTACTTAGTTCTATTTGGAAACAAGTTAAAGAACAACTACTATAGGATCATTTTGTCTTGGTGTATTCCATTGCAGTAAGGCATGAAATTGGAGTAATTATCAATGCAAAGAGTGGTTGTGTAGTATAGGATTACAGGGTACCATATACCTACTTGTAGTGTATAGCATTTAGGAGCCTTGGTACTTGAGATGTTTTACTCTAAGTATCTTTATTTCACAGGATTTTGATGCATGAGTGATAACTGCATTTGGAATTTATTGGATTTTATTTGGATCTTTGATTGACTAGATCTATACATGAAGATGGAACTTGATGTGCATATGCATGTGCAAACACTGAGTTCTATCTTGATGCTACTGGTCTAGAGGGTATAGGCTCAGAATGAGAGCGGTCTGAGTAATAAGCAGATGAAAGCAAACACCAAAGCTCTGGAAGACCAGGAAATCAAGAAGGCAGAAGACAATGAAGCCACTGATGGGAATGGACCATAGTCCATATCATGCTTTGAATTGGTGACATACTTCATTAAAACATGGAGATATACCACGAGTGATGCCAACATGTAACATGAGTGGTTATATCTTAGAAAGAAATATGTAGAAGTTCGATATATAAACTCATAGAGTCACCCCGTAGAAGTTGAAAACCAATGATATAGAAGGACCATAGGAAGTAACCAGTGGAATAGGTTATAGTCCTCTATAGGAATAGCTAAAACTCGAGGAAACTCGAAGATATTTTCACTAAATAGATGAGTCTAAATCAATGTACACTAAGTTGTACAAGTTTCTTTGAGCAGTATTCCTCTTGAGACCATTAGATTGAACCAAATGGAGTTCTAAACATAGACAATATCCAGTGTACCGGAAGAATCTTAATGGTTATTCATCACCGGGTGGATGTACCAAATGTTATCCAGAAAGTTCTGAGAGGTAGGAAACCATACCTATTCATCGGAGAATGAAACTTGGTATCCACTATATGGTGGAAATACCACGTGATCTTCGTAAGACCATTAGGAAGGCCTAGTAACAAAACAAAGTTGTCATAGCAACAGGATACGTATTAGATCATTACGCAAGACAGTGGCAGGTGAACAATCTAGACAAGAGGCTACACATGACAAGGTCAATCCAAGAAAAACAGTTGTGAAGATTCAACGGTCTACAGAAGTTCTCTCTATCTACCTATACGTAAGAGAGGTTGAACTTCGGGACGAAGTTCTTGTTAAGGGGGAGATACTGTAACATCCCAGTGTTTGGGAGGTTATAAGGATCTAAATTTAATATGTGCATTTGCAAAGCATGCAACTAAAAGTACGGGAAATTTTGGCGCGAAAGTTTAAACGAATCAAAGTGACCAAAGTTTCACCTGACATGATGAAATAGGTCTAGTTCATCTAGTTAAGAGTACATTTGGAATGATCTTTATAACAAGTATCTTAAGAAACCAAATCATCTGGTTACACAAACTATAATTAGTTGTGACCAACACAAACTCTCAACAACCTTAACCACAAGTCTATAAGTGACTTGGGATAATTCACTAGGTATCTAGAACTCAAAGAGAGGTGAATATCCAAATCACACAATTGATAATCATACTTCCACCGATAAGTAATACACAATTGAACCATCTCATTAATAGAGGTGTTATATCCTCTCAAACAATAACTCTTTAAGATATCAATCATTCACACCACATCTTTCCAAATTATTTAGTAACTATTAAGTTAACATTCAAGGGTAAATAATAAAGGTTTAATAGAATACAGATGATACCCACAAGTCTTAACTCCCAACCCACAAGTGGGAAATGACATAATAATTGTATTAACATATTTATCGAATATGTACATATCTCATCCATCATAACAGAAGTACCTAAATGAAGAAATAAGCTTCTTAACCTACTGTTAAAACTTTGATCATCACATATGATATTTCCAAAACTCTACATCTGCATTATGTTTACAAAATAAGAGGATGAAATAAAATCAAGACACCTGAGAAAAACAACTATCAATTATGACATAAGTCATTAAACCCAATAACCTTCTTATGCTCATTGTATTAAACATCATATACAAGTGAGCATATGAAATCTCAACACCTCAATGAATCGTTTGATCAACTTATGATCTTAAGTCATCATCCCACAAACACTCTATATTTCCAACCACATCAATAATCAACAAATCAAGTATCCCTCGATACAAGTAATGAATAACAACAAGATATAACCTCCATTAGAAGAATTGAATTAAAAGCTAAGTAAAACTAATCATGTATGAGACAAGTACCTATCTTATGGGAAATAAATTAAGAAGTTTATGGAAGGATAACAAAAGCATGAACTAACTCTTAATCTAGATCTTGTTATGTTGCCTAGAAAATTTTATCTTGTTTCCCAATCTTCTCCAAGACAATATCCAAGAGAAGCCACCACAAGAAATGAGGAACTACCACAAGAAGATCTACATAAGGATTCTTTAGGTTGTCTTAGAAGTGCTAACTCAATCTATCCTGAAGAATTTGGAAAATCATACACCAAGATCAATTCTTATTTATCTATCTAGAAACAATGTGGTATTCTAATGTTGGTGTTATATAGAAGTAGTTTGGTAACAAGTTTGCAACCTTGTTAACAAATCACTTTGGTAGGCTCTAACAATTGAGTGTCATATACAAATAAACATAAGGTTTGATAACCTTGTATCTATCAGCCATTTGTATATGAAAAGTAATTTGAGGGCAAGCCTTGCAAACTTGTCAACAAATTCTTCTTATATGCATAGGGAAAATGGATGTATAGAATACACTTACATTCTGTTATATATAAAACCATGATCCATAAAAGGAATAGAATAACAAGAAAAAAATTAATTAACCACATTATAACTTGAACCACACATACAATTTATAAGTAAGGAAGAAACCAAGTTAAGGAAGAAAAAAAGCAACATGTTGAAATCCAAGTGTTTGATGTTATATAAGAATAATTTGATTGCAAGGTCAGATCAACCTTGTGAACAGAATATTCATGTAAGCATTAAAACAACTGAGTTTCAATAATCTATTTTTCATCATAATTGAATACACCATAAAAATGAAATGGTTATGGAATCAAATGAATTCATTTCTTCGGGAGCTACAATTTACTGCTGAAGTTAATATCTGGGAACCACTCCATATATCCTATCAGCTCTAGTGGTGAATGTCTTAAGATCAAGAGACCATCAAGGGATGATATTACTTGCAAAGGACCAAGGAAATGTCTGAAGGCTAGTGGTAACTAGAGAGAAGAACACCAAGCAACAGAAGACCACAGGAAGCAACACTGCATCAGTAAGGGAGCATAAGAATTTATCCAGTGAGTCATTAGGATATAATAGAGAATCATTAACCTCTATCAAGCTCATCAGAGATGAGGAACTCATAATAATATCTTTACTGGAAACAACTATCAAGTATGGGATAATAACAATCCTTTATATCCACATGTCTTGATATGTGGAGGTAGATGAAAACAAGCTTAAAACCTTGTTTTCCAAATCCTTTTCACATGTAAGACTCGTATATATATAACCATGTAAATGATTACATGTTTTAAAACAACATTAGATATTATCTACAATTGAAACCAATGTGGAAAACAAGTAAATCAGATTCCAAAATCACACATGTTTTCCATTTGATCAAGTACTGTAAACAGCAAATATAGAATGCACAAACCTCAGTAAAATGTCAACCAAACTTGCTAGGAGTTTCAATTAGGAGATAACAAAGCCTCATAAGAGAAAATAAGTTCATTACCTAATAAAAATAATTTAGTATGTCATGGGATACAATTCTCTATTAAGTGAACTTCATTTCCATACACAGAAACAATACCAAGTAATGTTACCAAGTCATTTTCTAAAAGAATTTGTATCCAAGAAGGTCCAACGAGAACACACCACTTGGTGAACCATATGTGTGTGGTGTGATTATGATATTCATGCCTAAAATAAATTTTAAGACATTTAATAAATTAAATAGAGGGAAAACAACAAAAATCACTTAATCTAGCACCCTAAATAAAAAATACAAATATTGCTCCAATTCACTAAAACAAAACATGGTGAGACTGAAAATTTGATGATCTTTCCAAATATATTTTTTAATAATTTTTATCTTCACAGATAGGTCCAGAAAACATAGCTTTTCTTCTCAGTTTTAGTAACAGAAGGACTTGAACGCAATTTACAGAAACTTGTAGGGGGTTATGTTAATATGTGTCATCTTCAACCTTGGACAGTAGGACTTTGTGCGTGTCGTTGCCGAATTCGTCGCGGTGACACCTTCTGCTCGCCGCCCTCGACAAGAGAAAGCCATCACGGCGTAGTACTTCCTCTCCTCTATCCCATGGAGCCATTTGCCCTCTCCCTCTTTTGCTCCGCACACCACAAACCGAAACCCTAGTTCATCGAGCTACCGGCCAACGCCGTCGATTCGGGCCACCTCGAAGGCAACTGAGGCCACTCGGAGATGCGTTTGGACCTACTCTTCCTCCTCGAGTACGTACAAGTGCGGGGAAGCCCGAGGCAATGGGAATTTCACCGTCGTTCATAAGTACGGCCGCCGCCGTTTCTTCCTCGCCGCCGGCAACCAGGACCTCCCCGTGCCTCACCGTCTGCACCACAACACTCCTGGTAATCCGCTGAGCACTACGGTGCCTTTCATTTTCATTCTCGTTTCCAAATTCATCGGGGCACCGTTGACCGCCGCCGGCCGCCGCGCAACTGGATGCCGGCGACATTCCGAGAACCATTTGGTCACACCGCCATCTTCCCTAAACTCCTTGAGACCTTGTCTATCTAGTGGTATGGTTGAATCCTTCAAATTTGTAGCCAATCAACGGATTCAAATTCAACTGAAGAAATCCCCTCCGCAGCTGACGTCACCCAGACGTCAGCATGACGTCAGGAGCATTTTCCCTTTTCTTTTTCTTTTAATTTTTGATTTAAAACAAAACTGACAGGTGGGTCCCACCTGTCCATTTAAAAAAAGCAGAAAAATCATTAATCTTATATATTCCATAAGTTTTAATCTCTTCATCAGAAAAATACAAATAAAATTTATAAATGCTTAGAAAAATATATTGTAAATGTTTATCAACTTTTAAAAAATGTTTACTAAAATTTAAAATTTAATATTTTCTCAAATTAACTTAAATCATTTAAAATTGACAAAAATAATAAATAATTCATAAAATCAGAAAAATACAAGTTATATACCAAAATGCTCCAAATGACTAATGCAACCCATCTATGATGTTTTCATGGTAATTTGACCAAGTTTTCATGGGTGCAATGTTTTTCCTAGTCATTTAATTCAGTTAAAATTAATAAAATAATAACTTATTCAGATATTTTCATAAAACATCAATTGATATACCAAATTAAAGAGAACAACATTTCCAACTCAAATATGTCAACTGTAAAACATTTTACTTAACTTCTAAACTTGCTTTTATAAGTATACTGAAAGTCTATAAATGTCTATTAAAAACCAGAGATAATTATCACAACATTATTTTCCTTATTTGATAAAACTCTCATGTTTTCACACCTACTAAGCCTATCATCACAAGACACTAGCAAGTTATGTGATGATAGAATAGTTGTAATCGTTCATCATTTTCAACTAAACTTATTGTCATTAACTATACACTTTTAGAACAAAAAAACATGTTTGGTACCTTTGTAATAACTGTTTTCCATGTGTTATTGTCTTGTTACTTCACCAAGTAATCAACACTTCTACTTAAAAATGATAACATTTGTTTGCTAAGTAAAAGTGAAACACATATAAGTCTAAAATAAGTAATAACCACATCCCTAAGTAATGAAACATTTCACCTAAAAACTTGTGTGAGTACAATATCGTATCAAACGTGGCTTATACCTGTAAGCTGGGGTGTTTTCCAGGGTAATTCATGATGCATCTCATGACTATGCATGTATCATCTTGCCAATGTTTTCTGTAGTCCTTACCGGGACTACTTTGCTATCTTTCAGATGTCGGAATTGTCTACATGACCCTTGAACCCCGAAGACATTGATTATTATGATTATTTCAACATCAGGCAAGTTCATCACTTGCTCATATCCTTTGCAGTACTTCATAACAAACTAATTGCAAAAACCCTATCGTCTTATCACCTACTCTCAAAAGAATGCATGATCCTATTTTTATAATAATATGACTAATTGAATGACTACCCGAGTGGTAGTGTTCTGTTTGGTGGGCGGATGGAACCATGGTAAGATGAATAGGTCTAAGGAAGGTTCCATCTGCATGGGAACGTATTACCTAGGATTAATCACAACTGCCGTCAGGATTCTTGCGCCGTAAATTCGCGTTGACCATGGATCTTCTATGGGGGGAGTAAGTCAGCCGTGATCTTTTCTCGTTCGCATGTCAGCGGGCTGCGAGAGACGTACGCTGTAGGTTCTGCGGGACTACATGCACATGGGTGGGATCCCTTAATTCCCACGGACTCTGCGGGTCTATGATGGTCTGTCAGGGGCGCGTAGATATCCATCGTGAGAGGTGGAATCAGGCGTTCAACCTGCTGGCAGAAATGGGTGGGCATGCGTTGTGCGGAGAAGCACAGTTTGGTTTGGACCAACAACCGGGCCCCACACCTGAGTGGGAGTGGACATGATCTCGAGCCTGGTAGTGCAAGATGGTCTTGGTCGTCCATGGGTAAAGTAACGCACCTCTGCAGAGTGTAAAAGGATGTGGCATGTTACCCCTTGTTCCGGGAAGGAGCTGCGAACGCCGCAGGAAAGGCAACTCCATGAAAGTTCTAGTCCTGTGAAGATCTGGCGGGCATAGTCTTCAGAATTAAAAGCAACCTCTTGAAGAAAGATTTACAAAAACCTTGCATTAGCTTATGACTCTTTTGAGTCTAAAGCTGTAGTTAGTGCATCAAACTATTCACTATATATCATGAACTTGCTGAGTAACGCTCGTTACTCATTTGTTCCCGTTTGACCCACTTCTTAGAGTTGAAGCCTGAGGGAAGTCGTCATCGTGAAGCCATCACTACCTCATGAAGCCAGATGGAGTCATCTCTTACTTAGTCAGGAAAGCATCGTCATCAACAACGCTGATGGAGAAGAAGCTATCAAGGTGTAGGTGGAGTCCATTCTCGGACTTAGTTGTTCAAGCCATAGATTAGGGCTGACATCAGCCATAGTGGGTTTTCTGAGCTAGAGTAATTCTCCAGCTTGATCTCGAATTGCTTCTGATGTTTCATTTGTATGAGATCTTCTTTGATTCTTCAAAGAGATTCTCGAGATTTTGTAATGAAGTTTGTATCCTATAGCTTTGCTTGGACCCGCTGTTTTCTGTTGTACCACTCTGAGAGATGTAATATTCACGGATAAGTCCTTCTGTGAGTATTATGTCATTGTTCAAAGAGATTCTCGAGATTTTGTAATGAAGTTTGTATCCTATAGCTTTGCTTGGACCCGCTGTGTTTCTGTTGTACCACTCTGGGAGATGTAATATTCACGGATAAGTCCTTCTGTGAGTATTATGTCATCGACTTGCGCACTACACATGAAGTGGTGTGTTGGGTCACCTCATGCCCTAAACGACGATGCCATGTGGATGATGTTGGCTTTATTGAAACAAAGCATGCTTGGACGCCGACCCCATAGAAACTGGCACTAGAGGGTAACGCCGCCATGACATGTGCCCTTAAACAGAAGTCTTCTTGTCGCCTTATCCTTATCAAAAAGAAATATGGGTGAAATTCGAGGAATACATCATTATCAAGTGTGAGCTTGTGAATGGATAAAATTTTTTGAGGCATTGGGACATGGAGAACATTATTAAGATGTAAGGAGGCATGTCGGGTGTGCAACATAGAATGACCAATATGACTTATGAACATACCTTTTCCATCAGGCGTGTGTATACGTTCACGTCCATCATAATTCTCTCTAGCAGATAGCTTGCTTAATTCACCGGTGATGTGATCCGTAGCGCCAGTATCAGAATACCAGTTAGTGTCCACACCGTAAGAGGCAATGTTTGCAGTCTTGGTGTTGTCACGATCATCATCATTATTTTGAATCATCCTCAGCGCCCCAGCAGTCTGCAGCAGGGACCATGTATCTTGCAAATCTGGCAGGTGGCGTCAACAAAGGAGTGGGAGTGCGATCACGCCGGTTGCGGCGTCGCCCTCGGTTGCCATCATCACAACGGCCACCATCTCGGTCATCACGGAGTCGGGTATCCTCTGATCATCACGTTTGTCACGGCGGTCACCACGTCCTCTCTCATCGCGGTAGTCACCACGACCACGATAGTCACCGCGATCACCACGCCGCGGTAGTCACCGCGATCACCAGTGCTCCGGTCACCACCATCATGGGCACCTCCATCACGGCGGTCACCACGCCGATCATCGCGGTAGCGCATGTCTCGGGCATAGTCTCGGCCAAGCTGCACCGCATTGGCCGAGGAAGTGAAGGAGCCAAGAGAGGAATCATCAAGCAACTTGTTGCGCATGTCGTAGGAGGAGAGTTGGCCAAGCAAATCATCAAGAGTGGTGCCTGGATTTCCATTAACAATGGTGACTAGGGCATTGTAGGAGCTGTCCAGCCCATGGGACATACCCGATGAGCTCATCGTTCTAGGGGCCTTCCGGCTGCAGCTAGTTCTGACGCGAAGCCTTTCATCTCGGTGACATATGATCAGCTGTGAGGTCCTTCTTTTTGGTGTCGAGAGCTGAGCGAAGGTGCTGAACTTTAGATCTAGAGGCTGAGGAGAACATAGCAGTGATTACAGCCCAAACCTCAGTAGTGGACTCCATCCCAATATCATGAGCAAGAATATCAGGAGAGAGGGAGTTGAGCAGAAAACGAAGGACTTGCTGATCCTTGGCGATCCAGATCAGATAGGCAGGGTTTTCTACGGCAATCACCTTGTCGTTGCTGTCTTTGGCTTCAACAGTTTTGGCAGGAGCACGATCAGTACCGTCGAGCAGGCCCATCACATTAGCACCTCGGAAGGCAGGAAACACCAGAGCCTTCCACAGAAGGTAATTCGCCCGAGTGAGAAGTTGAGTCGGGGAGATCTAAGAGCAGCGGACAGAGAAGAGCTTGTTGAGGAACTCATCTTGGCGGAAGTAAACGTGGGTTTTGGGTATGCGGCGGCAGACTAGATGAACTGTGGCGGCAAGGTTTTTGGTTTTGCTTTGTTTTTGTGCGGCGGCAGATTGCAGAGCAATCGCGGCGGCAGCTGTTTTGGCTTGAGGTTTTTTGGTTATGGGTGCGGTGTCAGATTGCTGGGCAATGGCGGCGGCAGTTTTTGGCTTTGGTTTTTGGTGCAGCAGCGGCGGCGGCTCAAAGGCGGCGGCGGCGGCTCGCAGCTAGATCATCACGGAAGAGAACCGCTCTGATACCATGTTGATCTTCAGGGTTTGGGTGTAACGGCGTTGCCCTGTGGGTCGTCGGTTCCGTGTTATATATCGGGTGGAAAGAGGCCTCCACCGTGGCAAACATAGAATACAGGATTACGTGGTGTACTACACCATGGTCAGCCCATACGATACAATAAGTTCAATAGTGCCGCCCTTTTGCTTTTCTATCAGCTGAGTATTCTAAGATTGACTGAATTAAGCACCATATAAGCATGTGCATCGACGGTTTGGGTGGGCTTAAACTGGTTTGTCCACCCGGCGATAAATTCTCCCGTTTACGGTTGGGTTGGGTTTGACTGGCTTAGACGTGTGTACATAGGTAAGTGACGGAGAGCTCCGTTTAAAAGTTACGATCAGGTAGTTTTGGGCTACTCGAATACTCTACCGAGCCCCCTTGTCATGTATTTATATAGGCACTTTGTGGTGCAAACGTGTATAGGGAGAGTATACAAGTAGGACTCGATGTCCGTTACACATACGAGTACGACTACTATACTAATTCTAACACCCTCCCTTAATCACAACGTGCGTAAGTTGAGATTATGTTTGAACTCTTCAAACTTGCTGGCTGACTGTGGCTTTGTAAAACCATCGGCGACTTGATCCTTTGAAGGAATGAAGCGAATCTCCAGCTGCTTGTTCAATACGCGCTCTCTAACAAAGTGAAAATCTATCTTGATGTGTTTAGCTCTTGCATGAAAGACAGGATTAGCTGAAAAGTATGTTGCTCCCAAATTATCACACCATATACATGGTGTCTGGGTCGATTTAGCTCCAAGCTCCTCAAGCAATGATTGTACCCAAATTATTTCGGCTGTGGCATTGGCTACAGACTTGTACTCTGCCTCAGAGCTGGACCTCGAGACTGTAGCTTGCTTCTTAGCACTCCAAGAAATCAAATTCAGCCCAAAAACAAAGCAAAACCTCCAGTTGATCGACGATCATCTACACAACCAGCCCAATCTACAACTAAGAAGGCACTGACTAGTGTGGATGGATCTTATAAATGTCAGTCCAAGACCAACTGACTGCTTAATATACTGTAAAATACGTTTAGCAGGAGTCCAGTGTACAGTGGTGGGAGCATGTAAATACTGACCGACTTTATTAACTGCAAAAGAGATATCGGGACGTGTAAGGGTTAAATACCGTAATGCACCTACAATGCTTTTGTATCTGGTGCTATCTTCGGGACCCAACACATTTCCCTCTCTCGCAGTAAGCTTCTCAGATGATGATAACGGCTCCTGAACAATGTGTCATCCCAACCCGTGTAAGAATATCTTGGGCATACTTGGTTTGACTGAGCAACAAACCATCATTAACTTTGTTTACTTCAATTTCCAAAAAATAGGTGATATCACCAAGATCCTTTAATGTAAAATCCTTGCTTAAATCTTTCCGAAGAGCATCTGTTGCACCTTAGATGAGCTAGCAATGATTATGTCATCCACATATATGAGCATATATATAGTAATGTGTGACTTATGATAGATAAACAAGGAAGTGTCTGACTTTGAGGCAACAAAACCAAGAGCAATGAGTTTGGAACTCAATCGAGAATACCATGCTCGAGGTGCCTGTTTCAGTACATAGAGAGTCTTGTCAAGTTTGCAAATATAACCCGGTTTTCCCTTTATTTTCATAGCCCGGTGTTTTTCTCATATAGACATCCTCTTTCAGAAAACCATGAAGAAAAACATTCTTGACGTCTAGCTGTCGCAGACTCCATCCCTTGGAAACAGATATTGCCAAGACAAGACGGACAGTTGCAATTTTGAGTATCTGACCGAATGTATCCTCATAGTCAATACCATATCGTTGTTTAAAACCTTTGGCTACCAGACGAGCTTTATATCGGTCAATAGAGCCATCTGATTTGCGCTTAACTTTATGTATCCATCAACAATCTATAACATGTTTACCTTGTTGTTGTGGTACCAACCTCCACGTTTTGTTTTTCATGACAGCATCATATTCCTCATCCATAGCTTTCCGTTAATTAGGATCTATAACAGCATCTAGCAAATTTGCAGGTTCATCAGATGTGCAAGTTAAACACCATCGAATTGTCCCGCCGGTGTATTTCCTTGGCTTGTGTATTCCCTTGGATGCACGTGTACCATGGAGCACAGGAGGCTCTGGAGCAAAAGATCCTGCTGAACCGGATTGGAAACTGTTGGGTGGCACAGATGATCGTGTAGCCTCCTGTGTGTTTGAAGGAGAGGCAGATGGGTCCGCCTCATAGTTGTCTACCGCAGACGATCCGAGCACCATGTTGTGCCATGCGGGCTATGCAGGCCACACGCCTCAGGCGAGGCCTCATTGGAGGAGGACCGCGGGCTGACGGTCATACGAGGCCTTATTGGAGGAACCCCGATCCGAGGACGACTGCATGGGCGACCCTGACACAAATTTTGTCAGAAAATCATCTCTGTGTTTCGTGCTTTTGTCCTGTCCAGATGAAAAATCAGAAGAGCTCGTTTGACATCCGTTTTCATCAAAATTTTCATCAGTTTCTTGATTTTTGCCTCATGTTTCCTGCGTAACAGAACAAGTAGGTCTAGACATAGGATTAGCAGCAGGAATATTAACCATTTGTAAGTCATAAACATGTTCATCCCCTTGCTCAAACATGCGAAGTGTCGGATCAAGTAAAAGAATTTCTTTCCGAAGAAGAGCACCTGCATTTGGGTGGAGTTTATGAAAGAAAAAACAGCCTCATCAAATACACCATCTTGAAAATATAGACGCGACTCGTGGCAACGTCTAGACACACTTTACTCCCTTGTGGCATGGGCTATATCCTAAGAAGACACATTGCTTAGAACGGAAAGAGAGTTTACGTGTATTGTCTGGACGGAGATTAGGCCAACACGCATAGCCAAACATGTGGAGGAGGAATAATCAGGCCGAGTTCCTAGAAGGCGATGAACTGGGGTATCATATTTATGACTCTGCTTTTATTGTTTTTGACGCACGTGGTCAGCCTAGCCGTGCACGGCAGGAGACAAAGTTGGGTCGGGCAATGCCTGCGTTGTGTCGGGCCGTCATTGTGGCCAACAATACAGGGAAGGTCGGACGCGACGTCGGCGTCATTTACAACATCTCTAGCAGACACCGTATTTTTGGCAGAAATGTAAAAAACCCGCCGTTTTTTTCGTTTCGGGCCGAAAATGCATGCAAACCCGTTTTTCACGCTCCGCATCACGGGTTTGCGGGCTGGCGGAATGCGGTGTCTGCTAGATATGCTCTGTGGTCCACGAGTGGCACACACATCTAAAATTACTGCGGTAGAAAACAATGAAGCTAGCCGAGTGACACAAATTAGGGAACAAAAGTATTCGGGTGCAAAAACGAATTTTCGTCAAAATTGGGTGAAATTCATCTTCTTCCCATAAGTCAAAGTGAAATTAACATACAGATGCAACTACAAGTTTTTTGTCGGTCTGATTTTTAGGAATACATTTTTCCACACACAAGTTGGAGCAAAATCTAATTAGCTAAACCATATCATCGGCAGCGGATAGCCGTTCTGACCCTGGCACGATAAGATGTCTGCACAGCGGACAGGAGGTTTTGGTGTTCATCCAGACGCCGATGCACTGCCGGTGGAACAAGTGCCGGCACGCCGGCACCTCGCTGCACTCCTCCCCGTGCTCGAACACCTCCAGACAGATGGCGCACACCAGCTTCTCCGACGCCCTCCTTCCCTCCGCCGAGTACGGGAAATACCCCAGCAGATTTCTTGTCAGGACCGGCGGCGCGGTGGCCACGGGTACAACAGGCCTCGTCGGCTCCGTCTCCACCGGCGCCGCAGTGCTCCCCCACGCCATCTCGTACTCCGCTGCCCACGTGGCCCTCCGTCGCGCGGCCGCCCGGTCTTCCGCTGACTCTTTGCACATGGACACGAGATGCATGATAAAGATGAGCACAAGGCCGCCCACGAACACGACGTAAGGGAGTGCGATGTCGACCGTATTGAACACATCTTCAATCATCGCCGTACGTCGTGTGGTGGTTGTGGATCGATTGTGTGCTAGTTGGGGACGTGGAGATCTTTCTTGAGTATATCATCAAGAAGCCGGTGCTCTGCATCTTATGTAAACCCGATGTCTCCTATATACCGAGTCGGAGATGCATCGATACTAGTAATACGTCGTCGTCTCGAAATCAGATACAGTACATGCATTAGGAAGCATCGTACTATCCGGTCTTTTAGTACAGATTATCTGCTTGATTCGTTTCGCGAGTGTTAATTTGGTACAGATAGTGGAGACGACGGAAAACAAACGAAAATGGGCCGACATTGGTGGCGCCCGGCCGATCGGAATAGCTCATGGCCGGGGAGACGGCGCGGCATGGGGTGATCCGACGACATCGCGAGGCCGCGTAGAGGCGGTGCCGTTGCCATGCGCATGCCCGTGCCCGGTAGTCGGCGCGGAGGTGGTGTTGTCGCCACGTACGGCAGGCCTGGGTGCCGGCGCGCGGGGCAAGGGGCGTCGGGGCGGTGATCCCACGACGCGAGGCGTTGCGGTGGCGTTGCCCTGCTGCTGTTCCTGCACGTCGCCGGCGTTGACCATGTCGGCGTAGAGGTGGGCGGCGATGACCTGGTTGGCGGCGTCGGAGGTGTGGTACGCGTCCCAGAACACGAAGTCCTTGCGGTCGGCGCACACGCTCGCCGTCGGCAGGCACAGGCCCCCCACCGAGGTGTCCACGTCGCAGCACGACGTGTGCGACGTCGTGAACCCTGCATGCACACCCAAATTAAACCTCTCGTCATCGTCATGTCGAGCACGCGCGGCAGGACGGAGTGCTGGATGATCGTTACCGTATTTGGTGGGGTGCTCGATGAGCTCCATGACGACGGAGTAGCAGTCGGCGAGGGACATGAGCGCGCCGGGGAGCCTGGCGTTGAGGCCGGCGAGCAGCTTCTTGGCCGCCGCGTTGAACTTCATCGCGTACGCGTTCACGTCCTCCAGGCATTCGCCGGTCTCGGACAGGACGCGCTGCGACGGGATGCAGCCGAGCGGGGCGAGCCCGGTGAACCAGACCTTACGCGCACCGAGATGGTACAGCCTCTGCAATACCAGAATATCTGGCTGTGTTAAACTCTCAAGGACAGACTTGGTTCGCATGTCCGTCTTACGTACCGTGAGCTGTTGGTTGATGGTGTCCATGAGGAGGTCGACGAACTCGTCGTGGTTGTACACGATGCCGTCCGCCATGAACGGCCGCAGGAAGTTGTTCACGTAGTCGTTGCTCCCTGCACCAGAAAGCAGGGCATGCCCGTCGTGTCAAAACTTGTACTACCATTGCGTGCACTGCAGCTGATTAAAAAAAAAATTGTACCAAGTCCGATTTGGAAGATTGCGCCATTGACAACCTCCTCGGCGGCCTTCTTGCCGATCTTGGCGATCATTGCGTTCTTGGTCTCCTCGAAGTAGGATATCTGGTTGTCGAATGACAGGTACTCAACCTGCGTAGAGACCCCAAACATCATCAGGTTTTTTGCTGCCAAATAGTAGTCAAATACTAGTGCACATATTCAGCAGCAAAAAGAGAAGAACATCGTGGGCAGATTGCTTACGAAGTAGATGCCGGTCTCGTTGAGGAGTCCAGCCCCGCCCGACGCGAAGTTGACACCGCCGAGGACCGCGTCGTCGGTCATGTACAGGGAGAGGAACGGCGGCGGCGGTGGGACGCCAAACTTGGCAGCTGCAACCATGCATGCATAACCACAAAATACACATCACGCATCTTGCCACTCGATCATATCCGTGCATATATATGCATCCGCGATTGAGGCTTACCCATGATGTCGCCGATGGTCCTGCCGTTGGTGAACCTCCCGGTGGGGTAGCCGCCTTCGTAGTCGATCCCGTACCACGGGTAGTCGCACTTGGCGATGGACAGCAGGAGGTAGTTGTTGTTGCCCACGTCCGACATCGAGTCGCCGAAGATGTAGATCACCGGGGGCCCCTTGGCCGCCGCCGACGGGGTCGCCGTCAGAGCCACGTCACCGACAGTCACCAGCGCGATGATGACAATGGCGACGGCCGTGGTGGTGAAGGATGCCATTGCTCTGCGGTGTCTGCAGTGAATGCTCTTGCGCTTGTGTTGCGCAGGTGAATGGTGATGGCCTAGAGTGTGTCAAGTGGCGATGGTTTTATAGTAGCACACGGTGTGCAGCGTAGTGACACTGCAGGGCAGAGGCAGATGGCATTTCCTGCAGGTTTAGGTAGCGAGAGAATTTTGTGCCCTCGATTGGGTGTAGTGATGGAATTGCGACATCTAATCGTGTGAGAAAAGGCTTGGAGGAAAGGGATTAACCGGCAATATTTTGACCTGAGCTGAGGTGGTAGCTGTGGCTGTTGTGAAAATGTCGTGCTCATCTCGCAAACGGTTTTTGATGGCTAGCTCTTGGAGGTAGCGTGGTGTAAAGAAGAAGAAATTGGTTAGGAATGTAGCTACGGAGAGTAATTGGTTAAAAATGTGATAAGCGTAACTGGATTTGTAAGTTTCTACGTGATCGAAGTTAACACCTGCAATTTCAAACTAATATTAGTATTAAATAGGCAATAAAAGTTACGATAAGTAATAAAATCTACCTTTATCAACCTAGCCGCCGTCAGGACACTAGTAGAAACCACACCTTTTATTATGAGCTAGAAATGGTATTAGTCCCGGTTGCACCAAAATTCAGGACCAATGCATAGCATTGGTTCCGGTATAGCATTGGTCCCGGTTTTTGCGGCCGGGGCAGCATAAATCGCTTGAGTGCATTGGTCCCGGGTTTTAGCTGTCATTTGTCCCGGTTTGTGGCATGAACCGGGACCAATGCCTCGCCACACGCCACGTGGCATGCGCAAGGGCATTGGTCCCGGTTCATGCCACAAACCGGGACGAATGGCCCCCTTGCCCTGCATATACTGCCTCTCAGCCCCCACTTCTCTCTGTTCTTTTTTGCTTGGAGAAGTGAGAGAGGTGGGTGCTAGTGGTAGTTCTTTTACTTTGCACACGAGGTGTTCGACGAAATACCTGAGCCACACATAAGCTCACAGAAAATGGTATCTTCGACCCAGGTTAGCAAACTTATTTTTTTTATCTGTAATTGATACAAAAAAAGTTATATTTGTCGATGTACTGTGGTCATTTCTCTATTGAAGATATTATTGTAATGTTTTTTTACAAACTTAATTATACGATGCAGATGGATGCACGGAAGCGATGGATGTACGGTGACCGGCGCACTTCCGAGTATATGACAGGCCTGCATGAATTTCTCGACGTAGCTCAGGCGAACAAAGATAATGACTTTATGTATTGCTCATGTGTTTATTGTGGGAACGTCAGGGAGCACTCTTCCTCGAGAGTCCTTCACGGCGACCTACTTTGGAGAGGTTTCATGCCCAGCTATAATTGCTGGACCAGGCATGTAGAAAGAGGGGTTGTGATGGAAGACAATGAAGAAAAAGAACATGATCCTTTGTTCCCTGAATACGGTGATACTGCAATGGAACACAATGTAGAAGAAGGAGGTGATCAAGAACAGGCATCGGAAGAGCTTGATGATGATCTTGGCCGAGTTATTGCTGATGCAAGGGAAGCCTGTGAAAGTGAATTGGAGAGGTTGAAGCTGGACAACATGTTACAGGATCACAAAAAGTTGTTGTACCCAAATTGCGAAGATGGTAGCACAAATCTCGGTACCACACTGGAGTTGCTAAAATGGAAGGCACAAAACGGTGTGACTGACAAGGGATTTGAGAGTTTACTTCAACTAATGAAGCCGAAACTTCTAAAGGATAACGAATTTCCTGACAGTACGTACGAAGCAAAGAAAACTCTCTGTCCTTTAGGATTATATGTGCAGAAGATACATGCATGCATTAATGACTGCATCCTCTACCGCGGTGAGAAGTACAAGAATTTGGATGAATGTCCGGTATGCACTGCACTACGGTATAATATCAGACCAGATGACCCTGGTGATGTTGATGGCGAGCTCCCCCCCCCCCCTAAGAGGGTTCCTGCAAAGGTGGTGTGGTATGCTCCTATAATACCACGGTTGAAACGTCTGTTTAGAAACAAAGAGCATGCTAGGTTGTTGCAATGGCACAAAGAAGACCGTAAGAAAGACGGAGAGTTGAGACACCCCCCCTGATGGATCGCAGTGGAGAAAGATCGAGAGAAACTTCCCGGACTTTACAGGAGAGGCAAGAGACTTATGGTTTGGTCTAAGTACAGATGGCTTTAATCCTTTTGGGGAGCAGAGCTCCAGTCATAGCACCTGGCCCGTGACTCTATGTATCTACAACCTTCCTCCTTGGTTGTGCATGAAGCGCAAGTTCATAGCACCTGGCCCGTGACTCTATGCCCGACGCAACCTGGCAACGATATTGATGTGTATCTAAGGCCATTAGTGGAAGAACTCTTACAATTGTGGGGCAAACCAGGTGTACGTGTTGGATGAGAACGAACAAAAGCCATTTGACCTACGGGCGTTGCTTTTCGTAACCATCAATGATTGGCCTGCTCTTAGTAACATTTCCGGACATACAAACAAGGGATACAATGCATGCACACACTGTTTAGATAAGACTGATAGTCTATATTTGGATAAATGTAAGAAGGTTGTATACCCGGGGCATCGTAGATTTCTTCCGATCAAGCATCCCGTAAGAAAGAAAGGAGGGAAGTATTTCAGAGGTGAGGCAGATACCCGGAAGAAGCCTAACCTCCGTAGTGGTAAGGATGTATTCGATATGGTCAAGGACCTAAAAGTAATCTTTGGGAAGGGTGATGGCAGCCAACCTGTTCCGAACGGCCCTGATAAGCGTGCACCCATGTGGAAGAACAAATCTATATTTTGGGAGCTACCCTATTGGAAAGTTCTAGAGGTCCGCTATTCAATCGACGTGATGCACATGACAAAGAATCTCTGCGTGAACCTGCTAGGCTTCCTGGGCATGTATGGGAAGTCAAAAGATACGCCAAAAGCACGGGAGGACCAGCAATGTACGAAAGACCCAAGCAACAAGCACACGGATATAGGGCGCCATTACTTAAGCAGCTACGCTCTTACCAAAGCAGAGAAGAAAATATTTTTTGAAGTCCTTTACAATATCAAGGTGCCGTCTGGCTTCTCGTCGAATATAAAGGGGATAATAAACATGGCAGAGAAAAAATTCCAAAACCTGAAGTCTCATGACTGCCACGTGATTATGACGCAGTTGCTTCCGATTGCATTGAGGGGGCTTCTACTGGAAAATGTTCGAGTACCCATTGTGAAGCTATGTGCATTCCTCAATGCAATATCTCAGAAGGTAATCGATCCAGAAAGTCCGGCAAGATTACAGAGAGATGTGGTCCAGTGTCTTGTTAGTTTTGAGTTGGTGCTCCCACCATCCTTCTTCAACATTATGACTCACCTCCTGGTTCACCTATGTGAAGAGATTCACATTCTAGGTCCGGTATGTCTACACAATATGTTCCCCTTTGAGAGGTTCATGGGAGTCTTGAAAAAATATGTTCATAACCGTGCTAGGCCATAAGGAAGCATCTCGAAGGGCTATGGAACAGAGGAGGTCATTGGGTTCTGTGTTGACTTTATTCCTGACCTTAAGACGATTGGTGTTCATGAATCGCGACATGAGGGGAGACTGAGGGGAAAAGGAACGCTGGCAAAGAAAACAATGATACCCAGGGACGAGCATTCTTTAACTAAAGCACACTACACAGTTCTACAAAATTCTACCTTCATGGCTCCGTATCTCCAGGAACACAAGAATATTGTACGCTCCACAAACCCGGGGAAGGATGACTCATGGATTAAACGCAAACACATGGAGACTTTCGGAAGTTGGTTGCAAACACATCGTATAAATGACACGACTATTGAAGATCAGCTGTACATGTTGGCCGGGTCACCATCTTCGACTAGTGGGAGTTTTCAAGGGTACGAGATAAATGGGAACACATTTTACACGATCGCCCAAGATAAGAAGAGAACCAACCAAAACAGTGGTGTCCGCTTTGATACAACAAACGAGAATGGAAAAAAGGACACATACTATGGTTACATAGAGGAGATATGGGAACTTGACTATGGACCTTCTTTTAAGGTCTCTTTGTTCAAATGCAAACGGGTCAACGTGAATGGACAAGGGGTAAAAGTAGACCCGCTGTACGGAATGACAACAGTGGATCTCAACAATATTGGTTACGATGACGAACCATTCGTCCTAGCCAATGATGTGGCTTAGGTCTTCTATGTGACGGACATGTCATCCAGACCGGAAAAAAGAAAAAATAAGCAAACAAATACATCATACGATGATCCGAAGCATCACATAGTTCTTTCAGGGAAAAGAAACATCGTGGGAATCGAGGACAAGACAGACATGTCAGAATATTATAATAAGTTTGTTGAAATTCCGCCCTTCACAGTCAAAGCTGACCCAACCATCTCGTTGAATAGTGAAGATGCTCCATGGTTACGGCCGAAGCGATCATAAGCAAGGGACATAGGGTTCATGGACCATCTCTACACGAAGAAAACTCAGAAGACTAGATAGGGATGTTAATGGTGATGTGTAATAATAAGTGTGGAATACATGGCATAGTTCTGTTGAAAAAGTGTTCACGAAAACTTGCTGTCTCCTTCTAACATTCTAGGGTTTCGGTTGAAATGACGAGTGTTATGGCCAAACACATGGAATAGTTTGTTATAATGAGCCCATATTGCACACGAACATGCATCTTGGAAGCACAGACAATGTTGACGAAGGAAGTTTTTTTAACTGAATAAAAAAACCATTTTCTATTTTTGGTGTGTCAGAAATGGGTTTTTTTGTGAAGGACCTACCAGAGACATGTTGCAAAACTTGGGGGCTTAATTTATTAAACATGCTAGGACATGAGATTTGCACAAATAAACAAGTTGTTGTCTAAGAAAAGATTTCCATGCACCTCTTTTGAAAATCATAAGTTTCTGATGATTCAGTTGGAAACGAGACAAATTTGAACTACAGGTGCCTCGTAATTTGCTCATAAATTTTGGCAAAAATAATTTTTAGGTACTCAACTACCTATTTCAATAGAGATCCATAGTGAGTTGCTGAATATACAACCCCTAGCTATGAACGGTCATGCCCTTCGTCTTGACTCTCTCGTAAAACGGGCTGAGAAAATTCCAGAAAATACAAAAAAAAAACCTAAATAACGCGAGATCTTTGTGTGGTGTCATTACATATGTCCTAGTATCCACCAAAAATAATAAACTTGGAATACGACGGTTCTGTTGAAAAAGTGTTCACAAAAACTTGCTATCTCCTTCTAACATTCTAGGGTTTCGGTTGAAATGACGGGTGTTATGGCCAAACACATGGCATAGTTTGTTATAGTGATCCCATATTGCACACAAACATGCATCTTGGAAGCACGGACAATATTGACGAAGGAGAAAAAATTAACTGAATTAAAAAACCATTTTCCATTTTCGGAGTGTTAGAAATGGGGTTTTTGTGAAGGACCTACCACAGACATGTTGCAAAACATGGGGGCTTAATTTATTAAACATGCTAGGACATGAGATATGCACAAATAAACAATTTGTTGTCTAAGAAAAGATTTCCATGCACCTCTTTTGAAAATCACAAGTTTCTGTCGATTCAGTTGGAAACGAGACAAATTTGAACTACATGTGCCTCGTAATTTGCTCATGAATTTTGGCAAAAACCATTTTAGGTACTCAACTACCTATTTCAATAGAGATCCATAGTGAGTTCCGGAATACACAACCCCTAGCTACGAACGGTCATTCCCTCCGTCTTGACTTTCTCGTAAAACGGGCTCAGAAAATTCCAGAATATTAAAAAAAAACCTAAATAACGCGAGACCTTCGCGTGGTGTCATTACATATGTCCTAGTATCCACCAAAAATAATAAACTTGGAATACGACGGTTCTGTTGAAAAAGTGTTCACAGAAACTTGCTATCTCCTTCTAACATTCTAGGGTTTCGGTTGAAATGACGGGTTTTATGACCAAACACATAGCATAGTTTGTTATAATGAGCCCATATTGCGCACAAACATGAATCTTGATTGCACGGACAATGTTTATGAATAAAGTTTTTTTAACTGAATAAAAAAAACCATTTTCATTTTCGGAGTGTTAGAAATGGTTTTTTTTGAAGGACCTACCACAGACATGTTGCAATACTTGGGGGCTTTATATTTTAAACATGCTAGGACATAAGATATGCACAAATAAACAATTTGTTGTCTAAGAAAATATTTCCATGCACCTCTTTTCAAAATCACAAGTTTCTGCCGATTTAGTTGGAAACGAGACAAATTTGAACTACAGGTGCCTCGTAATTTGCTCATAAATTTTGGAAAAAATAATTTTTAGGTACTCAACTACCTATTTCAATAGAGATCCACAATGAGTTGTTGAATATACAACCCCTAGCTATGAACAGTCATGCCCTTCTTCTTGACTTTTCCGTCAAACGGGCTGAGAAAATTCCAGAAAATTAAAAAAAAACCTAAATAGTGCGAGACCTTCGCGTGGTGTCATTATATATGTCCGAGTATCCACCAAAAATAATAAACTTGGAATACGACGGTTCTGTTGAAAAAGTTTTCACAAAAACTTGTTATCTTCTTCTAACATTCTAGGGTTTCGGTTGAAATGACGGGTGTTATGGCCAAACACATGGCATAGTTTGTTATAATGATCCCATAATGCACACAAACATGCATCTTGGAAGCACAGACAATGTTGACAAAGGAGAAAAAATTAACTAAATTAAAAAACCATTTTCCATTTTCGGAGTGTCAGAAATGGGTTTTTTGTGCAGGACCTTAACACAGACATGTTGGAAAACTTGGGGGCTTAATTAATTAAACATGCTAGGACATGAGATATGCACAAATAAACAATTTGTTGTCTAAGAAAAGATTTCCATGCACCTCTTTTGAAAATCACATGTTTCTGCCGATTCAGTTGGAAACGAGACAAATTTGAACTACATGTGCCTCGTAATTTGCTCATGAATTTTGGCAAAAAACATTTTTAGGTACTCAACTACCTGTAGCGTTCCCACATTTAAATAATACAAGAGCATCTGTGTTATTGTGCTAGTCCCTGGATCAATTGCTAGCACCATAGTTCAAAATGAAATATCATGCAAATGCGCCAAAATCTATTACATCGCATGATCCAGTCTTTACAAAATATGATTACAACTTGCATAGTCTTAGAAGACTAGCAGAAAACAGAATTACAGCGGAAAACATAGTACAACATTGAGCCCGTCTTCTTCATGTGCCACAGGCAAAACATGTTGGCGATAGACTCGAGATCCTGAACGAGACCTCACTCGTCTTCAAATTCATCCATAATATGGAATATGTAGCCACACGGGAGTCAATACAATTTAATGTATTGGCAAGTAACACTATGGTGGATATAAATGGCAAGAATAATACTACATGCATATTTGGCTGAGTGGAGTTTAAGGCTGTTTTGCATAAAGCCAATTTTGCCTAACACTTTATAAAACTTTTCCTCAAAAATTGAGACATGGCTTGAAAACCATAGCCTCTTCCACCCTTGTTCAACCCTCAAATTTTACTTAAAAAAAATTATGTTGGGAGCCTCCGTTGTCATCCTTGATCAGCTGCTTGAATTTTCTGTAACCGGAGACACGGCTAAGTACTTAGTTTTTAAATCTGCAGAGGTTGTGCACTTTCACCATTAGACCCAACTAACCCAAACTATCCTTAAGCATCCAATTTGTGCTAAGGAAAAGGAGAGAGTTGAGACGAGATTTTTCAGAAGCATTTCCTCATCCCATACTGACTTGACACGCTCCCATTCTAGCCATTCTACCACCACCTGTCAAGTCGGGACAAGACCACGCAACTTAATCCATCTAGCCAGAGCCCATATGACTAATGACTGCACGATAGCAACTTCACTTGGAGGAAACATTGGTCCCTTTATTCCTAGGTGGCAAACCACAAGTGAATCAACACTCAACTCTGACAGCCAATCAAGCCCAATCCACCCAGGTAGTAAATTAACTTAGTAGAATGTAAAAGTTTAATCAAAACAATTTTTGCAAGGCATCAATAATTCTACTAAGTTATCAATGTCTTCTATACTAGCAGGATATAAAGGATGGCTACACACTACTTGGGATAATAGCATATCATAATACTTAGATAAAATTCTTACCATGCATACTACTCAAAACTCTAGGGATGCATAATAAAAATAATAGGTAGTTGATGGTGTGTTACTTGCCTTTGAATTTGGCGAAGAACAATCACCTTCTCTTCACAAAATAGAACGTTCTCTCCGTACAATATAAACAACTCAACAACAATAAACAAACAATCCCAAGCAAAATAACAAAGTATAACAATCAACAAACTTAACACAACAATTTATTCTACAAAGGAATTAATTTGTTTGGGTTTAAAGTATGGAAAATGGCTAAGGATTGTGTCTTGAAGATTCCAAACTTATTGAACAAAAGTTTCACTAAGGATTATCACCTTTACTCTAATATGCAAAAGGAAAAACTGTTATTTCAATACACACAAAGAGAACTAAGAAATTCTTGTTAGTGATTTTCCCTTTTTGACTAAGGGTTAGTTTTTGATCAAAAGATCACACAAAGATCAAATCAATTTCTGTCTTGTTTTCTCCAAGTCTTCTTTTGCTTCCTTGAGTTGCTTCTGATGTCTAAGTATTTTTGCATGTTTCTTCAATGTCCTTGCGTGTAGTCCTCCTTATTAATTATAGGAACTTAGTCATATAGAATAAGAGAGGTAGTAGAGATTGTTAGAGTTTCCCTTAAAAGGACTTGTAAAAATCTTCATCTTGTTAAACTTATGGGAGAGTATTTTTCTTGAGTTGCAGTTGCTCTTCTTGAGGAAAGTCTTCTTGTTGAAGTTTTGGTCAAAAACTCTCATCTTACTTGGAAAACAAATTCTAAGTCTTGTACAAAACACTAATTACCTTGAAAACAAAGTTCTAAGTATTGGAAAACAAATCCTAAGTCTTCACAGCCTTGTCTTAGAAACTCTTCAGGATCCTTTGTAGCTTCCTCCTTGGTGTGGGGACTTCATTGAATCTTCTAACACTTCTAACACTTGATGGTTTTCATACAAACTAGTGGCTGGTCAAATCTAACTTAGCCATAGCACAAAGTCTAAGAGAACAGAAAATAAGGGGAGAAAAGACTTAGAGAAAAAGAGAGAGATGTGGATGATCTTCTTGTCTTCTTGATTTTCTTCTAAGTGCTTCTACTTCTTTGGAGATGCTTCTGAAGTATATTTTCTTGGCTAAGTCCTTCATTTGTCTTCTTGCTTCATGTTGAAAATCTTTGAGTAATTGTAGTATCATCTCCATGGCTTTTCACTAATCCAGACTTAGTGGTTTTCAACTAGGAGGTCCAACTAGGAAAAATAACTTAGAAATATTCTAAGGTCTTTTGTTTTGGTCTCTCTGGCCTAAGGTTAGTCCTTAGCACAAATTTGCTAGAGAAAACATATTGAAAATAATTACAGAAAATAAACTAAGTAAAAAATAGTCACATGAGCATATAACAACCAAAACCTTTTTAACTTAGCCAAAAACTATTTTGGGCGCAAGGGACTGTTAGCAAACATCATAAGGTATCCAAAAATATTTTATTTGCAATTTTTAGATGTATATAATTTAAACTATGCAAAAAATTACCAAACAAGCCTATTTAAATTTGAACCAATTTATGTTTGTCAAATTTGAATTTGGATAGTTCTAAAAGATTCCACGTGTTCAGGGCTTTTGAAAAAGTCCTAATTTGCTTAATTTTGATCTACGGTTAAAAAGTAATGATAGATCTAAGTCGCGGGGGTAATTTTGCAAAACTGCCAAAATAAATTAAATTCCGAAATCGAGTGGATAATGCTGGGCTGACGTGGCGCTGACTGGACTGCTGACTGGGCTTTGACTACTGATTTTGACCAAAAATAAAGTTACTCCGATGGGAAAACAATCTAAACAAAAGTTGTAGAGAATTACTTGCTCTTTCTAACTATCACAAATATAACATCAGTGGATGAATAGTTTACTCACAAATCACAAATTACCTTTCTAGTCCGAAACTTTGACCGTGAATAACTCCTAGCTCGCTTGAACAAAAGAGGTGAGGTTTGGGTCAAAAGAAAGGTCTTGATCAAGAGAACAACTTTGATTATCAAGCCCCGAAGATTTGAGATGGTTTTCTTCTCCGAAAAACGTCAAACGCCAACTGTATTGTACAGAAAATTCCGTACGTCAAAACAAAAAGTGTTCAAAAACAAAGTTGTAGATCAGGGTTAAATCTAACTTCTCACCAAAATGAATTTCGATTTAAAGATCCGACCACGAAGAGATCTAGAAATTATGAATTCAGATCTGAAAGATGGCGATTCGAAATTCTTCCTCCACGGTTGATGAAAAGAGTTGAGGCCTCTCGGGATGGAAAGATAATGGAGAGAGCTTCAATATTGCTTCAGGCTCCGGTGCGGTTCGAGATCGTTTTGATGGGTAGATAAACGAAATACTATTTTGCTGATTAGGGTTTCGGTGGGATGAAAAGGGGAAAATAAATACCGGAGGCTACAGATGTTTATATAGGTTAATGGTCGGTGGAATAGCTTGGGCTCGAAGTTATGAATGCGTAGGAACAATCGGATCCGGATTTGGAGTCATATTTGTTGAGATATTCTTGTTTAACCGTAGGTAGTTTAGAAGAGTACGTTTTCTGGAAATTTGGTTCGATCCTGAACTGGCTTTGCTCGTTCGCACGCTTCATGGGCCAGCCCAGTTCGGCCGAATTTTTTTATTTACTGTTTTCTTTATAAAATTTATAGATCTAAATGATCTCAAACCAATTTCTATAGTTTTGTAAAAATAAATCCTTTCACAAGAAAACATTTAGGTGTTGTTTTAACACATTTAAAATAATTATATTTTCAAAATATGATTAAATAACTATGGCTACTTAATATCATTTTAATTGGAAATATGACAAATCATTTGAAAGGGGGTTTTTATAAAATCCAAAAACATTCTATAAGTCAAATGTTATTTTACAAAAGTCATTTAACTTATTTTTCTTGTTCATATTTTAAAATATGAGTAAACTCTAATAGCAACTTAATGTTATTTCAAAATAAACAAATAGATACTTTGAATAATAAAACTTATTTTGTATGATTTCTTTTAAGGGTTATATGACATGTCTGGATTATTATTTCCAATAGCATTGGAATAACATATAGTACTTCCTTTGTGTTAGAGTTTTATTTGTTTTTGGTGGCTTGGTTTAACCAGAAAACAAAAGTTTTAAATTTTTGTGATTTTTGAATGTTTCCAAAAATCAGGGATGTTACAGACTACCACCCTTAAAAGAAATCTCGTCCCGATATTTGGGAAGGCTAGAGGGGAAAAAAGATTTGGGTTACTTGGATTCCATTGCAACTAGGTGGCTACCACCCTTAAAAGAAACTTTTGTGGGTATACAAATTTCATGGCTTGATTGTGTAGCGTGTCTCCATTTGGCTTGAGTAGAACTTTCTTTCGAAGTACAGCTGCAGACTAACTGGTTCCTCTTGAACTTCATTTGACACTGAGGGGTCAATCTTTGGGTCAATCAAAAGTCCTTGAGTCACACTCAACTTGGTCTTTTGATGTCCTTGGTAATCTTCCATCTTTTTGTTGATATTCTCATGGTTGTTGGCATTCTATATAGGTATGTTCTTGGGTTTAGCATAGATGAGTAGAGATTTAGAGTGATCTAAGGAAGAAATTTACCCAACACAGCAGAAAAGGCAACTTATGCTTACAAACAACATTTAATCAAGCATTCTCACACCAAACAAGTTTTTAGAAAACAAACTAATATTTTCATACCACTCATTGGTATGATCAATACTCTAACACGATAGCGTAGTTCTAGCAAAGTAACTAGATTGGTGGTCTCATCTATATCTTCTGGAGTCTCTTCAAATGTATGGAGGTGTTTCTGATTGCTGGGGAGTCTGACTTCTTCTCTATGTTTCTTCAATGATCTTCTCTGTAGTTTCTTCAGGTTGTGTGAAGGATAATTCTTGTACTTCAGGACATAATATTCACCAACTTGTATGATGGTATACAAGGGAGGTCATCTATAATAAGTGAAGAAAATTTTGAAGATGAATAATAGACGAGAGGATATGAGAAGGATAAGAAGTTTTGTCTTTAGAAGATTTGGATAAAATAGGTTTTCAACCTAGGTCTTTTCCAAACTTAGGGTCTCGAATTCTACAGGCAACACAATGCTCTGATACCATTTTGTAGCGTTCCCACATTTAAATAATGCAAGAACATCTGTGTTATTGTGCTAGTCCCTGGATCAATTGCTGGCACCACAGTTCAAAATGAAATATCATGCAAATGCGTCAAAATATATTACATTGCATGATCCAGTCTTTACAAAATATGATTACAACTTGCATAGTCTTAGAAGACTACTAGAAAAAAAGTGAATTACAGCGGAAAACATAGTACAACATTGAGCCCATCTTCTTCATGTGTGACGAATACATGGATTCTGGACCCTGCGGGTAAGGACACCCCGTCTCAGGCCCAAGGTTAAGGCCCAAGAAGAGGAGTCCTTGGAGTGTTCCAGAAGGCCCACGTGAAGCCCACCGCAAGACTTGCGGGTCAAGACAAGAACTCCTATACGTAATCTACTAGGACTGATGTAACCCCCTCCTGGCTGCATATATAAAGCCACGAGGGAGGAGAGAAAAAGACATCCAATGAGGGAACAACTAATCCCGATCCAATCTAGAGAGAGGAAGATACAAGCCACAACTAGACTAGGCAATACACGGGATACCCTGTACGCCTCGCCATGGTATCGCCATTGTAAACAGCTCGACTATTTCGCCATAATACAGATCAGACAAGCAGGAGTAAGGGTTTTACCTCTACGAGGGCCCCGAACCTGGGTAAATCTTTCTCCTTGTTAGCCGTCGAGGTCACCAGCGCGTACATCGTTCCTCTACTCGAAACCCTACCGGCTCATCCGAGGGATTTGTAGAATCAGAGATTCGACAATTGGCGCCGTCTGTGGGAACGACACGCGCTGGATCTACGGTCTCGCCGGCATCATCTACATCAAGTTTCGGGTCCTCGACCCCATTGATTCGATCTACTTTCGGCTCCTTCAACTTCATCGAGCACTCGCCGGTCTCACACGCGGCCTTCATCGTCTACAACTCTACATCGACATCGTTGTTCACGCGCAGGCTGCAGGACAACAGCAACGTACATATTGCGGACGTCATCAACGGCGGCTCGAAACTCATATGGAAAATTTCTTCGGTGGAAAGCTGCGAAATCAAATTATCTACGTTCTCCAAAAGAATCGCGTATTCGACGGTGAGATCTCTGTGGATGACCCGAACACCGAAGCTCTGTCAGAATCTGACGGAAATCCACGCGACTTCGGGAAAACAATTCTCACGGTCGACTCGGAAATCAATTCGACAATCACACCGTTGAACAGCTGCGGAATACAATCCCGCACCACTCCGTCTTTTTTGAGCCAATTCCAACGGTTAGATCTCCGTCAGCGGCTCGCGCACTACGACACGTTTTGGATCTCTGCGAGTCCGCGAATTCAAGTCGCATATCTGTTTTCGTCAATCTGCGAATCGACACAAAAGTCAATCAACAAAACATGGCGACTCGCCATAATAGTGCCCGGGGGCTCGACATCAACATTGCCTTCCGTGTACACACAACAAACATCGTGACTCCGCCGCGTCGACTCGGTCTGCCACGTCGAGTCTTTCGGACAAACATCCCGACTCCGCCGCGTCGACTCGGTCCGCCGCGTCGAGTCCTTCGGACGAACATCGCGACTCCGCCGCGTCGACTCGGTCCGCCGCGTCGAGTCCTTCGGACAAACATGACACCGCCGCGTCGACTCGGTCCGACGCGTCGAGTCCTTCGGACAAACATGACTCTGCTGCGTCGACTCGGTCCGCCTCGTCGAGTCTTTCGGGTAAACATCGCGACTCCGCCGCATCGAGTCCTTCGAGAAAACATCGTGACTCCGCCGCGTCGACTCGGTACGCCGCGTCGAGTCCTTCGGATAAACATCGCGACTCCTCCGCGTCGACTCGGTCCGCCGCGTCGAGTCCTTCGGGAAGCATCGTGACTCTGCCGCGTCGACTCGGTCCGCTGCGTCGAGTCCTTCAGGAAGCATCGTGACTCCGCCGCGTCGACTCAGTCCGCCTCGTCGGGTCCTTCCGGGAAACATCGCGACTCCGCCGCACAACTCCGCTACATCGAATTCTCTCGAGTAAGCGTCTCGGGGGCTGTCCTTCGCCGCAGCCACACTCGTTGCTCGGGGGCTATGCTGCAAAGTAGACGCACTCGAGAATTCGCCGCAGCCGCACTCGAGACTCGGGGGCTGAGGCGCGAAACAGCCGCACTCGACACACGAGTCCGGTTCATCGATTCCGTCACTCGGCACCGCCTCGTCGACTACGGCAATATCATACAAAGTGCAACGCAGGAACCACAACATCGGCTGCAACTTCGAAAATCGACACAATCCTCCGCTCGGAGTCACCAATCGACACAATCCTCCGCTCGGAATCGCCAATCGACACAATCCTCCGCTCGGAGTCGCCAATCGACACAATCCTCCGCTCGAAGTCGACACATATCCTTCGCTCGGAGTCGACAGATGTCCTCCGCTCGGAGTCGATAGTCGACCGTTGACATCGATCCTCCGCTCGGAGTCGACATACCCTCCTCCGGGAGTCGACGCATGTCCTCCTCCGCGAACCAACAGAAGACAAGCACACGGGGTTAGCTTCAAAACAACTTGAGCCTATGCCCGACTCTGCGAGTCGAACATAGCCTCGGGGGCTACTCCCATCGGGAGCACTGCCGTGCACCCGACAAATCGAAGAAGCAACGTTACAAGATCTTTGAGTCTATGCCCGATTACAAATAATCGCACATAGACTCGGGGGCTACTCCCATCGGGAGCGCTGGCCGCGCACCCAATAAGCGCTGGTCGTGCAACCGACGAGCGCTAAGGGCGTCCTCGACGTACTACCACGTCGAAGCATATGACACGCTGGCCGCGTACCTGAGGAGCTCTGTCAGATTTCTTCGTCCAGATCCTTATTGTGGTCGTACAAACCGCATATTAACTCGGATGAAGAAAAGCTAAACATCAAACTTGTTCGTCTCGACGAGGCGCATACGACAACGCGGGCCAATTCGCGAAATCAGAACATCTTGAAGACTTTTCGGGTCCATCTTCTTGTGTGGACTCGGTGGCTGAGCGTCCGCGTTAATTACACGACTTTCACGTCGTCGTGCGACTCCGCCACGTCCTCGTCGAGTACACGACTTCCCGTTAACTCCATCCGCCGTGTCGATTACACCTCCACCGCGTCGACTCCGACATGTCTAGTCTCTGACACTTCTCGCCACGTCCCATCGGGAGGCAGAACAAGTGCTCAGTGCACCACGACATCACGCGACTGTCAGCCATCAGCCTTATTTCTCTTCGGAATCTTCAAACAAAAAGACACTCGCCACGCAGCGGGGGGGGGGGGGGGGGGGGGGGGGGGAGATTGTGAGTATGCGGCTCCCGCAGAAACCACGACGCCGCACTACGATGTACAGACACATCACTCGAAGCAAAAGACATCACTTGTTACGCGTCCAAAAGAAAATCGCGAGTCCCTAACACGAAATCTCTTTCGTATGGGCATTCTAACACGAAATCTCTTTCGTATGAGCATCAAAGACGCGAAATCTCTTTCGCATAAACTCCCTAACACGAAATCTCTTTCGTATGGGCATTCTAACACGAAATATCTTTCGTATGAGCATCAAAGACGCGAAATCTCTTTTGCATAAACTCCCTAACACGAAATTTCTTTCGTATGAGCATACAAAGACGCGAAATCTCTTTCGCGTAAGCTCCCTAACACGAAATTTCTTTCGTATGGGCATATCAAGACGCGAAATCTCTTTCGCATAAGCTCCCTAACACAAAATTTCTTTCGTATGGGCATATCAAGACGCGAAATATCTTTCGCATAAGGTCCCTAGCTAACACGAAATTTCTTTCGTATGGGCACATCAAAGACGCGGAATCTCTTTCGCATAAACACCCTAACACGAAATCTCTTTCGTATGGGCATAATCAAGACACGAAATTTTCTTTCGCACAGTCACCCTGACACGAAATCTCTTTCGTATGGACGCGAAATTTCTTTCGCATAATCACCCTGACATGAAATCTCTTTCGTATTGGCACATCAAGACGAAATTTCTTTCTTGTAAACTTCATAACGCGAAATCTCTTTCGCACAAGATTAAGAAGGAAGATCTCTTCACCCGAAGAATCGCAAGAACTTGACCAAGGTAAAATTGCGAGTATGCGGCTCCCGCAGCTCTACCACATGATGTATTTACACATCATGACGTGAAATCTCTTTCACAGGAAAAAATACCCTACACACGAAAACTCTTTCGTATGGGCACAACATCCCAAACATGAAAACTCTTTCATATGGGTATAAAACTCCTAACACGAAAACTCTTTCGTATGGATAAAACTACTCGAGTAGGCAGAACCTGCTATTTATTCACATGATGTTTGCACATCATAAACCTGGATTGTTCAGCCGACTAGGCACATCCGGATGCCGTATTCTTTCGAGTACGAAGGTAAGACCCAAGGATCTCTCTTTTGGGCCTGGAATCGCACTCAAGCTGCGTCCTCCGGTAAACTTTCCGTGTCAACAACACGAAGAAAAATCCTAGCGGACGCGCCGGGTACCCATTTAGGTTAAGTTCGACTCGGTAAGACCTCCACGGCCCAGTCGCAACGATCACCTCGCCGGATTCGAGTCGGAGGTCTCGAATTCGTGTAGGCCAGAACCGTTTTTGCCCTAGATGCAATTAATTGGCCCTGATCTTTCGGAGAGCCAAGCGACTGAGCCGCATCCTTCTGTGAAAATAGCCAACGCAAGGCACATTTACCACTCGATACTCGAGTATGAGAAAGCGCATCGCGCAAGGGTATACACTCTCAAAACCAGACGATTGAATAACCAATCAAAGATATCAAGAACGGACTTTGAGCGTCTACCCGACAGATTCTCAATCGAATAAACGCTCGGGGGCTACTGACGAATACATGGATTCTGGACCCTGCGGGTAAGGACACCCCGTCTCAGGCCCAAGGTTAAGGCCCAAGAAGAGGAGTCCTTGGAGTGTTCCAGAAGGCCCACGTGAAGCCCACCCGCAAGACTTGCGGGTCAAGACAAGAACTCCTATACGTAATCTACTAGGACTCATTTAACCCCCTCCTGGCTGCATATATAAAGCCACGAGGGAGGAGAGAAAAAGACATCCAATGAGGGAACAACTAATCCCGATCCAATCTAGAGAGAGGAAGATACAAGCCACAACTAGACTAGGCAATACACGGGATACCCCGTACGCCTCGCCATGGTATCGCCATTGTAAACAGCTCGACTATTTCGCCATAATACAGATCAGACAAGCAGGAGTAAGGGTTTTACCTCTACGAGGGCCCCGAACCTGGGTAAATCTTTCTCCTTGTTAGCCGTCGAGGTCACCAGCGCGTACATCGTTCCTCTACTCGAAACCCTACCGGCTCATCCGAGGGATTTGTAGAATCAGAGATTCGACAATGTGCCACAGGCAAAACATGTTGGCGATAGACTCGAGATCCTGAACGAGACCTCACTCGTCTTCAAATTCATCTGCAATACGGAATATGCAGCCACAAGGGAGTCAATACAATTTAATGTATTGCCAAGTAACACTATGGTGGATATAAATGGCAAGAATAATACTGCATGCATATTTGGCTGATTGGAGTTTAAGGCTGTTTTGCATAAAGCCAATTTTGCCTAACACTTTATAAAACTTTTCCTCAAAAATTGAGACATGGCTTGAAAACAATAGCCTCTTCTACCCTTGTTCAACCCTCAAATTTTACTTAAAAAAATTATGTTGGGAGCCTCCGTTGTCATCCTTGATCAGTTGCTTGAATTGTCCGTAACCGGAGACACGGCTAAGTACTTTGTTTTTAACTTTGTAGAGGTTGTGCACTTTCACCATTAGACCCAACTAACCCAAACTATCCTTAAGCATCCAATTTGTGCTAAGGAAAAGGAGAGAGTTGAGACGAGATTTTTCAGAAGCATTTCCTCATCCCATACTGACTTGACGCGCTCCCATTCTAGCCATTCTACCACCACCTGTCAAGTCGGGACAAGACCAGGCAACTTAATGCATCTAGCCAGAGCCCATATGACTAATGGCTGCACGATAGAAACTTCACTTGGAGGTAACATTGGTCCCTTTATTCCTAGGTGGCAAACCACAAGTGAATGAACACTCAACTCTGACAGCCAATCAAGCCCAATCCACCCAGGTAGTAAATTAACTTAGTAGAATGTAATAGTTTAATCAAAACAATTTTTGCAAGGCATCAATAATTCTACTAAGTTATCAATGTCTTCTATACTAGCATTATATAAAGGATGGCTACACACTACTTGGGATAATACCATATCATAATACTTAGATAAAATTCCTACCATGCATACTACTTAAAACTCTAGGGATGCATAATAAAAATAATAGGTAGTTGATGGTGTGTTACTTGCCTTTGAATTTGGTGAAAAACAGTCACCTTCTCTTCTCAAAATAGAACGTTCTCTCCGTACAATCTAAACAACACAAGTGAACAACAATAAACAATCAATCACAAGCAAAATAACAAAGTATAACAATCAACAAACTTAACACAAAAATTCATTCTACAAAGGAATTAATTTGTTTGGGTTTAAAGTATGGAAAATGGCTAAGGATTGTGTCTTGAAGATTCCAAACTTATTGAACAAAAGTTTCACTAAGGATTATCACCTTTACTCTAATATGCAAAAGGAAAAACTGTTCTTTCAATACACACAAAGAGAACTAAGAAATTCTTGTTAGTGATTTTCCCTTTGTGACTAAGGGTTAGTTTTTGATCAAAAGATCACACAAAGATCAAATCAATTTCTGTCTTGTTTTCTCCAAGTCTTCTTTTGCTTCCTTGAGTTGCTTCTGATGTCTAAGTATTTTTCATGTTTCTTCAATGTCCTTGCGTGTAGTCCTCCTTATTAATTATAGGAACTTAGTCATATAGAATAAGAGAGGTAGTAGAGATTGTTACAGTTTCCCTTAAAAGGACTTGTAAAAATCTTCATCTTGTTAAACTTCTGGGAGAGTATTCTTCTTGAGTTGCAGTTTCTCTTCTTGAGGAAAGTCTTCTTGTTGAAGTCTTGGTCAAAAACTCTCATCTTACTTGGAAAATAAATTCTAAGTCTTGTACAAAACACTAATTACCTTGAAAACAAAGTTCTAAGTATTGGAAAAAAATCCTAAGTGTTCACAGCCTTGTCTTAGAAAATCTTCAGGATCCTTTGTAGCTTCCTCCTTGGTGTGGGGACTTCATTGAATCTTCTAACACTTCTAACACTTGATGGTTTTCATACAAAGTAGTGGCTGGTCAAATCTAACTTAGCCATAGCACAAAGTCTAAGAGAACAGAAAATAAGGGGAGAAAAGACTTAGAGAAAAAGAGAGAGATGTGGATGGTCTTCTTGTCTTCTTGATTTTCTTCTAAGTGCTTCTACTTCTTTGGAGATGCTTCTGAAGTCTATTTTCTTGGCTAAGTCCTTCATTTGTCTTCTTGCTTCATGTTGAAAATCTTCGAGTAATTGTAGTATCTCCATGGCTTTTCACTAATCCAGACTTAGTGGTTTTCAACTAGGAGGGCCAACTAGGAAAAATAACTTAGAAATATTCTAAGGTCTTTTGTTTTGGTATCTCTGGCCTAAGGTTAGTCCTTAGCACAAATTTGCTAGAGAAAACATATTGAAAATAATTACAGAAAATAAACTAAGTAAAAAATAGTCACATGAGCATATAACAACCAAAACCTATTTAACTTAGCCAAAAACTATTTTGGGCGCAAGGGACTGTTAGCAAACATCATAAGGTATCCAAAAATATTTTATTTGCAATTTTTAGATGTATAGAATTTAAACTATGCCAAAAATCACCAAACAAGCCTATTTAAATTTGAACCAATTTATGTTTGTCAAATTTGAATTTGGACAGGTCTAAAAGATTCTAAGTGTTCAGGGCTTTTCAAAAAGTCCTAGTTTGCTTAATTTGGATCTACGGTTAAAAAGTAATGATAGATCTAAGTCGCAGGGGTAATTCTGCAAAACTGCCAAAATAAATTAAATTCCGAAATCGAGTGGATAATGCTGGGCTGACGTGGCGCTGACTGGACTGCTGACTGGGCTGCTGACTGGGCTTTGACTACTGATTTTGACCAAAAATAAAGTTGTTCAGATGGGAAAACAATCTAAACGAAAGTTGTAGAGAATTACTTGCTCTTTCTAACTATCACAAATATAACATCACTGGATGAATAGTTTAGTCACAAATCACAATTTACCTTTCTGGTCCAAAACTTTGAGCGTGAATAACTCCTAACTCGCTTGACCAAAAGAGGTGAGGTTTGGGGCAAAAGAAAGGCCTTGATTAAGAGAACAAGTTTGGTTATCAAGCCCCGAAGATTTGAGATGGTTTTCTTCTCCGGAAAACGTCAAACGCCAACTGTATTGTACAAAACGTTTCGTACGTCAAAATAAAAAGTGTTCAAAAACAAAGTTGTAGATCAGGGTTAAGTCTAACTTCTCACCAAAGGAATTTCGATTTGAAGACCCGAGCACGAAGAGATCTAGGAATTACGAATTCAGATATGAAAGATGGCGATTCGAAATTCTTCCTCCACGGTTGATGAAAAGAGTTGAGGCCTCTCGGGATGGAAAGATAATGGAGAGAGATTCAATATTGCTTCAGGCTCCGGTGCGATTCGAGATTGTTTTGATGGCTAGATAAACGAAATATTATTTTGCTGATTAGGATTTCGGTGGGACGAAAAGGGGAAAAGAAATACCGGCGGCTACATATGTTTATATAGGCTAATGGTCGGTGGAATAGCTTGGGCTTGAAGTTATGAACGCGTAGGAACAAGCGGATCCAGATTTGGAGTCATATTTGTTGAGATATTCGTGTTTAACCGAAGGTAGTTTAGAAGAGCACGTTTTCTGAAAATTTGGTTCGATCCGGCTTTGCTGGTTCGCAGGCTTCATGGGTCGGCCCAGTTCGGCCGATTTTTTTTTATTTTTTTATTACTGTTTTCTTTATAACTTTTGATTTATAGATCTAAATATTTTCAAACCAATTTCTATAGTTTTGTAAAAATAAAAGCTTTCGCAAGAAAACATTTAGGTGTTGTTTTAACACATTTAAAATAATTATATTTTCAAAATATGATTAAATAACTATGGCTACTTAATATCATTTTAATCGAAAATATGACAAATCATTTGAAAGGGGATTTTTATAAAATCCAAAAACATTCTATAAGTCAAATTTTATTTTACAGAAGTCATTTAACTTATTTTTCATGTTCATATTGTAAAATATGAGTAAACTCTAATAGCAACTTAATGTTATTTCAAAATAAGCAAATAGATACTTTGAATAATAAAACTTATTTTGTATGATTTCTTTTAAGGGTTATATGACATGTTTGGATTATTATTTCCAATAGCATTGGAATAACATATAGTACTTCCTTTGTGTTAGAGTTTTATTTGTTTTTGGTGGCTTGGTTTAACCAGAATACAAAATTTTTAAATTTTTGTAATTTTTAAATGTTTCAAAAAATCAGGGATGTTACACTACCTATTTCAATAGAGATCCACAGTGAGTTGCTGAATACACAATCCCTAGCTACGAACGGTCATGCCCTCCGTCTTGACTTTCTCGTAAAACGGGCTGAGAAAATTCCAGAAAATTCAAAAAAAACCTAACTAACGCGAGACCTTCGCGTGGTGTCATTACATATGTCCTAGTATCCACCAAAAATAATAAACTTGGAATACGACGGTTCTGTTGAAAAAGTGTTCACAAAAACTTGCTATCTCCTTCTAACATTCTAGGGTTTCGGTTGAAATGACGGGTTTTATGGCAAACACATAGCATAGTTTATTATAATGAGCCCATATTGCGCACAAACATGAATCTTGGAAGCACGGACAATGTTTACGAATGAAGTTTTTTTTACTGAATAAAAAAACCATTTTCCATTTTCGGAGTGTCAGAAATGTTTTTTTTTTGTGAAGGACCAAGCACAGACATGTTGCAAAACTTGGGGGCTTAATTTATTAAAAATGCTAGGACATGAGATGTGCACAAATAAACAATTTGTTGTCTAAGAAAAGATTTCCATGCACCTCTTTTGAAAATCACAAGTTTCTGCCGATTCAGTTGGAAACGAGACAAATTTGAACTACATGTGCCTCGTAATTTGCTCATGAATTTTGGCAAAAACCATTTTTAGGTACTCAACAACCTATTTCAATAGAGATCCACAGTGAGTTGCTGAATATACAACCCCTAGCTACGAACGGTCATGCCCTCCGTCTTGACTTTCTCGTAAAACGGGCTGAGAAAATTCTAGAAATTTAAAAAAAACCTAAATAACGCGAGACCTTCGCGTGGTGTCATTACATATGTCCTAGTATCCACCAAAAATAATAAACCTGGAATACGACGGTTCTGCTGAAAAAGTGTTCACAAAAACTTGTTATCTCCTTCTAACATTCTAGTGTTTCGGTTGAAATGACGGGTGTTATGGCCAAACACATGGCATAGTTTTTTTTATAATGATCCCATATTGCGCACAAACATGAATCTTGGAAGCACGGACAATGTTTACGAATGAAGTTTTTTTTTAACTGAATAAAAAAACCATTTTCCATTTTCGGAGTGTCAGAAATGGGTTTTTTGTGAAGGACCTACCACAGACATGTTGCAAAACATGGGGACATAATTTATTAAACATGCTAGGACATGAGATATGCACAAATAAACAATTTGTTTTCTAAGAAAAGATTTCCATGGACCTCTTTTGAAAATCACAAGTTCCTGCCGATTAAGTTGGAAACGAGACAAATTTGAACTATATGTGCCTCGTAATTTTCTCATGAATTTTGGCAAAAACCATTTTTACGTACTCAACTACCTATTTCAATAGAGATCCACAGTGACGAGCTCAAGCCGTGCCGCTGGGAGCTAGTGCCTGCCACTTGGGAGGGCGCGCCGCAATTCCGCATCGTGTTCTGAGCACCCTATGTTGCGGCAGGTGCTGTCTTGGTATCTTGGGCCTTACCAGGGTTCATAGGTATAAAGGGGTGATCATTGGTTGTATACTGCTACTTGTGAATTTTCTTGAAATTGAACTTGAGATTTGATGAGTCCTTGTGGATGGTAACATGTACTGGTTGGAATACATGGCTTGCTGTTATTTCTGGTGAACAAATTAGCCAGTTCAGACAGCTCACCGTAGCACTTCCAAAATAGCTTATCTTGATGGATTGCTGTTTTTCTGGGTAAGATTTTATTGTCGAAATATTTTCAAGATACATACTCAATTTTCATAGGGAGGTAGTACCCTGAAATTGCGATGGAATCTTGCTCACTCGAGACTGTTCTATTGTTAGACATGAGTTTCTGTCTGGCAAAATAGTTCTTTTGTGTATTGAGAGAATACCAAAAGATGTCAACCAGTGAACCTAGACTTATGGCTCCATGATCAATGGCAAAAGGAAGCACCTTACCTTATGTCGAGGAAGTAATTTCCACATTGAGCTACACATATGCAATCTGTATTCCATTTCCTCCCTTTTTGTGTCTGTTCCTTACCTTTGGGTTCAGACTTCTAATTAATAGTATAGTACATCCATAAAGATTCCAAATTATTTGGATCGTGTCAATTGGAAGAATTATCTGCCTACTGATAAGATATTATTATAGGGGAACTCAGTTCTTGCTTATCGAGGGTTCATTTCTCCTTGCTTTATGATTTCATAACGAAAGACGTTTTGATGCCATTTAACTGGCTTGCAAATTATGAGATCATAACTTATAACCCGAAACTAGCTCGCAGTTTGTGGTGTTATGTTGGATGGCACTGGAGTGACACCAGATTTCATGTGTTAGTACTAATATTGTAGTGCAGTTCAAGGCTACTAGTATAACAACAAAGCTGGTGAGTGGTGATGAACACCTTTTATACCTGAGGTTCATCCAGTACAGGGTAGGAACTGTTAAGATATGTGGAAGCAGATACTTCTGGAGATAACTGTTGACTGTTTCTAAAGACACATACGATCGTGTACAGTCATCGATGCATGTTTTACTTCTGCTCAAGAGGTTATATTAGTACTGCTTGTAGCCTACCTGGGATATGATCATATTAAGGAACCACTTTTGTCAGGCTTAGCTTCTTGACAATATCCTATAGCACTACAAACCATGTCTTGGACAATGTGTTCATAAGTTGATATATTAATTTTGTCGTTTCTTCAATTCAATGTTGCCTAATGCTGATTGCTAGATGGCTGAGTTGGTTCTGTATTCCACACCATTAACTCCTGTAAAACTTGGCTGCACTTCAAATGACTTATCTTGTCACAACTCAAACCAGTGAAAAGCTAATATGGTCTCCACATTTATATGAAACTAGTCTCTTGTTAGAATGCAAATATTGTAATTGTACTGTATAGCTAGAAATATAAATAAGTATGAGAATCTAAGTGCTCACATTAAGAAATAAGGCCTGATTTTCTTCTCTGTGATATTCAGTAGTATAATGTATAATGCACTAGGGAGTTTTATTCCCCTTTCACTAACCAAGTTTCCTGTTAACAATACCAGGGGAAAACAGAGTACTTGATATATCACCAGGAACCAATTGCAAGGACTTGTGCTATTATGGATGTTGAATCTGCTGGATAAGGTGGGTCGTTTGACTAATAGACCTTCGTATAGTGGCATGATTTTGCATAGTTACAAACCAGCCTTTCATCAGATATGCCGATTGGCTACTTCTCACATGTTGAATATGATTTGATGGCACCCGTGCCTCCAAAAACTAAAGAATCCTGGCTGTAACATTTTATTTCCAACTGAATATTATTTCATTTCATACAGAATGTCGCACCCGGACTTCTAAAGGATACTCGCCGTTCCGTTGAACAGTAGTAGATTGGATTACGGGGCTTACCGGCACCCGCGTCCTCTTACGAGTAGGCCAACACACGTATGTGTGACAACCAACCCCTATCTGTTCAGCGTCGACGTAATCTATCCCATAGAAATCAGGATACTTCCATTGACGTACTTCAAAACATACACACATGGGACGTCAACGGCATTGGAACAAGTGATATCACAACAGATCTCTACGACACAAAAGATTGAAATAAGTTGCAAATGGCTCTCATTAGAGCGGAGATAGCAAATACAATCATCCAGAGGACAGATGTCCCAACATATCATCATTACATCGCAGCGGAAGCATTCAACATGTCTGAGTACAGACAAGATCCAAATAGGCCTAAGAGGCCGGAAACGAAAAGACGGAGCCCATCCACGAAGTCTCGGATCCTGCCCGGGTCCGCTATCTACTCGTCAGCAGTCTCGTCATACTCCACGTAGTAGCCACCAAAGGGATCTTCGGAAACGTCGTCTGCGGAAACCACAGCCCCAAAGGGGTCAGTACATAAACGTACTGGCAAGCAAGACTCACAGTTCACCAAAGTGTAACCCGTCAACACCAAGCACAGATGCTTTGGGTTCAACGGAAGAGAGGGGATACAAAAGATGCTGCAACTGGCTGCTCTAACCAACTACAGAAACATGCTACAACTTCCGGCTATCAGAAAGGGGATAAGATAGCGTATCGTAACCAACTATACTAACCACCAAACAAACCCATCCTGGATCTCGCCCCTTATCCAAAGAAGCAATCCGAGGATAACTCACACAATTGGATTAATGATGGTTCAAGTTATTGTGTCAATACGACTATTACTAGTCAAGTTGTCATTAGTTAGGTGTAAGTTGTTCTGAGTACTTGTTAGCCAGTACTTTCACCAAGTCAACCATAACCGCGGAAAACACGGCTTCTCGAGAAGATTTATCCCTGCAGGTTTGCACCAATTTGGCCGTACACGCAAGAATAACCCGCCAGATGGGATGCCTCCCACCAAGCGGGGCACTCTACACAACTCAACCCTTCTTCGCATCAAGCCCAAAGCACCACGTGATGTGCGTGCGCGTCTAATCGAGCCCCACGAAGAAAAGGGGACCCTCATAGCACTGGAAGACCACGCCGCCCTAAATGCCGACTACAAAAGTTCCACCCTGGCGCCAAGGGTTCGTACCTGCATATGCGTGCATCAAATGGAAAGCCCGAACTAAGTGTGGTGATTTGGACGAGATGCGAATCGAGTCAAATTGAGGGGGGCGCCCATACTCGCTTCCCACATGCGGTTAGCGCGCTCATCATGGATCAGTAGACAAGACCCTTTTCCTATTAGGGTCGACACTAGCAGGCTTTAAAACCACGCCGGGCCTCCTGCCGGTGCCTTATCAGCAAATTATTATTACCTCAAAATTAACAGGTTGTTGTTTAACATCGAGCCCCAGAACATAATAGAAATAGTAACAGAAAGTAACGGGTAACAGACTCGAGCAAAACAACCCTAAGCATGCTAGACACGGGCTCAAACAACGGGGTTATGGGAGTGGAGGTGAGGCAATATCAGGGTTAAAGGATACATGTGATAGGTTCGAACAGAAGCAACGATTCATAGGGCTAGCAGAATAGACAACGGAAAGTATCGGTAACTAATGTTGAAAGGAACACAATGGTTCATGTGAGTGATAACTTGCCTGCAAACTCAGCAGCCTGGTACTGAGCTAGATCCTTAGAAGGGGTGTCGTAAGTATCGTCGGTCTCAACGTCGTCGTGTATCCGAGAAGAAGCAAACAGACAACGCAAAGAGATAAACAATCAATATCATGGCATAATGCACAAACATGGGATGATGCATTTCAATTTAATTGATGCATCAGAAATAAACTAGTTGACAAGATAACAACATGATTAAATGGACCCACATGCAATTTTGGATTGCATATGGAAAGCCCATGAATTAAGTTGAAACATTTGTTTTACAACTAATCAACTTGTGTAAGTGAATTAGCATGATGCATGGATGAGTAAAACAGCAAAATAACAACAATAGAACCAATTGGAAATAAGGTTTACCAAGTTTGGAAATTCATTCATTAAGTTAGGAAATTTTGGTTCCTTAAAGGTGTCACACAATAATTTGTTGTTTTCAGCAAGTTAAATTGTTCAAAACAGATAACAAAGTTCATACTTGAAAATAACACAAGATTTTGGGTGGATTACATGTTTCACTTGTTAAAAAAGGATTTCAAATAAATTATTTATGAATTAAACAAGTTTAAGCAAGAATTAAATGAATTTAATTCAAACATGAACTTATTTGAATTTTTATTTATTCAAAGCATTGAAGCAAATTCATATTTGAAAAGTTCATACTTTTATGGTTGGAAAACATATTTTATATGTCCCAAAAGAAATTAATTTGACCAAGTTATGAATTTAACAATTTTAAATGATTTAAACAAGGTTTAAATTATTTAACAAATTTTAATTATTCAAAACATTAAAAAAAATTATATTGGAAAGGTGGTTTAATTTTGCATGGAAAACATATTTCATTTGTTGAAATTGGATTTAAAATGAGCAAGTTATTAATTTGGCAATTTTAAATGCATTAATTAAGAAACAGTTGTTTTCAGCAAGTTAAATTATTCAAAACAGCTAACAAAATTGATATTTGGAAAGTACATGAAAATTTGATTGGAAAACATATTTAGTTTGTTGGATTTGGAATTTTTATGCCCAAGTTATGATTTTTTGCAAAATTAAGTGAATTAAACAAGAATTCAAATATTGCACCAATTTAAAATATTCAAAAGGTTGAAAACATGTAGCAAATGTTTCACTGAACATTTTGAGCTATTAAACATAATTTTAGGGTGATTATTGAATTTATTATGCAATTTTCCATAATCATTCTTATTCTGCCATTTTTAGTAATCAGAGGGAAACATGCTCAAAATTAATTCAATTGTGTACAAATAAAATACCAATGTATAGAGTTTGTTAAGACAAATTTTTAGAGTCCAAGTTTGTTAAAATTGGATGAGTAGAACTAAAGTTATGAAATTCCAAAGTTTCCAAATTTTATTGCATTTTCAGTAATTAATTATTTAGTGCAAAAATTGTTACAGAAACATGTTGCAAACTTGACATTACTAGAAGGAGCACAAAATTATGAAACCACAGGATTTTGAATCATTCCAATTGGAGTGATATTCAATTTTATATGGAATTTAGAAGTAATTGATCAGATCTATCTTTCTGAACTGCCGGCAGAAAAAGAAAAAAACAGAGAATAAAAGGTGTGGTGGGGGGGAATCGAACCCAGCACCTCCCAGTGCGCGCTAGGGACAGTGACCAGTTGGTCTGCTGAACTTTGTTGACACAAGGGGGGTTGGGGGGGTATGAGGTTCAGATTGGGCGCGCTTAACTGAATTTTTCCTGTATGTTAACTGAACCTCGACCTGAACGACGATCTGTCGCCGGCGGACAGGGATGCAACGAGTGGTGGCCGTGGTTGCTGGGGGCTGCTGCGAGGTGGTGAGCTGCGAGAGGAGGAGGGAGGCGAGAGGGAAGGAGGGGAAGGGGGCTCACCTTGGGGGGCTCCCGAGCGGAAGGAGGCGCAGGGGGCGATCGGGGCAGGTGTGGCGCAGCAGGGAGGTTGGCCGCGACGGGAGGGGATGGCACCGGAGCTGTGGAGCCTCCCGGCCGCTGCCGCGAGGTGGAGGAGGAAGAGGGCGGCCGGGGGGTTCCATTCCCGCCCGCAGCTTGGCCGGAGGGCGACGCCAACGCCGGCGATCGCCGGTGGAAGAGGAGGGGGCTTTCGGGTGGTACAGGTACAGAGAGATGGGAGAGGAGAGAGTGGAAGAAAGAGGGAAGAGTGGAGGCGGGGGAGAAGAGATGGAGGGAGAGAAACTAGGGTTAGGGTTGGCAGGAGCCCTAGGGCTAGATATAGGAGTAGGGGGAGGAGCATCGGCCGTTGCCTGTTTCTCTGAACCACGTGGGGGTGCTGGATGTTCTTCCGTACGGGAGGTTGAAGAAAGGGGGTGCTCGAAGGGGTATGGGCTGGGAGAAAAATTTGTTGGCTGGGCCTCCTCTCTCTCTCTTTGCTCTGTTAGTTTTTTTTTATTATTAATTGATTTGTTATTTTTTTTTGCTGATTAGAATTAGGAAGAAAAGGAGGGTTTTGTAGTTGGGAAAAAAATTAGGGAAAATTGTTTATTGATTGATTATTGCCACAGCAACAATGCAAGTTTTTGTTTTCAAAATTATTTCACTTTGTTTGCTGTTTGGTATTTGATTTGAATTTGAATGAAAGTTGAGGTTAATTGATTTATTAAAACAAGAATTCAATAGGGTGAACTTTAATGTTTAATTTGAAACAAAATTAGGATTGTTGTGTAATTTTCATAAGTTCAACATGGTGGTTGTTGTGGACAATGTGTTTTGAATTTTTAATGCAATTTGAATGAATTTTGATTATTAAGTGAGTTATAGAAAACAAGATTTAAATAGGGTGATCAAATGATTTTAATTGGAAACAAATGAGATTTTTAATTGAACTTTTGATTTGAAAAAGATTGTAACATGACAAGTATGAACAAGGCATTTGGAAATTGGTTTGGAATTTCAAATGTTTTTGGTATTAGATGAATTTTTGTTAGAAACAAATCAATAGCTTTGGAATCACAACTTTAATGGAAACAAATGATTGTTTTATTTTGAATAATCTTTTGGAAATTGTAACATCACAAGGATGAAACAAAAGGTTTGAAGTTTGGTTTGAAATTCAAATAGAAAACAAAGGAAAACAAATGAAAACAGTTGGAAAACAAATGGAAAACAAACAAAACAAATGCAATCAACATGATGCCATGATGCAAAACATAAAATAACAAAGAGCAAACATTCTAATGGCTATTTTTCATACTTGGGATGTTACAAAACGCCCCCCCTTGAAGGAATCGCGCCCCGAGATTCCTACTGAGAAAAGAAAAGGTCTAGATACTTCTTGCGAAGATCCTCTTGAGCTGTGACACGTGAAATACATCGTGCACCTTGGATAGTTTTTCTGGAATTTCAAGATGAAATGCATTCCTCGCAAATCTTCTGGAAAGACGTCAGGGAATTCACAAACCACCGGAACATTTTTAAGTAAAGGGATAGGTTTTGTATGGAGGGTGTATAGCTGGATAGAACTTGATTCATTTGGGGAATAGACTATCTGTCAGAACGGTGGAACAGGGTTATTGATTAGACGTCGGTGGAATAACTGAAGTGGAAAGCAACAACAAGGTTTCAACGAACGAAAAGGATGTTGAGAAGAACAGGATAACGAAGCAACATCGGGAAAACGAGACCAAAACACTCATGAGGTACTACGAAAAACCCATCCGGGCTTCTAAAGGATCAATATCTACTGCTTAAGGAATAGAGGATCTGCTTCCGGGGCTTACACGCCTCCGTTCTCAATCGTGAGTAGGCAACATGATAAATCATGTCACAACCACCTCCATTCCTATGGTCTAGTAGATAACCATCCTAGAGAAACCAGGATACGTGAAATCCTAACTTGAAAGTTTAGATGAGAAGGGGGAAAAACAACGTTGCACTTCCTTACCAGAAAAGGGAGGTGGGTGGGAAAGAAGAAAAAGAACAGAATTCCTACTCTCACGTTTCATTTTTTATATATAGCTACAAAATAGTTTCTAGACTCAACTGCGACCAGTAAAAAGGGATCCTACAGGCAGACAGGCTCTGATACCATTTGTCGCACCCGGACTTCTAAAGGATACTCGCCGTTCCGTTGAACAGTAGTAGATTGGATTACGGGGCTTACCGGCACCCGCGTCCTCTTACGAGTAGGCCAACACACGTATGTGTGACAACCAACCCCTATCTGTTCAGCGTCGACGTAAACTATCCCATTGAAATCAGGATACTTCCATTGACGTACTTCAAAACATACACACATGGTACGTCAACGGCATTGGAACAAGTGATATCACAACAGATCTCTACGACACAAAAGATTGAAATAAGTTGCAAATGGCTCTCATTAGAGCAGAGATAGAAAATACAATCATCCAGAGGACACATGTCCCAATATATCATCATTACATCGCAGCGGAAGCATTCAACATGTCTGAGTACAGACAAGATCCAAATAGGCCTAAGAGGCCGGAAACGAAAAGACGGAGCCCATCCACGAAGTCTCGGATCCTGCCCGGGTCCGCTATCTACTCGTCAGCAGTCTCGTCATACTCCACGTAGTAGCCACCAAAGGGATCTTCGGAAACGTCGTCTGCGGAAACCACAGCCCCAAAGGGGTCAGTACATAAACGTACTGGCAAGCAAGACTCACAGTTCACCAAAGTGTAACCCGTCAACACCAAGCACAGATGCTTTGGGTTCAACGGAAGAGAGGGGATACAAAAGATGCTGCAACTGGCTGCTCTAACCAACTACAGAAACATGCTACAACTTCCGGCTATCAGAAAGGGGATAAGATAGCGTATCGTAACCAACTATACTAACCACCAAACAAACCCATCCTGGATCTCGCCCCTTATCCAAAGAAGCAATCCGAGGATAACTCACACAGTTGGATTAATGATGGTTCAAGTTATTGTGTCAATACGACTATTACTAGTCAAGTTGTCATTAGTTAGGTGTAAGTTGTTCTGAGTACTTGTTAGCCAGTACTTTCACCAAGTCAACCATAACCGCGGAAAACACGGCTTCTCGAGAAGATTTATCCCTGCAGGGTTGCACCAATTTGGCCGTACACGCAAGAATAACCCGCCAGATGGGATGCCTCCCACCAAGCGGGGCACTCTACACAACTCAACCCTTCTTCGCATCAAGCCCAAAGCACCACGTGATGTGCGTGCACGGCTAATCGAGCCCCACGAAGAAAAGGGGACCTCATAGCACTGGAAGACCACGCCGCCCTAAATGCCGACTACAAAAGTTCCACCCTGGCGCCAAGGGTTCGTACCTGCATATGCGTGCATCAAATGGAAAGCCCGAACTAAGTGTGGTGATTTGGACGAGATGCGAATCGAGTCAAATTGAGGGGGGCACCCATACTCGCTTCCCACATGCGGTTAGTGCGCTCATCATGGATCAGTAGACAAGACCCTTTTCCTATTAGGGTCGACACTAGCAGGCTTCAAAACCACGCCGGGCCTCCTGCCGGTGCCTTATCAGCAAATTATTATTACCTCAAAATTAACAGGTTGTTGTTTAACATCGAGCCCCAGAACATAATAGAAATAGTAACAGAAAGTAACGGGTAACAGACTCGAGCAAAACAACCCTAAGCATGCTAGTAAGACACGGGCTCAAACAACGGGGTTATGGGAGTGGAGGTGAGGCAATATCAGGGTTAAATGATACATGTGATAGGTTCGAACAGAAGCAACGATTCATAGGGCTAGCAGAATAGACAACGGAAAGTATCGGTAACCAATGTTGAAAGGAACACAATGGTTCATGTGAGTGATAACTTGCCTGCAAACTCAGCAGCCTTGTACTGAGCTAGATCCTTAGAAGGGGTGTTGTAAGTATCGTCGGTCTCAACGTCGTCGTGTATCCGAGAAGAAGCAAACAGACAACGCAAAGAGATAAACAATCAATATCATGGCATAATGCACAAACATGGGATGATGCATGTCAATTTAATTGATGCATCAGAAATAAACTAGTTGACAAGATAACAACATGATTAAATGGACCCACATGCAATTTTGGATTGCATATGGAAAGCCCATGAATTAAGTTGAAACATTTGTTTTACAACTAATCAACTTGTGTAAGTGAATTAGCATGATGCATGGATGAGTAAAACAGCAAAATAACAATAATAGAACCAATTGGAAATAAGGTTTACCAAGTTTAGAAATTCATTCATTAAGTTAGAAATTTTGGTTCCTTAAAGGTTTCACACAATCATTTGTTGTTTTCAGCAAGTTAAATTGTTCAAAACAGATAACAAAGTTCATACTTGAAAAGAACACAAGATTTTGGGTGGATTACATGTTTCACTTGTTGAAAAATGATTTCAAATAAATTATTTATGAATTAAACAAGTTTAAGCAAGAATTAAATGAATTTAATTCAAACATGAACTTATTTGAATTTTTATTTGTTCAAAGCATTGAAGCAAATTCATATTTTAAAAATTCATACTTTTATGGTTGGAAAACATATTTTATATGTCCCAAAAGAAATTAATTTGACCAAGTTATGAATTTAACAATTTTAAATGATTTAAACAAGGTTTAAATTATTTAACCAATTTTAATTATTCAAAACATGAAACAAATTTTATATTTGGAAAGGTGGTTTAATTTTTCATGGAAAACATATTTCATTTGTTGAAATTGGATTTAAAATGAGCAAGTTATTAATTTGGCAATTTTAAATGCATTAATTAAGAAACAGTTGTTTTCAGCAATTTAAATTATTCAAAACAGATAACAAAATTGATATTTGGAAAGTACATGAAAAGTTGATTGGAAAACATATTTAGTTTGTTGGATATGGAATTTTTATGCCCAAGTTATGATTTTTTGCAAAATTAAGTGAATTAAACAAGAATTCAAATATTGCACCAATTTAAAATATTCAAAACAGTAAACAAATTTCATTGAAAAGGTTGAAAACATGTAGCAAATGTTTCACTGAACATTTTGAGCTATTAAACATAATTTTAGGGTGATTATTGAATTTGTTATGCAATTTTCCATAATCATTCTTATTCTGCCATTTTTAGTAACCAGAGGGAAACATGCTCAAAATTAATTCAATTGTGTCCAAATAAAATATCAATGTGTAGAGTTTGTTAAGACAAATTTTTAGAGTCCATGTTTGCTAAAATTGGATGAGTAGAACTAAAGTTATGAAATTCCAAAGTTTCCAAATTTTATTGCATTTTCAGTAATTAATTATTTAGTGCAAAAATTGTTACAGAAACATGTTGCAAACTTGACATTACTAGAAGGAGCACAAAATTATGAAACCACAGGATTTTGAATCATTCAAATTGGAGTGATATTCAATTTTATATGGAATTTAGAAGTAATTGATCAGATCTGTCTTTCTGAACTACGGGCAGAAAAAGAATAAAACAGAGAATAAAAGGTGTGGTGAGGGGGAATCGAACCCAGCACCTCCCAGTGCGCGCTAGGGACAGTGACCAGTTAGTCTGCTGAACTTTGTTGACACAAGGGGGGTTGGGGGGGGGTATGAGGTTCAGATTGGGCGCGCTTAACTGAATTTTTCCTGTACGTTAACTGAACCTCGACCTGAACGATGATCTGTCTCCTGCGGACAGGGATGCAACGAGTGGTGGCCGTGGTTGCTGGGGGCTGCTGCGAGGTGGTGAGCTGCGAGAGGAGGAGGGAGGAGAGAGGGAAGGAGGGGAAGGGGGCTCACCTTGGGGGGCTCCCGAGCGGAAGGAGGCGCAGGGGGCGATCGGGGCAGGTGTGGCGCAGCAGGGAGGTTGGCCGCGACGGGAGGGGATGGCGCCGGAGCTGTGGAGCCTCCCGGCCGCTGCCGCGAGGTGGAGGAGGAAGAGGGCGGCCGGGGGGTTCCATTCCCGCCCGCAGCTTGGCCGGAGGGCGACGCCAACGCCGGCGATCGTCGGTGGAAAAGGAGGGGGCTTTCGGGTGGTACAGGTACAAAGAGATGGGAGAGGAGAGAGTGGAAGAAAGAGGGAAGAGTGGAGGCGGGGGAGAAGAGATGGAGGGAGAGAAACTAGGGTTAGGGTTGGCAGGAGCCCTAGGGCTAGATATAGGAGTAGGGGGAGGAGCATCGGCCGTTGCCTGTTTCTCTGAACCACCTGGGGGTGCTGGATGTTCTTCCGTACGGGAGGTTGAAGAAAGGGGGTGCTCGAAGGGGTATGGGCTGGGAGAAAATTTTGTTGGGCTGGGCCTCCTCTCTCTCTCTTTGCTCTGTTAGTTTTTTCTATTATTAATTGATTTGTTATTATTTTTTTTTTGCTGATTAGAATTAGGAAGAAAAGGAGGGTTTTGGAGTTGGGAAAAAAAAATTAGGGAAAATTGTTTATTGATTGATTATTGCCACAGCAACAATGCAAGTTTTTGTTTTCAAAATTATTTCACTTTGTTTGCTGTTTGGTATTTGATTTGAATTTGAATGAAAGTTGAGGTTAATTGATTTATTAAAACAAGAATTCAATAGGGTGAACTTTAATGTTTAATTTGAAACAAAATTAGGATTGTTGTGTAATTTTCATAAGTTCAACATGGTGGTTGTTGTGGACAATGTGTTTTGAATTTTTAATGCAATTTGAATGAATTTTGATTATTAAGTGAGTTATAGAAAACAAGATTTAAATAGGGTGATCAAATGATTTTAATTGGAAACAAATGAGATTTTTAATTGAACTTTTGATTTGAAAAAGATTGTAACATGACAAGTATGAACAAGGCATTTGGAAATTTGTTTGGAATTTCAAATGTTTTTGGTATTAGATGAATTTTTGTTAGAAACAAATCAATAGCTTTGGAATCACAACTTTAATGGAAACAAATGATTGTTTTATTTTTAATAATCTTTTGGAAATTGTAACATCACAAGGATAAAACAAAAGGTTTGAAGTTTGGTTTGAAATTCAAATAGAAAACAAAGGAAAACAAATGAAAACTGTTGGAAAACAAATGGAAAACAAACAAAACAAATGCAATCAACATGATGCCATGATGCAAAACATAAAATAACAGAGAGCAAACATTCTAATGGCTATTTTTCATACTTGGGATGTTACACAGAATTGCTTCTTATGCTTCTGTGTTAGCACTGATGAAGCAAGTAGTGCTTTATCACCAATCTAGTGGTTCTGGTTTCTCATGTTTGATTCTTATTTTGTCACTAATGCATATTGATGAGGATTAAGCATACCTGAATATTATCTTTCTTAGGACATCAAGTTTTAACTATCCTAAACATGTACTTTTGATTCTTAGTTATACACATGTACTGTTTATAGAGTACCATTTGATCTGATTTCTATTTCGCCGATTGTTGCAGACAAATGTATCCATTTTCTTGACAGTGTATGATACCTGCATTTCCCAGTTGTACTTCTGTACGCCTGCATCTCACATGTTTCTCCACTATCCTCTCTCTGAATCTGATTCCTCTCTTTCCTGCATCTCACATGTTTCTCCTTTAATGGAAAGGAAAATCAAGAACTCTAAAGAAAACCTCGAATAAACTTCGTTTGTTTGTTCATATCTGGGTGGCAAACTAATTTGCTGAACTTGTCTTGACTGTAACGCAGTGCTCAGTGGATGTGGAGGTGAGGCAGAGCAAGGTGATGGCCAGAGCAAGGCGATCACAAACTGTTGGGAGAGCACCTCGCTAGAGTGCCGCTGCTGCTCTTTTTGACGTGTTCCAATTTGTTCTGTGTGATGAAGGCCATTGAAGTTGTTTGGTTCTGGCCTCAGCAACACTGTAGATTCTAATGCTGGTAGATATTAAATATTTTTCGTGCACGTTCAATCTATCATGTTAGATTATTTGACCTATTGTTTGTTCTTTGCATGCACGAGCTTGGTGGAATGGTCTAACAGATGTTCCAGATTGCGACAGGAAGACAACATTACCATACTGCGAGCCATATGTGTTTAGATTTCTAGGACATTAATGTTGATTGTATTTGCAAGGGTAAAACTTAAAAATGTGGCTGTTAATGTGTTGAGACCTTGTTCCTGATTGTAAATTTGGTCTATTATTTGAACCTGGCCAGTATGTGGTGATGTGATCTTCCAGTTTCTGAATTCCTGAAATATGTGCTATAACTCAAATTTACTTGAATTTCAATGAAATTTTAATTCGAACAAGCATTTGAAATTTGAATCTCACAAGTTGTTTGAAACTGGGCCTAAGAGTACAAAGCCCAAGGTGAAAGCATGTGTTAACGAAATAATTGGGCTGTAATAAAAGCCACAACCCAACTAGTGTAAAATAAAAAAAATTCAAAGTAAATGGAGTGAAATAGGCCTAAACCAGGAAGTAAATTGAACCTTGAAAATGCCCTGGTCTAGGGAATAAATGGACTATATAAGGCCGAGGCCCACAAAGTAAAATTGTTGAAATGTTCACCTCAGCCAATTAATCCAAGAAGAAATTGCAGTAAAAAGTAAACAGAGAAAACAAAAGAAATGGGCCGAAATATTGGGCTAGCCTATATAGACGAGCAACATGGAGTGGGCTGAATTAAATCCACGACCTTCTTATTTGGTCATAATTTTTCCACGTAGGATTGGCGTGGCTATGGAAGGATATCACATGACCAAATCAATTGGTCATAAGTCTATGAACCCTCTGATTGGGTCATAGAGTCTATGACAATTCCGTTAAATTAGTCATTGACGATCAAATAAGACGCTCGGTATGTGACTTTTCATTTTTGGTCAAAAGGGGGTCATGAATGAAACTACGTGACCTTCTAGTGACAAAAATTGAGAGTCGTGTATCAACATATTTCTTGTAGTGGACTACAAAAGTGATGTCTTTATGGAAGAAAGGAATGAAATTGATGAGATTTTCCTACATCATTCAGCAATGCTGAAACATAATTTACCCGTGGAAGACTTGGGTACAACATTACCACCCAAGGAGGATCCTGTTTTTGATTTAAAGCCTTTTTCGGATAATCTTAAATATGCTCATATTGATGATTAGAAATCATATCTTGTTATTATTAGGTTTCAACTTTCTGATAAAGAACAGGAGAAATTATTGGGGATATTGAAGAAACATAGAGGTGCTATTGGTTATACTATTGATGACTTGAAAGGGATTTCTCCTGCTATTTGTCAGCGTGCTATTAATATTGAACCTGATGCAAAGCCACTTGTTGAGCATCAACGCCGTTTAAATCCTAAAATGAAGGATGTGGTAAGAAATGAGGTATTCAAACTCCTTGATGCTGGTATTATTTATCCTATTGCTGATAGTACATGGGTTAGTCCTGTGCATTGTGTCCCTAAGAAAGGAGGGATGACTTTTGTGCCAAATGAAAATGATGAACTTATTCCTCAAAGAATAGTAGTTGGTTATAGGATGTGCATTGATTTTAGGAAGTTTAACAAAGTCCCTAAGAAAGATCATTATCCTTTGCCTTTTATTGATCAAATGTTAGAAAGGTTGTCTAAGAAAACTCATTTCTGCTTTCTTGATGGTTATTCTGGGTTTTCTCAAATCGCTGTTAAAAACCTTGATCAAGAGAAAACAACTTTCACTTTTCCCTATGGAACCTATGCTTATAGACGTATGCCTTTTGGTTTATGTAATGCTCCTGCTACTTTTCAAAGATGCATGTCTGCTATTTTTCATGGTTTTTGTGAAGAAATTATGGAAGTTTTCATGGATGATTTCTCCGTCTATGGAACTGATTTTGATAATTGTTTGCAGAATCTTGATAAAGTTTTGCAGAGATGTGAGGAGACTAATATTGTTCTTAACTGGGAGAAATGCCATTTTATGGTTAATGAAGGAATTGTTCTTGGACATAAAATCTCTGAAAGAGGTATTGAAGTTGATAGAGATAAAGTTGAAGCTATTGAGAAAATGCCCTGTCCCAGGGATGTTAAAGGTATTCATAGTATTCTTGGTCATGCTGGTTTCTATAGAAGGTTTATTAAAGATTTCTCTAAAATATCAAAACCTCTTACTAATATTCTTCAAAAAGATGTAATTTTTTTTTTTGATGAAGATTGTAAAGAAGCTTTTGAAATTTTAAAGAAGGCTTTAATATGTTCCCCGATTGTTCAACCACCTGATTGGAATTGACCGTTTGAAATTATGTGTGATGCTAGTGATTATGCTGTAGGTGTTGTTCTTGGACGGCAGGTAGATAAGAAGTTAAATGTTATTCATTATGCTAGTAAAACTTTTGATGCTGCTCAAAAGAATTATGCTACCACTGAAAAAGAATTCCTAGCTGTAGTTTTTGCTTGTGATAAATATAGGAAGTATATTGTTGATTCTAAAGTTACTATTCATACTGATCATGCTGCTATTAAGTACCTTATAGAAAAGAAAGATGCTAAGCCTAGGCTTATTAGATGGGTGCTTCTCTTACAAGAGTTTGATTTACATATTGTGGATGGGAAGGGTGCTAAAAATCCTGTTGCTGATAATTTGTCTAGATTAGAAAATATCTCTGATGACCCTATTCCTGTTAATGATAGTTTTCCTAATGAACAGTTAGCTACAATAAAAGTGAGCTCTCAAGAGAGTCCATGGCTGATTATGCTATCTTTATTGTTTCAATATATTTGCCTCCTACCTTTACATCTCAGCAAAGAAGAAAATTCTTCTATGATTTGAGGCATTATGTTTGGGATGACCCACACTTATATAAAGAAGGTGTTGATGGTATTAGGAGAAGATGTGTTCCTGAAAATGAACAACGGGAAATATTGAGAAAATGTCATAGTAGTGCTTATGGAGGACATCATGCTGGAGATAGAACTGCACACAAAGTTCTACAATCAGATTTTTATTGGCCTACTCTCTTTAAAGATGTTAGGAAATTTGTTTTATCTTGTGATTAATGTCAAAGGGTTGGAAATATTTCTAGACGTAATGAAATGCCTATGAATTATTCTTTGTTATTGAACCGTTTGATTGTTGGGGTTTTGACTTTATGGGTCCTTTCCCTCCTTCAAAAGGCTATACTCATATTCTTGTTGTTGTTGATTATGTTACTAAATGGGTAGAAGCTATCCCTACTAAAACTGCTGATGGTGAAACCTCGGTAAAATGCTTAAAGACATTATTTTCCCTAGGTTTGGTGTACCTAGATACCTTATGACTGATGGGGGTTCTCATTTTATTCATAGTGGTTTTGGAAAAACTCTTGCTAAATACGATTTTAATCATAGAATTGCCTCACCCTATCATCCTCAAACTAGTGGGCAAGTAGCGTTATCAAATAGAGAAATCAAATCTATCTTGCAAAAGACTGTTAACAAATCTAGAAAAAATTGGGCTAAGAAATTAAATGATGCCCTGTGGGATTATAGAACTGCTTACAAAATTCCCATGGGCATGTCTCCTTATAAAGTGGTTTCTGGAAAAGCTTGTCACTTGCCCCTAGAATTAGATCACAAAGCTTATTGGGCAGTGAAAGACCTAAATAGAGATTTTAAACTTGCGGGTGAGAAAAGGCTGCTTGACTTAAGTTCTTTAGATGAATGGAGGAGTGAAGCATATGAAAATGCTAAGCTCTTTCAAGAGAAAGTTAAAAGGTGGCATGATAAGAGTATTATTAAAAGAAAATTTCATGTTGGTGAGAAAGTTCTATTGTATAGCTCTCATCTTAGATTTTTTGCAGGAAAATTACTCTCGAGATGGGAAGCGCCTTTTGTTATCGAAGTGGTATATCGTTCGGGGGAAATTAAAATTGTTTCCCTTGAAGACAACTCTTCACAAATGGGTAGAAGCTATCCCTACTAAAACTGCTGATGGTGAAACCTCGGTAAAAATGCTTAAAGACATTATTTTCCCTAGGTTTGGTGTACCTAGATACCTTATGACTGATGGGGGTTCTCATTTTATTCATAGTGGTTTTGGAAAAACTCTTGCTAAATACGATTTTAATCATAGAATTGCATCACCCTATCATCCTCAAACTAGTGGGCAAGTAGCGTTATCAAATAGAGAAATCAAATCTATCTTGCAAAAGACTGTTAACAAATCTAGAAAAAATTGGGCTAAGAAATTAAATGATGCCCTGTGGGCTTATAGAACTGCTTACAAAATTCCCATGGGCATGTCTCCTTATAAAGTGGTTTCTGGAAAAGCTTGTCACTTGCCCCTAGAATTAGATCACAAAGCTTATTGGGCAGTGAAAGACCTAAATAGAGATTTTAAACTTGCGGGTGAGAAAAGGCTGCTTGACTTAAGTTCTTTAGATGAATGGAGGAGTGAAGCATATGAAAATGCTAAGCTCTTTGAAGAGAAAGTTAAAAGGTGGCATGATAAGAGTATTATTAAAAGAAAATTTCATGTTGGTGAGAAAGTTCTATTGTATAGGTCTCATCTTAGATTTTTTGCAGGAAAATTACTCTCGAGATGGGAAGTGCCTTTTGTTATCGAAGTGGTATATCGTTCGGGGGAAATTAAAATTGTTTCCCTTGAAGACAACTCTTCACAAATGGTGAATGTCCAAAGACTCAAGCATTATATCTCCAGAGATCCTTATAATGAAAATGTTGATTGTATTCCAGCCATGATCCCGGAGGAGTTTATTAGGAAGCATATTTCAGAAACTGCAGAGTCAGTTTTTGAATAGGTAACAGTTTTGGTAAGAAAATGTTCGCGAAACATCTTCCAACCTATATTTTTACTGTTTCTGGAAAATATGAAAAAATATGAGCCGCAAACGAGAGGGAGACGGAGCCCAGAGGCTCCACACCATAGGGTCGCGCGGACCCCCCTGGCCGCGCCAGCCCTAGGTGTGGGCGCCCCGGAGCCCCTCTCCGACTCGTTTTCGACCTGGACTTTCCTTTCGTTATGAAACTTTTTGCTATATAATCCCTCGGATCCCCCGAGGTCCGTATATCGTTTTCTCGTCGTGTTTCTGTTTCAAGCTGTTTTCCTGGCAGGAGTTCGGAGTTTCTAGGTCAAGATGTCCTCCTGCAGCTCTAGCGTTGAGGATTACGCCGCATGTCGTCTTCGAAAAATCCAGCAAGACATCCGTGATAGTGCTTTCGCGGGATGGGCGACGAAGGAAGAGATAGATGCAAGGAGGGAAGACATGATCAACAGTTTGAGGGAAGAGATCCGGAGGGCTGCACCCGCACCAACAAGGAACCCCACCTTTGTGGGATCCATTAACCCTCAGCGTCGCTACTCTCATAATGTGCAGGGAACCGGGCCTCAGGATCAAGACCCAAACGTGTTCCCTGTGATAGCTGAAGCACACCGGGTTGCCGATCAATTCTGCGAACAATATCGTATTCTCAACGCCGAGGTAGCAATTCTGGAAGCGGAAAACATTGAGCTTCGTCGTATCATCAAAGGTTTTCTGACTCCTCTCCAAGTGATTCCACCTTCACCACCACCGAAGAATTGATTCGTCATTGGTTTTGGCATCCCCTCGGCTTGTTCCTAGCTTGGGGGGAGTGTCGCGGTATCACATCACTATCTTTCATCTAGGATGGTTTGCAGTATGGAAGTGTCTCTCCCTAGTTGGTTATCGTTGTATCCGTTGGTGTGAGTTGCTGGTTTGAAATGTTAATGAGAAGTTTCATCATTTACTTTCTATGCACATTATTTCAGTTTTCAACTTCTGTCATATGGTTGAGCTTTTTATTACTAGTTGGTATCACTCTAGAGATTATCAAGTTAATCTAGTTGGTTTCGGCAAACTTAGCTTGGGTCAGCAAAAATAATAATTCGAGTTGCTAGTATAAGAAAGAGGAATTTGCCTATTAGCTCATAAACTTAGTATTCACAAGTTAAGATCGCTTGTGCTTTCAATGAAGATTGCATGATTGGTTTCATCATATGTATATTTGTTTGTTTTCCTTCAACTCTTATGCTTGCCACCTAGCCTTGCTAACCAAAAAACCTATATTGAGAGGGAATGCTTCTCGTGCATCCAAACCTTAAACCCAAAACCTTGCCGTTCGTGTCCACCATACCTACCTACATGTGGTATTTCACCGCCACTCCAAGTAAATTGCACATGTGCTACCTTTAAAAATTTCAAACTACTCCTGTTTTGTGTTCCTATTTTAGCTCATGAGGACGCAAATAGAGAATCTTTATCTCACTTGTTGATTGGATTCACACACCTGGAGTAGGTGCTTGATCCGCTTATCCAAATGCTAGAAGAGCTGGCAGCGAGGTGCTCAGCCCCAAATAATAATACAAATTCTCTTCACTCTTTTTTCCTCTGATTTATCAGTCAAAGCATAATTGTGTAAACAAAAGAGAAAGAGGGACGAACTTCTATACCAGTTGCGTCCTTCTATGGGAGCCGCTCTTGTGAGTCCAGTTGACTTGTGACGTACTGTATTTTCTGTTTACCATTCATTGACATTAGCATACATCTCTCAAAATATAGACACTCCTCCACGGTTTGTGATTGTTGGCAGGCACCGCGAGGATTCAGTTAGCCATGGTTTGTGTAAGATGGATGGGAGGAGTGTCATGCATTTTATACCTCTGTTTATTAAAATAAAAGCTCTAGCACATGAGTAGTAAATGCTTCCCTCTGCGAAGGGCCTATCTTTTACTTTTATGTTGAGTGAGTAAACCCATTTCCTTCTGCCTCCACCAAGCATTTGAGTTGTTGTGTTCTCATCATCTATATGTTGATTTATTCAATCATGTTTTCTATCTTTCTTTGTTTAGCACATGCTTTATTATCGGAATGAATATTACTTTGAAAGCTATGAATCACTGTAAAAGAATTGTTATAATTAGACATGTTAAGCCCTAGACTATAAACCTTGCTATAAAGACTTCACCGAAGATAACTATAATTTCATTAAATGTTCTCTGACCAAGAACGAAGTTTTCCATTACCAATTTTGATTCTCTCTTTTGTATCTTTGTTTGTGACTCCTTTTACTTGTTTCAAGTTAAGTTATATGAGAGGAAGTTGCTGTCTGTAATGATTGGTGCATAAGTAAATGTGATGCTTCTTGTCCATATTTTATTTATCGACTTTTCACTCCATAAACTTGTGGTCATGTTTTCTAAGTTCCGTTTCGCTTGGGAACAAGCGAGGTCTAAGCTTGGGGGGAGTTGATACGTCCATTTTGTATCACTATTTTATATCATAATTTTCTGTTATTCATCGATAAATTTCATGTTATGATGTATCTCTTATGATCGGAAAAAGAAGGGGACATCCGGGGGTTCCTAAAGGTCCATACGAGGAACACAGCCAGAAGGGGAGCCAGAGGGGGGCCACCAGGGGGCCACACCTAGGGGTGGCGCGCCCCTGGCCGCGCCACCTAGGGGTGTGGCCACCCTGGCCCACCTCTGGGGGGTCATCTTTGGCCCCCGGGGTCCCGAGGGAACCCTAAGCCTCATTCCATCCTCGACGAATTATTCCGCCACCACTGCGGGGCGGAAAACACCCGAGAGAGAAAAGCTCTCTGGCAGGGAGAAATCTGTCGGGCAAATTCCTCTCCGGAGAGGGGAAATCACCGCCATAGTCACCGTCATCGCTCCGGGCATCATCAAGATCATCATCATCATCGTCATCACCACCAGCACCATCACCCTCATCATCCAGCTTCATCCCGCTGTAACAATTAGGGGCCTCTATCGTTGTTTTGCATTAGATCTCTCTCGTGGGGTGGATTACTTGTTAGTAGTTGATGCTTGTGAGATTTATCGGTGTTTGCACTTTATGACCAGACTTTTATCATTCATTATATCACCTCTGATCATGATCTATATGATGTGTTGTGAGTAGTTCGTGTTGTTCGTGAGGACATGGGAGAAGTCAAGTTGTTAGTAGTGAAGTAATGTTGAGTAATATTTAATGTTTGATATTTAATTTGTGGTGTTATTCTTCTAGTGGTGTCATGTGAACGTCTACTACATGATACTTCACCATTTATGGGCCTAGGGGAATGCATCGTGTATTTGTCTACTAATTGTGGGGTTGCCGGAGTGACAGAAACCTAAACCCCCTTTAGAAAACCATTACACGAGGGAGCGTAGGATCCCGAAGTTTAAAGCTGTGGTTAGATTTATTTCTTAATTACTTTCTTGTAGTCGAGGATGCTTTTAAAGGGTATAATCACAAGTATGTATTAGTCTTGGATAGGACGGTACATTAGCATAGGTTCACCCACACAACACTTATCAAAACACAAAGTTATTCAGCTGCTTCGAACAAAAGCACTTGACAAAAACCTACCTTGTGTCCTCGAGAACGTTTGTTAATTATAAGTAAACTCACCGGCTTGTCCTTTGCTGAAGAAATGATTGGGCCACTTGCTGCAATTATTATTACTGCATTTTATTTACTCGCACTTCATTTATCTGCAATATCAAAAACCCCTACAAATCTATTTTCCAGTATTTACAGTTATTCCTTCAACGAAACTGCTTGTCAACACCTTCTGCTCCTCGTTGGGTTCGACACTCTTATTTATCGAAAGTACTACGATCACCCCTATACATGTGGGTCATCAGGTGCGCTGGACATCGTCCGGTCACCCCACCCGATAGATGGCCCTCGCCCGTAAGTGACACAAATAAAACTTAGCAACTTTTTTTCATAATTTAGAAGTAGAGGCATATATACCTTTATATATATATATATATATATATATATATATATATATATATATAAAACGAAATTTATAAAACACGACGCGACGCCCGTGAAGAACTAATCCTCGTCCTCGTCCTTCGATGGTGGCGGCGTCGGAGTGCATAACTCCTGCTCCGGCATCGGCGGTGGGGGTGTTTCGGGAAGCGGCGTTCCTGATCCGCCTCCGACATCCCCTCGTCCTCCTCCAGCGGCTGCTCCTCCTCCTCCTCCTCCAGCGGGTCCTCCTCCACCGTCTCCTGCGGCAGCGGCTCCTCCTCCACCGGCTCCTGCAGCAGCGGCTCCTCCGGCAGCATTTTCTGTGGAACCGACAATGTTGTGGGCGTGCAAGCTGGCGTGGCGGATCGTGAGCGTGCAACCGGCTTAAAAAGGGGTCTTGGCGCTGTATCCCAAGGCGAGGCGGCACGACGGGACGCGAGACGGCTGCAGGTAAGCGACGTGACGAGACGGGACGCGAGGCGGCTCGAGGCGCGCCTACCCAATGCGCACGTCCCCACCATGGCCGCCATTTCCCCCACTACGCGCACATCTCCACGAACGAGGAGACTGCACACGACAACTCTAAAATCTCTGCCCGTTCCCACATATCTGCGGTGATCATCCACCACTTCTCCGGTGATCATCCACCACTTATCCGGTGATGGCGAGCGCTCCAAGAGCCAGAAGCGTGGCCCGCGGAGGGCGAGGAGGCCGTGGAGGGCGAGGACGCCGCGGAGGCCGTGGAGGGCAGGTGGTAGCGCCACCCGTGGAGGTCGAGCAGGAGTCCGACAGTGACGGCGATGACGCTGGTGGAGATGCCCTCCCCGAGTTCTTCATCATACGCAGGCAGCCATTGGGCAACTCCTTGAGGCTGCCAGATAGGATCGGCGTCCTGCTCGAAGGCAGGAAGCCGGACTCCTTTACCCTGCAGCTGGAAGGGTTCCCCCATCGTTGCGTGGCCATCGTGTTCAGTCACCTCGGCCACCTATTCCTCGGAAATGGCAGGGCTGCATTCACCGGCATGCACAAGCTACAGCAGGGTTGGATGCTCACCTTCTGCTATGCCGGGGTAGGCAAGTTGCGCATCAAGATGTACTATGACACTTGCGTCCGCCATCCCTGCTGCATGGATGGTGAGGAGGAGGTCCACTCCGACGGCGAGGAGGAGAGCGAGGAGGAGGACCACTCCTACGGCGACAAGTAGGGGCGCTACGTCGTCGGACCTTGTTTTTTAAAACCGTGTTCTAAACGAATTTTTCTGACACCATGGCGTTCGTCCGGCATGCCCACAACACTACGGGACACAGTCTATACGCCGACGGTCGGACCCCGTCGACGTATAGATGATTCCCGTCGGCGTAGGGGTAGCCCTACGGGGGCCGTCGGCGTATGCTGGTTGCCATCGGCATACGAATGTCGTCGGCGTAAACTGAGCTACGCCGACAGGGATGCCGTCAGCGTATAGGAAGCCAAATATTTTTTAAAAAATTCAATTTTTTTATTTTTTTCTACAATTTTTTTTATTTCACTTGTTTAACCACTTAATCACACTATACGCACATTTATCTTGTCTCTAAGCATTTTTTTATTTTAATCTAAACTACTCGTTTCTATTAACACTTCCCGATCGGTCACCCATCCTCAGATTGCTCCAGCCCCAGCACGCTTAACTTCATAGGTACATCCCTGTGAGCTGCTTAGAAACAACATATGTTTTGTTGACAATAGTATCCAATCAATCCTGTTAACCATTGTACCATCATGTCACACTATTTTACTTTGTGAATTCAAACAATTATTTAAATAAAAAGTAATAACTAATAATAATCTTGAATTCAAATAATCTTGAATTTAATTAATAATTAACATTTTTGACTTTTCTATTTAATATTGAATAATTCATATCTATAAATCCGGAAATCAAAATTTGACAAATAATATGTCCATATCGAATATAAAAATGAGAGAAATTCAAATATGACATCCATATAATATTTTTTTATCATGTGTAGAACTTTACTAACTGAGATGTTTAGTGTATGGGCTAGGATCAACCAACCAAACTAGGCGTCGAAACTAGGGTTCATGGAGAAAACAAGCCAAACTTGGACACCAAATTAGCAAATCATGTTGAAATGTGCCAAGATATGGAAAAGTGGAGCACAATTGAATTTCAAACAAACATAGACCTAGGTTTCTAAAGTTGCAAACAAACAATTTTTTTCCTTTTCATTTAAAAAAATCCATTTTCCATTTTCCGAGTACAAAAAATGGGTTTTTTGTGTAGGACTAACCACAAATATGTTGCACAACTTGGGAGATGCATTTTTTAAACTACTAGACCATGTTATATGCACAAATAACCAAAAAAAATTCTATGAAAAGGTTTCTATCCACCTTTTTTTGAAAAACAAAAATTTCTGCCGATTCAGCTAGAAACTGGTCAAATTTGAACTACAGGTACCTCATAGTTTGCTCATGATTTTTGGAAAAAACATTTTTAAGTACACAACTAGATATTTAATCATAGATACACAAATAGTTTCTCAATATTCAACCCCTAGATACGAACAGTCATGCTCGCCGTCTTAACTTTCTCCTGAAGCGGTTTAGAAAAGTCCAGAAAATCAAAACAACCCAAAATGATGCAAGACCTTCGCGTGGTGCCATTATATATGTCCTAGTATCCACCAAAAATAATAAACTTGGAATATGACAGTTGTGTTGAAAATGTGTTCACAAAAATAAGCTATCTTCTCCGAACATAATAGTGTTTCGGACGAAATGACGCGTGTTATGGCCAAATACATGGCATAGTTTGTTTAAATGTGCCCATATTCCACCCAAACATGCATCTTGGAAGCACGGAAAATGTTGATGGAGAAAGTTTTCCTTTTCATTAAATAAAAAACCATTTTCCATTTCCCGAGTGTCAAAAATGGGTTTTTTGTGAAGTACCTACCACAAATATGTTGCAAAATTTGGGAGATGCATTTTTTAAAATAATAGACCATGTTATATTCACAGATAATCAATTTGTTTCCTATAAAAAGGTTTCCATCCACCTCTATTGAAAAACACAAGTTTCTGCCGATTCAGCTGGAAACTGGTCAAATTTGAACTACAGTTACCTCATAGTTTGGTCATAATTTTTGGTCAAAATCATTTTAGATACCCAACTACATATTTCATCATAGATACAACACTAGTTTCTCAATATTCAACCCCTAGCCTTGCTGGAGAAAAACAGAGCTTATAGGTCTATACGCGGTAATCGTTAACCCTTTCTTGTTTGTTCCGTTCTTGGTCATGGAATTTTATGAATAATGTAGCTTTAGCAATATGCATGATTATGTATATCTATTTCTCCTTTTCAAAACGAGCTAAAGAACGTTGAAATCCGAGTTCGAATGCAATAGTTATGCTCAAAATGGTGCATACGAAAAAAAAGTACACGCCGACGGCGTAGCCAACAAAAAATGCCGACGGGGTTGCCGTCGGCGTAGACTAATTTTTTAATTTATTTTCGGTTACCATTTCGGGTATACGCCGACATCCCCGATATTTGGCCGTAGTTCAATGTGTTTGGTTTAACGACTGCAAATAACGGGTCATATTTAGAGGGTGCTACTGCGGAGGCCGTCCACCAAAATCGCAGACACAGGTCCGGCGCCCCCAAAGGGGGGCCAATTGGGGGGTGCCAGACACATATTTGAGAGGTGCCGGTGAAGATGCTCAAAGAAGAAGAATTCTAGTGTAGAGTCCGGACATGGAGGGGAATAATTGTTGGATTTTGTCAACTTGGTGTTACAGACGATCTTTTCTGCCTCCATGCTAGAACTTGCTAGTCAAGCTGCTTATTGTCGTGAACTGGCTACTCGGATTACACAATTTACCACCGAAGAAAGCTGCAGGTCACACGCGAAGTCTTGAGATGCGTCATGCATATACTGATAGGGATTGCCTATGTCTCAGTCAACTAAGATTTTCATAAGTCTCAGTCAATTTAGAAAAGTGCAACTATAGTTTAAAGAAAAATGCAATTGCACTTTTCTGAGCAAAAAAGTGCAATTGCACCTTTTTTTGAACTGCGGTTACACTTTTCTCAAAAGTGACTGAGACTTAAGAAAATCTCAGTCGACTGAGATTTAGCAAAACCGATACTGATAAACACACAAGACGTTTAGACAATAGTAATCGGTCGCTCCTTTCTACCGAGCCCAGAGAGGCAGCCTGTGCACGTTCTGCTGCCGCCGCTGTTGCTCCCACGCCGCGTCCGCCGACTGCTTGGATCTCTTCTCCGCCGCCTCGTCGCTGTCGATCTGCTGCTGCCAGCACTCCTCGCTGCAGACCGGGGTATCGCCTCTGCACGCGCAAATTGATCAAGAACAACGTTTAGATGCCACCATACAGAGTGTCATTATCTGCATAAAAAAAGGGTTTACCTGTACATGAAAATATCTTTGTTCCCGGCAAGTATGCGCGCGCACATGAAGCAGGCGTCGAGGTAGTGGCGGACAATTTTACCGGCATCGTCGTCGCCGGATGACGCGCGGCGAGGCGTCGGCGGCAGTGAGCTCCGTTTGCGGGAGGAGGTGTGCATGACGAGGAAGCTTGTGTTGATTTCGGCGGTTGTCTCCGTAGAGACGGTGAAGTAGTTGTAGTAGTCCTCAATTTCTTGGTTCGGCGAGCTTTGATGAACTTTGCTGCAGCTTTGTTGGTTGGAGGAAAGATGGCAGGAGGCGGTGGAATTGACCGGGGAGAGGAGCGCAGGATATAAAGGAGGATAGGGTGGTGTTTTTTTGGTCTGGACCCTCTGTTACCTTCGAGATTTCGCTGAGGTCCTGTACGGCTAGATTCTTGAATCTTGAAGGACTTTCTTCCCTCGTTGCTTCACGGAGCAAATTTTAGAATAGATTGCTATGGGGGAATGATGATTTTACGTTCCCGGGTTCATGTGTTTACTTTATTATTTTTTACTAAAAAAGTCATAGTATTTACGGTTTTTCGTGAAAACCTTAAAAAAGAGTCTTGCATGTTATCAATAATGTATCTCACATCAGTGCAAAATCTCAATTTGAAATACTTTATATTCTGAGGTACACGGAAGAGTTAAATGTGTGATATGAGTGTGCACATTTTCAAATCTCAAAAATACATAAGATTTTATTATTTTCATGTAGGCTATAGTATAAAGATTTTTTTTCACATTGTGATGTTGCATGTTTATATGATTTATCATTGGTTACATCCAGATTTTTGTTTCGGATTTTTTGAAACATGGAAACATGATTTTTGATTCTTTTTTAATAAAGGGAGCACTGGTGTTTGAGAGCTAAAATGAATTTTTGGCTATTGTTCGGCATATGCCAAATAGGTATATTCACGGCAAGAGTATATTCTGACCTGTCATGGTGCCTCATATGGTGGCAAAGCTGGACGTACGGCCCAGCAGGGCAAACCGCAAGTATCAAGGCAAAGGGTTCTTTGTACTGTATTGACATTTTATGAATAGATTGATAGTATTTCCTGATTTTTTGAACCTGACAATGTAGACGTGCGAAATCAAAATATCATAGAAATACATACCTTCAAGTGACGTGTTAACCCCTCGTTTCGTCCTTTGTGAAAAGGAAAATATTACCGGGAACCTCTTACCAACGATAGAACAAGAGCTAAAGCTGGAAAATTACTATATATATGGCAAGCTGGGAGTATTAAATTAAAGTGTGTATCCCGCAAAGAGAACAATAAATAGGTGCTCAGGCAACTGGCCAAGTTGCAACATATTTTGAGCTTATCTCCTTTAAGTGCTTATGTGGCTAACTGGGAGGCAGAGCTTCTGAAAGGGTCAGTTCATCATGGAACATTAATACGGTATCTCGCAGATCTGTAAACAAACTAGATAGCGGCAGAAGAGCTAAATCCCCATTATCGTATTTTACCTCCATCGACACTAGGTCGAAAACGATCTTCTTAAATATTGATTTGCGGTTCATAACCGAACTACGTTCTTGCAGTTTATGAGTGAACAACTTCATCTTAAACTGCATATTGTTGGTTAGGTCATTTGACATGCAGATTGATTCATGCTTGTCCTAAAGGCCTGGGCAGATTTCTCCCGTAACACTTCTTACAAAATATCATTTGGTAGATGAAGCTAAAGCATAGAAAAAATCGTACGGTCCTTCCATTTCTCATCGTATGTGCGCGTCTTCGCATCCTTTGATACGAATATATTTAGAGCATCATCAAGATCGTTGGACTGTGAAAGAATCGCTCGCATCTTAACTTGGCACGGCGAAAATCTCTGCTTGTTGTCCAGCAACAATATATCAAACTTCATCCACGCTTTCGTGAAACCCTAATCTGAAACAGAGTTCTGATATCACTTGTTAAATGATAGAACCAATACGATGAACAAAGAGATATTAAGCACGACAAGGAACACATGATTTTAAGCGGAAAACCCTTTTAAGGAGGAAGATAAAAAACCACTGGCGTCAGCCAACAAAACTTCACTATATCGGGTGTTACAAACGACGGGATTTACAATTTGACACTTATCCCCAACCGGCGGATTACAAGAGACATATAAAGGGGTAAAACCGTAAACGAGGTGCAGGCCTAATCGGTAACAATAATCCATAACATGGGGGTAACAATTTCCTTAAAGATCCGCTCCGCATCGGTGGGTAGTCTCTCCGCTTGTAAAGTTAAGTTTATCTTAATAACTGAATTTAGATCACTCCAAAATAACAGTGGCCACATAGTTGCACCTTGTCAGCTCCAACTTGTATATGAATATCTAATTCCCCAGGCAACAATTACTTTGTTAACTACTTTTGGTTGCGAACAGTGTATATATCTTTGGCCGGTTTGTTGACTACAAAGTCCACTTTGCTATGTATTTACATCGTGGTCCTTTTTAGTAATAATAGCTAGTGAAAGCGTGTAATTGCAGCCCATATGTTACGGATGCCGGTGGCGGTGCCCTCCGTACAAACCATACGGGCGTTGCACGCCGTCTTTTCCGTGCTTCTGCACCGTCGAACCAGAAATGCTTTTTTAGCTCAACAAGGCTGAGTTCTTAATTCTCACTCTCATCTGTATCCGGGATTGTATATATATATATTACTCCTGAGACGCATCAAGTGACAGTTATGTATATTTTCCACCTAAACAACATGGCAGAGCATATGATCGAAAGAAAAAAAAATTCTAGTGTAGAGTCTAGACATCGGAGGGGAATAATTGTTGGATTTTGTCAACTTGGTGCGACAGACGATCTTTGCTGCCTCCATGCTAGAACTGGCTAGTCAAGCTGCTCATCAGCATGAACTGGCTACTCCGATCACACAATTTACCACCGAAGAAAGCTGGAGGTCACACGCGAAATCTTGACATGCGCCATGCATATACGCACAAGACGTTTAGACGCTAGTAGTCAGTCGCTCCTTCTACCGAGCCCAGATCGGCAGCCTGTACAAGTTCTGCTGCTGCCGCTGTTGTTCCCACGCCGCGGTCGCCGACTGCTTGGATCTCTTCTCCGCCGCCTCGTCGCTGTCGATCTGCTGCTGCCGGCACTCCACGCTACAGAACGGGGTATCACCTCTGCACGCACAAATTGATCAAGAACAACGTTTAGATACCACCATACAGAGTGTCTTCATCTGCATAACAAAAGGGTGCATTGGTTTAGCTGTTTACCTGTACATGAAGATATCTCTGTTCCCAGCAAGTATGCGCGAGCACATGAAGCAGACGTCGAGGTAGTGGCTGACAAGTTTACCGGCATCGTCGTCGTGGGATAACACGGGGCGAGGCGTCGGCAACAGTGAGCTCCGTTTGCGGGAGGAGGTGTGCATGACGGGGAAGCTTGTGTTGATTTCGGCGGTTCTCTCCATGGAGACGGTGAAGTAGTAGTAGTAGTCCTCCATTTCTTGGTTCCGTGGGTTTGGATGAACTTTGCTGCAGCTTTGTTGGCTGGAGGAAAGATGCCAGGAGGCGATGGAGTTGGCCGGGGAGAGGAGCGCGGGATATAAAGGAGGATATAGGGGAGTGTGGTGTTTTTTTTTTGTTCTGGACCCTCTGTTTCTTTCGAGATTTCGCTGAGGTCCTGTACGGCTAGATTCTTGAATCTTGAAGGACTTTCTTCCCTCGTTGCTTGACGGAGCAAATTTTGGAATAGCCCGCTATTGTGGGGGGTGATGATTTTCGGTTCCGGGTTCACGTGTTTACTTTATTAATATTTCTAAAAAAGACATGTCTTTCCCATTTTTCTGAAAAATCTGAAAAAAGAATCCTGCATGTTATCAATAATGTATCCCACAAATCTGTGTAAAATCTCAATCTGAAATGATTTATATTCTGGGATACACACAAGAGTCAAATGTGTTATCTGAGTGTACACATTTTCAAATCTCCAAAATACATAAGATTTTATTATTTTCATGTAGGACACCTTATAAAGAATTTCGCATTGTGGTTTTCATATTTATATGATGTATCTTTGGTTACATCCACATTTTTGTTTCAGATTTTTCTGAAACTTGTAAATATGACTGTTGAGTGTTGATTATTTTTTAATAAAGGGAGCACTGATGCCTGATGTTGGCACTAAGCCATGTCAGTGCGTGGCTGGTGCGTGTATCGCGTGCGTTAGTTTGGTTCTGTTAGTTGTTAGCGAGAGGAACGGAGGAACGGGTCCAGCAGCTGGCCGGCCGTGGTGTGCGCGTGAGTGCGCGTCGTGCGCGAGCTGGGACTTGCTGGTAGTGTGCGCGTCAGTGCGCGTCGTGTGTGCGGGTGTGGCGTCGTGTGTGCGAGCCCGAGTGCCCATATAAGCACTCCTCTGTAATCTCCATTAAGGCTACGAGTTAGAGCTCGAGAGAAAGAGAAAAAAGCTGTCAGTGCAGCTGGGGTGTTTGTGCGCCCGGGAAATTTTTTGTGTCCACTTCGTCTTCTTCCTCTGTCCGTGAGAGTAAGAGCTAGGGCTAGGGACTTCATTTGGTATCAGAGCCACGGCCACGGTTGCGGGGGTGATCGCCGGCGATGTCGATTGTCCCATACGCTGGCGGCACGGGGAGCTCTCTGTCCCTGACGTGCCCGATGCTCACCGGTGAGAACTACACCGTGTGGGCGATCAAGGTGGAGGCGAACCTCGACGCGCAGGGGCTGTGGGAGGCGGTGGCTCCGGCGGACGCGGCCGCGGCGGTCGACCCGAAGAAGAACAAGACGGCGCGGGCTTACCTGCTCGGAGCTCTCGCCGAGGACATCCTGCTGCAGGTGTCGTCGAAGAAGACGGCGGCGGAGGTGTGGGCGAGCCTCAAGGCACGATTCGGCGCGGATCGGGTGAGGGCGGCTCGGCTGTCCACGCTCCGCGGCGACTTCGACCGGCTGCGCATGGAGGACGGCGAGACGCTGGACGCCTACGCCGGTAGGATCGGAGGCATGGCGGCGCGCTACGCGGGGCTCGGAGCGACGTTGGACGACGTCGCCATGGTCAAGAAGCTGCTGGACACGGTGCCGGACCGCCTGTACGCTGCGGTGGCGGGCATCGAGCAGTTCTGTGACGTCGACAAGATGGCGTTCGAGGAGGCTCTCGGGCGGCTGAAGGCGTTCGAGGAGAGGACGCGGCGGCGCAGCCAGGACAACGGCGGAGGTGGTGGCGACCAGCTCTTGCTCACTGCGGCACAGTGGGAGGCACGGCGACGTCAGCGCGGCGGTGGCCTCGATGACGACGACGACGACGATGCTAGGAGCAGTGCGGGAGCTGGAGGCAAAGGACGGCGCGGGAAGTGCAACAACTGCGGCATCCGCGGCCACTTCGCGCGGGACTGCCGCCGACCGAAGAAGGAGAAGGAGCAGGCGCTCCTCTGCGACGCCGGCGACGAGCCGGCGCTGTACTAGGCATGGCTTAGGGGGTGATTGTTGGCACTAAGCCATGTCAGTGCGTGGCTGGTGCGTGTATCGCGTGCGTTAGTTTGGTTCTGTTAGTTGTTAGCGAGAGGAACGGAGGAACGGGTCCAGCAGCTGGCCGGCCGTGGTGTGCGCGTGAGTGCGCGTCGTGCGCGAGCTGGGACTTGCTGGTAGTGTGCGCGTCAGTGCGCGTCGTGTGTGCGGGTGTGGCGTCGTGTGTGCGAGCCCGAGTGCCCATATAAGCACTCCTCTGTAATCTCCATTAAGGCTACGAGTTAGAGCTCGAGAGAAAGAGAAAAAAGCTGTCAGTGCAGCTGGGGTGTTTGTGCGCCCGGGAAATTTTTTGTGTCCACTTCGTCTTCTTCCTCTGTCCGTGAGAGTAAGAGCTAGGGCTAGGGACTTCACCTGAGAGCTAGAGTCAATTTTGGCTATTGTTGGGCATATGCCAAATAGGTATATTCACGCCAAGCGGCCAAGGGTATATTCCGACCTGCCAAGTTGCCCCATGTGGTGGCAAAGCCGGACAATGTTTTACGGGACAGCCGCAAAGGGTTCTTTGTACTGTCTTGACATTTTATGAATAGATCAATAGTTTTTCCTGATTTTTTTAACATGATAATATAGACATGCAAAATCAAAATATCATAGAAATACCTACCTCCCACTGAAGTGTTAATCCCTTGTATTTATTTTGTGAAAAGGAAAATATTTCTGGGAACCTCAAACCAATGATAGAACAAGAGCTAAAGCTGGAAAGTTACTATATATATATCTCGCAAGCTGGGAGTATTAAATCAATGTGTGTATCCCTCAAAGAGAACAATAAATAGGTGCTCAGGCAACTGGCCAAGTTGCAACATATCTTGAGCCTGGCTCCTTTAAGTGCTTATGTGGCTAACTGGGCGGCAGAGCAAAAACAGGCGCATGCTTGTTGGAATGGTCCGCAATATTGTAGAAAGAAGCATCGCCTCATGGGCTCAAACGAGCTCCATATGCTTCAAATTGCAGCTTTCCCCTTCTCAAACCCCTTGATTTTTAATTAGTATATGATCACCCGGTCAATTTGATGGATATGATAATCTTGCTTGTTGAACTTTAGTTCGCTCCTTCTTCGTGGGAGATTGAAATAATGCAATTTGCATGTGTGAAATTTTGTTGCAAGTAAATTCAGAGAGGGTCTAGTTAAACAGATGGTGCCGACTGCTAAGTCTAACATAATCAATAGGTTTTCAAGGTCAACTACTCCATCAAGGCGTATCACTAAAATTTCGTATTAAACAAATATATAGTCACTCAGTAAGCTGCAGACTGCAGTGAAGCAGCCGGCAGGAAGCCAGGAAACCTAATATCCATCCTAGAGGCGGGGTTACTTGCGGTTGCCGGTCGAGCACCCGGACTAGACTCTGAAAAAAGGCAGGATACATAAATGAGTGTGCATCTTCGATAGGTCTACGAGGGAAAAGCAGTTTATTGTATTACCACTTAAAATTGAATACAGTGCTTGTGCATCATACCTAGGATATGTCCTTGATTTTCTTTTCATCTCTTTTTTATAGGAGAATGGCATGTCCTTGTCTATGGTCATTTTCAAAACAACTTTAATACATTGGGCGGGTGCCTAACTAATAATTTTTTTCAAAATAGTCAAAGGCTACCTTTCTATTTTGCGAAAGACTACAAAAATACCATTGAACGTGCAGAGTTGCAAGGATGCGGTTCAGTACCAGCGTTTACGGTAGTAGCGCCATCAATCGACGATCTTTGGTAGTAGCGCCATCAATCGACGATCTTTGGTAAACACGGGAACCATATTTGACGTGTTTTGCGGCAGTTAGGGGACCGACCCTTGAAAAGAAACACCGAAGCCCACCTCCTATGCTCGCCGTCTCCACCTCCGGCTACCTGTGCCTCTTCCAACATGTACCCGCAATTGACCGGCCGCCTGCTCCCGCCTCCCCTGGCCGCCGTCGCTCCGCGCCATAACCGCCGCCGCCGCTGGTCCACCAGCGATCACCATCGCATCATCCTCGTTAAGTTTGTTCCGAGCCTCCACCTTCGCCACTGCGGCCAGCTGCGCCGCCGCCTCTACGACTCGGTCCAATCCTCGCATGCATCTCCACCGCGGCAAGCCGCGTCGTCGCCATCGTCTTTTGCGGCGCGTGTTCTTCGTCTCCGGTGGTCCTCGTGTCGCTGTGCTCGTCTCCGTCACGGGCACAAAAGGGCTGACTTTGTATCCCACAAAATGAGGTGACTTGTATCCCACAAAGCCAGGTGGCTTTGAGTCAGTAACAACTGGGGCCCACTATGTGTGGAGCTCACATTTAAGGACTCAAAGTCACCAATGTCAGCCAATGTCATTCGCTCTATCACCGTTCCAAACAGGCTGACACCAACTACTTTGCTCACGCGTCCGTTTCGCACTAACCGACGCAGCGAGCTTAGAATAGAAATTGCCGGTAAACATGGAATTCACTGACCATCGCCCCAGTACCACGAAATCACTGAAGGATTTGTAACATTGGCTCGGCCCGTTAATCATTGTCTAGGCTCGTTTCTCTCTTACTCGTAATTTGTTCTTTCGCCAAAATTTTGTTCCCGTTGTTCTAAAACTTTGTTACTCTTGTACTCCTAATTTGTTTATTATTTGTCTAAACTTCATTCCTATTGGTTTAAACTTTGTTCCTTTCTTACTCGTGATTTGTACTTATGAGAAAATTTGTTCCCACTGTTCTAAACCTTTGTACATTTTGTTCCTATGCTTTGTTCTTTATTTTATCGAAACTTTGTTCTACATGTTTAAACTTTTGTTCCTCTCTTACTCGCGATTTGTTCTTTTGCCAAAATTGTGTTCCCGTTGTTCTATACCTTTGTTCTTCTTCTACTCCTAAATTGTTCCTTACTTGTCTAAACTTTGTTTCTATTGGTTAAAACATTTGTTCCTCTCTTACTCATGATTTGTTCTTATGACAAATTGTTCCCACTATTTTAAACCTTAATTTGTTCCTTTTGTTCCTCTGCTTTGTTCCTTATTTTGTCTAAACTTTTATCCTATTGGTTTAAACTTCATTCCTGTCTCACTCGTGAGTTCTTCTTTTGCAAAAAAAAATTGTTCATGTTGTTCAAAACCTTTGTTCCTCTTGTACTACTGATTTGTTCTTTATTCGTCTAAACTTTGTTACTATTGGTTTAATCTTTTTTCCTCTCTTACTCATGATTTTTTCTTATGACAAAACTTTGTTCCCACTTTTCTAAACCTTTGTTCCTTTTGTTCCTTTGCCATGTTCTTTATTTTTCTAAACTTCGTTCTTGTTGGTTTCAAATTTTATTCCTCTCTTACTCGTAATTTGTTTTTTAAAAAAAAAAAAATTTCGCGTTGTTCTAAACCTTTGTTCCTCTCGTACTCCTGATTTGTTCCTTATTTGTCTATATTTTGTTTCTATTGGTTTAATCTTTTGTTCCTCTCTTACTCATGATTTGTTCTAGTGAAAAAACTTTGTTCCCACTTTTCTACATTTGTTCCTTTTTACTCATTAGTTGTTACTTATATGTCTAAGCTTTGTTCCTATATGTTTAAAATTTTGTTTCTCTCGTATACGTGATTTTTCTTTAGCGGAAACTTTGTTCATGTTGGTCTAAAATTTTGTTTCTCTTGTACTCCCGATTTTTGTTCCTTATTTGTCTAAACTTTCTTTACAATGGTTTAAACTTTTGGTCCTCTCTTACTCATGATTAGTTCTTATAACAAAACTTTGTTCCCATTGTTCTAAATCTTTGTTCATTTTGTACACCTAATTAGTTCCTTATATGTTTAAATTTTTTTCCTATATGTTTAAAACTTTTATTTCTCTCGCATCCATGATTTTTCTCAATCCATAACTTTGTTCACCTTACTCCAAAATTCCTCTTGTACTCTTTGATTTGTTCCTTATTTGTTTAAACATTGTTCATGTTTGTCTAAAATTTTGTTCCGTCTCGTACGTGTGATTAGTTAACTTTATTCCCTTTGTTCTAAATTGTTGTTCCTCCCGTACTCTCGAATTTTTACTTCTTTATTTACTTTGTCTAGTTAGTTTAAACTTGTATTTCTCTCTTACGCCTTATTTGTATACTTTTTTTCTACCCGGTACTTAATTTGGTCCATCAAGATAAGCATTTTATTCGCCAGAAATTGTGATTTGTTCCGTTCAGTTAATTTTTGTTTCACTATATATGAAATTCAGTTGAGATGCAGTGGTGATTTTTTCCACGGATGCTAATTTATGCTCCACTTAGCGCATAATTATACCCCACGAGTGTTTGCAACTCACAAAGTTAAACCTTTCTTCCGCTTAGACTGAAAGTTTTGTTCTTTTTGGTACCCGTGATTGTTCTACCGCTCTAAAATTATGGACCCATTTTCATTCCAAATGTAGGTGTTATTTATCTGTTGGATAAAAAAAGTTTGTTCAAATATTTTATTCAACCAGGTTTCACTTGAGAAATACATTTTTTTGTTTGTTTTCTAATTTAATCGTTTTGGTAAACTGTGTGGAAATAGCACACGTAATGTACTATCACAAAGTAGAATCTGTTACTCCTGAAAACTAGAACTGGCCCGACGAATAGTCCTAATGAAGCTCTAAATCCACGTGGCCCGTTTTGATTTTATTAAATGTTCCAAAAAATTCAAATACATGGATGTAGAAATATTTATGCGCTACGAGCACATAAATTTTCATTGACAAATGCCTTTTTTTTAGCTCAGTAAAAAAAATACAAATCTAACACCAAAAAAATGTTACACTGTTAATTCTAAGGAAGAGTATAGGATAAATCTTTTTTACCGGAATTTGCACACACTTGTAGTGCATAGTATTACCAATATCATGGTTTTTGGTTTTGAATTTTTTTGAAGTTACAAATTTGAACATTTCAAAATATTCAATATAGAGCTACTGGAGTTTGGGTGCAGGATCGCACTCTGTAGAGCATGTGGCCGTTGGCGGTTTCATCACTGGTCTGTACTCCGTACTTCCGTATCATGTGCCGTGATGTAGCGAATACCAACGCGGGTAGGTATGTAGCTCACTTTTTAGTCCAACATCGGAACATTAGAAAGAAAACCACCAACTTAATAAGAATTCTCCTTATGATTAGGCAAGCTAGTTTAGTGCTTGCAGCACCGCATGCGGCACAACATAAGGAAAATTACATGTGTGATCGTTGACGAGAGAAGGTTAGCGACATCCTTACGACTAGACCCATTTTGAGGATCTACTATTGTTCAGAAGTCTTCTACGACTACATGGAATCCACTCTAGTGAGTCGTGATCCTAATTAATGCACGCATGGACATGCATCGCTATCTACATATTGATCTTGGCGGTTACGTAGGGAATTTTCTTAAAATTCTGCAGCATATATACATCCGTTGTGGAGTGGTTACCCGTGGTACACCATATTTGGATGTTACCCGCACCATATTTGGGTGCACCACGGCTAAGGCTGGACACCCTAGCCACCAAGCGCATCAATAGTCGTGGCACATGTTTATAATGGTGCGCCATGGGTATGGGCTTACATACACTAATTTTGGTGCGCCACGGGTACTTAGCCCTGACGTACAAAAACGTGGTGTGCCACGGCTAATCTTCCACATACAGCTAGTTTTATAGTAGTCAACAATGTAGAGTACTATATCTAAGAACATACAACTTAGTAGAATTTAAATCATCAATCATGTGAACGAGAGAAACTTTTGATACCTTCAGCACACCAAGAGAACATGTGTGCTTATGCCCCTCAACACCGAGAGTGCTAAGAAAGATCAGATTTCTGGCTATGCCTAGTATGTGCCTCATGTTTGTCAACGTGCGTATCCTGGCATCGTGCTTCCTATTCCGAGCGGGGGCTCTACCCACAATCTCACGTGGATTGTTATCTGACATGTGCACAACATCTACACTCGGCACATGCTCATAAGAATTGAACCAATCTCTGTTAGAGGAAATATGAAACGAGCATGCAGAATCAAGTATTCACTCATCATGACCAACAACACAATTAGCGAAAACAACAAGCGGTTCACCGGAATCAGAAACATCACCACCGGAGATAACAAAGGCCTTACCATCATCATCAAAGTTATGTTTCGCTTTATGAGTATCATTCCTTTCTCCTTATTGTGCAGTTTCCAACATTCGTAAATGATATGATTATTATTCTTACAATACGTGCAAAATTTAGCCTTGCCTCCGGACTTTGAACAACCTCTACAGCTCGTGCTCTTGTCACGTTTGTTGTTGTTGTAGGTTTTCTGGTCGGGCCTGCCTTGAACCTGCAACGCTTCTTCCTTGAAGGACGATGCATTAGATTGTATCATACATTTTATCTTTTTCCTAGTTTAAGAGTCTCATATACTTCTGAAAGGGTTGGTTCATCATAGAACATTAATATGGTATCTCGCAGATTTTTAAAAAAACTAGATAGCAACAGAAGAGCTAAATCCCCATTATCGTATTTTACCTCCATCGACACTAGGTCGGCAACGATCTTCTTAAATATTGATTTGTGGTTCATAACCGAATTACCTTCTTGCAGCTTATGAGTGAACAACTTTATCTTCACATGCATATTGTTGGTTAGGTCATTTGATATGCAGATTGATTCATGCTTGTCCCCAGGGGCGAGAGGGGCGGCCGCCCCGGGCCCAAAAAATTTGGGGGCCCATTTCAGATATGTGTTAGTAGGCTTAGCTCGTGTGTATGCAAAGAAAAAAATTAATTAGCTTAATAGGTTGGTCGGCTCGTAGTTTTTCCTGTGAATACATAACAGGGGCCAATAGGTGATCGACTCGGAACCATGTGTACGTCGCGTAAATATAAAGTATTTAGGATCGGATCACATCGACCATCCACTTGTCCGCTTCTACCACCCCTCGTCTGTTCGCCCACCGTCGCATGTCCGTCGCAACTTAGTTGATTTTGTGATTCATTGCCATAGATATGGCAATTGAAAAGTAGATTTGAAGAACTATAGTCGTTCCGAAGTATTTTTAGATTTTCAATGAGTTTAACAAATTTGAAGTCAATGGATGGTTCTCAAATTAGAAACAGTTGCGCTACATTTGTAAATACTTTCTATCTAGATTAGAAATATGATATCGGGTTAAATTAGCTAATTTTTGAGTTAAGTGTTATGCAGTTGAGCTTGCTAGATAGAACAATGACTGTTATGAAAATATCTTAGTTTGTCTGAGAAGCAGATTGTTATCCTAATATGTATGTTGTTTATCGGATCTTATTTACATGCCTGTGACAGTTGCATCAGCTAAAGGAAGCTTTTCAAAGTTGAAATTAATGAAAAACTATTTAAGATCTATAGACACGAGAGACTAAATAGTTTGTCAACTCTATGCATCGAGAAGAAGTTATTGGATGAGATTGACATTGATTCCATCACTTTGCTTCTACAAATGTATGGACAAAAATTTAGGGTATACCGAAGTTGTTGTATTACTCCATAATAAATTATGCCTTCGCGCGTCCGTAATTTTTTTTCCCGCGAGGGGTTTCCACGTAAAAAAATGTGTCTCATTTCTCTTTTATATATATATATGTCTATTTGTACTAAGGAGGGGCCCAAATTTTCGTCTCGCCCCGGGCCCCGAAAATCTCAGGACCGGCCCTGTTTGTCCCAAAGGGCCTGGGCATATTTCTCCCGTAACACTTCTTACAAAATATCATTTGGTAGATGAAGCTAAAGCATAGAAAAAGTCGTACGGTCCTTCCATTTCTCATCGTATGTGCCCGCCTTCGCATCCTTTGATACGAATCTATTTAGCGCATCATCAAGATCGATGGATTGTGAAAAAATCGCTCGCATCTTAACTTGGCACAGCGAAAATATCTGCTTGTTGTCCAGCAACATTATATCAAAGTTCATCCACGCTTTCGTGAAACCCTAATCTGAAACAGAGCTCTGATATCACTTGTTAAATGATAGAACCAATACGATGAACAAAGAGATATTAAGCACGACAAGGAACACATGATTTTAAGGGGAAAACCCTTTTAAGGAGGAAGATAAAAAAACACTGCCGTCAGCCAACAAAACTTCACTATATCGGGTGTTACAAACAACGGGATTTACAATTTGACACTTATCCCCAAGCGGCGGATTACAAGAGACATATAAAGGGGTAAAACCGTAAACGAGGTGCAGACCTAATTGGTAACAATCCATACCACGGGGGTAACATTTTCCTTAAAGATCCGCTCCGCATCGGTGGGTAGTCGCTCCGCTTGTGAGAAGTTAGGTTTATCTTAATAACTGAATTTGGATCACTCCAAAACAACAGTGGCCACATAGTTGCACCTTGTCAGCACCAACTTGTATATGAATATCTAATTCCCCAGGCAACAATTACTTTGTTAACTACTTTTGGTTGCGAACAGTGTATATATCTTTGGCCGGTTTGTTAACTACAAAGTCCACTTTGCTATGTATTTACATCGTGGTCCTTTTTAGTAATAGCCAGTGAAAGCGTGTAATTGCAGCCCATATGTTACGGATGCCGGTGGCGGTGCCCTCCGTACAAACCATACGGGCGTTGCACGCCGTCTTTTCCGTGCTTCTGCACCGTCGAACCAGAAAATGCTTTTTTAGCTCAACAAGGCTGAGTTCTTAATTCTCACTCTCATCTGTACCCGGGATTGTATACATATTACTCCTGAGACGCATCAAGTGACATTTATCTATATTTTCCACCTAAACAACATGGCAGAGCATATGATCGAAAGAAAAGAAAAAGAATTCTAGTGTAGAGTCTGGACATTGGAGGGGAATAATTGTTGGATTTTGTCAACTTGGTGCGACACACGATCTTTGCTGCCTCCATGCTAGAACTGGCTAGTCAAAAGCTGCTCATCAGCATGAACTGGCTACTCTGATCACACAATTTACCACCGAAGAAAGCTGGAGGTCACACGCGAAATCTTGACATGCGCCATGCATATACGCACAAGACGTTTAGACGCTAGTAGTCAGTCGCTCCTTCTACCGAGCCCAGATCGGCAGCCTGTGCAAGTTCTGCTGCTGCCGCTGTTGCTCCCATGCCGCGGCCGCCGACTGCTTGGATCTCTTCTCCGCCACCTCGTCGATGTCGATCTGCTCCTGCCGGCACTCCTCGCTGCAAAACGGGGTATCGCCTCTGCACGTGCAAATTGATCAAGAACAACGTTTAGATACCAACATTCAGAGTGTCATCCTCCGTATATATATAACAAACGGGTGTATTGGTTTAGATGTTTACCTGTACATGAAGATATCTCTGTTCCCGGAAAGTATGCGCGCACACATGCAGCAGGCGTCGAGGTAGTGGCGGACAAGTTTATCAGTATCGTCGTCGCGGGATGGCACGCGGCGAGGCGTCGGCAACATTGAGCTCCGTTTGCGGGAGCAGGTGTGCTTGACGAGGAAGCTTGTGTTGATTTCGGCGGTTGTCTCCATGGAGACGGTGAAGTAGTAGTAGTAATCCTCCATTTCTTTGCTCGGTGGGCTTCGTTGAACTTTGCTGCAGCTTTGTTGGTTGGAGGAAAGATGGCAGGAGGCGATGGAGTTGGCCGGGGAGAGGAGCGCGGGATATAAAGGAGGATATAGGGGAGTGTGGTGTTTTTTTGTTCTGGACCCTCTGTTTCTTTCGATATTTCGCTGAGGTCCTGTACGGCTAGACTCTTGAATCTTGAAGGACATTCTTCCCTCGTTGCTTGACACGGAGCAAATTTTAGAATAGCCCGCTATATATTGGGGGAGTGATGATTTTCGGTTCCGGGTTCACGTGTTTACTTTATTGATTTTTCTTAAAAAAAAAGTGCCTTTACCATTTTTTATGAAAAATCTGAAAAAAGAATTCTCGATGTTATCAATAATGTATCTCATATCTGCGCAAAATCTCAATCGGAAATGCTTTATATTCTGCGGTACACAAAAGAGTAAAATGTGTGATGTGAGTGTACACATTTCCATATCCCAAAAATACATAAGATTTTATTATATTCATGTAGGCTATAGTATAAAAAATGTCGCATTAAGATTTTCCATATTTATGCGATGTATCATTGGTTAAATCCAGATTTTTGTTTATGATTTTTTTGAAACTTGTAAATATGATTTTTTTATTCCTTTTTAATAAAGTTTGCACTAATGGCTTTTTTTTTAAACAGAAAACCCAGCCTCTGCATCCAGTGGATGCACACAGCTTACTTTATTAGAATAGTGTTCGGTATCACCAAGTAGTCAAACTTATTACATCTCAACGAAACTACAGCGTGGCTACAAAAACGAGCCACCGAATATCACTCAAAATAAGAAATTTACACATGTCGCAATCTCCTAGTGTGCAGCCACCCACCCTGGCTGAAGATAGCCCGCACGACCGCCATCAATCCTGCACATTTTGTATTCAAATGACCACGCAGACCTTCTAGGGAGAGGAACGACCACATATGAGCTAAAGTGAATTTTGGCTATTGTTTGGCATATGCAAAATAGGTATATTCACGGCATGGGTATATTCCGACCTGCCAAGGTGCCCATGTGGTGGCAAAGCCGGACAAGGTTTTGCCGGACGGCCGCAAAGGGTTCTTTGTACCGTCTTGACATTTTATTAATAGATCAATAGTTTTTCCTTAGTTTTTTAACATGATAATATAGACGTGCAAAATCAAAATATCATAGAAATACCTACCCTCTAGTGAAGTGTTAATCCATTGTATTTCTTTTTTGAAAAGGAAAATATTACTGGGAACCTCAAACCAATGATAGAACAAGAGCTAAAGCTGGAAAGTTGCTATATATATATATATCGCAAGCTGGGATTATTAAATGAAAGTGTGTATCCCTCAAAGAGAACAATAAAAAGGTGCTCAGGCAACTGGCCAAGTTGCAACATATCTTGAGCTTGGCTCCTTTAAGTGCTTATGTGGCTAACTGGGCGGCAGAGCGAAAACAGGCGCATGCTTCTTGGAATGGTCCGTAATGTAGTAGTGAGAAGCATCGCCTCATGGGCTCAAACGAGCTCCATATATGTAGTCCATGCTTCAAATTGCAGCTTTCCCCTTCTCAAACCCCTTGATTTTTAATTAGTATATGGTCACCCGGTCAATTTGATGGATATGATAATCTTGCTTGTTGAACTTAGTTCGCTCCTTCTTCACGGGAGATTGAAATAATGCAATTTGCAAGTGTGAAATTCTGTTGCAAGTAAAGCCACACAGGGTTTAGGTAAACAGATTGTGCCAACTGCCAAGTCTAAGATAAGCAATAGGTTTTCAAGGCCAACGACTCCATCAAAGCGTATCACTACATTTCCGTATTAAACATATATAGCTACTAACACCTAGGCAGTAAGCTGCAGACTGCATTGTACCAGGAAACCAAGAAACGTAATGTCCATCCTGGAGGCGGGGTTACTTGCGGTTGCCGTTCGAACACATGGACTATACTTGCAAATCTGATGAAAGCCAGGGCAAATAAATAGTGTGCATCTTCCATAGGTTTATAACGAAAAAGCAGTTTACTGTATTACCAATTAGAATTTTTTTCGAAACGGAAATTTATGCCCGAGTCTCTGAATCAAATTGATGCATAACACTGTTTTTTCTTAAAGATTTTTAACAAATTATCGTTCATCGTACTATTCATGGATAACTCAAGGTGACCATAAAGATTAGCCACACAAAAATAACAGATCTATGCATCTAAACGCTTGGCATTAAGCCACCCATCCCGGCTGAAGATAGCCCAAACGACCGCCGTCCGCCGAGCCACCCGGTATCCATAAATCAACGGGCATGAGGAAAGACCACGTGTGAATCCAGTATATCGCCTTGTTAACAGCCTGCACAAAATGAACAACTTACTTTATTTTTTTCAAAAACCACATCATTACGATAATTCCATATCCCCGAATAAATCTAACACGCCCAAACGAAAACACGCTTTAGTTATATTTATCGATACCATTTAACCAATTTCCAAATACATTTGCAACGCTAGTTGGCGGATATATATTAAAAGTGAAATTAATAAGTCTCCAAATATCTTCCACTGGTAGAAAATAGGGCTGTAGTCCCGGTTCGCCAGGGCCTGTAGTCCCGACCCAGCAACCGGGACTAGCAATGCGCGACTAAAGACCCCCCCCCCTATAGTCCCGCCATTTACGGACCGGGACTAAAGGCCCGTCCACGTGGGCGCCAGGGATCCGTCGCGGCGGAGGCCCTTTAGTCCCGGTTCTTGTGGCCAACCGGGACTGAAAACCTGCGCAGGTTTAGGGTTTTAGGCCCCCTAAACCTGGTTCCTTTTTAATTTGTTTTGTTTTATTTCTTTTATATTTTATTTTGTGTTTTATTTTAATTTTGATGAAGTTTCAGTACACATATATATATATATATATATTTTACGATACTATATACATGCATATATATATATATGAAATTTCAAACAAGGAGAATTCAATAGGAATATATAATATATATTCAATATCGGGTGACCATATATACAACCTCGAACAAGTTTCCATATTACACAATTAAGATGGATGACCATACACAAATTCGAACAATTAATTAGATAGCTTATGCGTATAATAGTCATCGTCGGTGGACGCATGGTACTCTCCTTCCCTATCGATGACATGCCTAAGGAAAAATCCTGCTATTTCCTCTTGAATTGGTCGGAAGCGAGTTTCTGGAGTAAGCGCCCTCCGCAAGTTATTGAGACCCCTCCGCGTGGCCTCGTCCTTCTTCCTCTCAGAGATTTCTTTCCGTATGTTCTCACAGACATAGTATCCACTAATCGTTGATGGTTACAAAAAGCAACGCTCGTAGGTTAAATTCCTCTTCTTTGTGCTCATCCCACACAGGTACACCAGGTCTGCCCCACAATTGTAAAAGTTCATCAACTAATGGCCTTAGGTACACATCGATGTCGTTGCTGGGTTGCTTCGGACCTTGGATGAGCACTGGCATCATAATGAACTTCCGCTTCATGCACAACCAAGGAGGAAGGTTGTAGATGCATAGAGTCACGGGCCAGGTGCTATGGCTGGAGCTCTGCTCGCCAAAAGGATTCATGCCATCAGTACTTAGACCAAATCTTATGTTCCTTGCGTCAGCTGCAAAATCTTTGAACTCTCTGTCGATCTTTCTCCATTGCGTTCCATCAGCGGGGTGTCTCAACTCCCCGTCGGACTTACGGTCCTCTTTGTGCCATCGCAACAACTTGGCATGCTCTTTGTTCATGAACGGGCGTTTCAGCCGAGGTATTATAGGAGCATACCACATCACCTTGGCGGGAACCCTCTTCCTGGGTTTCTCGCCCTCAACATCGTCACCAGGGTCATCGCCTCTGATCTTATAACGCAATGCAGTGCATACAGGGCATTCATTCAAATCCTCGTATGCACCGCGGTAGAGGACGCAGTCGTTAATGCATGCATGTATCTTCAGAATCTCTAAACCTAGAGGCCACACAACCTTCTTTGCTTCGTACGTACTGGCGGGCAACTCGTTATTCTTCGGAAACATATTCTTCAACATTTTCAGCAAATTTTCAAATGATGAGTCAGCTACACCTTCCCGTGCCTTCCATTTCAGCAAATCCAGTGTGCAGCCCAGCTTTTTCAGACTATTGTCGCATCCTGGGTACAGCGGCGTCTCCGTGCATCAGCAATGGTCCGACCAAGATCATCAGCGGGCTCATCATGTGCCTCTTCTTCACCTTCACCAAACCCTTCCCCACCTTCAGCATCATCCTCCATGAAGGTATCACCGAAAGCGTCATGATAGTTGAAATCGATATCATCCTCTTCTTCATCTTCTTCCATTCTAACCCCTCTTTCTCCATGCTTGGTCCAACAATTATAGCTTGGCATGAAACCGTGGCGAAGCAGGTGCATGTGAACGACTCTTGAGGAGGAGTGACCCTTCTCATTCTTACATTCAGCACATGGACAGATAATAAAACCTCGCTGCTTGTTCGCATTTGCCACTACGAGGAAATCTTTCAAACCCGTAGTGAACTCGCCGGAGAGTCGGTTACCGTACATCCATTGCCGATTCATCTGCATTATTATTATATAAAGTATATAATTAACCATCATGCATTTGTTAAACTAACTAGCTGGAAATAATAAAAATCATGAAAGGGTTCAAGTTGCTAACCGCGACCGCGGAGGTAAAATAAATGAAAACGATCAAGTGCGGCTCGAACACTTAATATCATGTGTGTTTCATGGTATCGGGCATTTCATCGAACACCTAGTGTGCATAGTAGGAACCAAAAGCATACCCACCACCCCTTGTGAATGTTGTGAGAGCAGAAGTAACACCAAATGTGGCTAAGTGCAGCGAGCTGAGTTCTATATATAGGGATGGGCCTTTAGTCCCGGTTCACCTGGACAACCGCGGCTAAAGGCCGTGGGGCCAGACAGATGACATATTAGCCCCGGTTGGTCTGGACAACCGGGACTAAAGCCGCTCCCCTCCGACAGCTGTGGACCGAGCGCGCTGGGCCCAGACTATTGGTCGCGGGTCTCGTCCTGAACCGCGACTAAAGACCCCTATGGTCGCGGGCCGATTATTTTGGGGACTAATGGGGACGTACCGAAGGCCTATTTTCTACCAGTGTTCCGAAGAGGAAAAGGATATAAACATGTTTCAAATGACTCACCCGCCTCGCAAAAATCACATTTTCACACCCCATGCAAATTCTCTTGATCTTTTTAAACAAATTTGCGGTTAAGAAACCACAAAAATAGTTTTATTCTCAACTTAAAACGACTTGACTGTAGACGACCCATTAGTTGTCAGTATCCATCTACAAGGTATGTTGCCCATGAGAAAGAGACACACACATTAGTATATCATTCTCCTCTCACCTATGATAGGTATTCTGAACTGAATATTAAGGGGATTATTCGATAGCACGTCAACTATCTTAACATTTTTGTAAAGAACAATGATATACAAAGAGGGATATGTTTGTGATAACGCCTCATCACCTAACCACATATCCTCTTGAAATCTCACCTGCTGGCCATTGCCAAGATCAAACAAACTACGGGAAAAGAAATCATGCTATACCCTCATGATATATTTCCAAAATTGAGAGTTTGTTGGTTTATCTTCAACTTGAGATAATGTGTTATCCCCTAAATATTTACTAAAAAGAAGCTCTTGACACACATCTTCTTCATGCAAGATTTTAAACGACCACTTACTCAATAATACTAGTAGAAAACTGAGTATTAGAGACTGTTAATAGGTATAGTTTTACCATTGAAAAGAATAGACTCTGAAAGGCAACCCCTCAACCGGTTTCTGTAGATAAACCGCCTCTAAAGAAAAAACCCGGCTCCAATAAAAGATGCAATCCGTGGCGGGCGAAAATAAATTTTTCCTCTAAAAATCACTAAGACGGATGCGAAATATAATCGGCGTAGTTTCGTACATAACCGGAGTCGTCCTGTATTACGAACAACATCGGCCTGCAAAACCACACGGCTCATACCGATATCTTTTTTAAAACATTTTATTAAAAAGGTCGTTGAGCGGTGGGCCTGCGCTTGAACGCTATCTCTCCTGCGATATCCTTTTGTTCGTATAATGCAATGATCGGGTCGTCCAACTAAATACGGAGGTGCTATTTGGGAAGCCGTAATAACTGATAACGGCGTGCAAATTTGACATACACACGATTTCGAGAACTGTGATGCAATTGTAACCGCGTGATTTTGAAGTCCTGGACGTGAATGCGGCTCATAATTTTGGAATACGAACCGGCCAAAATGATCAAATAAATCCAATCCCCGGCTGCTTAGTTTCTTCAGCTCGCTCTGTTCTTCCTCGTGCACACCCTCTGGAACTCGCATTCTACCGTAGCCATGTAGGGACATCACTTGAAGAGTGAGTCTCTGCCAGATCCAAGTCGAAGAGTGAGTCCTCGCCACCGACGGGAAGACACAGACCCTCCGCAAGCATCATTGCGAAGATGGTGTCCCAGAGGAGACTTCAAACAACAAGGGATTAGTAGCATAGTATGATCAATAGTGTCTAGTGCTAGCTAGCAAGTACGTAGATCAAATTTTGTAATGTTGATCTCAAATAATCAATCAAAATCATATCTCTGATTATTTTCGTAAATTGTATCTTTATATGCTAGAGCACCTTATGAATCTGAATTGCCTAATGTTATAAGTTGAACAGCTTGCCTCTATTTCTCTTGCTCCTAACAATGCTTTGCCGTAATATATGGAGGACCATGAGAGTGAGGTCTTTATGGAAGAAAGAAATGAGATTGACGATATTCTTCTTCGTGAACCGGTGATACTGAAACATAATTTACCTGTGGAAAACTTGGGTACCACATTACCGCCCAAGGAGGATCATGTCTTTGATTTAAAATCTTTGCCTCATGGTCTTACATATGCTTATATTGATGATAAGAAAATATATCCTGTTATTATTAGTGCTAAACTTTCAGGTGAAGAAGAGGAAACATTACTGGGAATATTGAACAAACACCGTGGAGCTATTGGATATACTCTTGATGATTTGAAGGGGATTTCTCCCTCTATATGCCAGCATGCTATTAATATTGAACCTCATGCAAAGCCAGTAGTTGAACATCAACGCCGTTTAATTCCTAAGATGAAGGAAGTGGTAACAAATGAGGCATTAACACTTCTTGATGTTGGTATTATTTTTCCTATTGATGCCAGTAGATGGGTGAGACATGTGCATTGTGTCCCTAAGAAGGGAGGAATGACTGTTGTGCCTAATGAAAATAATGAGCTTTTTCCTCAAACAGTAGTAGTTGGATATAGGAAAGTTAACAAAGTTACTAAGAAAGATCATTATCCTTTGCCTTTTATTAATCAAATGTTAGAGAGGTTGTCTAAGAAAACTCATTTTTGCTTTCTTGATGGTTATTCTGGGTTTTCTCAAATTGCTGTTAGGAAGCAAGATCAAGAGAAAACACCCTTTACTTGTCCTTACGGTACTTATGCTTATAGACGTATGCCTTTTAGTTTGTCTAATGCTCCTGCTACATTTCAAAGATGCACGTCGGCTATTTTTCATGGTTTTTGTGAAGAGATTGTGTATGTGTTCATGAACGATTTCTTTGTCTATGGAGCTTCTTTTGATAATTGTTTCCACAACCTTGATAAAGTTTTGCAGATATGTGAGGAAACTAATCTTCTTCTTAACTGGGAGAAATGCCGCTTTATGGTGAATGAAGGAATTGTTCTTGGACATAATTTTTTTGAAAGAGGTATTGAAGTTGATAGATCTAAAGTGGAAGTCATAGAGAAAATGCCCTATCCCATAGATGTTAAAGGTATTCGTAGTGTTCTTGGTCATGTTATTTTTTATAGGAGGTTTATTAAATATTTCTCTAAAATATCAAAACCTCTTACTAATCTTCTTCAAAAAGATGTACCATTTGTTTTATGATGATTGTAAGGAATATTTTGAAACTTTAAAGAAGGATTTAACTACAGCTCCTATTGTTCAACCACCTGATTGGAATTTACATTTTGAAATTATGTGTGATGCTAGTGATTTTGTTGTAGGTGTTGTTCTTGGACAGCGCGTAGATAAGGAGTTGAATGTTTTCATTATGCTAGTAAGACGCTTGATGCTTCTCAAAAGAATTATGCTACTACTGAATAAGAGTTCTTAGTTGTAGTCTTTGCATGTTATAAGTTTAGACCTTATATTGTTGACTCGGAGGTTACTATTCATACTGATCATGCTGCTATTAGGTACCTTGTGGAAAAGAAAGATGCTAAGCCTAGGCTTATTAGATGGTTGTTACTTTTACAAGAGTTTGATTTGCATATTGGGGATAGAAAGTGTGCTGGAAAATAAAGTTGCTGATAACTTGTCTAGATTGGAAAACATTGCTTTTGACCATATTCATGTTAATGATAGTTTTCCAAATGAACCGTTGGCTGCAATGAAAGTAAAATCTAAAGATAGTCCATGGTATGCTGATTATGCTAACTTTATTGTTTCAAAGTATTTGCCTCCAACATTTACAACTCAACAAAGAAGAAAATTCTTCTATGACTTGAGGCATTATTTTTGGGATGACCCACATTTATATAAAGAAGGAGTAGATGGTCTGATGAGAAGATGTGTTCCAGATCATGAACAATGTGAAATATTGAAGAAGTGCCATGGTAGTGCTTATGGAGAACATGCACGTAAATTTATTTTATCTTGTGATGAATGTCAAAGAGTTGGTAATATTTCTAGACGTAATGAAATGCCTATGAGTTATTCTCTTGTTATTAAACCTTTTAATTGTTGGCGATTTGACTTTATGGGTCATTTTCCTCCTTCGAATGGTTACACACATATTCTTGTTGCTGTTGATTATGTTACTAAGTGGGTAGAAGCTATACCTACTAAAAGTGCTGATGGTGAGACCTCTTTAAAAATTCATAAAGATGTTATTTTGCCTAGGTTTTGTGTGCCTATATATCTTATGACTGATGGATGTTCTCATTTTATTCATAGTGGTTTTAGGAAAACCCTTTCTAAATATGATGTTAATCATAGAATCGCCTCAGCTTATCATCCTCAACCAAGTGGACAAGTAGAATTATCAAATAGAGAAATAAATCTATCTTGCAAAAGAGTGTTAACAAATCTAGGAAGAATTTGTCTGATAAGTTGAATGATGCTTTATGGTCTTATATAATTGCTTATTAAAATCCTATGGGTATGTCTCCTTATAAAATTGTTTCTGGAAAAGCTTGTCACTTGCCTTTAGAATTAGAACACAAAGCTTATTGGGGAGTGAAAGAATTAAATAAAGATTTTAAACTTGCTGGCAAGAAAAGAATGCTTGATTTGAATCATTTAGATGAATGGAGATGTGAAGCTTATGAAAATGCTAGACTCTTTAAAGAGAAAGTTAAACAATGGCATGATAGGAGAATTCTTAAAAGAGAGTTTCATGTTGGTGGAAAAGTTCTATTGTATCAGTCTCGTCTCTGATTTTTTGCAGGAAAATTACTCTCGAGATGGGAAGGCCCCTATGTTATTGAAGAAGTGTATAGTTTGGGTGCAATCAAAATTTCTTCCCTCAAAGATAGCGCTACACAAGTGGTAAGTGGGAAAAGACTCAAACATTATATTTCTGGGGATTCTTATGATGAAGATGTTGATGTTATTCAAGTAATGACTCCGGAGAAGTTCATTAGAGGGAATATTCCAGAATCTGCAGAGTCTGTTTTCGAATAGGTACCAGTTTTGTTAAGAAAAAGTTTGGGGAATACCTTCCAAGTTATAAGTTATTGGTTTTTGGAAAATATGAAAAATATCGAGCTGAAGAAGAGTAGGAGGAGGTGGCCGAGGGCACCATACCACATGAGGGTGTGGGCCCACCCCTGGCCGCACCACCCTATGGTGTTGGCGCCCCGGAGCCCCTCTCCGACTCGTTTTCGACCTGGACTTTCCTTTCGTTGCGTATGTTTCTGATATTTAACCCCCGGACCCTCCCGAGTTCCATATATCGTTTTCTTGTCGTGTTTCAGTTTCGTCCTGTTTCTGCCAGATCTGTTTTCGGTTTTAGAAGCACCATGACCTCCGCCAACAACAACAAAGGGAAAGAGCCAATTGAAGATGATTTCCCCGAGGTCCCAAGCACAAGAACATGGATCCGAGCGTCAAGAGAGAAGCAAAGAGGACATCATCAAGCATTGTTTCTTCTTGTAGCATGTGGGGACCAAGACCATCAGTTCCGGGCCATAGTCCCAACCCTGGAGTAGAGGAAGCTCTTCGAGTTTCATATGAGTGCTATGAACGTTATTGAGCTTTAAGGACGCAGGTAGAGATTCTTCAAGAGGAGAACGACAGGTTTCGTGAGATGCTCAAGCGTTTTCATGCCTTGCTTGAGAAGAGTGCACCACCACCATGATAAGTCCATTTTGCATCACTGTTTTATATTGTTATTTTTTATTCATCGATATATTTCATGTTATGATGCATCACTTATGCTATTTTATCTTATTTTGCATGTTTCATAATTTTTGGAGAATAAACATCGGGACCAGAAATCTGATGGAAAAAGCACCGTCAGGATACCCTTTTTCAGAAGATCATAAGAAGAGGGGGGGACACCGGAGATGTCTTAGAAGTCCAGAGGAGGAGGCTAGCCAGAAGGGGATCCAAAGGGGGGCCACTAGGGGCCCACACCATGGGGAGGCGCCCCCCCCCTTGGCCGCGCCGCCAGGTGGTGTGGCCACCCTGGCCCACCTCTGGTCGACCTCTTTCGCGTACTTGACCCCCAGGGAACCCTAAACCAGGACTATCATCGAAGAATTATTCCGACACTGCCTCGGGGCGGAAACACCACAGAGAGCAAAGCTCTCCGGCAGGGAGAAATCTGGAGGGAAATTCCTCTCCGAAGAGGGGAAATCATCACCATCGTCACCGTCATCGTTGCGGACATCATCAAAATCGTCATCGTCATCATCATCACCACCAGAACCATCAACCTCATCATCCTCCTTCATCCTGCTGTAACAATTAGGGGCCTCTGTCGTTGTTTTACATTAGATCTCTCTCCCGGTGTGGATTACTTGTTAGTAATTGATGCTTGTGAGATTTATCGGTGTTAGCGCTTTATGACCAGATTGTTATTATCCATTATATCACCCCTGATTATGATCCATATCATGTCTTGTGAGTAGTTTGTTTAGTTATCGAGGACATGGGAGAAGTGATGATGTTAGTAGTGAAGTTATGTTGAAGTAATATCTTGTGGTTCGGTATTTAAGTTGAGGTGATATTCTTCTAGTGGTGTGATGGTGCAGATCGTGCACTCGTTGGAATATCCCAGGAGGAGGGTGTGATGAGAACATCGGTTGGAGTTTTCCCCTTAGTTAAGAACCAAGGTTATCAATCCAATAGGAGAAAGAGGACCTTCGGAAGGTTGATGCCACTGACGGTGGTGATGGCTCACCGGTGTCAGCAACAATGTGGAACCTGCACACAACACAACCAAAATACTTTGTCCCAACGGTACATTGAGGTTGTCAATCTGACCGGTCATGCTGAAAAGAAAGAGTACACGTATAGTATGGAAAATGGTGTATGCTTGCAGTAAGTAAAGAAAGCAGGAAATTGTGGAGGCTTGTTTAACAGTGTAAGAAAATGGACCGGGGTTCATAGGTTCACTAGTGGTGTCTCTCCATAAAATATAGCATGCTGGGTGAACAAATTACAGCTGGGCAATTGACAAATGAAGGTTGCACCATAGTGCACATTCATGACATGACTACTATGATATTTAGTGCGGGCATTACAACAATATACATAGACCGCAATCCAACTGCATCTATGACTAATAATCCACCCTCAGGTTATCATCCGAACTCCCTTAGGTATTAAGTTGCAAGCAACAGATAACTGCATTAAAAAATGTGTGTAATGTAAGCAATGATTGTACACGCGGGCACTCACATTGCTGTTTTCTCCCTAGTGGCAACAACACATCCTCCCCCGTCACGTTTCTGTCACTCGAGCACAGGCGAAAAGGAGGCATGAACCCACTATCGAGCATAAATACTCCCTCTTGGAGTCACTAGCAACTACTTGCCCAGAGCAACCACTACCAACAGAAAGCATGCAAGATCACAAATAGCATATGTAAATAAAGACTACGATCAACTTGGCATAAGTTCAATATACATCGGATCCCGGCAAACACAAAACAGAGAATTACATAATATCAATCTCGATCATGGTAGGCAGCTCACCAGATCTAAACATGGAGGCATAAGAGGATGCGACAACCATCTAGCTACTGCTATGGAACCGTAGTCCAAGGATGAACTACTCATGCATCACTCCGGAGGCAGGCATGGTGATGTAGAGGCCTCCGGTGATGATTTTCTCTCCGGCAGGGTGCCGGAGACAGCTTTAGAACCCCCCTGATATAGGGTTGACGGTGACGGCGGCTGCGGAACTTTTCGTGTATTTTTTATCAGGTTTCTAGGGTTTTCCATCCGGGGGAAAAAAGTAGGCGAAAGGGCAGAGGCGGTGGAGCCCTGGGGGCCACACACCAACCCCTGGCACGGCCACGGAGGGGCGCCACCCCATGGTGTGGGCCCCCTGATGCCCCTCTTCGTCTCCTCTTCGGTTTTCTTGATGCTTCAGGGGAAAATAGGCACTTCGGGCTTTGTGGGGTCCAATTCTGAGAATATTTCCAGAACAACTTTTCTGAAATAAAAAACAGCAGAAAACGGGGAACTGGCACTTGGCATCTTGTTAATAGGTTAGTACCGGAAATCGTGTAAAAATGACATAAAGAAGGGAGAAAACATGTAGCAATTGTCATAATATCATCATGGAGCCCCAAAAATTATAGATACGTTGGAGACGTATCATGGTGTCATGTGAACGTCGACTACATGATACTTCAACTTTAAGGGTTGCCGGAGTGACAGAAACCTAAACCCCCGTTAGGAAAGCTATGAACGAGGGAGCTTAGAATCCCGGAGTTCTAAGGCTATGGTTAGATTTATCTTAATTACTTTCTTGTATTTGCCGATGCTTACGAGGGGTCTAATCACAAGTATGTATTTGTCCTAGTTGGGCAGTGCATTAACATAGGTTCACCCACACAACACTTCACGAACCAATGGATATTAATCAACCGTAATGGAGCGAAAGCACTTGACGAAACTCTCATGTGTCCTCGAGAACGTTTGGTAGTCATAAGTAACACAACCGGCTTGTGCTCTGCTCTCAAAATGATTGGGCCACTCGCTGCAATATTATTTACTGCACTTTATTTACTCACACTTCATTTATCTGCTATATCAAAAACCTCCAAAAACCCGTTTGCTAGTGTTTACGGTGAATCTTCTATCCAACCTGCTTGTCGACACCTTCTGATCCTCGTTGGGTTCCACACAGTTATTTATTAAAATTACTACAATACACCCCCTGTACTTGTGGGTCATCAAGACTATTTTCTGGCGGCGTTGCCGTGGAGTGAAGTGCTATTGGTAAGTGGAATTAGTAAGAGAAACTTTTACTGTGACTGTTAATTTTATTTCTGTCTGTTTAGGGGTACTTCTACCGTTACTACTAGGGTAGTAGGTAACCCATTATCTGCTGAATTAGATCCTTATAAAATACCTATGATAATTATTGGACGTGTTATGGATAACTCCTATTACGGTGATGGAACTGTCCATCCCGGTGATCATTTGCTCTTTATACGTGAATTATGCGAGTTATGAAGGGAATATGCCCGAGAGGCAATAATAAATTGGTTATTATCTTATTCCTTGTTTATGATATATGTTTATTTCTCATGCTAGAATTGTATTAACCGGAAACGTTGATACATGTGTGTTTAATAAAGAAACAATGGTTCCTAGAAAAGTCTCTCTTTTAACTAGCTCATTTATTAATAGATGATCAAGGTTTCCTGATCATGAACATTGGATGTTGTTAATAATGGGGCCATCTCATTGGTAGAATGACGTGATGAACATATACCCAAAGTGAATATAGAAATGCGATCAAGTCATTAAGTTACATTGTTATATCACACATACGAAGTAACTTATTCCTTAGACCATGAGATCATGTCAATCACTGATACCGGAAGGATGCTTTGATGTCATCAAACGTCACACCGTAACAAGGTGACTATAAAGGTGCCGCTGGTTATTCGGAAAGTATTACTTGGGGCTCATGGATCAAGAGTGGGATTTGTCCCTCCAAATGACGGAGAGATATACTCTAGGTCCTCTCGGTGATATCACATCGACACCGCTTGCAAGCACGTGACTAGGTCACAAGGATGTCATATCACGGAACGAGTAAAAGAGTACTTGTCGGTAACAGGATTGAACTAGGTATGGTTGATACCAATGATTGGATCTCGGACAAAGAAAATATCGCGAGACAAAGGGAATTGGTTACGACGTTTATGGTTCACACGATCACTAGATAAATCGTTGAATGCGTAGGAGTCATTACCGATCTCCAGGTCCCGCTGTTGACTATTGATCGGAGAGGTGTCTCGATCATGTCTACATTATTCACGAACTGTAGGGTGACACACTTAAGGTTTGATGACGCGATTGAGCGGATACGGAATATCGGAGAAAATTTGGACAACAGGGGAATTATTTCGGGGAATATTGAAATAGTCACCGGAATTGTTTCGGGGAATATTGAAATAGTTCAAGGTGGTATATGTTAATGTTTGATTACCAAATAGTTCAAGGGGGTAAGTGTTAATGTTTGTTAATAGGATTAACAAATATTAAAATAAAGAAATAAAATTGTTTTATTTATTTATTATAGAGAACCCTTGGAATTTTGAGTGGGAATTGATGAGAGAATGAGTGGGTTGAGTGGAGAGTCCACCCACACGATGAGGAGAGAGCTGGAGGCACCAAACTTTGGTGGCTGCCTCCCCCTCCTATATAAAGAGGGGTTGGACCTCTCTCTCCACACACAATTGGTGTCATCTCCACCTCCATCCTCCCGCTGATCCACCTCATGTTCATGCGCTTGGCGAAGCCCTGAACAAAGTTTTACCCACCACACAAGCCGTCATGCTGCTAATTTCCAAGGGATCCTCTACTTCCGCTGCCCCGCTGGATCACGGGAACAGAGGTCGTGATCGAGTTGTACATGTGACCGAGTGCGGAAGAGCTGCCGGATTGCAGCGCTCATCTTCGCGATCTTGAGATCGATGTGAGTACGACTACATCACCAACGAGATTTGATCTCGTAACACTTTGTGTCTTCGAGGGTATGTTCTCCTTAAGACCCTGTTTCTCTTTGTTTCTTGCATCTCCTAGATTAGATCTTGGCCCTTCGGGTGTCTCTCGCGTAGGATTTTTTTTGTTTTCTATGCAACGAACCCTTCAGTGGTATCAGAGCCGTATCTATGCGTAGAAGATTTGTACGGGTATAACACATATGTGTATGTGGGCGTTGATGATCATGTTATTGCCTCCTTGGGTATTTTATGATCTTAGTGGCATAGTTGGATGAAGCTGCCCTAGACAAACTTTATGTGTACTACGTATGCGAGACCTGTCTCACTTGTGGCTGAGGGGGTTATCCGTTTCTCCAACTATAGTTAAAATCTAATCTACGAAGGGTTGTTAAAAATATGTTTATAAACGTTGTGGTTGATGTTCCTAGGTATGAACGGCTCTATCCTCGAAGGCTCTAAGCCACGTAAAATATGCAAAAATAAATTAGAGGCATCTAACTAGGCTTTGCCGAGGCGCCGTTGCTTGTTCGTTACGAGCTCAACTCGGTAGAACGGGACTCAGGAAATAGGTGCTACTACTACTCTACGCCCACACCGGATATGGACCGAACTGTCTCACGATGAACCCAGCTCACGCACCGGATTAATGATTGTTTTTTGTTGGGTATGTGATGTGATATGGTCAATGTTACAAATTTGATTATGAGATGATCTCTTTTGTAAATTATTTATATACCCGAAGGGAGCCATATGGTTGTCTTATTATTGATGGACAATCAAAATGGAGGTGCCATGGACCTTGGTGCCATGCCGGTGGAATGATGGAGATCATATCATGATGCACATGATGGAGATCAAGTGCAAGAAGGACCATATCATATCACATTATCCATACATGTTATGTTAATCCTTTTTATGCATCTTATTTTGCTTAGATAGCGACGGTAGAATTATAAGATGATCCCTCTCACTTAATATCAAGATAATAATTAATATGCACCGTTAAGAAAGTTCGTCGTTTCGATACACCACGTGATGATCGGGTGTGACCTACTCAACGTTCGCATACAACGGGTGCTGACGAGCCTAGCATGTATAGACATGGCCTCAGAACACACGCAATACTATGGTTCTACTTGGCGAGCCTAGCATGTACAGACATGGCCTCGGAACATGTAACCGAAAGGTAAAGCATGAGTCATATGGATGATATGATAAACATGTCGATGTTCGCCTTTGTAGCTACATCATATCACGAGATGATCGGTTTTGGTGTAGTGAATTTGGTTCGTGTAATCACTAAAACGATTAGAGGGATGTTGTTTTTGAGTGGGAGTTCACGTAGTAATTTTGAATTAACTTGAACTTATTTATCATCAACAACCAATGAAAGTGAATTTGCACAAATTGTAGTATTTATGGGCATCCACAAACTATCTTACACATAGATTGTTAATTGAGATATACTTGTTATGATCTGGTAAAAACTATTTAAGATTGGTACCGTATTAGTGAAATTTAAAATTGAGTCCTATTGTAGATTTTCAGTATTTCCTACCTAGATCCATATGATTAATGATGGATTGATTTAGAGATCAAATAATTCCTACTTAGAATCCAGAGTCATGGTTGCTTCCATATTACTTTATCTTCAAAAGAATGTTTTGTTGATCAAGGTGATTTAGGAACTAAAAATAATTGTTTTGAGAAACAATCAAGTGAAAGATATATTAATATTTAGAAACTTATGTGTGGCAACATGACTGAGTATAATTTAGCGTGACAATGTATGCTTATATTATGTGAATATATACAATGATTGAAGACGCTAGGCGTTTGAATATTCCAAGAAGTTGGGCGCTAAAAATTATCCTCTAAATTCCTTCCTTCGAGCTATAGTAGCTCAATCATAATTTTTTTATGATGGGATTGATTAAAAGTATGGGCACAAATCGTTTACCTTGCTTGGAGATTGCTAAGAGTGGAATCTGAAAGAATGCTATTAATATGGTGATATTATATAGTAGAACAATCAAACTCAAAGTATGACTCAGTGGGTGATAGTATATGACTAACACGCCAAGAAAAATGAGCTAGTACAACTAGTGTTGTTTGATGTTGAATGATTCTTCTTGTAAAGAGAAGGAAATATTGAAAATAGAATTACAAAACGTTATATGGCGGAAAAAGAAGATAACTGGAAAAGTCCAGCTCAGGAGTATATGCTTGATATACAAGTTATAGATGTATTACTAGTTAACAAAGTAATTTTTTTGGGTATTTTGATAGCATATTGGTTGGTATGAGTTGTCATACAAAGCAACACAGTACAAGAAATACAAGGTCCTAAAAGGAACTAGTAGTAGATGTGAATCGATTATGACAAGAACAGAAATAAAGTGTTACTGTGTTCAATGTCGTATCGAACCAAACATTAAAGATTTATTTTAAGAACTTAATAAGTTTTTATTTTGTTTGGTCTTTTGTGAGAACAAATGAGATTTTTCAAACTATGACCATATTCCATAATTGATGGATGAGTTAATATAAATCATGTTGGTAAAGTAAACATCTATAAAACTAAATGCTAAACGTTGCAAGACGTAAAAGAATTTCACTTAAATTGTGACACCACCATTTTAGTTCATATCGTAAAAAAAAACATGAAGGAACTCCATGTTGATGGACTTCTGGAGTCATTTGTTTTGAATAAATTGACGCTTGTGAGACCTCTTCCAAAAGATGACTAAAATTCCATTCATAGGCCAAAGTAGAATGAACGACTAATTTAGTGGAGATTGTACATTGATGTATATAGTCCATTATGTGTAGTTGTGTGTGGTGGATTAATTTTTCCTTCATAAAATAACGTCGATGATTTGAGTAGATATATGAGTATATCTATTTAAAGAGAACGGAGTTTGACATTTTTGAATTGGTTCAAATTATTGTTAGTATGAAGTAAAAATCATCGTAACAAGATAATCAAGTATTTATGATTGGATCATAAAGGATAAAGTTTGAGCTACAAGTTTAGCAAAACATCTGAGAAGTTTCAGAATTGTTCTACAACTTATACTACTCGAATAACCCCACATTAGTTTTGAGTGTTCGAGAGAAAAATCAAACCTTGTTTGACATGGTAATATAAATAAAAATGCCATTATAATTTTGTAGTTTATACATTAGTGACAACTGCTTTTACACTGAAAAGAGCACCATCATGATCCATTGAAATTGACACCATATAAGATATGGGTTGGGTAATGACCCGAATTGTCTTTTTCTTAAGTTTTGATATGCATAGTATGTGTAAAATGTTTACAACCAAAATAGGATACATATATGTTTATAAGGTTATCCCAACGAATCCATTCTGTATTTCTTCTATCACCGACCAAAGACCAATGTTGTTTGTCAGAAAGGGTTGATTTCTCGAGGAATTAGTTCTTGCGAAACAAGTGAGTGGGAGGACAGTACAAACTCAACAAGATCAGAGAATCTTCGTTACCATGTCAAGAGTAGTGCAGCACTGGAAGTTGTTCTAGGGTTTCCTATTTTGACCAAATAGAGACACTACATATGTTGTAGATACTTCTAATGAGTTTGTGAACTAAACCACAAAAGTCCTAAAACTTTGTACTTAGACCAACTTGTGGTTTGAGAGTGAAGTGTTGTTTTGACAACAAAGGACCTGGACCTTATAAAGGAAGCAAATGATGGGCCCTGACTTCGTAAAATTGACTATGAGTCATTATATCCGCGATAGTATCCCTGTATGAATATCAAGTATGTGAATTGGTAGTCCTTTCGATAGGCATGGTGCCTAACGATAGCAAACATATCTATATAGCAACAAAGACATGGATATTTACATCCTTTGAAAGTTTTACTTGTCGAAAAGATGTTTTCGACAAAGTTCAAAGAGTTGACTACTGCAAGATTTTGATCTTCCGTAGTGATGGTTTAATCTTTGTGGATAATTCTAGCAAAAGTTACATATTATGATATGGCAGTTGAATAGCAAAAACCTACTTTCCTCTCAAGGAAGTTTGATCGAGGATGTGTACTTGACACAGTCTGAGAGTTTTGTAAAATTCAAAAGGTTGCTAGAAAGGTATGCACACTCTTAATGAAGTTTCCTCTCAAGGAAATTCAAAAGGTTCCTGGAAAGGTATGCACACACTGAATAACAAAAACCAACTTTCCTCTCAAGGAAGTTTGATCGAGCATAAGAAAGTTGGAATCTTTACCTTAATGAAGTTATCAAAAGAGTTTGATTCCATCATGAACGATAAAGATGCTTGTAGAATTACAAGAAATTAAGTGGGAGCGCTAAGACATATTTCCAATGCTTTATGTAGATGACATATGGTTGATTGGAGAATATGTATTTTAAATTAACACGGTTAAGATTTTCATATTGATGAAGAGATATTGGGCATCGATATCTATAAGAGATGGATTGAAGTGCCTGGTATGGTTGAGCCAAATTACATAGATGAAATATTGAAGTAAGTCGATATCGAAATGACAAGAAGGAGTTCTTGCCACATGGAAAAGAATTGTGAAAGATTCAAGTGTTTTGACACATGATGAGCATAATTGAAATTAAGATTTCTAAGTCATGTGTTCCATGCTATGTACACAATCAGATGAGTCATGTGCTATAAAATGTCATAGCATGATAATTCATATGATGATTAGAAAACAGTGGGAGAGATCCTTGTGCCATTTTAGAAATGCTAAGGATGTGTTTTCCTATGTAGTAATGACAAACTATTTGTTGTAATATGTTACACTAATAGTCTTGTCACATATTCAAATAATTTTATCTCAATTAAGATATGTGATGAAGGGTAGCACAATAGGCTGGAAGAAAGTTCCATGCTGGATTTGAAGGAGTTTAAAAATTGAAGTATTGTGACGCATACTACAACAAAGGCTAAGTATATCGTTGTGTTGACAATAAATAATAGGAGTATTTTGTGTCAAGGAGTTCTTTATTGAACTTGCTGAATTTCCAAGAATGCGAACACTATGAAGCTATATTTTCACAATGTTAGTAACATTAGTTTAAGCTGGGGAATTAATGTCTCACCGGTTGACCAAATATATACAAAGCCATCTCATTAGAGAATGAGTGATGCGTGTAGACGCAAAGAAGATGCAAATACAATAGGACATGAACAGTTCAGATCTTTTTGATGATGTTTACCACATGCGTAGCATTGTAATAACACTGTAACGCCATATGTGTTAAGTGCTTACAGACTAGATTATTGACTCTATGCAAGTGGGAGACTGAAGGGAATATTCCCGAGAAGCAATAATAAAGTGGTTATTATCTTATTCCTTGTTTATGATAAATTTTTATTTCTCATGCTAGAATTGTATTAATCGGAAACGTTGATAAATGTGTGTTTAATAAACAAACAATGATTCCTAGTAAAGCCTCTCTTTTAACTAGCTCGTTGATTAATAGATGACCAAGGTTTCCTGATCATGAACATTGGATGTTGTTAATAACGGGGTCATGTCATTGATAGAATGATGTGATGAACATATACCCAAAGTGAATATAGCAATGTGATCAAGTCATTAAGACATTGTTATATCACACATAGGGAGTAACTTATTCCTTAGACCATAAGATCATGTCAATCACTGATACCGGAAGGATTCTTTGATGTCATCAAACGTCACACCGTAACAAGGTGACTATAAAGGTGTCGTTGGGTATTCGGAAAGTATTACTTGAGGCTCATGGATCAAGAGTGAGATTTGTCCATCCAAATGACGGAAAGATATACTCTGGGTCCTCTCGGTGATATCACATCGACACCTTTTGCAAGCACGTAAATAGGTCACAAGGATGTCATATCACGGAACGAGTAAAAGAGTACTTGTCGGTAACGAGATTGAACTAGGTATGGTTGATACCAATGATCGGATCTCGGACAAGGAAAATATCGCGAGACAAAGGGAATTGGTTACGACGTTTATGGTTCACACGATCACTAGATAAATTGTTTAATGCGTAGGAGTCATTACGGATCTCTAGGTCCCGCTGTTGACTATTGATCGGAGAGGTGTCTCGATCATGTCTACATTATTCATGAACCGTAGGGTGACACACTTAAGGTTTGATGACGCGACTGAGTGGATACGGAATATCGGAGAAAAGTTTGGAAATCACCGGAATTGTTTCGGGGAATATTGAAATAGTTCAAGGTGGTATATGTTAATGTTTGATTAACAAATAGTTCAAGGGGGTAAGTGTTAAGGTTTTTTAATAAGATTAACAAATATTAATATAAAGAATTAAAAATTGTTTTATTTATTTATTAAAACCCTTGGAATTTTGAGTGGGAATTGATGAGAGAATGAGTGGGTTGAGTGGAGACTCCACCCACATGATGAGGGGAGAGGTGGATGCACCAAAATTTAGTGGATGCCTCCCCCTCCTATATAAAGAGGGATTGGACCTCTCTCTCCACACAAAATTGGTGTCATATCCACCTCCATCCTCCCGCTGATCCACCTCATGTTCGTGTGCTTGGAGAAGCCCTGAACGAAGTTTTCTCCACCACACCACGTCGTCGTGCTGCTGGTTTCCGAGGGATCCTCTACTTCCGCTGCCCCGCTGGATCGAGGGAACGAAGGTCGTCATCGAGCTGTACGTGTGACCGAGTGCGGAAGCGCTGCCGGATTGCAGCGCTCATCTTCGTGATCTTGAGATTGATGTGAGTACGACTACATCACCAACGAGATTTGATCTCGTAACTCTTTATGTCTTTGAGTGTATTTTCTCCTTAAGACTCTCTTTCTTCCTATTGCTTACATCTCCTAGATTAGATCTTGGCCCTTCTAGTGTCTCTCGCGTAGGAAATTTTTTGTTTTCTATGCAACGAACCCTTCAAGTTATTCAGGTGTGAAGGTATTACAATGAATCAGGTTAAAAGGCAATTATTTTCTTTATCACTGAAAGGAAGAGCCGCTGAATGGTTCAAATTACTAAGAATGGTGAATCTATTGGATGGGAGGAAATTTTTCATCTCTCTTATTATAAATTCTATCCTCCTGGTGAGATTCGTAAAGACCGGAGTAAAATATATAATTTCTGGCCTCATGATGGAGAGAGTATTGCCCAAGCGTGAGGGATAATGAAGTTATTAATGCTCAAATGTCCCGTTCATGAACTCCCGCGTAATATTGTTATCAATAACTTTTATGCAAGGCTTTCCCTTCATGACAAGGATTTATTGGATGCTTCTTGCTCCGGATCATTCACACGTATAAAGGAAGAAGCTAAATGGGATCTTCTTGACCGTATTCAAGAGAACACTCAACGATGGGAGAACGAGAAAGGTAGAAAGTCAACTATAAATTATGATTATGAATGCATTAAATCTTTTATGGGAACCAATGATTTCTATAATGTTAGTGTTGCTTGTGGTCTTGATTCTCAAATCTAACTGTCTTAAAGCTTTTGCCTCCTATTTTGATATTCCTAAAAAGGATTATCACAAATACCATGCACCTTATAAATATATTGTTCCTGCTAGTAATATAGAAGTGCATGTTATTAATCCTGCTGTTCCTGAGCCTTATATTGAAAAAATGCCTTTCCCTGCTAAGGTGAAAGAACACTCTATGGTGACTAGTGTGGTTAATAAGAGTAATAAGAAATCTATTGAACCTGATGAACACATAACTATTTAACCTTCTGTAGCAATAGTAAAAGATCTTTTTTGTGGAAATGTGGAGGATGAACACATTGTCTTCTATGAGGATGCTTCTAATATTGTTTCCCATCCTCATAGACCCAAGAAAACTAGTGTTCATGTGCTTTCTGTTAAAATTGACGATCATTGCTATTATGATTTGTGTAATATTGGTGCTAGTTCCAGTGATATACCTTATGAGCTTTATAGAGAAATTATGCATGAAATTGGTTTTTGTGAGCTTGAAGATATTGATGTGGTTATTCAGGTTGCTAATAGAGAGATTGTTTTTCCAATTGGTATTGTTAGAGATGTGGAAGTTTTATGTGGTAAGACTAAATATCCTACTGATTTTCTAGTACATGATAACGCTGCTAGTAAGACTTGTCCTATTATTTTTGGTAGAATGTTCTTGAACACTTGTGGTGCTAGTATAGATTGTAAAAGAGAGAAGATTTTGACTAAATTTGATGAAAAAATTTATGAGTTCAATTTCTCTAAATTTGCTAGAACACCTTATGAATCTAAATTGCCTAATGAGAATATTAAAGTTGAAAAACTTTCTTCTGTTGCTCTTGCTCCTAACAATGCTTTGCAGCAGTATATGGAGGACCATGAGAGTGAGGTCTTTATGGAAGAGAGAAATGAGATTGACGGCATTCTTCTTCTTCAACAGGTGATACTGAAACATAATTTACCTGTGGAAGACTTGGGTGCCACATTAACACCCAAGGAAGATCTTATCTTTGATTTAAAACCTTTTCCTGATGATCTTAAATATGCTTATATTGATGATAAGAAAATATATCATGTTATTATTAGTGCTAAACTTGGAGGTGAAGAAGAGGAAAGATTATTGGGAATTCTGAAGAAACACCATGGAACTATTGGATATACTCTTGATGATTTGAAGGGGATTTCTCCTACTATATGTCAGCATGCTATTAACATTGAACCTGATACAAAGCCAGTAGTACAACATCAACGCCATTTAATTCCTAAGATAAAGGAAGTGGTAAGAAATGAGGTATTAAAACTTCTTGATGCTGGCATTATTTTTCCTATTGCCGATAGTGGATGGGTGAGCCCTGTGCATTGTGTCCATAAGAAGGGAGGACTGACTGTTGTGCCTAATGAAAACAATGAGCTCATTCCACAAAGAGTAGTAGTTGGTTATAGAATGTGCACTGATTTTAGAAAGGTTGATAAAGTTACTAAGAAAGATCATTATCCTTTACCCTTTATTGATCAAATGTTATAGAGGTTGTCTAAGAAAACTCATTTTTACTTTCTTGATGGTTATTTTGGGTTTCCTGAAATTGTTGTTAGGAAGCAAGATCAGGAGAAAACAACCTTTACTTGTCCTTATGGTACATATGCTTACAGACGTATGCCTTTTGGTTTGTGTAATGCTCCTGCTACGTTTCAAAGATGCATGTCTGCTATTTTTCATGGTTTTGGCGAAGAAATTGTGGAACCATTCATGGACGATTTCTCCGTCAATGAAACTTCTTTTGATAATTTTTTGTACAACGTTGATAAATTTTTGCAGAGATGTGATGTAACATCCCAAGTATGAAAACTACCCTATAGAATGTTTGATTTCCTGTTTAGTTAATGTATTGCATCATGTCATCATATTGTTGCATTTGTTTCTGTTGTGTTGCATCTGTTATTCTTTGTTTTCACAATGAAAATCAAACAATTTCAACTGCTTTGTTTTCATACTTGTTCTGTTACAACTTTTGGAATAAAAATAACAAGTGAAAACAACCAAATTGTTCCATTTTATTCCAGGTTGATCAACTAATTAAATGGTGCTTCTATTGCAAACAAATAATCCCCAAATTGTTTTCAAACTCAAACTCAACTTCAACAACTCTTTTGGAAATTATAAAATCAGTCCAATAATTCTAACCCAACTAATAATAGGGTTCACCCTATTAAATTGTGGTTTCTATTTTATTTAACAAAATATTCCAATATTCCAATTCAAATCAAATCTTCAAATTCATCAAACAACAACCCACTGGAGTTTTTGAAATCTCTAAACCAATCAACTAAATTCAAAACTTTTAATCTATAGGGGCCACCCTATTAAAAATACCTTGTTTTCATAATGTTTAACAATAGCAAAATTTCTTTAATTATGGTTCCAAAATACAAACAACAATTTTAAAGCACCACTTTTGAAAACCAATCTGTAAATTGCTTTCTTTTAACTAAATCACTAACCCAAACTTTTTACTGGAATTTTACTAACCTAATTATCATGTTTTTCTTCCTAAAGCTAAGGACAAAAAAACAGGAAAACAAAAATAAAAATAGCAAAAGAGAAAGAGAGAGAGTGCAGCCCACCTAACCAGCCCATCCCTCCTCTAACCTACCCCAAGCCCAACCCGTTTACCAGCCTGGCCCGTTACCCCTTACCTCTGTCGCTGTCCTCTTCCTCACGTCAGCAGTACGACTGCTTCCTCCGTTTGATCAACTCTGCCCCGCTCGATGGTGAGCCGTACGAGCTCGCGGCCCTATATCTAGCCTCTCCCTCCTGCTAACGCTAGCCCTAGCTCCCACCTTCCCCCTCTTCCGCCGTTTCCCTCTCTCTCACGGCGCGAATCATCTCCTCTCTGTAAACCCACACCACCGGCGACGATCTGAACCTGCTATCGCCGCCGCCGCTGGTACCGTACCCTCCTCACTGACCGCGGGAAAGGACTCGCCGCTCCTCCCTCGAGACCCTGGACACCGTAGATTCCCCGGGGAGCTACCACAGCTACGCCGCCATCCACGCCTCTGACCGCGGCGATCACCACCGGAGTGTTGCTCTGAAAATTCGGGGGCAGCCACCGCTCCAGAACACCTCCTCCCTCGCTGATCGCGGGGACCGCGCCGCCGTGTCTTCCTCGTCCACCCCGACATCTGCACGGCGCCTCCGAGCAGCCGCTTCTACGCCGCCGTCCCCGTCCCTGCCGCGGCGTCCACCTCGCCGGCGTTCGTCCTCTGCAGAGCCCACGGTGAGCAGCCACCACATCCACTCCTCCCTCTAGGCATCGCATCCACACTGCGCACGCTTCCGTGCCTTGATCGCATCCATCCACGACGTATCGATCGCTGGCCGAGGATCAAACGCCGGCGATGCTTGTTCTGTCAGTCGAGGACACTTTCAGTCGTCAGTTAAGTTCAGTAACACTTGGCGTTGAATGTTATCCTCCCAGCGTACTCCTATCTGACAGAAACACTCGCTAGCTGCACTGGTTCCATCCGTTCCGCGCAGCGCCAGCGGCCCGGGGTCGAACCCCCGCGGGCGCAAATCGCCCCCTTTTTGCAATTTTCGCGCAGCGCAGCGAGGCCCACCTGGAAGCCTCTCTGGAAGCCACGTTGGCACAGTGCGCTCCCGTGGCCCACCGGGCAGTGACTGGGGGTTAACCCCAGTGCGGTAACAATCGAATTAAAACACATCTGTTTTGTTTTTCCTATTTCTTTTAAATAGCAGAATAAAACATTAACTTCAAAAATCAGTAACTTTTAATCTATGCATCTGATAAATAAAAGTTATACATGTTTTCTGTTCCAAATTTCATAACCTTTCCAAATAATCAATCTGTATTCTGTTTTGAGTTTTCAAAATACTCTTAAAACTCAAATTTGAATAATTCAAATGTAATTTGTAATAATTCATAAGTAATTCATACTATTTCCAAATAAGGCAAATAAAATATGTTTTCCATACCATTTTGCATAACCTTTTCAAATATAAATTTTGTTTCCTGGTTTGAATAATTTAAATTGCCTAAACAATTTAATTCTTGTTTAATTCAATTAAAAATTGTTTAATATTGTTTAATTCATAACTAAATAATCCAAAGTCCAATTTCAAAATATGAAACATGTAATCCAACTAAAAATTTGATAACCTTTTCAAATATAAACTTTGATAATTGTTTTGAGCATTTTAACTTGATGAAAACAATAATTGTTTGTGTGACATGTCTAAGTAACCAAAACTTTCCAAGATTAACAAATCATTTTCCAAACTTGTTTTATTCCTTCTCCTTGCATCTATCATTGTTATTTTGTTGTTATTTTGTTGCTATCATCCTGCATGCATCATGTTTAACTACTTACACTTGTTAATCAAATGTAGATCATTGCTTCAACATAAAGCATTTGCATCCATATGCAATTCTCATTGCATATGGATCCAATTAAATTGTGTTACTTGTCAAGTAGGTTACTTTGATGCATCTATTAACATGACATGCATCATCCCATGTTTGTGCACCTATGCCATGATGATGATTGCTTTATCTTTCTGCAATGTCTGTTTGCTTCTTCTCGGATACACGACGACGTTGAGACCGACGATACTTACGACATCCCTTCTGAGGATTTAGCTCAGTACCAGGCTACTGGGTTTTGCAGGCAAGTTATCACTCACATGAACCACTGTGTTCCTTTCAACATTGGTTACCGATACTTTCCGTTGTTCTTTTCTGCTAGCCTTAGTAGTAGTTGTTCTGTTACGAACCATCACTGAATCCCTTAAACCTGATATTGCCTCATCTCCCTTCCTACAACCCATTGTTTGAGCCAGAGTCTTACTAGCATGCTTAGGTTGCTTTTGCTCGAGTCTGTTACCCGTTACTTACTGTTACTACTTCTATTTACGTTGTGGGGCTCGATGTTAATCAATCAATCAATCATGCTAATGTTACTATTAATAATAAACTTGATGATAAGGCACCGGCAGGAGGCCCATGAGAGGTTTTGGAGCCTGCTAGTGTCCCTAATAGGAAAAGGGTCTTGTCTACTGATCCATGATGCGCACTACCCGCATTTGGGAAGCGAGTATGGGCGCCCCCCTCAACTTGACCTGATTCGCATCGTCCAAATCGCCTCATTTAGTTCGTGTTTTCCATTTGCCGCATGCATGTTTTTGCGAGCCCAGCGCAGGGTGGAACTTTTGTAGTCGGCATATAGGGGGACACGGTCTTAGAGTGCTATGATGGTCCATTTTCTTCTGGGCTTGATTAGCCGTGCGCCCAAGGTTTCTTTGGGCTTGATGCGAAGAATGGTTGGTTGTGTTGAGTACCCCGCTTGGTGGAAGGGCCTTTCCATCTGGCGGGTTATTCATGAGTGTACGGCCAAATTGGTGCAACCCTGCAGGGATAATCTTCTCGAGAAGCCGTGTTTTCCGCGGTTATGGATTACTTGGTGAAAGTACTGGCTAACAAGTACTCAGGACAACTTAAACCTAATGATCAATCATGTTTCACCCAATGATTAATAACTGACTAGTAACAGGTTACTCACACAATAACTTGATTCACCTTATTACAACTGTGTGAGTTTATCCTCGGATTGCTTCTTTGGATAAGGGGCGAGATCCAGGATGGGTTTGTTTGAAGTTATCTTTCAGTTGGTTACAACCCTCGATCTTATCTCCTTTCTGTTAGCCGGAAGTGGTAGAATCTCTGTAGTTGGTTAGCGCATCCAGTTGCAGCATCTTTTATATCCCTCTCTTCCGTTGAACCCAAGGCATCTGTACTTGGTGTTGACGGGTTACACTTTGGTGAAACTGTGAGTCTTGCTTGCCAGTACGTTTATGTACTGACCCCTTTGGGGCTGTGGTTTCCGCAGACCTACGTTTTCCGAAGATCTACCTGGTGGCACTTACGTGGAGTATGACGAGACTGCTGACGAGTAGATAGCGGACCCGGGCAGGATCCGAGACTTCGTGGATGGGCTCCGTATGTTTGTTTCCGGCCTCTTAGGCCTATTTGGTTCTTGTCTGTACTCAGACATGTTGAATGCTTCCGCTGTATTGTAACGATGTATTGTTGGGGCATGTGCCCTCTGAATGATTGTATTTGCTATCTCTGCTCTAATGAGAGCCATTTGCAACTTATTTCAATCTTTCGTGTCGTAGAGATCTGTTGTGATATCACTTGTTAAACGCCGTTGACGTAACATGTGTGTATGGTTTGAAGTACGTCGACGGAAGTGCCGTTGATCTCTAGTGGATAGTTTACATCGACGATGGAATAGCAGGGCTTGTGTTGTCGCGCATAAGCGCAGGCCTACCAGGAAGCTGGGACGTGGGAGCAGTTATGCCCCATAATCCAAGCACCTGCTATCCAGTTCGTACGGTGAGTATCCCCTAGAAATCAGGGTGCGACAAATGGTATCAGAGCCTGTCTACCTGTAGGATCCCTTTTTACTGGTCGCAGTTGAGTCTAGAAACTATTTTGTAGCTATATAGGAAAAATGAAACGTGAGAGTAGGAATTCTGTTCTTTTTCTTCTTTTCCCCACCCTCCCTCCCTTTTCTGGTAATGAAGTGCAACGTTGATTTCTCCCTTCTCATCTAAACTTTCAAGTTAGGATTTCACGAATCCTGGTTTCTCTGGGATGGTTATATCTACTAGACCATAGAAATGGAGGTGGTTGTGACATGATTTATCATGTTGCCTACTCACGATTGAGAACGGAGGCGTGTAAGCCCCGGAAGCAGATCCTCTATTTCTTAAGCAGTAGATATTGATCCTCTAGAAGCCCGGATGGGTTCTCCGTAGTACCTCAGAAGTTTTGTTCTCGTTTTCCCCGATGTTGTTATCCTGTTCTTCTCAACATCCTTTTCGTCCGTTGAAATCTTGTTATTGTTTTCCAATTCAATTCTTCTACCGGCGTCTAATCAAAACTTCCTCGTAAACTCTTATCCAGTTAAAGTGTTATTTGATACCAGAGCATCACATTCCTTTGTGTCAACAATCTTTTACACAACATACAACCCAATTCTGGTTCCACTAAGCAATCAAAACTCTGTTCACTCCCCGGGATCTCAAATGTTGACTTCCAAGATAAGTAAGAACAATCCAATTCTAATGGGAGGCCACATATTCCTCGTTACTCTCATGTTGCTGATTCTGACATTGATGATAATTTTTGGTGTTGGATTGATGTCAATAACCCTGTTGCACCATCATTACAAATAATCTATTCTCCAAATGAATCAAATTCTATCCAGCTATACACCCTTGGTACAAAAAACCTCTCCCTTTAATTCAAAATGTTCCGGTGGTTTCCAAATTCCCTGACGTCTACCCAAGAAGTTTCCGGACCTTTTCTTTTCTCAGTAGGAATCTCGGGGCGCGATTCCTTCAAGGGGGGGCGTTTTGTAACATCCCAAGTATGAAAACTACCCTATAGAATGTTTGATTTCCTGTTTAGTTAATGTATTGCATCATGTCATCATATTGTTGCATTTGTTTCTGTTGTGTTGCATCTGTTATTCTTTGTTTTCACAATGAAAATCAAACAATTTCAACTGCTTTGTTTTCATACTTGTTCTGTTACAACTTTTGGAATAAAAACAAGTGAAAACAACCAAATTGTTCCATTTTATTCCAGGTTGATCAACTAATTAAATGGTGCTTCTATTGCAAACAAATAATCCCCAAATTGTTTTCAAACTCAAACTCAACTTCAACAACTCTTTTGGAAATTATAAAATCAGTCCAATAATTCTAACCCAACTAATAATAGGGTTCACCCTATTAAATTGTGGTTTCTATTTTATTTAACAAAATATTCCAATATTCCAATTCAAATCAAATCTTCAAATTCATCAAACAACAACCCACTGGAGTTTTTGAAATCTCTAAACCAATCAACTAAATTCAAACTTTTAATCTATAGGGGCCACCCTATTAAAAATACCTTGTTTTCATAATGTTTAAACAATAGCAAAATTTCTTTAATTATGGTTCCAAATACAAACAACAATTTTAAAGCACCACTTTTGAAAACCAATCTGTAAATTGCTTTCTTTTAACTAAATCACTAACCCAAACTTTTTACTGGAATTTTTACTAACCTAATTATCATGTTTTTCTTCCTAAAGCTAAGGCTACAAAAAAAAAACAGGAAAACAAAAATAAAAAAATAGCAAAAGAGAAAGAGAGAGAGTGCAGCAGCCCACCTAACCAGCCCATCCCTCCTCTAACCTACCCCAAGCCCAACCCGTTTACCAGCCTGGCCCGTTACCCCTTACCTCTGTCGCTGTCCTCTTCCTCACGTCAGCAGTACGACTGCTTCCCCTCCGTTTGATCAACTCTGCCCCGCTCGATGGTGAGCCGTACGAGCTCGCGGCCCTATATCTAGCCTCTCCCTCCTGCTAACGCTAGCCCTAGCTCCCACCTTCCCCCTCTTCCGCCGTTTCCCTCTCTCTCACCGGCGCGAATCATCTCCTCTCTGTAAACCCACCCACCGGCGATCTGAACCTGCTATCGCCGCCGCTCTGGTACCGTACCCTCCTCACTGACGCGGAAGGACTCGCCGCTCCTCCCTCGAGACCCTGGACACCGTAGATTCCCCGGGGAGCTACCACAGCTACGCCGCCATCCACGCCTCTGACCGCGGCGATCACCACCGGAGTGTTGCTCTGAAAATTCGGGGGCAGCCACCGCTCCAGAACACCTCCTCCCTCGCTGATCGCGGGGACCGCGCCGCCGTGTCTTCCTCGTCCACCCCGACATCTGCACGGCGCCTCCGAGCAGCCGCTTCTACGCCGCCGTCCCCGTCCCTGCCGCGGCGTCCACCTCGCCGGCGTTCGTCCTCTGCAGAGCCCCACGGTGAGCAGCCACCACATCCACTCCTCCCTCTAGGCATCGCATCCACACTGCGCACGCTTCCGTGCCTTGATCGCATCCATCCACGACGTATCGATCGCTGGCCGAGGATCAAACGCCGGCGATGCTTGTTCTGTCAGTCGAGGACACTTTCAGTCGTCAGTTAAGTTCAGTAACACTTGGCGTTGAATGTTATCCTCCCAGCGTACTCCTATCTGACAGAAACACTCGCTAGCTGCACTGGTTCCATCCGTTCCGCGCAGCGCCAGCGGCCCGGGGTCGAACCCCCGCGGGCGCAAATCGCCCCCTTTTTGCAATTTTCGCGCAGCGCAGCGAGGCCCACCTGGAAGCCTCTCTGGAAGCCACGTTGGCACAGTGCGCTCCCGTGGCCCACCGGGCAGTGACTGGGGGTTAACCCCAGTGCGGTAACAATCGAATTAAAACACATCTGTTTTGTTTTTCCTATTTCTTTTAAATAGCAGAATAAAACATTAACTTCAAAAATCAGTAACTTTTAATCTATGCATCTGATAAATAAAAGTTATACATGTTTTCTGTTCCAAATTTCATAACCTTTCCAAATAATCAATCTGTATTCTGTTTTGAGTTTTCAAAATACTCTTAAAACTCAAATTTGAATAATTCAAATGTAATTTGTAATAATTCATAAGTAATTCATACTATTTCCAAATAAGGAAATAAAATAGTTTTCCATACCATTTTGCATAACCTTTTCAAATATAAATTTTGTTTCCTGGTTTGAATAATTTAAATTGCCTAAACAATTTAATTCTTGTTTAATTCAATTAAAAATTGTTTAATATTGTTTAATTCATAACTAAATAATCCAAAGTCCAATTTCAAAATATGAAACATGTAATCCAACTAAAAATTTGATAACCTTTTCAAATATAAACTTTGATAATTGTTTTGAGCATTTTAACTTGATGAAAACAATAATTGTTTGTGTGACATGTCTAAGTAACCAAAACTTTCCAAGATTAACAAATCATTTTCCAAAACTTGTTTTATTCCTTCTCCTTTGCATCTATCATTGTTATTTTGTTGTTATTTTGTTGCTATCATCCTGCATGCATCATGTTTAACTACTTACACTTGTTAATCAAATGTAGATCATTGCTTCAACATAAAGCATTTGCATCCATATGCAATTCTCATTGCATATGGATCCAATTAAATTGTGTTACTTGTCAAGTAGGTTACTTTGATGCATCTATTAACATGACATGCATCATCCCATGTTTGTGCACCTATGCCATGATGATGATTGCTTATCTTTCTGCAATGTCTGTTTGCTTCTTCTCGGATACACGACGACGTTGAGACCGACGATACTTACGACATCCCTTCTGAGGATTTAGCTCAGTACCAGGCTACTGGGTTTTGCAGGCAAGTTATCACTCACATGAACCACTGTGTTCCTTTCAACATTGGTTACCGATACTTTCCGTTGTTCTTTTCTGCTAGCCTTAGTAGTAGTTGTTCTGTTACGAACCCATCACATGAATCCCTTAAACCTGATATTGCCTCATCTCCCTTCCTACAACCCATTGTTTGAGCCAGAGTCTTACTAGCATGCTTAGGTTGCTTTTGCTCGAGTCTGTTACCCGTTACTTACTGTTACTACTTCTATTACGTTGTGGGGGCTCGATGTTTAATCAATCAATCAATCATGCTAATGTTACTATTAATAATAAACTTGATGATAAGGCACCGGCAGGAGGCCCATGAGAGGTTTTGGAGCCTGCTAGTGTCGACCCTAATAGGAAAGGGTCTTGTCTACTGATCCATGATGAGCGCACTACCCGCATTTGGAAGCGAGTATGGGCGCCCCCCTCAACTTGACCTGATTCGCATCTCGTCCAATCGCCTCATTTAGTTCGTGTTTTCCATTTGCCGCATGCATGTTTTTGCGAGCCCAGCGCAGGGTGGAACTTTTGTAGTCGGCATATAGGGGGACACGGTCTTAGAGTGCTATGATGGTCCATTTTCTTCTGGGCTTGATTAGCCGTGCGCCCAAGGTTCTTTGGGCTTGATGCGAAGAATGGTTGGTTGTGTTGAGTACCCGCTTGGTGGAAGGGCCTTTCCATCTGGCGGGTTATTCATGAGTGTACGGCCAAATTGGTGCAACCCTGCAGGGATAATCTTCTCGAGAAGCCGTGTTTTCCGCGGTTATGGATTACTTGGTGAAAGTACTGGCTAACAAGTACTCAGGACAACTTAAACCTAATGATCAATCATGTTTCACCCAATGATTAATAACTTGACTAGTAACAGGTTACTCACACAATAACTTGATTCACCTTATTACAACTGTGTGAGTTATCCTCGGATTGCTTCTTTGGATAAGGGGCGAGATCCAGGATGGGTTTGTTTGAAGTTATCTTTCAGTTGGTTACAACCCTCGATCTTATCTCCTTTCTGTTAGCCGGAAGTGGTAGAATCTCTGTAGTTGGTTAGCGCATCCAGTTGCAGCATCTTTTATATCCCCTCTCTTCCGTTGAACCCAAGGCATCTGTACTTGGTGTTGACGGGTTACACTTTGGTGAACTGTGAGTCTTGCTTGCCAGTACGTTTATGTACTGACCCCTTTGGGGCTGTGGTTTCCGCAGACCTACGTTTTCCGAAGATCTACCTGGTGGCACTTACGTGGAGTATGACGAGACTGCTGACGAGTAGATAGCGGACCCGGGCAGGATCCGAGACTTCGTGGATGGGCTCCGTATGTTTGTTTCCGGCCTCTTAGGCCTATTTGGTTCTTGTCTGTACTCAGACATGTTGAATGCTTCCGCTGTATTGTAACGATGTATTGTTGGGGCATGTGCCCTCTGAATGATTGTATTTGCTATCTCTGCTCTAATGAGAGCCATTTGCAACTTATTTCAATCTTTCGTGTCGTAGAGATCTGTTGTGATATCACTTGTTAAACGCCGTTGACGTAACATGTGTGTATGGTTTGAAGTACGTCGACGGAAGTGCCGTTGATCTCTAGTGGATAGTTTACATCGACGATGGAATAGCAGGGCTTGTGTTGTCGCGCATAAGCGCAGGCCTACCAGGAAGCTGGGACGTGGGAGCAGTTATGCCCCATAATCCAAGCACCTGCTATCCAGTTCGTACGGTGAGTATCCCCTAGAAATCAGGGTGCGACATGTGACGAAACTAATCTTGTTCTCAATTTGGAGACATGCCACTTTATGGTAAATGAAGGAATTGTTCTTAGGCATAAAATTTCTGAAAGAGGTATTGAAGTTGAAAGAGCTAAAGTGGAAGCAATAGAGAAAATGCCCCGTCCTAGGGATGTTAAAGGTATTTGTAGTGTTCTTAGTCATGATGGTTTTTACAGGAGGTTTATTAAAGATTTCTCAAAAATATCAAAGCCTCTTACTAATCTTCTTCAAAAAGATGTATCATTTTTTTTGATGATGATTGTAAAGTAACTTTTGAAACTTTAAATAAGGCTTTAACTACTACTCCTATTGTTCAACCACCTGATTGGAATTTACCTTTTGAAATTATATGTGATGCTAGTGTTTTTGCTGTAGGTGCTGTTCTTGGACAGTGCGTAGATAAGAAGTTGAATGTTATCCATTATGCTAGTAAGAATCTTGATGCCGCTCAAAAGAATTATGCTACTACTGAAAAGGAGTTCTTAGCTGTAGTTTTTGCATGTGATAAGTTTAGGGATTATACCGTTGATTCAAAGGTTAATATTCATACTGATCATGCTGCCACTAGATACCTTATGAAAAAGAAAGATGCTAAGCCTAGACTTATTAGATGGGTGTTGCTTTTACAAGAGTTTGATTTGCATATTGTGAATAGGAAGGGTGCTGAAAATCATGTTGCTGATAACCTGTATAGATTGAAAAACATTACTTTTGACCCTATTCATGTTAATGATAGTTTTCCAAATGAACATTTGGATGGAATAAAGGTAAAATTCCAAGATAGTCGATGGTATGCTGATTATGCTAACTTTATTGTTTCAAAGTATTTTCCTCCAATGTTTACAGCTCAATGTTGCAGGCAGAGTTAAATCCATTCTCTGCGTTGTTGGGAGTTTTCCCCTTAGTTAAGAATCAGGGTTATCAATCCAGTAGGAGAAAGAGAATATTTGAAAGGTTGATGCCACTGACGGTGGTTCTGGCGCTTCACCGGTGTCAGCAACAACGTGGAACCTGCACACAACACAACAAAAATACTTTGCCCCACCAGTATAGTGAGGTTGTCAATATCACCGGTCTTGCTGAAAACAAAGATTAGACGTATAGTGTGGAAAAAACAGTGTACGCTTGCAGAAAGTAAGAGAGCGGGAAATTGTTGTGGTTTGTTTAACAGTGTGGAAAATGGACCGGGGTTCGTAGTTTCACTAGTGGTGTCTCTCCATAAAAGATAGCATGTTGGGTGAACAAATTACAGCTGGGCAATTGACAAATAAAGGTTGCACCATAGTGCACAATATGACATGAAGATTTACTATGCTTTAGTGCGGGCATTACAACAAGATACATAGACCGACATCCATCTGCATCTATGACTAATAATCCACCCTCAGGTTATCATCCGAACCCCCTCAGGTATTAAGTTGCAAGCAACATATAATTTCATTAAACAAAGTGTGTAATGTAAGAAATGATTATGCACGCGGGCACTCTCACCGTTGTTTTCTCCCTAATGGTAATAACACATCCTCCCCCTTCATGTTTCTGTCACTCGAGCAAGGCAACAAGGAGGCATGAACCCACTATCGAGCATAAATACTTCCTCTTGGAGTCACTAGCAACTACTTGGCCAGAATAACCACTATCAATGGAGAGCATGCAAGATCACAAATAACATATCAAAATAAAGAATATAATCAACTTGGCATAAGGTCAATATTCATCGGATCCTAGCAAACACAGCACAGATAATTACAAAAGATCAATCTCGATCATGATAGGCAGCTCACGAGATCTAAACATGGATGCATATGAGGAGAAGACAACCATCTAGCTACAGCTACGAACCCGTAGTCCAAGGACGAACTACTCACGCATCACTCCGGAGGCAGGCATGGTGATGAAGAGGCCTCCGGTGATGATCTCCTCTCCGGCAGGGTGCCGGAAACAGCTTCTGAACTCCCCTGATCTTGGGTTGACGGTGACGGCGGCTGCGGAACTTTTTCCGGGATTTTGATCAGGTGCCTAGGGTTTTCCATCCAGGGGGCTTAAATAGGTGAAAGGGAAAAGGCGGTGGAGGCCGGGGGGCCCACACCCATAGCTGGCGCGGCCAGGGGGGCCGCGCCACCCTATGGTGTGGCCCCCTGCTGCCCCTCTTCAACTCCTCTTCGGTCTTCTAGATGCTTCCGGGGAAAATAGGACTTCGGAGCTTCGAATTTTCCAAATCCGAGAATATTTTCACAACAACTTTTCTGAAACTAAAAAACAACAGAAAACAGGGAACTGGCTCTGTGGCATCTTGTTAATAGGTTAGTCCGGAAAATCGATAAAAATGACATAAAGAAGGGAGAAAACATGTAGCAATTTTCAAAATATGATCATGGAGCATCAGAAGTTAGGAATACGTTTATGATGTATCAAGCATCCCCAAGCTTAGTACCTACTCGTCCTCAAGTAGGTAAACGATAAAACAATAATTTCTGAGGTGACATGCTACTAACAAAACTTGATCAATCTAATGTAAAAACATATGCACGCTGAGATCATAAGACTTTAAACACATGCATGATAAATAAAACTTTAATAATAAAGCATAGCAATTACTTTGCATCACGAAGAGTAACTCAAATAAAGGATCATGAATAATAATGCAAAGAAAGGTAAACGTTTGTTTCAGGTATAGAGAAAGCATGGCATAGTGATATTTCAATAGTCCTTAAGAGTGGGGCAAAACATAAATGCCAGGACACCTTCAAAGTTCAAGAGGAAGACTAGAACAAATAATTTAAGAACAAATAATATCACATCATGAAGTAATTATTGATGCTTATGGGACAAATGCACATAGAACTCGGAATGGCGAAAATGCTCTCTCAACTATGCGTAAAGTTAGAAGATGGAGACTCAACATAAAAGTAAAAGAAAGGCCCTTCGCAGAGGGAAGCGGGGGTCACTCATGTGCTAGAGCTTTTATTTGCTTAAACAGAGGTATTAAAAGTTTGACATTTGTGGAGGAATGTCTATATTTTGGGAGATGTATGCTAATGTCAATGAATGGTAAACATAAAATACAGTACGTCACAAGTCAACTAGATTCACAAGAGCGGCTCCCATGGTGAAGGACGCAACTGGTATAGAAGGTCTTTTGTTTACACAATTATGCTTTGACTGATAAATAAGGGGCAAAAATAGTGAAGAGAATTTATATGCATTAATTTGGGGCTGGGCACCCCGCTGCCAGATCTTCTAACATTTGGATAAGCGGATGAAGCCACTAGTCTAGGGTGTGAAATCGAATCAACAAGTGAGATAAAGATTCTCTATTTACGTCCTCATGAGCAAAAACAGGAACATAAAGCAAGAGTAATTTTGAAGGTTTTAAAGGTAACTCATGAGCAATTTACTTTGGAATGGAAGTTAAATACCACATGTAGGTAGGTTTGGTGGACACAATGGGAAAAACTTTGGTTTAGGGGAGTTTGGATGCACGAGTAGAGCTCATACTCAGTACAGGTGGAGGCTAGCAAAAGACTGTGAGCGACAAATCAAAAGAGCCTAAGAGCCATAATCATGCATAGCGACATAAGCATCATTAATTAAAACATAAACAGTATCACAAGTTCAAAAACAAAGTGGTCATGGAGGCTATTCGTGACTGGTTTGTAGTCATAAACATGGTGTGAGCATGCGCCAAGTCAACCAAATAAAACATTCGAAAGAGAATACCATATATTGATGCTTTACTATGACAAGAACAACTCATAAATCTTTCAATACATATTAAACATTCTCAGCTATTTGAGGCTAATCATGCTACTCAATAACCACAAGGTTTTAAAACTAAAATAACATTTAGCATGGAATGAAAAAGTTCTAGCCACAGTCTATACAAGCTTCTACTAGTACTGCTATAAATTCTACATCAAGCAGCAGTTCTCTTTCTCCCAACAAGCACCATACAAAACATGTTTTAACAAAAATACTCTTTAAGATACAACAAGCAAACATGAGAGTACTCAAATAATACTACTAAAACTAACAGCTCTAATAAGAGATGCATGCAAAACAGGAGCTGAATAAATGCAACAGCTAGACAGAGATTAAGAATACAACGTATTCTCGTGAAAAAGCGGAGAGTGTTACTCTCCAATAAAAGAATACTGGGGTCCAACACAACTTATTATGAAAGTAAAAAAAAACTGAAACCAAAAGCAAAAGCAAACTGAAAACGAAAATAAAAGACGCTCCAAGCAAAGCACATAAGATGCGACCGAATAAAAATATAGTTTCACTAGAAGTGACCTGATAATTTGTTGATGAAGAAGGGGATGCCTTGGACATCCCCAAGCTTAGATGCTTGAGTCTTCTTGGAATTTGCTTCGATGTACCACCGGGGCATCCCCAAGCTTAATATTTTCACTCTTCTTCTTCACATCATATCATTCTCTTCTCTTGACCCTTGAAAACTTCCTTCACATCAAAATTCTCACAATCTTCATTAACAACGTTAGTGCAATTGAAATAATAAATCCACATGGTCAGTTTCAGAACAAGTCTAACACTCAAAAATACATTAGGTACTTTCACAACTTCTTTCAAAATTCTTTTTTCTCAAAAGAACACCAAAAAAAGAGATTAAGATGCAAATGTGATAAATGGCAGAAATCTGTCAAAACAGAACGACAGATAAAGATTGATTTTTTCAAAAATCTTCCGTTGCTCAAATAAAACAGTGGCCTTCTAAGAAAAGTTGCGAAATTAGCTGAGGAATAAGCACAAAAAATGTCAGATCATTCTGATCTTCCAGTATTTTATATGATATTTTACGGTGGACAGCAGAAATCTGTTTTCTGCAAAGAAATCCGAAAACCAACGCCAACTTTCCACCAGTGGCTTTACTTGGATCAATAAAAACACAAAATAAAAGATACAGAGAGTTTTCTAAGGAAATAAACAACACCAAGGTGAAATAATACCAAAGAAAACAAAGGAAGACTGAAAGAAAACAGAGAAACAAAACGGGTTGTCTCCCGGTAGCGCTTTTCTTTAACGCCTTTCAGCTAGGCACCGAAAGCAAGAAGATGCTCACATAAAAAAATATGAATTAATAAAAGAGAGAATCAAGAAGAAAGTATAAAACAAATTTAATTTTAACCCACTTCCTATGCATAGGAATCTTGTAAAGAAATAAATTAAAGAAGCTCAAAGTAGAAATCATGGGAAGGTAGAACAATAGCAACTTCAAAACTTTCACCAAAAAGAGAGTTGTTTTAGTAACTTGAGAATTCTTACAACCATATTTTCGTCTCACATAATAATTTAAGTAGCATCATGAACAAACTCAACAACATAATTATCACATAAAGCGTGTTTGTCATGGCCTAAAAGCACACAATTCATATCAAACTCAAAAATAGTGGGATCAAGATTTAAAACCAGCTCCTCTTTTTCCCACTTTTAGCAATAGAAAAGCAAGATGATTGATCACTCATAAAAGGTATAGGAAACATTATAGAAATCCTATTTTCAGTAGCATTATAATTCATAACATCAAATAACATAGGACCATCATCAAGAGAATTATCATATAGATTTTCTAAGTAGCATGGATTATCATAAATAACAGTAGCAATATCATTCTCACAAGTCTCATTCATAGTAGTATCAAAGTCACAAGTATATAAAGTATCAACTTCATCAAATAATGTATGAGTTAAAGAGTTACTATCATTGGGAGGTAGACATGGTGTCGAATCTCTGACTCTACAAATCCCTTAGGTGACCCTATCGGGTTTCGACTAGGAGAATTCATGAGCGCTGGTGGAATCGTCGGCTAGACAGGGGGCGAGATTTACCCAGGTTCGGGGCCCTCGTAGAGGTAAAACCCTTACTCCTGCCTCTTGTCGATCTGTATTGATGGAAAGATCGATTACAATGGTGGTGCTTGAATCGAGAGTAAGGTCTCGAGTTCAAGATTTCGATGGTGAGGTGTTGCTTGGTCCTCTTCCGGGGGGCTCTCCTGGCCTTATATAGATGGCCAGGTCTCGAATCCTACCCGGAGAGGACTCGAATTCTAACTAGGTCGGTTACATGTTTCCTATCTTAACCCGCAAGTTAGTGCGGGTGGGCTTCATGTGGGCCTTCTGGAGTATTCCAAGGGCTCCTCTTCTTGGGCCTTTAACCTTTGGCCTGAGAGGGGGTGTCCTTATTCGCAGGGTCCAGGATCCATATCTTCGTCAGTAGCCCCCGAGCGTTTGCTCGAGTGGGATTTTTCTAGTCGAGTAGACGGTCAAACCTTTCTTGATCTTCCTTTCTTATGGATAACCAGCTTGGTTGTTTCCTGTTTAAAGGGTGTGTTCCCTGTGCAACGAGTCTTCATGCTCGAGTGTTGAGCAACACAGGTGCCTGTTTTTGCGGCTTTCATCGCAGAAGGATGTGGCACAGTATCTTGGCTCTCCCGAAAGATCAGGACCAATTAATTGCGACTAGGGCAAAAACATTCCTGGCCTACACAGATTCGAGACCTCCGACTCGAACCCGGTAAGGTGATTGTTGCGACTGAGCCGTTGTGGACTTATCGAGTCGAACTTAACCTATGGAGGTACCCGGCGCGTCCGCTAGGATTTTTCTTCGTGTTGTTGACACGGAATTATACCGGAGGACGCAGGTTTCGAGTGCGATTCTAGGCCCTTAAGAGAGATCTTTTTGGGTCTTACCTTCATATTCGAAGAATATGGCATCCGGATGTGCCTAGTCGGCTGAACAATCCAGGTTTTTATGATGTAAAAATATCATGTGTGAAAAAGAGGTAGGTTCGGCCTACCCGAGTGATTTTTTGAGCTTTATACGAAAGAATTTTCGTGCTGAGGAAAGTTATGCCCATATGAAAGAGTTTTCATGTTTGGAATGTCATGCCCGTACGAAAGAGTTTTCGTGTATAGGGTATTTCTCTCTTGTTTTAAAGAGGTTTTGCTCCATGATTTGTTCACAAAAGGATCGCCTTTATTCGAAGGAATTTCGTACGAAGCTGTTTTCGTGTTTGAATTTTCCACTCGAAGATTCTTGAGTTTGATGATGCATGCCATGACGTCATGGAGTGGTAGCAGATGGGCTGGCCCACCCAGTCAGCTTTTTGACCGGGAAACGAGACGTCGCTCCCGGTTTTTACGCGAACGGTGCAGTAAATGTGCACGATCTTCTGTTAAGATCGTGGCACGGAACCTGCGCCCCGAGCTGGCGACTGGCGTTCGCCCAACACCACCGCGAAGAGCATCAAAGAGATGCAGCAGGAGGGGCTGCTGCAGGCGGAAGCTGAGAAGCGGGTGCGCCTCGGGAAGAAAGAAGAGGTACCAAACCCGCAGTCGAACGAGCGCGTGGACTTTGCGGACCACGTGTCTCGGGGTCTCTCCTTCCCTATCCATCCTTTCCTAGTCGGGTTGCTGTATGTCTATGGCATACAGCTTCACGATCTTCCTCCAAACGCGGTGCAGCACATATCGTGCTTCATCGTGTTCTGCGAATGCTTCCTTGGCATTCGCACACATTAGGCGCTTTGGAAGGCCCTCTTCAAGGTTCGGATATTCCGCGAGAAATCGCGGGTAGACTCCGAGCCTGGCGAGCCGCTACGCACAGGTGGCTTCGGGATCCAAGCGCGACTGGAGAGCATCTACTTTAGTATGCACTTCATCGACTCCGCCCAAGGCTGGCGGAAAAAGTGGTTTTACGTCATCGACAACAGCTCGGGTGGGATCGTAGAATTCCACCCGTTCGCTGTTTTGAAGAGGCGGAAGTCCTGGGCGCACAAGCTGTCAGCCGAAGAAACTCAGGTCGTTACGCCCCTACTCGCAAGGGTGTCCGCTCTCCGGGATCAAACTGCTGGAGTTGTGCTCAACGGGCTGCACCTGGCGAGTATTTTTCTGAAGCGCAGGATCCAACCTCTGCAGCAAAGGCCTTCCACCATGTGGGAATACCAAGGCTCTGAGGATCCTAACCGAGTGAGCCGCGAGGAGCTTTCGAACGTTGAGTTCGAGAAGAAAATCGCGGCTATCACTAGCTTGAAGGTGGGGGAGAAGTTCCCCGACTACAGAGTCGAAGCCTTCGACGCTTCGAAACCTCCACCAGCCGCGGTTAGTTTACCCTTCCTGTCTTCTGTTATTTTCTTCTTTGCTTTGAGCTTTAGTCGATTGAATTTTTTCTTGCCTTCTTCTGCCTTATTTGTAGAGCCTAGCAGTGGCGAACTGCTACCCGCCAGTTGCGGGAGAGGATGCCTCGGAGTTATTGGCGAGTCACCTGGACGGCTTAGCCGATACCAGTGTCGCGGATGCTTCTTCGAGCTCCGAGGACGATTCTTCGGATGGTGCGGAGGGCTCGAATGGCGGCCTCCATCACCACAAGCGTCGTCGGGTGGATGATAACGAGGCTACTTCCAAGGATAACTCCTTGGAAGAATCGCCTGGGAAGGCTCCTATCTCCGCGACTCCACTTCGCTCACTCGCCCCTTCCCCTCCATTCCCAGTAATCGCGCCCGCTTGGAACGCGGATTTGCTGGATGAAGATGAATACGATGCTATTACATGTGCACACTTGTAATACCTAAAGGTGTCATTGACATAATAGATAAAGCAAGGAGGAGATGCTTATGGAGGAAGGACAAAAATAAGCAACGGGTGAATTCTTTAGCTGCATGGGATATGGTTTGCAGGCCCAAAAACAAAGGAGGATTAGGGATCATCAATCTTCAGATTCAAAATAGAGCTCTACTACTGAAGTTCTTGGCAACATTCTATAACTCTATGGATATCCCTTGGGTCCATTTAGTCAAGAATGCTTATTATTTTCAATCAGTACCACATGCTGTCACTTCTTGTGGTTCTTTCTGGTGGAGAGGTGTTATGCAATTATCTGATACCTGGTGTTCCATATCTTCTTGTGTTTTGGGAAATGGTTTTACTGGGCTTTTCTGGAAAGATTCGTGGATAGGGCAACCTTTGGCACTAAAATTTCCAAGATTATTCTCCTTTGCCAAGGATCCACTATCTTCTGTAAGGGATTTAATAATGTTGACAGATCTCTCGGATGCTTTTCATCTGCCGTTTTCAAATGAAGCTTTCCAGGAGTATACTGATTTGCAAGTCATAGTGGATAATGTCCAGTTGATGGATAATGAGGACAGTTGGAGATGCAATTTCAATAAAGGGGTATATACCTCAAGTAATTTTTACTAACTTCAATTTGCTCATTTACCTACTAATGGACCTGCAAAATGGATCTGGAAATCCAAATGCATGTCAAAACATAAATTCTTTGCGTGGCTGATTCTCAAGGATAGAATTAATACAAAGGACATGATCAAACGAAGGAACTGGAAGATTGAAGGCACTGATCATTGTGTTCTTTGTTGCACACATTGTCATGAGGACTGGATCCATCTGTTTTTTCAATGTGTTTTTAGCTCCCGGATTTGGAATTATTTACAAATCAGCTGGAGTGATAACACACTTGTGCAAAATATTAAGCTGGCAAAAAATTCTTTCAAAGGACCTTGTTTCACAGAGATAGTGATTATTGCATGCTGGAATATTTGGAAGCAGAGGAATGGAGTCATTTTTAAATCGGGAAGACATTCCTTTATGGGATGGAAAGTGGGCTTCTTGTTAGATCTCCTTATGCTTAAGCATAGGTTGAGTGCTTCTGTGGCTGCTGATTTAAATGTATGGATTAATTCACTAAACTAGTCTGGGATAGACTGCCTTAGTCTAATTCCTTGTAATTTTGTATATATTTGTAACTGTAACACTCTTGGTTGGCAATAAAGGGCTGTGGGGGGCTCCCCTGCAGTAGAAAATGTTTCAAAAAAAAAGATGAAGACGATGAGTAAGTTCATCTCCTTGTCCTTAGTCGAACTTTTCTCTTTGCACCTATGTTGATGTTTATTTGTTGCAGCCTGCAAACCATCAGTCCTCGCAGGTACGCTTCTTCCGTTCCTCCCGAAAAGAGGAATAGAGCAGGAGCTGCGGGTGAGACTCCCACTGCTGGCACTGTCCAGAATTCTCCCAGCGCAGCCCCCCATGCGTCGACTGTGGAACGTGAGCCTCCTAGTTTTGCCGCCAGGACTTCAGCTTCGAAAGAGGTGACGGACAGCTCCGCAGATCCCCTCTCCCGCGCCACGGGCCAGGTAACTTTGCCATTTGTCATGATATTTTTATCGGGTGCCCGACAGTACTCCCGATGGGAGTAGTCCCCGAGGCTGTAGTCGATCGCGTGCGGTCGGCTACAGGCTCAAAGTCTTGTCTTTTTCTTCTTCTTGATTTTATCGGGTGCACGGCAGTGCTCCCGATGGGAGTAGCCCCCGAGGCTGTAGTCGATTGAATTTAATCGGGTACAGGCTCCAGTTTATATCTTCTAATTCTTCTACCTCTGTACTTTTGTAGTCGCTTGTTGACTCTCTTGCGGCGATTGGTCGCCGAGTTGTTCTTGCCGATTCGGAATGTGAGTCGCTTCGATCAGACCGTAGTCGACTCTGCACCGAGAACGAGCTTCTTAAGAGTAAGTCTTATCATCTTTTCTTGTTCTTGTTCTTTCCTTAATTCTTTGTAACATCCCAAGTATGAAAAATAGCCATTAGAATGTTTGCTCTCTGTTATTTTATGTTTTGCATCATGACATCATGTTCATTGCATTTGTTTTGCTTGTTTTCCATTTGTTTTCCTCTGTTTTCATTTGTTTTCCTTTGTTTTCTATTTGAATTTCAAATCAAATTTCAAACCTTTTGTTTTCATACTTGTGATGTTACAATTTCCAAAATGAGTTATTCAAATCAAACCAATTAATTGTTTCCGTTGAACTATAAATTTCAAACCATTAAATTGTTTAAGTTTCAATAATTCATTTAATAGCAAATTCACTTAATTCAAATTCCTTTTCAAATTCAATTAATTCTCCGAACAACAACCCTTTTGAAATTTATGAAAATTGCAAAACAAATCAATATTTTGTTTCCATTAAACTAAGGTTCAAACTATTTAAATTATTGTTTTTAATATTTCACTTAATATTCAAAATTCATTCTAATTCAATCAATTACCAACAGCAATATCATTTGAACTTTTTGGAAAACCAAACTTGGCAAGTTGTTGATGTTACATAATTAAGCAATACCAAATTTTACTAACATTTTCTAACATCCAAACCTAGCATTTTCTTCCTTTTTCAATTCAGCAAAAAAAAAGAACTGCAAAAAAAAAATAACAGAAACAAAGGGAGAGAGGGGCAGGCCCAGCCCACCATCTCTTCCCCCTCAGGCCCAATACCCCCCCCCCCCACTTCATCTCTTTCCTCTGTACGGATTTCAACCGTGCTACCCACGTAGCAGCAGAGGAGCAGGGACGGCCACTGCTCGCTCTCCCCCCCTCCTTTAAGCCCTAGCTGTCCTAGGGTTTCCCCTCTACCTCTCTTCTCCCTCCTTCTCCCTCTCCCCCGCCTCCATTCTCTCTTCCTCTCCCTCTGCTCTCTTCTTCCTGCAACTCTCCCTCTCTCTGAACTTGAACCAAACCCCACCTCTCTTCTTTCTCCGGTGATCGCCGCCGGGAGGGCCACCCACCGGCCAGGGCGAGTACGGGAATGGGTTCCCCTCCCCTCCAGCTTCCTCCTCCACCCCACAGCACGGACGGGGAACCACCGAGGCGCCGCCGCCATCCTCGGGTTCGCCGGCGACCACCTCTGCACCGAGCGTGGTGGTGCTTCTCCTTCAAGTCGAGGTGATCTTCCCCCCTCTCGCTACTCCCTCTCCTTCTCCCCTCTACACCCGTAGCACAGCCACGCACACGCACGGCGCCCCACGGCGAGTCGCAGCAGCGACGAATCGCTGTCCGCCGGCGGCCTTCCGCGACCGTCAGGCAGTCAGCTAACTGAATCTGTTTTAAGATTCAGTTAACGGACTAACTGAAGCATATCCCCCCCCCCGCTGCCTTACTGTCACCAAACAGATCACCTACCGCAGTGGCAGTGGCCCTCTGCGCCCAGGAGGGTGTGGGTTCGATCCCACCCCTGCGCAAAAACCCCACCTTTTTTTTCATCTTTTTCCCAGGCCCATAAACTTGACAGAATCACACCCAGGTCCCTGCTAACTATGTTCTAGGCCCCTGTAACTTTTTCCTAAGTCCCTAGTTAATAAAAAATGGTAGAATAATACTTAAACTTCACAAATGCATAAATAATTCATTTTAACTCCAAATTCAACTTTTTAAATAGGTATTCTGCACCAAATTAAATTCTCTACCCAAATATAAATTTTGTTTACTGTTTTGAATATTTTAAATTGGTGAAATATTTGAAAACTTGTTTAATTCATTTAATTTTGCAAAATTCATAACTTGGGCATAAAAATTCAAATTAAACAAACTAAATATGTTTTCCATTCAATTTTTCATGTACTTTGCAAATATCAACTTTGTTTACTGTTTTGAATAATTTAAATTGCTGAAAACAACTGTTTCTTAATTAATGCATTTAAAATTGCCAAAATAATAACTTGTCATTTTAAATCCAATTTCAACAAATAAAATAGTTTTCCATGCTAAATTAAACCACCTTTCCAAATATAAAATTTGTTTCATGTTTTGAATAATTAAAATTGGTTAAATAATTTAAACCTTGTTTAAATCATTTAAAATTGTTAAATTCCTAACTTGGTCAAATTAAATTCTTTTTGAACATCTAAAATATGTTTTCAAACCATAAAAGTATAAACCTTACAAATATGAATTTGGTTTAATGTTTTGAACAAATAAAAATTCAAATAAATTCATACTTGAAATAAATTCAATTAAAACTTGTTTAAACTTGTTTAATTCATAAATAATTTATTCTAATTCCTTTTTCAATAATTGAAACATGTAATCCACCTAAAATTTTGTGTTCCTTCCAAATATGAACTTTGTTAACTATTTTGAACAATTAAAGTTGGTGAAAACAACAAATGCTTGTGTAACACCTTTAAGTAACCAAAATTCCAAAACTTAATAAATAAATTCCAAACTTGGTAAACTTCATTTCAAATTGTTTCTGTTGTTGTTTTCTTTCTGTTTTCATCATCCATGCATCATGCTAATTCACTTATACATGATGATTAGTTGTAGAACAATTAATTCAACCATAATTCATGGGCTTTCCATATGCAATCCAAATTGCATTTGGGTCCATTTAATCATGTTATGTTACCATGTCAACTAGTTTATTTTGATGCATCAATTAAATGGTCATGCATCATCCCATGATTGTGCACTATGCCATGTTATTGATTGTTTGTCTCTCTACGTTGTTTGTTTGCTTCTTCTCGAATGGACGACGACGTTGAGACCGACGATACTTACGACACCCCTTCTGAGGATCTAGCTCAGTACCAGGCTGCTGAGTTTGCAGGCAAGTATTCACTCACATGAACCATTGTGTTCCTTTCAACATTGGATACCGATACTTTCCGTTGTCTATTCTGCTAGCCCTATGAATCGTTGCTTCTGTTCGATCCTACCACATGTTAACCTTTAACCCTGATATAGCCTCACCTCCACACCTATAACCTTTTGCTTGTTGCCCGTGTCTTACTAGCATGCTTAGGGTTGTTTTGCTCGAGTCTGTTACCCGTTACTTTCTGTTACTAAATTTCTATTATGTTCTGGGGCTCGATGTTAAACAACAACCTGTTAATTTTTGAGGTAATAATAATTTGCTGATAAGGCACCGGCAGGAGGCCCGGCGTGGTTTTGAGGCCTGCTAGTGTCGACCCTAATTAGGAAAAGGGTCTTGTCTACTGATCCATGATGAGCGCACTAACCGCATGTGGGAAGTGTGTATGGGCGCCCCCCTCAATTTGATTCGATTCACATCTCGTCCAAATCGCCTCATTTAGTTCGGGTTTTCCATTTGCCGCATGCATATGCAGGTGCGAACCCTTGGCACCAGGGTGGAACTTTTTGTAGTCGGCATTTAGGGAGACACGTTCTTAGAGTGCTATGAGGGTCCCCTTTTCTTCGTGGGGCTTGATTAGCCGTGCGCTCAATTGCACGGGGTTCTTTGGGCTTGATGCGAAGAAGAGTTGAGTTGTGTTGAGTGCCCCGCTTGGTGGAAAGGCCATTCCATCTGGCGGGTTATTCTTACGTGTACGGCCAAATTGGTGCACCCTGCAGGGTAAATCTTGCGAGAAGCCGTGTTTTCCGCGGTTATGGATGACTTGGTGAAAGTACTGGCTAACAAGTACTCAGAACAACTTACACCTAACTAATGATAACTTGACTAGTAATAGTCTTAATGACACAATAACTTGAACCATCATTAATCCAACGGTGTGAGTTATCCTCGGATTGCTTCTTTGTATAAGGGGCGAGATCCAGGATGGGTTTGTTTGGTGGTAGTTATAGTTGGTTACGATACGCTATCTTATCTCCTTTCTGTTAGCCGGAAGTGGTAGTATGCTTCTATAGTTGGTTAGCGCAGCCAGCTGCCGCATCTTTTGTATCACCCCTTTTCTTCCGTTGAACCCAAAGCATCTGTGCTTGATGTTGTTGGGTACATTTTGGTGAACTGTGAGTCTTGCTTGCCAGTACGTTTATGTACTGACCCCTTTGGGGCTGTGGTTTCCGCAGACTACGTTTCCGAGGATCCCCATGGAGGCTACTACGTGGAGTTTGACGAGGCTGCTGACGAGTAGATAGCGGACCCGGGCAGGATCCGAGACTACGTGGATGGGCTCCGTCTTTTCATTTCCGACCTCTTAGGCCTATTTGGATCTTGTCTGTACTCAGACATTTTGGATGCTTCCGCTGTGATGTAATGATGAATTGTTGGGACATGTGTCCTCTGGATGATTGTATTTGCTATCTCTGCTCTAGTGAGAGCTATTTGCAACTTATTTCAATCTTTTGTGTCTTAGAGATCTGTTGTGATATCACTTGTTCAAATGCCGTTGACGTACCATGTGTGTATGTTATTAAGTACGTCAATGGAAGTATCTGGATTTCTATGGGATGGTTTGCTCAGACTATGAATAGTAGAGAATGGTTGTCACCCGTTTACGTGCTGGCCTACTCATATTGAGATGCGGGTGCCGGTATGCCCCGTAAGCAATTTATCTACTGTTTAACGGACTGTGAGTATCCCCTAGAAGTCCGGGTGCGACAAATGGTATCAGAGCCTGTCTGCCTGTAGGATCCCTTTTACTGGTCGCAGTTGAGTCTATAAACTATTTTGTAGCTATATAGGAAAAATGAAACGTGAGAGTAGGAATTGTGCCCTTTTATTTCTTTCCCAACCCACCCTCCCTTTTCTGGTAAGGAAGTGCTACGTTGTTTTCTCTTCTCATCTAAACTTTCAAGTTAGGATTTCACGTATCCTGGTTTCTCTAGGATGGTTATATCTACTAGTCCATAGGAATGGAGGTGGTTGTGACATGATTTATCATGTTGCCTACTCACGATTGAGAACGGAGGCGTGTAAGCCCCGGAAGCAGATCCTCTATTCCTTAAGCAGTAGATATTGATCCTTTAGAAGCCCGGATGGGTTTTCCGTAGTACCTCAGGAGTGTTTTGTTCTCGTGTTTCCCGTTGTTGCTTCGATATCCTGTTCTTCTAAACATCCTTTTCGTCCGTTCAAACCTTGTTGTTGCTTTCCATTTACGTTCTTCTACCGGCGTCTAATCAATAACTCTGTTCCACCCTTCTGGCTAGATAGTATATTCTCCAAATGAATCAAGTTCTATTCAGCTATACACCCTCAATACAAAACCTCTCCCTTTACTCGAAAATGTTCCGGTGGTTTCCAAATTCCCTGACGTCTTTCCAGAAGAGTTGCCAGGAATGACTATCGTCTTGAAATTCCAGAAAAACTATCCAAGGTGCACGATGTGTTTCACGTGTCATAGCTCGAGAGGATGTTCGCAAGAAGTACCCGGACCTTCTCTCTTCTCAGTAGGAATCTCGGGGCGCGATTCCTTCAAGGGGGGGCGTTTTGTAACATCCCAAGTATGAAAAATAGCCATTAGAATGTTTGCTCTCTGTTATTTTATGTTTTGCATCATGACATCATGTTCATTGCATTTGTTTTGCTTGTTTTCCATTTGTTTTCCTCTGTTTTCATTTGTTTTCCTTTGTTTTCTATTTGAATTTCAAATCAAATTTCAAACCTTTTGTTTTCATACTTGTGATGTTACAATTTCCAAAATGAGTTATTCAAATCAAACCAATTAATTGTTTCCATTGAACTATAAATTTCAAACCATTAAATTGTTTAAGTTTCAATAATTCATTTAATAGCAAATTCACTTAATTCAAATTCCTTTTCAAATTCAATTAATTCTCCAAACAACAACCCTTTTGAAATTTATGAAAATTGCAAAACAAATCAATCTTTTGTTTCCATTAAACTAAGGTTCAAACTATTTAAATTATTGTTTTTAATATTTCACTTAATATTCAAAATTCATTCTAATTCAATCAATTACCAACACCAATATCATTTGAACTTTTTGGAAAACCAAACTTGGAAAGTTGTTGCTGTTACATAATTAAGCAATACCAAATTTTACTAACATTTTCTAACATCCAAACCTAGCCTTTTCTTCCTTTTAAAATTCAGCAAAAAAAAACAGAACAGCAAAAAAATAATAATAACAGAAACAAAGGGAGAGAGGGGCAGGCCCAGCCCACCATCTCTTCCCCCTCAGGCCCAATACCCCCCCCCCACTTCATCTCTTTCCTCTGTACGGATTTCATCCGTGCTACCCACGTAGCAGCAGAGGAGCAGGGACGGCCACTACTCGCTCTCCCCCCTCCTTTAAGCCCTAGCTGCCCTAGGGTTTCCCCTCTACCTCTCTTCTCCCTCCTTCTCCCTCTCCCCCGCCTCCATTCTCTCTTCCTCTCCCTCTGCTGTCTTCTCCCTGCAACTCTCCCTCTCTCTGAACTTGAACCGAACCCCACCTCTCTTCTTTCTCCGGTGATCGCCGCCGGGAGGGCCACCCACCGGCCAGGGCGAGTACGGGAATGGGTTCCCCTCCCCTCCAGCTTCCTCCTCCACCCCACAGCACGGACGGGGAACCACCAAGACGCTGCTGCCATCCTCGGGTTCGTCGGCGACCACCTCTGCACCGAGCGTGGTGGTGCTTCTCCTTCAGGTCGAGGTGATCTTCCCCCCTCTCGCTACTCCCTCTCCTCCTCCCCTCTACACCCGTAGCACAGCCACGCACACGCACGTCGCAGCACACGCACGGCGCCCCACGGCGAGTCGCAGCAGCGACGAATCGCTAGCCGCCGGCGGCCTTCCGCGACCGTCAGGCAGTCAGCTAACTGAATCTGTTTTCAGATTCAGTTAACGGACTAACTGAAGCATATCCCCCCTGCTGCCTTACTATCACCAAACAGATCACCTACCGCAGTGGCAGTGGCCCTCTGCGCGCTCCCGGGAGGGTGTGGGTTCGATCCCACCCCTGCGCAAAAACCCCACCTTTTTTTCATCTTTTTCCCAGGCCCATAAACTTGACAGAATCACACCCAGGTCCCTGCTAACTATCTTCTAGGCCCCTGTAACTTTTTCCTAAGTCCCTAGTTAATAAAAAATGGCAGAATAATACTTAAACTTCACAAATGCATAAATAATTCATTTTAACTCCAAATTCAACTTTTTAAATAAGTATTCTGCACCAAATTAAATTCTCTACCCAAATATAAATTTTGTTTACTGTTTTGAATATTTTAAATTGGTGAAATATTTGAAAACTTGTTTAATTCATTTAATTTTGCAAAATTCATAACTTGGGCATAAAAATTCAAATTAAACAAACTAAATGTTTTCCATTCAATTTTTCATTTACTTTGCAAATATCAACTTTGTTTACTGTTTTGAATAATTTAAATTGCTGAAAACAACTGTTTCTTAATTAATGCATTTAAAATTGCCAAAATAATAACTTGCTCATTTTAAATCCAATTTCAACAAATAAAATATGTTTTCCATGCTAAATTAAACCACCTTTCCAAATATAAAATTTGTTTCATGTTTTGAATAATTAAAATTGGTTAAATAATTTAAACCTTGTTTAAATCATTTAAAATTGTTAAATTCCTAACTTGGTCAAATTAAATTCTTTTTGAACATCTAAAATATGTTTTCAAACCATAAAAGTATAAAACTTTCAAATATGAATTTGGTTTAATGTTTTGAACAAATAAAAATTCAAATAAATTCATACTTGAAATAAATTCAATTAAAACTTGTTTAAACTTGTTTAATTCATAAATAATTTATTCTAATTCCTTTTTCAATAATTGAAACATGTAATCCACCTAAAATTTTGTGTTCTTTCCAAATATGAACTTTGTTAACTATTTTGAACAATTAAAGTTGGTGAAAACAACAAATGCTTGTGTAACACCTTTAAGTAACCAAAATTCCAAAACTTAATAAATAAATTCCAAACTTGGTAAACTTCATTTCAAATTGTTTCTATTGTTGTTTTCTTTCTGTTTTCATCATCCATGCATCATGCTAATTCACTTATACATGATGATTAGTTGTAGAACAATTAATTCAACCATAATTCATGGGCTTTCCATATGCAATCCAAATTGCATGTGGGTCCATTTAATCATGTTATGTTACCATGTCAACTAGTTTATTTTGATGCATCAATTAAATGGTCATGCATCATCCCATGATTGTGCACTATGCCATGTTATTGATTGTTTGTCTCTCTACATTGTTTGTTTGCTTCTTCTCGAATGGACGACGACGTTGAGACCGACGATACTTACGACACCCCTTCTGAGGATCTAGCTCAGTACCAGGCTGCTGAGTTTGCAGGCCAGTATTCACTCACATGAACCATTGTGTTCCTTTCAACATTGGATACCGATACTTTCCGTTGTCTATTCTGCTAGCCCTATGAATCGTTGCTTCTGTTCGATCCTAACACATGTTAACCTTTAACCCTGATATAGCCTCACCTCCACACCTATAACCTTTTGCTTGTTGCCCGTGTCTTACTAGCATGCTTAGGGTTGTTTTGCTCGAGTCTGTTACCCGTTACTTTCTGTTACTAAATTTCTATTATGTTCTGGGGCTCGATGTTAAACAACAACCTGTTAATTTTTGAGGTAATAATAATTTGCTGATAAGGCACCGGCAGGAGGCCCGCGCGTGGTTTTGAGGCCTGCTAGTGTCGACCCTAATTAGGAAAAGGGTCTTGTCTACTGATCCATGATGAGCGCACTAACCGCATGTGGGAAGTGTGTATGGGCGCCCCCCTCAATTTGATTCGATTCGCATCTCGTCCAAATCGCCTCATTTAGTTCGGGTTTTCCATTTGCCGCATGCATATGCAGGTGCGAACCCTTGGCACCAGGGTGGAACTTTTGTAGTCGGCATTTAGGGAGACACGTTCTTAGAGTGTTATGAGGGTCCCCTTTTCTTCGTGGGGCTTGATTAGCCGTGCGCTCAATTGCACGGGGTTCTTTGGGCTTGATGCGAAGAAGAGTTGAGTTGTGTTGAGTGCCCCGCTTGGTGGAAAGGCCATTCCATCTGGCGGGTTATTCTTACGTGTACGGCCAAATTGGTGCACCCCTGCAGGGTAAATCTTCTCGAGAAGCCGTGTTTTCCGCGGTTATGGATGACTTGGTGAAAGTACTGGCTAACAAGTACTCAGAACAACTTACACCTAACTAATGATAACTTGACTAGTAATAGTCTTAATGACACAATAACTTGAACCATCATTAATCCAACGGTGTGAGTTATCCTCGGATTGCTTCTCTGTATAAGGGGCGAGATCCAGGATGGGTTTGTTTGGTGGTAGTTATAGTTGGTTACGATACGCTATCTTATCTCCTTTCTGTTAGCCGGAAGTGGTAGTATGCTTCTGTAGTTGGTTAGCGCAGCCAGCTGCCGCATCTTTTGTATCACCCCTTTTCTTCCGTTGAACCCAAAGCATCTGTGCTTGATGTTGTTGGGTACATTTTGGTGAACTGTGAGTCTTGCTTGCCAGTAAGTTTATGTACTGACCCCTTTGGGGCTGTGGTTTCCGCAGACTACGTTTCCGAGGAACCCCATGGAGGCTACTACGTGGAGTTTGACGAGGCTGCTGACGAGTAGATAGCGGACCCGGGCAGGATCCGAGACTACGTGGATGGGCTCCGTCTTTTCGTTTCCGGCCTCTTAGTCCTATTTGGATCTTGTCTGTACTCAGACATTTTGGATGCTTCCGCTGTGATGTAATGATGAATTGTTGGGACATGTGTCCTCTGGATGATTGTATTTGCTATCTCTGCTCTAGTGAGAGCTATTTGCAACTTATTTCAATCTTTTGTGTCTTAGAGATCTGTTGTGATATCACTTGTTCAAATGCCGTTGACGTACCATGTGTGTATGTTATGATATACGTCAATGGAAGTATCTGGATTTCTATGGGATGGTTTGCTCAGACTATGAATAGTAGAGAATGGTTGTCACACGTTTACGTGCTGGCCTACTCATATTGAGATGCGGGTGCCGGTATGCCCCGTAAGCCATTTATCTACTGTTTAACGGACTGTGAGTATCCCTAGAAGTCCGGGGTGCGACAAATGGTATCAGAGCCTGTCTGCCTGTAGGATCCCTTTTACTGGTCGCAGTTGAGTCTAGAAACTATTTTGTAGCTATATAGGAAAAATGAAACGTGAGAGTAGGAATTGTGCCCTTTTATTTCTTTCCCAACCCACCCTCCCTTTTCTGGTAAGGAAGTGCTACGTTGTTTTCTCTTCTCATCTAAACTTTCAAGTTAGGATTTCACGTATCCTGGTTTCTCTAGGATGGTTATATCTACTAGTCCATAGGAATGGAGGTGGTTGTGACATGATTTATCATGTTGCCTACTCACGATTGAGAACGGAGGCGTGTAAGCCCCGGAAGCAGATCCTCTATTCCTTAAGCAGTAGATATTGATCCTTTAGAAGCCCGGATGGGTTTTCGTAGTACCTCAGGAGTGTTTTGTTCTCGTGTTTCCCGTTGTTGCTTCGATATCCTGTTCTTCTAAACATCCTTTTCGTCCGTTCAAACCGTGTTGTTGCTTTCCATTTCAGTTCTTCTACCGACGTCTAATCAATAACTCTGTTCCACCCTTCTGGCCAGTTAGTCTATTCTCCAAATGAATCAAGTTCTATTCAGCTATACACCCTCAATACAAAACCTCTCCTTTACTCGAAATGTTCCGGTGGTTTCCAAATTCCCTGACGTCTTTCCAGAAGAGTTGCCAGGAATGACTATCGTCTTGAAATTCCAGAAAAACTATCCAAGGTGCACGATGTGTTTCACGTGTCATAGCTCGAGAGGATCTTCGCAAGAAGTACCCCGGACCTTCTCTCTTCTCAGTGAATCTCGGGGCGCGATTCCTTCAAGGGGGGCGTTTTGTAACATCCCAAGTATGAAAATAGCCATTAGAATGTTTGCTCTCTGTTATTTTATGTTTTGCATCATGACATCATGTTCATTGCATTTGTTTTGCTTGTTTTCCATTTGTTTTCCTCTGTTTTCATTTGTTTTCCTTTGTTTTCTATTTGAATTTCAAATCAAATTTCAAACCTTTTGTTTTCATACTTGTGATGTTACAATTTCCAAAATGAGTTATTCAAATCAAACCAATTAATTGTTTCCATTGAACTATAAATTTCAAACCATTAAATTGTTTAAGTTTCAATAATTCATTTAATAGCAAATTCACTTAATTCAAATTCCTTTTCAAATTCAATTAATTCTCCAAACAACAACCCTTTTGAAATTTATGAAAATTGCAAAACAAATCAATCTTTTGTTTCCATTAAACTAAGGTTCAAACTATTTAAATTATTGTTTTTTAATATTTCACTTAATATTCAAAATTCATTCTAATTCAATCAATTACCAACAGCAATATCATTTGAACTTTTTGGAAAACCAAACTTGGCAAGTTGTTGCTGTTACATAATTAAGCAATACCAAATTTTACTAACATTTTCTAACATCCAACCTAGCCTTTTCTTCCTTTTAAAATTCAGCAAAAAAAAACAGAACAGCAAAAAAATATAATAACAGAAACAAAGGGAGAGGGGCAGGCCCAGCCCACCATCTCTTCCCCCTCAGGCCCAATACCCCCCACATCATCTCTTTCCTCTGTACGGTTTCATCTGTGCTACCCACGTAGCAGCAGAGGAGCAGGGACGGCCACTACTCGCTCTCCCCCCTCCTTAAGCCCTAGCTGCCCTAGGGTTTCCCCTCTACCTCTCTTCTCCTCCTTCTCCCTCTCCCCCGCCTCCATTCTCTCTTCCTCTCCCTCTGCTGTCTACCCTGCAACTCTCCCTCTCTCTGAACTTGAACCGAACCCCACCTTCTTCTTTCTTCGGTGATCGCCGCCGGGAGGCCACCACCGGCCAGGGCGAGTACGGGATGGGTTCCCCTCCCTCCAGCCTCCTCCTCCACCCCACAGCACGGACGGGGAACCACCAAGACGCCGCTGCCATCCTCGGGTTCGTCGGCGACCACCTCTGCACCGAGCGTGGTGGTGCTTCTCCTTCAGGTCGAGGTGATCTTCCCCCCTCTCGCTACTCCCTCTCCTCCTCCCCTCTACACCCGTAGCACAGCCACGCACACGCACGTCGCAGCACACGCACGGCGCCCCACGGCGAGTCGCAGCAGCGACGAATCGCTGGCCGCCGGCGGCCTTCCGCGACCGTCAGGCAGTCAGCTAACTGAAGCTGTTTTCAGATTCAGTTAACGGACTAATTGAAGCATATCCCCCCCCCCCCCCCGCTGCCTTACTGTCACCAAACAGATCACCTACCGCAGTGGCAGTGGCCCTCTGCGCGCGCCCAGGAGGGTGTGGGTTCGATCCCACCCCTGCGCAAAAACCCCACCTTTTTTTTCATCTTTTTCCCAGGCCCATAAACTTGACAGAATCACACCCAGGTCCCTGCTAACTATCTTCTAGGCCCCTGTATCTTTTTCCTAAGTCCCTTGTTAATAAAAAATGGCAGAATAATACTTAAACTTCACAAATGCATAAATAATTCATTTTAACTCCAAATTCAACTTTTTAAATAGGTATTCTGCACCAAATTAAATTCTCTACCCAAATATAAATTTTGTTTACTGTTTTGAATATTTTAAATTGGTGAAATATTTGAAAACTTGTTTAATTCATTTAATTTTGCAAAATTCATAACTTGGGCATAAAAATTCAAATTAAACAAACTAAATATGTTTTCCATTCAATTTTTCATGTACTTTGCAAATATCAACTTTGTTTACTGTTTTGAATAATTTAAATTGCTGAAAACAACTGTTTCTTAATTAATGCATTTAAAATTGCCAAAATAATAACTTGCTCATTTTAAATCCAATTTCAACAAATAAAATATGTTTTCCATGCTAAATTAAACCACCTTTCCAAATATAAAATTTGTTTCATGTTTTGAATAATTAAAATTGGTTAAATAATTTAAACCTTGTTTAAATCATTTAAAATTGTTAAATTCCTAACTTGGTCAAATTAAATTCTTTTTGAACATCTAAAATATGTTTTCAAACCATAAAAGTATAAAACTTTGAAATATGAATTTGGTTTAATGTTTTGAACAAATAAAAATTCAAATAAATTCATACTTGAAATAAATTCAATTAAAACTTGTTTAAACTCGTTTAATTCATAAATAATGTATTCTAATTCCTTTTTCAATAATTGAAACATGTAATCCACCTAAAATTTTGTGTTCTTTCCAAATATGAACTTTGTTAACTATTTTGAACAATTAAAGTTGGTGAAAAGAACAAATGCTTGTGTAACACCTTTAAGTAACCAAAATTCCAAAACTTAATAAATAAATTCCAAACTTGGTAAACTTCATTTCAAATTGTTTCTATTGTTGTTTTATTTCTGTTTTCATCATCCATGCATCATGCTAATTCACTTATACATGATGATTAGTTGTAGAACAATTAATTCAACCATAATTCATGGGCTTTCCATATGCAATCCAAATTGCATGTGGGTCCATTTAATCATGTTATGTTACCATGTCAACCAGTTTATTTTGATGCATCAATTAAATGGTCATGCATCATCCCATGATTGTGCACTATGCCATGTTATTGATTGTTTGTCTCTCTACGTTGTTTGTTTGCTTCTTCTCGAATGGACGACGACGTTGAGACCGACGATACTTACGACGCCCCTTCTGAGGATCTAGCTCAGTACCAGGCTGCTGAGTTTGCAGGCAAGTATTCACTCACATGAACCATTGTGTTCCTTTCAACATTGGATACCGATACTTTCCGTTGTCTATTCTGCTAGCCCTATGAATCGTTGCTTCTGTTTGATCCTACCACATGTTAACCTTTAACCCTGATATAGCCTCGCCTCCACACCTATAACCTTTTGCTTGTTGCCCGTGTCTTACTAGCATGCTTAGGGTTGTTTTGCTCGAGTCTGTTACCCGTTACTTTCTGTTACTAAATTTCTATTTTGTTCTGGGGCTCGATGTTAAACAACAACCTGCTAATTTTTGAGGTAATAATAATTTGCTGATAAGGCACCGGCAGGAGGCCCGGCGTGGTTTTGAGGCCTGCTAGTGTCGACCCTAATTAGGAAAAGGGTCTTGTCTACTGATCCATGATGAGCGCACTAACCGCATGTGGGAAGTGTGTATGGGCGCCCCCCTCAATTTGATTCGATTCGCATCTCGTCCAAATCGCCTCATTTAGTTCGGGTTTTCCATTTGCCGCATGCATATGCAGGTGCGAACCCTTGGCGCCAGGGTGGAACTTTTGTAGTCGGCATTTAGGAGACACGTTCTTAGAGTGCTATGAGGGTCCCCTTTTCTTCGTGGGGCTTGATTAGCCGTGCGCTCAATTGCACGGGGTTCTTTGGGCTTGATGCGAAGAAGAGTTGAGTTGTGTTGAGTGTCCCGCTTGGTGGAAAGGCCATTCCATCTGGCGGGTTATTCTTACGTGTACGGCCAAATTGGTGCACCCTGCAGGGTAAATCTTCTCGAGAAGCCGTTGTTTTCGCGGTTATGGATGACTTGGTGAAAGTATGGCTAACAAGTACTCAGAACACTTACACCTAAACTAATGATAACTTGACTAGTAATAGTCTTAATGACACAATAACTTGAACCATCATTAATCCAACGGTGTGAGTTATCCTCGGATTGCTTCTTTGGATAAGGGGCGAGATCCAGGATGGGTTTGTTTGGTGGTAGTTATAGTTGGTTACGATACGCTATCTTATCTCCTTTCTGTTAGCCGGAAGTGGTAGTATGCTTCTGTAGTTGGTTAGCGCAGCCAGCTGCCGCATCTTTTGTATCACCCCTTTTCTTCCGTTGAACCCAAAGCATCTGTGCTTGATGTTGTTGGGTACATTTTGGTGAACTGTGAGTCTTGCTTGCCAGTACGTTTATATACTGACCCCTTTGGGGTTGTGGTTTCCGCAGACTACGTTTCCGAGGATCCCCATGGAGGCTACTACGTGGAGTTTGACGAGGCTGCTGACGAGTAGATAGCGGACCCGGGCAGGATCCGAGACTACGTGGATGGGCTCCGTCTTTTCGTTTCTGGTCTCTTAGGCCTATTTGGATCTTGTCTGTACTCAGACATTTTGGATGCTTCCACTGTGATGTAATGATGAATTGTTGGGACATGTGTCCTCTGGATGATTGTATTTGCTATCTCTGCTCTAGTGAGAGCTATTTGCAACTTATTTCAATCTTTTGTGTCTTAGAGATCTGTTGTGACATCACTTGTTCAAATGCCGTTGACGTACCATGTGTGTATATTATGAAGTACGTCAATGGAAGTATCTGGATTTCTATGGGATGGTTTGCTCAGACGATGAATAGCAGAGAATGGTTGTCACACGTTTACGTGCTGGCCTACTCATATTGAGATGCGGGTGCCGGTATGCCCCGTAAACCATTTATCTACTGTTTAACGGACTGTGAGTATCCCCTAGAAGTCCGGGTGCGACATTCTTGATTTCTGACAAGTGTCACTATGAAGCTCGACTCGAATTTTCGGAGTCCGAGAAGGGCAGTCTCTCTGAGCGGGTAACCACTCAGGAGGCTGATCTGGCGGCCATCCGACAAGAACTGGAGACCTCCCGCATGCGATTGGAGGTTCTTGAAAGGCAACTCGCGGATGCGCGGAAAGCTCTAAAGGATCAAGAGGATGCTGGCAATAAGGCCGATGCTGACCTTGTCACGTTCCTTCGTCCCCTTGCTGAGCGTCTCGCGGGTAAGTAGTTTAAGCTCTCGCGATTTCATCTTTTATCCCGCTGAACTTGCCAAGTCTTGACATTGTTTTCTTTTGCAGGTCTTCTGGATGTTCCTCTGGAGATCCCTGGGATCCAACGGGTAGACGTGCTAACCGACACTCTTGCTCAACTCAAGAGGCACGCCGAAGGAGTTTGCTCCTTGATTGGCGATGCTACTCACGTGTTGACACAACTGCACGGTCGCTTCCTCGCCAACGCTGCACCTCCATCTGCGCTAGACGACTTGCTGAAGATCTTTTCGAAGAGCAGTCTCTTGGATGCCTACGCGGTCGCCCAGTCGGAGTCTGGCGCAAAGACTGCGATCCAGTTCGCGCTGGCGCATGGAGTCACCGGTTTGGAGGAAGCCTACTCGGCTCTTCCAGTCGACCCCTCCACGGGAAAAAAGGTACGACTCTCTTGTTTTGGCGAGAAAGCCGCCATCCTTGCTCGGAAGCTGTCTGAGCTATTTGCTCGACTCACAGGAGGGGCGACTGCCGCTAGCGGGAGCACCACTGTAGCTTCGTAGTTTTGTATTTCTTTTCCGTCTTGAATGTAATCAACCTTGGGATGTATTCCCGTATTGTCTTTAATCGAAATGTTTGCCTGGAAATTACTTCTTGTAGTTTGTGTATTCTCTCCCGATGGGAGTAGCCCCCGAGCACTCGTCAAATGTGCGACTAGAGATATGTAACATCCCAAGTATGAAAAACAACCTTAGAATGTTTGTTTTTTGTTAATTTATGTTTTGCATCATGGCATCATAAGTTTTGCATTTGTTTTGCATTTGTTTTCCTTTGTTTTCCCTTGTTTTTCAATATGAATTTCAAACCAATTTTCAAATGCTTGTTTCATACTTGTTCTGTTACAATTTTCAGATAAAAATATTCAAATAAAAACATCAAATTGTTTCCAATAAACTAGAAAGTTCAAACTATTAAATTGTTCTTTTCAATTATTCAATTAATTCAAATTTCATTCAAAATTCAATTAAAATACAAACAACAACTAATTTGAAATATTTGAAAAACAAAAGTTTGCAAATTGGTGCTGTTACAATAAATAACCTATACAAATTTTTCCTAAATTTTTCTAACCCTAAAACCCTTACTTTTTCTCCCTTTTCCTTTTCAGCAAAAACAAAAAAAACAAACAGAAAGAAAAAAATAAAAAGGAAACGCAGAAGGGAGAGGCAGCAGGCCCAGCCCACGGCCTGCTACCCCTTCGTCCCCCTGTACGGCGTCCATCGCCGCTGCCCACGTCGGCAGTACGGCGGATGGGACGGCCGGGAGCCGCTCTCCCCCTCCTTTTAAGCTCGAGCCCGAGCTCTCCCTCTGCCCTAGTTCCTCCTCCACCTCTCTCTCCCGCCGCGCCGCCATTTTTTCCCCTCCTTCCACCTCTGCTCCTCTCTCTCTGTCCCTCTGAACCTCCACCGAGCGCCACCGCCACCTAACTCCGGCGATCGCCGCGCCCACGATGGTTCTCCGCACGGGCTGAGCACGGGAACGGTTTCCCCTCTGCTCCCTCTTCCTCCTCGACGATGCCACGAGGACGGAGAGCTCCCGGATCGACGTCGCCGTCCACCTCGCTGTCGCCGTCGTCCACACCGAGCACCTCCCCTCTGTTTCCCCTCGGTGAGCACCACCATCCACCTTCCTCTCTCCCTCCTCTCTGCACGCGCACGCACACCGCACACGCTTGCACGCGTCCACGCTCACCCGCACGGCCATAGCAACGAACGCCGCCGGCGACCACCGCTCCGCCTCGGACAACAGTTTCGAAAAGACTGAAATTTTTCTTCAGTTTCAGTCACATTGTCGAAACTGAACCTTATACTTGCGCGCGCCTCCTTCTCTGTCAGCAAACGCGCATCAGCGCAGTGGCAGCAGCACTGCGCGCACACCGCGAGGTCGTGGGTTCGAGCCCCCCGCGCGCAATCTTTTTAGGGATTAAATCCCTCGCCCAGGCCCACCTGTCTGTGGCTCTACGAGCCCAGTCAGCACGCACACACCGCCACCTAAGCGCCACGGTGGCCAGGGCCCGCTGGCAGTGGCCCAGGTTGGGTCACTGCGAGGTGGAATTCGTTCTGCCCCTTTTCTTTTTAATTTAAGTCCCTGTTTTATTACAGAATAGTCCCTGGTTTCAAAATACAAATAACTTTTGAATTTCAAATCCAAATAATATAAATAAAATATGTATTCCGTACCAAATTCAATTCTCTACATGTTTAAACCATTTGTTCACTGTTTTGAACATTTCAAATGTTTTCAAAATTCAAATTCAAACAACTCATTTCAAATTTGGTTAATTTCATAACTAATTCAAATTTAATTCAAATGTTACATATAAAATATGTTTTCCATGCTAAATTAAACTACCTTTCCAAATATAAACTTTGTTTCATGTTTTGAATAATTAAAATTGGTTAAATAATTTAAACCTTGTTTAAATCATTTAAAAATTGCTAAATTCATAACTTTGTCAAATTAAATTCTTTTTGAACATATAAAATATGTTTTCAAACCAGAAAAGTATAAACTTTCCTAATATGAATTTTATTAAATGTTTTGAACAAATAAAAATTCAAATAAATTCATACTTGAATTAAATTCATTTAAATCTTGTTTAAACTTGTTTAATTCATAATTAATTCATTTGAAATCCTTTTTCAACAAATGAAACATGTATTCCACCTAAAATTTTGTGTTCTTTCTAAATATGGAATTTGTTATTTATTTTGAACAATTAAAATTGGTGAAAACAACAAATGCTTGTGTAACTCCTTTAAGAAGCCAAAATTTCATAACTCAATAAACAAAATTTCAAACTTAGTAAACACCTTCTCAAATTGAATCTATTGTTGTTTTCTTATTGTTTTCCTCATCCATGCATCATTCTAATCAACTTTCACATGATGGTTATTTGTAGATCATTTAATTCAACCTTAATTCATGGGATTTTCTACATGCAACCCAAATTGCATATGGTCCAATTTAATTATGTTACCATGTCACCTAGCTTATTTTGATGCATCAATTAAATTGCCATGCATCATCCCATGATTGTGCATTATGCCCTGTTATTGATTGTTTGTCTCTCTGCGTTGTTTGTTTGCTTCTTCTCAAATAGACGACGACGCTGAGACAGACGAGGTTTACGACACTACTTCTGAGGAGTTAGCCCAGTACCAGGCTACTGAGTTTGCAGGCAAGTATTCACTCACATGAACCATTGTGTCCTTTCCACACTGGATATCGATACTTTCTGTTGTCTATTCTGCTAGCCTTAAGATTCGTTGCTTGTGCTCGATCCTATCACATGTTATCCTGTAACCCTGATATAGCCTCACATCCACACCTATAACACCATTGCTTGTAGCCTGTGTCTTACTAGCATGCTTAGGGTTGTTTATGCTAGAGTCTGCTGTCCGTTATTTCTGTTACCATATTTATTATGTTCTGGGGCTCGATGATAAACAACAACCTGTTAATGTTTGAGGTAATGCTAATTTGATGATAAGGCACCGGTAGGAGGCCGGGTATGGTTTTGAGGCCTGCTAGTGTCGAACTCAGGAAAAGTCTTTGTCCTCTGGATCCATGTTGAGCGCGCTAACCGCATGTGGGAAGCGTGTATGGGCGCCCCCCGCAACTCTGATTCGATTCGCATCTCGTCCAAATCGCCACACTTAGTTCGGGCTTTCCATTTGATGCACGCATATGCAGGTACGAACCCGAGGCCAGGGTGGAACTTTTGTAGTCGGCATTTAGGGCGGCGTGGTCTTCCAGTGCTATGAGGGTCCCCCTTTTCTTCGTGGGGCTCGATTAGCCGCGCACGCACAACACGTGGTTCTTTGGGCTTGATGCGAAGAAGAGCTGGGTTGTGTTGAGTGCCTCGCTTGGTGGGTTTGATCCCCGTCTGGCGGGGTATTCTTACGTGTACGGCCAAATTGGTGCACCCCTGCAGGGTTAAATCTTCTCGAGAAGCCGTGTTGTCCGCGGTTATGGATGACTTGGTGATAGGGCTGGCTAACAAGGATTAGACAACTTACACCTAATCTAATACTAATGTTGACTAGTAATAGACCTTATTAACACAATAACTTGACCCATCATTAATCCAACGGTGTGAGTTATCCTCGGATTGCTTCTTTGGATAAGGGGCGAGATCCAGGATGGGTTTGTTTGAGGTTATTAGTAGTTGGTTACGATACGCTATCTTATCCCCTTCTTTTAGCCGGAAGTTGTAGCGTGTTTCTGTAGTTGGTTAGAGCAGCCTGCTGCCGCACTTTTGTTTCACCTATTCTTCCGTTGAACCCAAAGCATCTGTACTTGGTGTTGCCGGGTACACTTTGGTATCTTGTGAGTCTTGCTTGCCAGTACTTGTCTGTACTGACCCCTTTGGGGCTGTGGTTTCCGCAGACTACGTTTCCGAGGATCCCCATGGTGGCTACTACGTGGAGTATGACGAGGCTGCTGACGAGTAGATAGCGGACCCGGGCAGGATCCGAGACATCGTGGATGGGCTCCGTCTTTTCGTTTCCGGCCTCTTAGGCCTATTTGGATCTTGTCTGTACTCAGACACTTTGGATGCTTCCGCTGTGATGTAATGATGAATTGTTGGGACATGTGTCCTCTGGATGATTGTATTTGCGATCTCTGCTCTAGTGAGAGCTATTTGCAACTTATTTCAATCTTTTGTGTCTTAGAGATATGTTGTGATATCACTTGTTCAATTGCCGTTGACGTACCATGTGTGTATGTTATGAAGTACGTCAATGGAAGTAGTCGGATTTCTATGGGATGGTTTACGCAGACGCTGGATAGTAGAGAATGGTTGTCACACGTTTACGTGTTGGCCTGCTCATATTGAGATGCGGGTGCCGGTATGCCCCGTAAGCCATTTGTTCTACTGTTTAGCGGACTGTGAGTATCCTTTAGAAGTCTGGGTGCGACAAATGGTATCAGAGCCTGTCTGCCTGTAGGATCCCTTTTACTGATCGCAGTTGAGTCTAGAAACTATTTTGTAGCTATATAGGAAAAATGAAACGTGAGAGTAGGAATTCTGTTCTTTTATTTCTTTCCCCACCCACCCTCCTTTTTTTTTCTGGTAAGGAAGTGCAACGTTGTTTTCTCTCCTCACCTAAACTTTCAAGTTAGGGTTTCACGTATCCTGGTTTCTCTAGGATAGTTATATCTACTAGACCATAGGAATGGAGGTGGTTGTGACATGATTTATCATGTTGCCTACTCACGATTGAGAACGGAGGCGTGTACGCCCCAGAAGCAGATCCTCTATTCCTTAAGCAGTAGATATTGATCCTTTAGAAGCCCGGATGGCTTTTTCCGTAGTACCTCAGGAGTGTTTGGTCTCGTGTTTCCCCATTGTTGCTTCGATATCCTGTTCTTCTCAACATCCTTTTCGTCCGTTGAAACCTTGTTGTTGCTTGCCACTTTAGTTATTCTACCGGCGTCTAATCAAAACTTCCCCGATCATCTGCAGATGGATCTGAGGTTCTACCCGCAGGTGGTTCGTATGACTCGTTGCGAGAGCACTGCCGGTTATCTGGAGATGCTGAGAGACATGGTCACTTATCTGGGGTTCCGTTGGGCACCAGAGTACCAGGTCTACGAGCAGCAGCGAGAGTTTGACCAGACCTACTACCAGGCTATCGTCTACATTCTGTCAGATGATGGCATGAGCGTAGTCCACCGCTACGAGGCAGTAGGTTCCACAGTGGATATGGCTTTGCAGCAGGCAGCTTATGTGAGTCTCACCGTCCTTCGTGCTGACTACTGGGGATTTGACTATTCTATCTATCGCCACATCCCTCGTGGTTACATCACTTCGGAGGGAGCCCACTTCACTCTCTACGACAACTTGGATGTCTACACAAAGAAGGACAAAACTCTTACTGATCTCACAAAGAAGGACAAGAAGTTCGTTTGGTCTCCACAATGTGATGAAAGTTTCAATCTCCTGAAGACTAAACTCACTTCTACACCAGTTCTGGTTGGCCCAGATCCTTCCAAACCTTTCCAAATATCCTGTGATGCTTCTCTCCAAGGTCTAGGTGCAGTTCTTATGCAAGAACGTCAAGTTGTGGCTTATGCTTCACGTCAGTTGAACGCACATGAGCTCAATTATCCCACTCATGACCTTGAACTTGCAGCAGTTGTGTTTGCCCTCAAGAAATGGAGACAATACTTGTTGGGTAATCGCACTGAAATCTTTTTCGATCATAAGAGTCGGAAATACATCTTCACTCAACCAGATCTAAACCTCAGGCAAAGGAGATGGATTGAAAAGATCAAAGACTTTGATCTTACCATTTCTTACACTCCAGGCAAGGCTAATGTTATGGCCGATGCTCTCAGTCGCAAGTCGTATTGCAATAATCTCATGATCATGGAAAGACAACCTCCTCTTCATGAAGAATTCCAGAAGCTCAACCTTGGTCTTGTTCCTCAAGGCTATCTTGCAAACTTGACAGCCAGTCCAACTCTCGAGGACAAGATTCGTTCTGAACAAACTTCGTGATGCTGAAATCAAGAAGATGGTAGAAACACATCAAAGAAGGCAAGGAGAAATTTAAGTCCTTCTCAATTGATGACAAGGGAACTGTGTTCTTCGAAGGACGCATTGCAGTTCCTCAAGTTCAAAGTCTCAAAGATGTCATTCTCAAGGAGGCTCATGAAACTCCTCTCTCCATACCCTGGAAGTACAAAGATGTACCAGGATCTCAAGACACTGTATTGGTGGCCTGGCATGAAACGTGAAATTGCTCAATAACGTTTCTGAATGCGACGTTTGTCAACGTGTTAAGGCAGTCCATCAGAAAACAGCCGGTCTTCTCCAACCTCTAAAAATCCCTGAGTGGAAGTGGGGCATGATTGAAATGGACTTCGTCACTGGTTTTCCAAAGTCCAAGAGGGGCAACGATGCAATCTTCGTTGTCATTGATCGACTCACTAAAGTAGCTCACTTCTTTCCTGTCAAAGAAACAATCTCAGCTAGCCAGTTAGCAGAGCTCTACACAGCAAAGATTGTTCCTCTTCATGGTGTTCCATTGGAAATAAGCTCAGACAGTGGAAGCATATTCACTTCTCATTTCTGGAAAAGCTTTCAAGAAGCATTGGGCACCAAACTTCTGTTCAGCACAGCTTATCACCCTCAGTCTCAAGGGCAAGTCGAAAGAGTCAATCAGATTCTCGAGGATATGCTCAGAGCATGTGGTATCTCTTTTGGCATGAAATGGGAGGAATGTCTTCCATATGCTGAATTCTCCTACAACAACAGCTTCCAGGCAAGCCTAGGCATGGCACCATTTGAAGCTCTCTATGGCCGCAGATGCAGGAGTCCAATCAATTGGTCTGGAGCTAGTGCACATTCACTCTTAGGCCCTGACATTGTTAAGGAAGCCGAAGAGAAAGTTCGCATCATTCGTGACAATCTCAAGATTGCTCAGTCTCGTCAGAAAAGCTACTATGACAGCAAGCACAGAGATATGATCTATGCACCTGGTGACAAAGCATATCTCCGTGTAACTCCCCTCAGAGGCACTCATCGTTTTGGTGTCAAAGGAAAGCTTGCACCAAGATACATTGGTCCTTTCAACATTCTCTCAAGGCGTGCAGAAAATGCCTATCGTCTTGAACTTCCAGAAAATCTATCCAAGGTGCACGATGTGTTTCACGTGTCACAACTCAAGAGGTGTTTCAAAGATCCAGATCGTGCAGTTGATCATGATTCCATTGAACTGCAAGAAGATCTCTCTTATGAGGAGCACCCTATTCGTATTCTCGATGAGACCGAGCGTAAGACTCGCAACAAGAGCACCAAGTTCTTGAAGGTGCAGTGGTCTCATCATTCCGATAAAGAGGCAACGTGGGAGACCGAAGAGGATCTTCGCAAGAAGTATCCGGACCTTTTCTCTTCTCAGTAGGAATCTCGGGGCGCGATTCCTTCAAGGGGGGGCGTTTGGTAACATCCCAAGTATGAAAAAAAACCTTTAGAATCTTTGTTTTTTGTTAGTTTATATTTTGCATCATGGCATCATAAGTTTTGCATTTGTTTTCCATTTGTTTTCCTTTGTTTTCCTTTGTGTTCCCTTGTTTTTCAATATGAATTTCAAACCAATTTTCAAATGCTTGTTTCATACTTGTTCTGTTACAATTTTCAAATAAAAATATTCAAATAAAAACATCAAATTGTTTCCAATAAACTAGAAAGTTCAAACTATTAAATTGTTCTTTTCAATTATTCAATTAATTCAAATTTCATTCAAAATTCAATTAAAATACAAACAGCAACTAATTTGAAATGTTTGAAAAACAATAGTTTGCAAATTGGTGTTGTTACAATAAATAACCTATACAAAATTTTCCTAAATTTTTCTAACCCTAAAACCCTTCCTTTTTCTCCCTTTTCCTTTTCAGCAAAAACAAAAAAACAAACAGAAAGAAAAAAATAAAAAGGAAACGCAGAAGGGAGAGGCAGCAGGCCCAGCCCACGGCCTGCTACCCCTTCGTCCCCCTGTACGGCGTCCATCGCCGCTGCCCACATCGGCAGTACGGCGGATGGGACGGCCGGGAGCCGCTCTCCCCCTCCTTTTAAGCTCGAGCCCGAGCTCTCCCTCTGCCCTAGTTCCTCCTCCACCTCTCTCTCCCGCCGCGCCGCCATTTTTTCCCCTCCTTCCACCTCTGCTCCTCTCTCTATCCCTCTGAACCTCCACCGAGCGCCACCGCCACCTAACTCCGGCGATCGCCGCGCCCACGATGGTTCTCCGCACGGGCTGAGCACGGGAATGGTTTCCCCTCTGCTCCCTCTTCCTCCTCGACGCTGCCGCGAGGACGGAGAGCTCCCGGATCGACGCCGCCGTCCACCTCGCTGTCGCCGTCGTCCACACCGAGCACCTCCCCTCTATTTCCCCTCGGTGAGCACCACCATCCACCTTCCTCTCTCCCTCCTCTCTGCACGCGCACGCACACCGCACACGCTTGCACACGTCCACGCTCACCCGCACGGCCGCAGCAACGAACGCCGCCGGCGACCACCGCTCCGCCTCGGGCAACAGTTTCAGAAAGACTGCAATTTTTCTTCAGTTTCAGTCACACTGTCGAAACTGAACCTTATACTTGCGCGCACCTCCTCCTCTGTCAGCAAACGCGCATCAGCGCAGTGGCAGCAGCACTTCGCGCACACCCGCGAGGTCGTGGGTTCGAGCCCCCCGCGCGCAATCTTTTTAGGGATTAAATCCCTCGCCCAGGCCCACCTGTCTGTGGCTCTACGAGCCCAGTCAGCACGCACACACCGCCACCTAAGCGCCACGGTGGCCAGGGCCCGCTTGCAGTGGCCCAGGTTGGGTCACTGCGAGGTGGAATTCGTTCTGCCCCTTTTCTTTTTAATTTAAGTCCCTGTTTTATTACAGAATAGTCCCTGGTTTCAAAATACAAATAACTTTTGAATTTCAAATCCAAATAATATAAATAAAATATGTATTCTGTACCAAATTCAATTCTCTACATGTTTAAACCATTTGTTCACTGTTTTGAACATTTCAAATGTTTTCAAAATTCAAATTCAAACAACTCATTTCAAATTTGGTTAATTTCATAACTAATTCAAATTTAATTCAAATGTTACATATAAAATATGTTTTCCATGCTAAATTAAACTACCTTTCCAAATATAAACTTTGTTTCATGTTTTGAATAATTAAAATTGGTTAAATAATTTAAACCTTGTTTAAATCATTTAAAAATTGCTAAATTCATAACTTGGTCAAATTAAATTCTTTTTGAACATATAAAATATGTTTTCAAACCAGAAAAGTATAAACTTTCCAAATATGAATTTTATTAAATGTTTTGAACAAATAAAAATTCAAATAAATTCATACTTGAATTAAATTCATTTAAATCTTGTTTAAACTTGTTTAATTCATAATTAATTCATTTTAAATCCTTTTTCAACAAATGAAACATGTATTCCACCTAAGATTTTGTGTTCTTTCTAAATATGGAATTTTTTATTTATTTTGAACAATTAAAATTGGTGAAAACAACAAATGCTTGTGTAACTCCTTTAAGAAGCCAAAATTTCATAACTCAATAAACAAAATTTCAAACTTAGTAAACACCTTCTCAAATTGAATCTATTGTTGTTTTCTTATTGTTTTCCTCATCCATGCATCATTCTAATCAACTTTCACATGATGGTTATTTGTATATCATTTAATTCAACCTTAATTCATGGGATTTTCTACATGCAACCCAAATTGCATATGGTCCCATTTAATTATGTTACCATGTCACCTAGCTTATTTTGATGCATCAATTAAATTGCCATGCATCATCCCATGATTGTGCATTATGCCCTGTTATTGATTGTTTGTCTCTCTGTGTTGTTTGTTTGCTTCTTCTCGAATAGACGATGACGCTGAGACAGACGAGGTTTACGACACTACTTCTGAGGAGTTAGCCCAGTACCAGGCTACTGAGTTTGCAGGCAAGTATTCACTCACATGAACCATTGTGTCCTTTCCACACTGGATATCGATACTTTCCGTTGTCTATTCTGCTAGCCTTAAGATTCGTTGCTTGTGTTCGATCCTATCACATGTTATCCTGTAACCCTGATATAGCCTCACCTCCACACCTATAACCCCATTGCTTGTAGCCTGTGTCTTACTAGCATGCTTAGGGTTGTTTATGCTCGAGTCTGCTGTCCGTTATTTCTGTTACCATATTTATTATGTTCTGGGGCTCGATGATAAACAACAACCTGTTAATGTTTGAGGTAATGCTAATTTGATGATAAGGCACCGGCTGGAGGCCGGGAATGGTTTTGAGGCCTGCTAGTGTAGAACTCAGGAAAAGTCTTTGTCCTCTGGATCCATGTTGAGCGCGCTAACCGCATGTGGGAAGCGTGTATGGGCGCCCCCGCAACTCTGATTCGATTCGCATCTCGTCCAAATCGCCACACTTAGTTCGGGCTTTCCATTTGATGCACGCATATGCAGGTACGAACCCGAGGCCAGGGTGGAACTTTTGTAGTCGGCATTTAGGGCGGCGTGGTCTTCCAGTGCTATGAGGGTCCCCCTTTTCTTCGTGGGGGCTCGATTAACCGCGCACGCACATCACGTGGTTCTTTGGGCTTGATGCGAAGAAGAGTTGGGTTGTGTTGAGTGCCTCGCTTGGTGGGTTTGATCCCCGTCTGGCGGGGTATTCTTACGTGTACGGCCAAATTGGTGCACCCCTGCAGGGTTAAATCTTCTCGAGAAGCCGTGTTGTCCGCGGTTATGGATGACTTGGTGATAGGGCTGGCTAACAAGGATTAGACAACTTACACCTAATCTAATACTAATGTTGACTAGTAATAGACCTTATTAACACAATAACTTGACCCATCATTAATCCAACGGTGTGAGTTATCCTCGGATTGCTTCTTTGGATAAGGGGCGAGATCCAGGATGGGTTTGTTTGAGGTTAGTAGTAGATGGTTATGATACGCTATCTTATCCCCTTCTTTTAGCCGGAAGTTGTAGCGTGTTTCTGTAGTTGGTTAGAGCAGCCTGCTGCCGCACTTTTGTTTCACCTATTCTTCCGTTGAACCCAAAGCATCTGTACTTGGTGTTGCCGGGTACACTTTGGTATCTTGTGAGTCTTGCTTGCCAGTACTTGTCTGTACTGACCCCTTTGGGGCTGTGGTTTCCGCAGACTACGTTTCCGAGGATCCCCATGGTGGCTACGTGGAGTATGACGAGGCTGCTGACGAGTAGATAGCGGACCCGGGCAGGATCCGAGACAGCGTGGATGGGCTCCGTCTTTTCGTTTCCGGCCTCTTAGGCCTATTTGGATCTTGTCTGTACTCAGACACTTTGGATGCTTCCGCTGTGATGTAATGATGAATTGTTGGGACATGTGTCCTCTGGATGATTGTATTTGCTGTCTCTGCTCTAGTGAGAGCTATTTGCAACTTATTTCAATCTTTTGTGTCTTAGAGATATGTTGTGATATCACTTGTTCAATTGCCGTTGACGTACCATGTGTGTATGTTATGAAGTACGTCAATGGAAGTAGTCGGATTTCTATGGGATGGTTTACGCAGACGCTGAGAATGGTTGTCACACGTTTACGTGTTGGCCTGCTCATATTGAGATGCGGGTGCCGGTATGCCCCGTAAGCCATTTGTTCTACTGTTTAGCGGACTGTGAGTATCCTTTAGAAGTCCGGGTGCGACAAGATACTTCGAATAGGGCGTCTTACTTCTTTCCTTGTACTCTTCCAGGCTACAGGGTTTGTCGCAGAATCCTCAGGTGGACTTGCTGCCCGAGCTGATCCACTTGTTGCCGCTGTCGGGACTTTGGTGGGTCTCCGTGATCGTGTATCCGATGGCGAGCGCAAGCTGAAAGTGTTGCGTGGGGTAGCCGATGTGGTGAAGTCCAAGCAAAAACTGGAGACTGAACGCGAACAGTTTGTGATGGACGAGCTGGCTTCCCTTGCTAGGGAACTATTGTGTAAGTAATACGGCCCCCAGGTCTTCTTTGTCTTGTTTCCTTATCTGATCACGCATATTTTTCTCCAGTTTTTAAACCGGATGATAGGGAGGAAAAACAGTGGGTAGAAAACCACATTCTTCAAGAAGCTGGCAGCTTAAGGCCTCATGCGAATAATTTTTGGTCTGATCGCAGCCGAGGTTTTGTGTTAGCTACTTTGAAGTTTCGTGTCTCCCAGATAAAAGTTCTCGTGAGTTCTTTTCACGAGGTCTTGATCGCGATAAACGCTGCATTCTATCCGCTTGAAAGGGGTCCTGAAGATTGGAGGTATCTCCTTGGGCTCTTCGGGCAAGAGGGAGAAATTCGCGAGTGCGTGCGCAACCAGATGACTTGCGGCACGGTGGTGGCTCTCTCCTTTGTCCGAATATGGCATCCTGAAGTAAATTTCAACTCCGTAGCTAGGCTCCCAGATGGCCCAATCGATGATATTTCTCCGCATTACGATGTTGTTCGTCCTGCAGCGGAGAAAATCATTCGACTGGCCTCTGAGGAAGTAGATAGAGTGTTGGCGACTGAGAATGCTTATCGCCATGATTGATTGTTGAATGTGTACATTCTGTGATGCTGTATATCTTGTAAAAACTGTTTATAAGGTGTGTAACCTTGTGAGTATAAATTTTCTTGTGATGCTTAGTTGTAGGCTTAGCCCCCGTGTGTTTATGGGGTGTGTACCTGTAACTATTTAGCATGTAAGAAGAGATAATCTTCGAGTAAATATGGTTGAGAAACCATGTATTTTATTACTATGACTGAAAAGTCATGTATTCGGGCTACAAGAGTGGCTAGTATAGCCTTATTTGTCGTGATAATAAGTAAACCTAGGGATAAAACTTGCGGAGGTGTGCGATATTCCAAGGATTGGAATAGATTCCTCCAGTCGATGGATTCTTCAGCCTGTAGGCTCCGCCTGGGATGACTTCGTGTATGATGAAGGGTCCTTCCCAGGGTGGCTCGAGCTTGTGTCCTTCCTTCTGCTTGAGCCGTAGCACTAGATCTCCAACCGCGAATGCTCTGTGGCGTATGCGGCGACTGTGATAGTTTCGCAGTGATTGCTGATATACTACGGATCTTGCGAGCGCGATGTCACGCATCTCGTCGAGTGCATCCATATCTTCCGCGAGTGCCTTGTTGGAGGTTTCTTCGCTGTAAGCCACAACTCGTGGGGCACTGAATCTAACATCCTCGGGAAGGCCTGCTTCTGCCCGGTATACCATGAAAAATGGTGTGTATTTTGTGGATCGGTTTGGAGTTGTGCGGAGGCTCCATAGTACGGAGGGGAGCTCTTCTGCCCAATGTCCTGCGGCGGGTTGTAGACGATCGAGTAGGCGTTTCTTGATGCCAGCCGAAACTAAACCGTTTGATCTTTCAACTTGACCGTTCGTTTGCGGGTGGGCAACTGAAGCAAACTTGAAGTTGATGCCCTTTTCCTCGCAGAACTGTTGCGTTTCCTTTGCTGTGAAGTTTGTACCATTGTCTGTAATGATGTCGTGTGGCACACCAAATCTGCATACAATGGAGTCGAGGAACTTGACGGCGCACTGGGCGCTAGCCGAAGTTACTGGCATGGCCTCGATCCATTTGGTGAACTTGTCGACTGCGACCAGCAAGTGTGTATACCCACCCGGCGTGGACTTGCGTAGTGGTCCAACCATGTCCAGCCCCCATTGTGTGAAGGGCCAGACAATGGGTATCATGTGCAATTCCGTAGCAGGTGCATGTGGTCTTCGTGCGAATCGCTGACAAGCATCGCATCATTCGACCAGGTCCTTTGCGTCGGTAGCTGCTGTTAGCCAGTAGAATCCCGCTCGGAAAGCCTTTCCCATGATTGTTTTTCAGCTAGCATGATGTCCGCAGTCTCCTTGGTGGATGTCCTGGAGTAATTCTTTGCCATCTTCGGGTGCGATGCAGTGCTGAAGTATACCCGAGATGCTTTGCTTGTATAATTCTCTGTTGACTACCCGAAAGGATTTGCTGCGTCTCATTATTTGTCGAGCCTCGCGTGGATCGGCCGGGAGCTGTCTGTTGGTCAGGTAGTCGAGATATTTCTGCGTCCAGACTGGCTCGACCAGAAAAAACCTGTCGTGATATATTATGGGTAAACTCGATAATGGCGACTTGCGGGCTGACCTCTGTTTCTGGCGCTGCGGGTGTTCCTGCAGCTTTCTTGACTTTGACCGATCGCTTGATCATCCGTTCGAAATATATTCCTGGTGGTATGGGTGTATTTGTGGAACCCATGTTTGCCAGCCTATCTGCTTCTTCATTGCTTGATCTTGCAATGTGCTTCAGCTCGCACCCTTTGAAACTTCCTTCGAGTAGATTGTACATATCGCGATACGCGACCATGTTTTCAGCAATTGCATCACATTCTTTCATTGTCTGCTGCACAATGAGATTGGAGTCGCCGTAAATCATTAATCGAGTAGCTCCACAGGCGACTGCCATCTTCATCCCGTGCAGCAGGGCTTCATATTCTGCGTCGTTGTTCGATGCTGGATCATCTGGTGGAAAGTCCAATCGTAGGACGTATTGCAGCTTGTCTCCCTGAGGCAATATGAGGACAATTCCACCTCCTGCTCCTTCGTTTCTTTTGGACCCGTCAAAGTACATTATCCAATTGCTCGTGTACTCAGGTGGTCCGGGCGTTTGTAGTTCTGTCCATTCGCTTAGGAATTCCACGAGTACCTGAGATTTGACTGCGTTGCGCCCTGCATAAGTGATGTCCCAGACGCCCAACTCGATGCTCCATTTTGCTATTCTTCCGGATGCCATGGGGTTGTTCATGATTGTCCCGAGTGACGCATCATTAACCACTGTGATGGCGTGCTCCTGGAAGTAGTGCTTGAGCTTTTGGGCTGTAAGAACAACTCCGTATGCGAGCTTCTGGTAATGAGGATATCGTTGATTGCATGGCGAGAGTACTTCGCTAATGTAATAGATTGGTCGCTGAACTCCGTACGCTTTCCCTTCCTCAGGTCGTTCGACTACGACTGCTGTGCTGATGACATGGTTTGTGGCGGCTAGGTACAAGTAGAGTGGCTCCCTTTCTTGCGGTGTTGCAAGAACTCGCCTACTTTGCAACGATCGCTTTAAGTCTGCGAATGCTTGCTTAGCTTCTGGTGTCCACTCGAATTTGTCTGTCTTCTTCAGCAGCTTGTAGAAGGGTAACGCTTGCTCTCCCAATCGTGCGATGAACCTGCTCAGGGCGGCCAGTCGCCCTGCAAGCTGTTGGACTCCGCGTAGATTAGTTGGCTCCTTCATTGTCAAGATTGCTTGTATTTTCTCTGGGTTGGCTTCGATGCCTCTGGCGGATACCAGGTACCCGAGAAGTTTCCCTGCTGGAACGCCGAAGACGCATTTTGTTGGATTGAGCTTGATCCTGTATGCGTTGAGGGCATCGAATGTTTCTCTAATATCCTCGAGGAGTGTGCTCTCAACTCGAGTCTTGATGACTATGTCGTCAACGTACACTTGTACGTTCTTGCCAATGAGCTTGGCGAGGCATTTTTGCATGCAGCGCTGGTATGTTGCGCCTGCGTTCTTGAGCCCGAAGGGCATTGTCGTGTAGCAGTAGACACCGTGAGGTGTGATGAATGCTGTCTTTTCTTCGTCTTCCTTTTTCATCCGGATCTAATTATATCCCGAATAGGCGTCCAGGAAAGAGAGGCGTTGGCAGCCTGCCGTAGAGTCCACGATCTGGTCGATTCGCGGGAGGGGAAAGTTGTCCTTGGAGCAGTGCTTGTTTAACGTCGTGTAGTCGATGCATACCCGAAGGATGTCCGTGTTCTTTTTGGGGACCAACACCGGGTTTGCTAACCAAGTGGATATCTTGATCTCCCTGATGAATTTTGCTGCTAGCAATCTGTTTACTTCTTCTCCAAGTGCCTTCTGCTTGGATTCTGAAAATCGTCGAGTAGTTTGTTTGATGGGGTTGGCATCTGGAAAGACTTCGAGTGAGTGCTCGGCAAACTCCCTGGGTATTCCTGGCATATCTGATGGCTGCCAGGCGAAAATTTCCCAGTACTCACGGAAGAGTTCGACGAGCGCGCTTTCCTATGCTTGCGGAAGGGTGGTGGAAACCAGCGCTGTCTTCGCAGAATCTGTCGGGTGCACTTGATGCTTTCGAGTGTCACTGTTAGCGCTGAACTCCAGTTCAGGCGCGTTTTTCTTCGTGAGGGGCATCACGGAGTGATCCGTGGTTTTTGCCAGCTCTTGAAGTTCTTCTTGCATCCCAAAATATTTTGCGATCTCATTGAATTCAATGTCACATTTGTTGGATTTCTGAAAGTCTCCGTCGATGGTGATTACGCCATGTTATCCAGGTAATTTGAGCTTCAGGTAGGCATAATGCGGTATTGCCATGAATCTGGCGAACGCTGTTCGACCAAGAATGGCGTGGTACTGTGAAGGCCAATCGACAACTTCGAAGTCGAGGAATTCTCTTCTGTAGTTGCTCTTGGTGCCCAGCACAACTTCTAGGTTGATTGTTCCGAGTGGACGGATTGCTTTTCCTGGAACTATCCCGTGGAAGGATGTTTCTGATTCCTGGAGGCCGTCCAAGTTCCTGTTCATCCGACGGAGTGTATCCGCGTAGATAATGTTGATGCCACTGCCACCATCCATGAATACGCGGGCCAAGTCATAGTTGCCAATTTGTGCTTGGATGACAAGGGCGGTGTGTCCTGGTCGATAGACTCGTGGCGGGTGGTCTTTCATCGAGAATGTTATTGGCTGGTCCGCCATCTTCAAGTATTCTGTTTTTGTTGGCGGTGTCTGCATGGCCATGCACAATTGCCTTGTGTTAGTCTTTTGAGCTCTGCGGGATGGACATACCTTCTGGATCATCGCGAGTTGCCCTGCTGGATTCGGGTACGCGTTGGCCCCGGAGTTTTGAGCTGGCGGTGCAGGTAGCGCAGCTAATGCCATGTTTGGATTTGCTGGTGGAGGTGGGGGTTGTGGCGGCTGGAATCCTTGGTGGCCTCCTCCTGGAAGCGGTGGGTAATTTTGCGTGTGTGCAGATCTTTTCCTGGCGAGTGCTTCTGAGATATCAATAAACTTTCCGCAATCCTTAAGAAGGTGCGTTGCCTTAGTTTTGCCCGTGCGTTTATCTGTAAATAGATGTAGCGAGCAGTATCCATCGAGGTATTCCTCGGGTGATTTTTCTTCGGATTTTGGTCTCCACTCGCGATTCCCACGGCGACCGGAGTCGCGGCCTCGCGTGAATTCCGCTGCGACCAACTCCTCTCTGTCCTCGTGATCGTAATATTTTCTCCTCTTCCTCCGACTATGACGGTCTTCATCATGCGCAGGTGATGATGCTCTCTCATTGCGCACCGCCATCTTCTCCGTTAGCCCATTTTTCGGCTATGTTCATCAGCTCCCCAATAGTCTTGGGTGCGGCTCTGCCCAGTTCTTCTCTGAAAGCCGTTCTTCGGGCGCCTTTTGCGAAGGCTTCGATCGCTACTTCTTCTGAAATGGTTCCTGCGGTATTCCGGAGTGTAGTCCATCGCTGGATGTACTCGCGGGTGGATTCGCCACTTTTCTGCTTGCATGCTCGCAGTTCTTCAATGGTGGCTGGCCTCTTGTAAGTCGACTGGAAATTTTTGCAGAAATCGCGGTGCAAATCATCCCACGATGCGTAGCAAGATTTTGGTCGTCTCTCCAGCCAACTGCGGGCCGCGCCGGCGAGATGCAAATTGAGGTATTGCATAGCCGTGTTTTTATTCCCACGTTGGCATTTTACTGCCGTGAGGTAATCGCTTAGCCATTGAGAGGGCTCGAGTGAGCCGTCGTACTTCGTTACTTCCGTGCTAAGCTTGAATCTTTTGGGTAGGGGCGCCTCGCGGATACTGCGGGCAAAGCAGAGAGAGCCGCAGGTTTCGTCATCCGAGGAGCCAGACGAAGAGCGCTCGCGATATCGCGAAGCCCTCGCCTTATCCACCCTTTTTTGAGCGAGATCTGATCGCGCGTCGTACTCTGGCCGGTTGCGGTCAGTATCCTTCCTTGGCTCCTCGCTTCGCTTTCGCGAGCGGCTGCTATGATGCCGCGAGCTCTTGTTTCTCGGACTGCCTTCGCTGCTACTTCGACTGTCATCACGACGCCGTGCTTCTTTTCCTCGACCACGACGCGGTGACCTGTCCCTTCTTGGCGAAGAACTCATACGTTTGCGGGATGCTTCCCTATCCTTGTTTTTCTCCTTCTCCTGTTCCTTCTCCAGCTGTTCTGCGGCCTTCTTTCGAACATAAACGGCGAGCCTTGCGGCCGCCAGCCCTAATCCCTTGCGCACTTGTTTATACTGTTCCGCCCGAGGATCGCTTTCCGTCGGTTGGTTTATCTGCATGTAAGTTGTTGCGGCTAGAACCGCGACAGCAGGTGTTTGCGGGTAGACATTGCCATCGTCGTCGACTCGCATGAGAGAAGGGGTGATTGATCTGCTGGTTCCGGCTAGGGACTCATTGTTCCTGGATGTAGATGTGTGTCCCTTCCTCGCGGGTCGGGTTCCAACCAAGGGTGTTATGGACAGCCCGGCTCGCCTTTGGCTCGACTCGTCCGCCGCTCTTCTTTGGCGGGCCAGATCTATCCGAGCGTCCTTGATAGTCGTGGCTGCTCTCACTAGGTGATAGTGGTAGGCAACCATGTCTTCGTGTGAGGCCCCGGATGCGGGTGGCTTTCTCGTTCGCATAGCCTCCTTTGCTCGGTTCCAGGACTCCCGTGAGACGCCGATTATGTTGCGCTCTGCCGCGCTGTGTTCTGTTTCCGAGGCTTGTTCCGATCCTGCCATGCAGACTTGACCCAGTCGAGGCTCGTGCATCCTAGGCGTAGGTCGGAAGTTTCTTTGAATTCTTGATGGTTCCTCTGTCGAGAGGGTATGGTAGTCATTGGCGTTGAAGCGGATGGACTCGCCGCTTTTCTCCAGATGACGGCGTGAGTCGACAGCTCCAGATTCAGTTTCCGATTCATCCGAGAAGTGGATGATTCCGTCCCTGTTGGTCACGAATTTTAGGCTCCCGAACGTCAAGGTGACGCTTTTCTCCAGATCCTCGAATACCGAGCGCGATTCCGGCGAGTGAGGTGTGACCACGACAGATCCGATCCGTATAGGATTGTTCGGAGCCGTAGTCGATGGTTTCCAACGAGAGTGCATTGTCGATGAAGCCGAAGATGCCGGTGATCCAGCGCCCGTCGTCCCCACGGTCGGCGCCAATTGTCGAATCTCTGACTCTACAAATCCCTTAGGTGACCCTATCGGGTTTCGACTAGGAGAATTCATGAGCGCTGGTGGAATCGTCGGCTAGACAGGGGGCGAGATTTACCCAGGTTCGGGGCCCTCGTATAGGTAAAACCCTTACTCCTGCCTCTTGTCGATCTGTATTGATGGAAAGATCTGTTACAATGGTGGTGCTCGAATCGAGAGTAAGGTCTCGAGTTCAAGATTTCGATGGTGAGGTGTTGCTTGGTCCTCTTCCGGGGGGCTCTCCTGGCCTTATATAGATGGCCAGGTCTCGAATTCTACCTGGAGAGGACTCGAATTCTAACTAGGTCGGTTACATGTTTCCTATCTTAACCCGCAAGTTAGTGCGGGTGGGCTTCACGTGGGCCTTCTGGAGTATTCCAAGGGCTCCTCTTCTTGGGCCTTTAACCATTGGCCTGAGAGGGGGTGTCCTTATTCGCAGGGTCCAGGATCCATATCTTCGTCACATGGGTAGCTCCATTTTTCCTCCTCTTGATCATCACTCTCCTCCTCTTTTTCATCCAATGAGCTTCCAGATTCAGCAGTTTCTTCTTCCATAGGCTCCTGCAAGGCATCAGTTACTTCCTTAGGTTGTGAGCATTTATTAAGATATTCCATTATGTAGTAATTATGATCCTTGTAATTATCAAATCTATATTCAAGTATAGCATAAATCTCGTATTTATAAGGTGCATCATCAATACTTTCAAGCAAATAGGCAATTTCGAATGCACCCTTCCAAGCAATAAATTCTTCAATTTGTTCCACATCATATAATTCATAATTTCCCTTAACATTACAAGATATGGTAACATTATCATTATACTCACATTGAAAAGGGAGGTGTTTATACCTCCTACGGCAGCAAGATGTATCAAAGCAATAAGTAGCATTATAAGTAGAGCACAAGTTTTTAGCATAGTCATGCAATTTATTAATTTGCTACCATAAGTGTATTCCTTTTTGTGACAAGCGGTGTTCCTTATAATGTTTTTTTTGTTCATCCGTGAACCCACCTTGCCTAAAAGATCTAGTTTCAAAGACATCAAACATTGATAGCAAGCATGATAAAGCAAAAATATAACAACTAGAATAAGAACTAATTTTTTGTGTGTTTTTGATATAAAGAAGCAAAACAAGACAAAAATAAAAACAAGACAATAAACAAAATAAAGAGGTTGAGGGTGAGAGACTCCCCTTGCCAGGAGACTTCTTCCTCCCCGGAGACGGCGCCAGAAAAATCCTTGTTGCTGGCAGAGTTAAATTATTTCTCTGCGTTGTTGGGAACCCCAAGAGGAAGGTGTGATGAGCACAGCGGTAGGAGTTTTCCCCTTAGTTAAGAACCAGGGTTACAAATCTAGTAGGAGAAAGAGAATCTTTGGAATGTTGATGCCACTGACGGTGGTGCTGGCGCTTCACCGGTGTCAGCAACAACGTGGAACCTGCACACAACACAACCAAAATACTTTGCCCCAACGGTACAGTGAGGTTGTCAATCTCACGGTCTTGCTGAAAACAAAGATTAGACGTATAGTGTGTAAAAAACAGTGTATGCTTGCAGAAAGTAGAGAGAGCAGGAAATTGTTGTGGTTTGTTTAACAGTGTGGAAAATGGACCGGGGTTCGTAGTTTCACTAGTGGTGTCTCTCCATAAAAGATAGCATGCTGGGTGAACAAATTACAGCTAGACAATTGACAAATAAAGGTTGCACCGTAGTGCACAATATGACATGAAGATTACTATGCTATTTAGTGCAGGCATTACAACAAGATACATAGACCGACATCCATCTGGATCTATGACTAATAATCCACCCTCAGGTTATCATCCGAACCCCCTCGGGTATTAAGTTTCAAGCAACAGATAATTTCATTAAACAAAGTGTGTAATGTAAGCAATGATTATGCATGCGGGCACTCTCACCGTTGTTTTCTCCCTAATGGCAACAACACATCCTCCCCCTTCACGTTTCTGTCACTCGAGCAAGGCAACAAGGAGGCATGAACCCACTATCGAGCATAAATACTCCCTCTTGGAGTCACTAGCAACTACTTGGCTAGAATAACCACTAGCAACGGAGAGAATGCAAGATCACAAATAACATATGCAAATAAAGACTATAATCAACGTGGCATAAGGTCAATATTCATCGGATTCCAGCAAACACAGCATAGAGAATTACGTAGGATCAATCTCGATCATGATAGGCAGCTTACGAGATGTAAACATAGAGGCATAGGAGGAGAAGACAACCATCTAGCTACAGCTACGAACCCGTAGTCCAAGGATGAACTACTCAGGCATCACTCCGGAGGCAGGCATGGTGATGAAGAGGCCTTCGGTGATGATCTCCTCTCCGGTAGGGTGTCGGAAACAGCTTCAGAACCCCCTGATCTGGGGTTGATGGTGACGGCGGCTGCGGAACTTTTTGTGGGATTTTAATCAGGTTCCCAGGGTTTTCCATCCGGTGGGCTAAAATAGGCGAAAGGGCAAAGGCGGTGGAGGCCGGGCCCCCCCACACCCATAGCTGGCGCGGCCAGGGGAGCGCCACCCTATGATGTGTCCCATCTGCTGCCCCTCTTCGACTCCTCTTCGGTCTTCTAGATGCTTCCGGGGAAAATAGGACTTCTAGGCTTCGAATTTTCCAATTCCGAGAATATTTCAAGAACAAGTTTTCTGAAACTAAAAAACAACAGAAAACAGGGAACTGGCTCTGTGGCATCTTGTTAATAGGTTAGTCCGGAAAATCAATAAAAATGACATAAAGAAGGGAGAAAACATGTCCCAATTGCCAAAATATGATCATGGAGCATCAGAAATTAGGGATACGTTTATGTCGTATCACTCAACAGAGAATAAAATTCTTCTATGATTTGAGGCATTAGTTTTTGGATGACCCACATTTATATAAAGAAGGAGTAGATGGTATTATGAGAAGATGTGTTCTAGATCATGAACAACGTGAAATATTGAAGAAGTGCCATGGTAGTGCTTATGGGGGACATCACGCTAGATATAGAACCGCATAGAAGGTTCTACAATCAGGTTTCTATTGGCCTACTCTCTTTAAAGATGCACGTAAATTTATTTTATCTTGGGATGAATGTCAAAAAGTTGGTAATATTTCTAGACGTAATAAAATGCCTATGAGTTATTCTCTTGTTATTGAACCTTTTGATTGTTGGGGATTTTACTTTATGGGTTCGTTTCCTCCTTCCAATGGTTACACTCACATTCTTGTTGATGTTGATAATGTTACTAAGTCAGTAGAAACCATACCTACAAAAAGTGCTGATGGTGAGACCTCTTTGAAAATGCTTAAAGATGTTATTTTCCCTAGGTTTAGTGTACCTAGATATCTTATGACTGATGGAGGTTCTCATTTTATTCATGATGGTTTTAGAAAAACCCTTGCTAAATATGATGTTAATCATAGAATTGCCTCATCTTATCATCCTCAAATTAGTGGGAAAGGAGAATTATCAAATAGATAAATTAAAACTATCTTGCAAAAGATTGTTAATAAATCTAGGAAGAATTGGTCTGATAAGTTGAATGATGCTTTATGGGCTTATAGAACTGCTTATAAAAACCCTATGGGTATGTCTCCCTACAAAATGGTTTATGGAAAAGCTTGTCACTTGCCTTTACAATTAGAACACAAAGCTTATTGGGGAGTGAAAGAATTAAATGAATATTTTAAACTTGATGTTAAGAAAAGAATGCTTGATTTGAATCATTTAGATGACTGGAGATGTGAAGCTTATGAAAATACCAAGCTCTTCAAAGAGAAAGTTAAACAATGGAATGATAAAAGAACCTTATATTATTCTCCACATTTTTTGTAGGAAAATTACTCTACAAATGGGAAGGACCTTATATTATTGAAGAGGTGTATCGTTCGGGTGCAATCAAAATTGCTTCCCTCAAAGATAACACTAAAAAAGTGGTAAGTGGGAAAAGACTTAAACATTATATTTCTGGGGATTCCTGTGATAAAGATGTTGATGTTATTCAAGTAATGACTCCAGAGAAGTTCATTAGAGGGAAGATTCCAGAATCTGCAGATTCTGTTTTGGAATAGGTAACAGTTCTGTTAAGAAAAAGTTCGAGGATTACCTTCCAAGTTATAATTTACTGGTTTTTGGATAATATGAAAAATACCTAGCCGAAGAGGAGTTAGAGAAGGTGCCCGGAGGCACCACACCACCTGGGGCGTGGGCCCACCCCTGGCCGCGCCACCCTATGGTGTGGGATCCCCGGAGCCCCTCTCCGACTTGTTTTCGACCTGGACTTTCCTTTCGTTACGCATATTTTTGCTATATATATCCCCCCGGACCCCCTGAGGTCCGTATATCATTTTCTCGTTGTGTTTCTATTTTGAGCTGTTTCTGCCAGGATCTGTTTTCAGTTTTAGAAGCATCATGGTCTCCGCCAACAATAACAAGGGGAAGGGACCAAAGGAAGATGATCTACAAGATCGGAAGCCAGAGGAGGAGACCAGGAGTGGAGCTGAAGGAGATGTAGAAGAAAATCCACGAGTGTGTCCATGCACTACATTCGCCAGCATTGGAGTGGTTGCAAAACCTTCCAAGCAAACGGCAAGGATGAGCACCGGAGGGAAGGCCCCACGTCACGGCTTAGCTTCAAGGACACCACTTTCAGGCATAAAGAAACCTTTCCGTACTTTAATTCATGAGTATCAAACTAGGAGCTAACGGAGGCAAAGTTGCCTTCTTGCTGGGATATGGATCGTTCTAACCGTGCAGATGAAGAAAGTTCTTGACCTAGGAAGTGTGGGGGGAAAATCTTGATGGCTTGAATTCACCATCTGACAAGCATGTAAACTGTATTGATCACAATACGGAGATAATGCGTATGCTTATGTTCGCAATTGAAGATCTAAAGAAATCAATTGATAAGCTCATTGAGAAGGATTCACCACCACTACCGAAGAATTGATTTGTTATTGGTATTGGCATCCCCTTAGCTTGTTCCAAGCTTGGGGGAGTGCCGCGGTATCACGCCCTTTATATTTCACCCTTTTTACCTTTTAGTAGAGTCATATCGTGAGTAGAGGACATGTCATATAGGATGGTTTGCAGTATGGAAGTGTCGCTCTCTAGTTGGTTCTCGTTGTATCCCTTGGTTTGAGTTGTCGTAATGAAATATTAATGAGAAGTTTCATCATCAACTTGCTCTACTTTATTTTAGTTTGCAATTTTTGTTATGTGATTGATCTTGTTATTAGTATTGGTATCAATGTTGGAGCTACAAGTTAATCTAGTTGGTTTTGACAAACTTATCATTGGTCAGTAGCAACAATTCATTGAGACTTAAGTAGAAAAGAGGGAGTTGCATGTAGATATATTATTCCTTGATCTTTCTTTCTTGTTAGCTCATAAGTTTAGTATTCTCAAATAAGTTTGTTTGCACATTCAAGGACGATTGCATGTTGGCTTTATCATATATGTTTTTGTTTGTTTTACTTCAATTCTTATGCTTGCTACGCAACCTTGCTAGCCAAAAACCTGTACTTAGAGGGAATGCTTCTCGTGCATCCAAACCCTGAGCCCCAAAACCTTGCCTTTGTGTCCACCATACCGACCTATATGTGGTATTTCACCGCCACTCCAAGTAAATTGCTTGTGTGCTACATTCAAACCATCAAAATTACACCTGTTTTGTGCCCCTGTTTGAGTTCATGAGGACGCAAACAGAGAATCTTTATCTCACTTGTTGATTGGATTTCAAACCCTGGACTAGTTGCTTCATACGCTTATCCAAATGCTAGAAGAGCTAGCAGCGGGGTTCCTAGCCCCAAATAATAATACAAATTATCTTCACTATTTTTGCCCCTGATTTATCAGTCAAAGCATAATTGTGTACATAAAAGAGAAAGAGGGATGATCTTCTATACCAGTTGCGTCCTTCAATGGGATCCGCTCTTGTGAAGTCGAGTTGGCTTGTGACGTTCCGTATTTTCTGTTTGCCATTCGTTGACATAAGCATACACCTCTAAAAATTAGACACTCCTTCATGGTTTGTGATTGTTGGCAGGCACCCGAGGATTCAGTTAGCCATGGTTTGTGTAAAAAATGTTGGGAGGAGTGTCAACCATTTGATACCTTTGTTTTACAAAATAAAAGCTCTAGCACATGAGTGATCCATGCTTCCCTCTACGAAGGGTTTGTCTTTTATATTTATTTTGAGTCAGTAAACCTATTTTTCCTGTCTTAAGCAAGCATTTGCGTTTTTGTGATTCATCCAGATATATGTTGATTTACTCAATCATGTTCTTTATTCTTCCTTGTTTCTACAAATGCTTTTATCTGTTTGAATACCACTTTGAAAGTTACCAATGTTTGCAAAGAGACCGTTATAATTGAGCATGATAAGCTCCGCAGCATAAGCTCTAATATAAACACTCCGATCGAAAGATAAGTACACCGTTAATTTTTCTCTGACCAAGAACAAAGTTTGGCCTTACCAATTTTGATTCACTTTTTGCACCTTTATTGTTCCTTTACTTGTTTCAAGTTTGATTATATGAGAGGAAGTTGCTGTCTAAAATGACTTGTTCCTTGTTAGATGTGATGCCTCTTGTCCGTATTTTATTTTATCGACACCTCACTCCATAAACCTGTAGTCATGTTTACTGAGTTCAGTTTCGTTTGGGGACAAGCGAGGTCTAAGCTTGGGGGGATTTGATAAGTCCATTTTGCATCACTGTTTTATATTGTTATTTTCTGTTATGCATCAATATATTTCATGTTATGATGCATCAGTTATGTTATTTTATCTTATTTTGCATGTTTCATAATTTTTGGAGAATAAACACCGGGACCAGAAATCTGATGGAAAAAGCACCGTCAGGATACCCTATTTCAGAAGATCATAAGAAGAGGGGAGACACCGGAGATGTCTTAGATGTTCAGAGGAGCAGGCTAGCCAGAAGGGGAGCCAGAGGTGGCCACCAGGGGCCCACACCATGGGGTGGCGCCCCCCTGGACGCGAGGCCAGATGGTGTGGCCACCCTGGCCCACCTCGGGTCGACCCATTTCACGTATTTGACCCCCCAGGTAACCCTAAACATGAGACTATCATCGAAGAATTATTCCGCCGCCACCTCGGGGTGGAAAACACCAGACAGAGAAAAGCTCTCTGGCAGGGAGAAATCTGCCGGGGAAATTCCTCTCCGCAGAGGGAAATCATCGCCATCGTCACCGTCATCGCTCCGGGCATCATCAAGATCGTCATCGTCATCATCATCACCACCAGCACCAGCACCCTCATCATCCACTTTCATACCGATGTAATAATTAGGGGCCCCTATCGTTGTCTTACATTAGATCTCTCTCCAGGTGTGGATTACTTCTTAGTAGTTGATGCTTGTGAGATTGGTCGGTGTTAGCAATTTATGAACAGATTGTTATTATCCATTATATCACCTCTGATTATGATCCATATGATGTCTTGTGAGTAGTTCATTTAGTTCTTGAGGACATGGGAGAATTCATGATGTTAGTAGTGAAGTTATGTTGAAGTAATATCTCGTGGTTCAGTATTTAAGTTGTGGTGCTATTCTTCTAGTGGTGTCATGTGAATGTCGACTACATGATACTTCACATTTAAGGGCCTAGCAGGATGCATTGTGTACTTGGCTACTAATTGTGGGGTTGCCGGAGTAACAGAAAGCTAAACCCCCATTAGGAAACCAATGCACGAAGGAGCGTAGAATCCGGGAGTTTTAAGGATGTGGTTTTATTTATCTTAATTACGCTCTTGTATTTGCGGATGCTTACGAGGGGTATAATCACAATTATGTATTAGTCCTAGTTGGGCAGTGCATTACCATAGGTTCAACCACACAACGCTTCACGAACCAATAGATATTAATCAACCGTAATGAAGCGAAAGCACTTGGCAAAATTCCCATGTGTCCTCGAGAATGTTTGGTAGTCATAAGTAACACAACTGGCTTGTCCTTTGCTCTCAAAAGGATTGGACCACTCACTGCAATATTATTTACTGCACTTTATTTACTCGCACTTTATTTAACTGCTATATCATAAACCTCCAAAAACTCGTTTTCTAGTGTTTACAGTGAATCTTCTATCCAACCTGCTTGTCGACACCTTATGCTCCTCGTTGGGTTTGACACTCTTATTTATTGAAAGTACTACGATACACCCCCTATACTTGTGGGTCATCACACCACCACCAAATAATTAATTCATCATTGGAATTGGCATCCCCTTGGCTTGTTCCAAGCTTGGGGGAGTGCCGCGGTATAACATCTTTATCTTTCACCTTTTTAACTTTTAATAGAGTCATATCATGAGTGGAGAAAATATCGTATAGTATGGTTTGCAGTATGGAAGTATCACTCTTTAGTTGGTTATCGTTGTATCCCTTGGTTTGAGTTGTCGTAATGGAATATTAATGAGAAGTTTCATCATCTAGTTGCTCTACTTTTTGCAATTTTTGTTATATGGTTGACCTTATTATTAGTATTGGTACCAATGTTGGAGCTTCAAGCAGGCCTAGTTGATTTTGGCAAACTTAGCATTGGTCAGTAGCAACAATACGTTGAGACTTAAGTAGAAAAGAGGGAGTTGCGTGTAGATATATTATTCTATGATCTTTCTTTCTTGTTAGCTCATAAGCTTAGTATTCTCAAGTTAGATTTTTTGTACCTTCAAGGAAGATTACGTGATTGGTTTTATCATATATGTATTTGTTTGTTTTACCTCAACTCTAATGCCTGCTACCCAGCCTTGCTAGCCAAAAACCTGTACTGAGAGGGAATGCTTCTCGTGCATCCAAACCTTGAGGCCCAAAACCTTGCCATTTGTGTACACCATACCTACCTATATGTGGTATTTAACCTCCACTCCAAATAAATTGCTTGTGTGCTACCTTTAAACCTTCAAAATTATACCTGTTTTGTTCCCCTGTTTTAGCTCACGAGGACGCAAATATAGAATATTTATCTCACTTGTTGATTGGATTTCACACCCTGGACTAGTGGCTTCATCCGCTCATCCAAATGCTAGAAGAGTTGGCAGCAGGGTTCCCAGCCCCAAATAATAATACAAATTCTCTTCACTATTTTTGCCAGTGATTTATGAGTCAAACCATAATTGTGTAAACAAAAGAGAAATAGGTATGACCTTCTATACCAGTTGCGTCCTTCAATGGAAGCCTCTCTTGTGAAGTCTAGTTGTCTTGTGACGTACTTTATTTTCTATTCTCCATTGGTTCACATAAGAATATGATACGTGCATTTTATATCATCATTTATACCCTCCATATAGGAATTATTGGGATGTTTTATCAATGTTATGTCATTGTTTTGCATGTTTTAGATGATTTTATGGGACTTTCCTACAAAGTCCCTATTTTTGGTATTTAATTTCTGGGTGTCAGAAAACACCTGTCTTCGTGTTTTTGATGTTTCAGGAGCTACAGGTATCCAAATTGCGAAAGGAAAGAAACCATGTCAGTTTTTCTTCGGGAGAAAGGCCGTGGGCACAAGACACAAAGGAGGAGGGCCAGGAGGGCCAAAAGGGGGCAGCCCACGCGGCCAGATTCCCTGGCCGCATGTGGGGCCCCCAAATGGGCCCACAGCACCTCCTCCCCGAGGTCTTTTTGCTCACGACTCCGTCTTCCCCGAAAACGAACACCCTAATTTTCCCGAGACGAGACGGAGCTGCCAGGGCGGCGAAACTCTCGAAACTCTCCGTGGGGGAGACAGATCCTGCTGCTCCGGAGCTCCGGAGAAGGGGGAAATCATCCCCATCTTCATCCCCATCTCCTCCTTGGCGTGGGAGGAGGCATCTCCATCACCATCCTCACCAGCACCTGCATCTCCACCATCACCATCATCGTGATCCACTCCGTTCCCCTCATAGTTTGATCATTGCTACACCCTAGATACGTGTTATTGTACTCCGTTACATGTTTGGGATTGAGTACTTGTCATTATTTGGTGGTGGATCCATTGTTTCAGATTGTGTTGTACCACATATGTCACCATACATGATCATGTTTGCACGTTGTGAGTAGTTCCCGCATGTTACTGAGGGCATAGGATGAATTGGCAATGATTTGTTACATAAGATGAGTTGTTATTTGGTCTAGTATTTATCTTTTATGTGATTCTATGATGGTGTTGTACGAACGTCGACTGAACAACACTTCACCTACATGGGCTCATAGGAGAACACCGTAGTGTAGTAACGTGATGATGTCTTTAGGTGACAGGAACTTGAGACAGAGTCGTTGAATTGCATTATGAGGGTACTTGTATCGGGGACCTTAGAGCATAAGGCTATGGTGGGACATCATGTCTTAATAATTCTCGTGCTGTCATTTAATAGGCCACGTGATCCATCATAAGGGGTGATAGTTTATTTATTTAGCTATTCCTATTTGTGGCTCCGTCCGAAGAAGATTAAAACTAGACAAGATATACAAACATGTTATGCAATGAATCACTATGCCAGCTAAATCCGTGCAGCCCTCGGGAATGTTTTCCACATATAAGACACAAACACACACTTGAGCTTGTCCTCTTGCGCATTAGAGGATTGGGCTTTGTCTCTCATTGAGACCTACTACTTGCTGCAATTTACTTTCCGCATTTTACTTTACTTGCACTACAAATTAAAACACAAAAACACTTGTTGCTTTTATTATTCCTTTGCTATTCTACTTACCAGTTCCTTCTGCTCCTCGTGGGTTCGACAACCTTTCTAATTCGAAAAGTACTACAATTGATCTCCTGTCCTTGGGAGCCATCAAGACACTTTTCTGGCGCCGTTGTCGGGGAGCGTAGTGCTATTGGTAAGAAGTTTGGTAAGGAAACTTGAAAGCTGAATTTTACTTGTTGTTGCATCCTGTTATTATTATGGCTTTTATGAGAGATGCTTCGCTGAAACTTGCTTTATATGAGAGTGCTTATGCTATTAAACCTAAAGTTGTTGAAAAAGCACCTCATGATGATGGTTATATTATTCCCCTTGAATTTGTTCAAGCTGTTAGGAATGAGTATTTTGCAGGGGATGGAACAAAGGCTGCAAGTGATCACATACGGGCTATTGAGGATATATATGGGCTAATTACGCTCAAGGCTATTTCTGAGGAGGAGGTAAAATGCAAGTTATTGTACCAGTCCTTAACTGGTGATGCGCGAAAATGGTATATGTCCCTGGATGAAGAAATTACACATAATTGGGATACTTTTATGAAGGTTTCTTTATTAAATATTTTACTCCTAAAGAGGCTTATGAGAACCGTTGCTTTATATTTAATTTTTGGCCACACCTTGGAGAGAGTATTACTCAAGCTTGGGGGAGGCTTAAGGACCTCCTTCGTAAGAATCCTTGTCATGATCTCACAAATAAACTTATATTGATAAACTTTTATGTGAGACTACCTGATACGCTAAAGCAATATTTGGATGGTTCATCTTGTGGAAGCTTTACAAATAATACTGCAGAAGAAGCTTGGAATTTATTGGAAATTATTTCGAAGAACTCTGAATATAGGGACCTAGACAAAGGTAATGAAGCTTATTTTGATTATGGATATTCATGTGTAGAAAGTTTCTCTAGTTCTATTTTGTACAAGAATGTTATTAAAGATTTTGATCTTGATCCATATGTTTCAATTGAAATAGCTAAGAAATTTGCTGAGCACATTCGAATTCCTAAAAGCGGCTTTGATTATTATGTTGAACCTGTTAAATCTTCTATTGGTGTCCCTAAATTTATTAAAAAAACACGAGTGTCATCTGTAGTAATAGAAGAATATATTGAACCACCTCCCTATCCTGAAAAATTCAAGAACCAAGTCTCTATTATTAAGCAATTAAATGAAGAAGATCATGTTGATGTTTATTTATGTGAAGATGCTACCAAAGTTATTAAAGGGAATTCATCCAAAGTTGGTAAGCCAATTATATCATGCTCTATTGGGACTTCTTGTTATCATGGTTTACGTGATATTGGAGCAAGCATTAGTGTCATTCCATATTCTCTCTATGAAGAAATTAAGCCTGATATTGATCCTATCACCATGGAAGAAACAGGTATGACCATTCAGCTTGCTAATAAAGATTATATTAGTCCCTTTGGAATTGTTAGAGATGTTGAAGTATTGGTAGGGAAAGTAAAATATCCTACTGATTTTATTGTGCTTGGTTTTCCACAAGATTCTTTCTGTCCTATTATATTTGGTAGACCTTTCTTACATACTATTGGTGCTGAAATTGATTTGCCTAGAGAAAGGGTGTTTATTGAATGTGCTGGAGAGAAACTTGAATTTAATTTTTCTAAATTTGCTGATAAACCTGCTAAGAAAGAACCAAAATCTAAATATATAATTGAAACTCTTGCTCATATAGTTGTAGCTTCATCAGACGTGGTGGAACGTTATATGCTTAATCAGGAAGAGCCATTTAATGATGCAGAAAAAGAAGCTTTAGAACAAATATTATGGCAGCAACCTCCACAATTACAATTGCATATCCCACCTGATAATCTAGGAGTACTCCCACCTCCTAAAGGAGATCCTAGTTTTGAATTAAAGCCTTTGCCTGAAAATCTGAAATATGCATACTTGGATAAGAAAAATATATATCCTGTTATTATTAGTGCTAACCTTTCAGCTGAGGAAGAAGAGAAATTACTTGATGTGCTTAAAGCCCACCGTAAGGCTATTGGTTATTCTCTTGATGATCTTAAGGGCCTAAGTCCAGCTCTATGTATGCATAAAATTAATTTGGAAGAAGATGCTAAACCTGTTGTTGATTTCCAACGCCGTCTACATCCAAAAATGAAGGAAGTGGTAAGAAAGGAGGTAATTCGACTCATAGAGGCTGGTATTATTTATCCTATAGCTGATAGTAAATGGGTTAGTCCTGTTCATTGTGTTCCTAAGAAAGGTGGAATTACTATGGTTCCTAATAAAGATGATGAACTTGTTGCTCAACCCACTGTTGTTGGTTATAGAATGTGCATTGATTATAGAAAATTAAATCAAGCAACTCGTAAGGACCATTATCCATTTCCCTTTATTGATCAAATGCTAGAGATTATCTAAACATTCTCACTTTTGTTATTTAGATGGGTATTCAGGCTTCTCTCAAATTCCAGTTCATAGTGATGATCAGGAAAAGACCACTTTTACTTGCCCATATGGTACATTTGCTTATAGGAGAATGCCTTTTGGTTTATGTAATGCGCCTGCTACTTTTCAGAGATGCATGAATGCTATATTTGCTGATTATATTGAAAAGATAGTGGAAGTCTTTATGGATAATTTTTCGGTGTATGGTACTTCTTTCGATAATTGCTTGTTCAACCTTAACAAAGTTTTGCAGCGTTGTGAAGACCAACACCTTGTTCTTAATTGGGAGAAGTGTCACTTTATGGTAACAGATGGAATTGTTCTTGGGCATCGTATTTCTGGAAGAGGAATAGAAGTTGACCCAGCAAAAATTGAAGCTATTGAGAAATTACCATATCCAAGAGACATCAAAGGTATAAGAAGTTTTCTCGGTCATGCAGGTTTTTATCGTAGGTTCATTAAAGATTTCTCTATAATATCAAATCCTCTAACCAATCTTTTGCAAAAGGATGTTCCGTTTTCTTTTAATGATGATTGCATATAATCCTTTAATGTTTTAAAGAAAGCCTTAATAACTGCACCTATTATTCAACCTCATGATTGGAACTTGCCCTTTGAAATTATGTGTGATGCTAGTGATTATGCAGTTGGAGCTGTTTTAGGCCAAAGGGTTGATAAGAAATTGAATGTTATTTACTATGCTAGTAAAACACTAGATGGTGCTCAAAGAAATTATGCTCCAACTGAAAAAGAATTTTTAGCGGTAATATTTGCATGTGATAAATTTAGATCTTACATAATTGATTCAAAAGTCACTGTGCACTCTGATCATTCTGCTATTAAATATTTGATGAACAAGAAAGATGCTAAGCCTAGGCTAATAAGATGGGTACTTTTGTTGCAAGAATTTGATTTACACATAGTAGATAGGAAAGGAGAAGATAATCCCATAGCTGATCTTCTTTCTAGAATGGAAAATACACCTGATGATCCTATTCCTATTAATGATAGTTTTGCTAATGAACAACTTGCCCTTGTTAGTGTTTCTAGTGCTAAAGTTGCATCTCCTTGGTTTGCTAATTATGCAAATTTTATTGTTGGGAAAGTTATGCCACCAAAATTTACTTACCAGCAAAGAAAGAAATTCTTTTATGACCTTAGACATTATTTTTGGGATGATCCATTCTTGTATAAGAAAAGTGTTGATGGCATTATTAGACGTTGTGTACCTCAGCATGAACAGGAGGCTATTATAAGAGATTGTCATGACAGTCCCTATGGAGGACATCATGCAGGAGATCGTACTGCAGCAAAGGTATTACAATGTGGTTTTTATTGGCCTACTCTATTCAAGGACTGTGCTGAATATGTTAAAACTTGTGATAAATTTCAAAGAGTAGGAAACATTGGTAGAAGGAATGAAATGCCTATGAACTATACATTACCACTTGAACCATTTGATGTGTGGGGTTTTGACTTTATGGGACCATTTCCTGCATCTAGTACAAAACATACTCACATTTTGGTTGTTGTTGATTATGTTACAAAATGGGTAGAAGAAATTCCTACTAAGAGTGCAGACCATGCCACAGCCATGCAAATGCTTAAAGAAATTATTTTCCCTAGATTTGGTGTTCCTAGATTTTTAATTAATGATGGCGGATCTCATTTTATGCATGGTGTTCTTAGAAAAACATTGGCAAAATATAATGTTAATCATAGAATTGCATCACCCTATCATCCTCAAACTAGTGGACAAGTTGAATTAAGTAATAGGGAAATTAAACTTATTTTAGAGAAAACAGTAAACATAGCTAGATCTGATTGGCCACTTAAAATTAATGATGCATTGTGGGCTTATAGAACTGCTTATAAAAATCCTATGGGTATGTCTCCTTATAAAATGGTTTATGGAAAAGCATGTCATTTACCCGTTGAATTAGAACATAAAGCTAGATGGGCTATTAAGAAATTAAATTTTGATTTAAAAACAGCGGGGGAGAAGAGATTGCTTGACCTAAATCTATTAGATGAATGGAGGAATGAACCATATGAAAGTGCAAAATTGTTTAAAGAGAAAGTTAAAATTTGGCATGACAAGAAAATTAAAAGAAAGGAATTTAAAGTAGGTGATCAAGTCCTATTGTACAACTCTCGTTTTAAGTTTTCTGCAGGGAAATTTGCTTCAAAATGGCAGGGTCCATTGGTAGTACACGAGGTATACCGTTCGGGGGCTATCCGTCTTCACGGTGATATTAAAGGTAAACCTCATGTGGTCAATGGACAACGCCTAAAACATTATATTGCAGGAAAGAGCTTCATAGGAACCATCGAGGAGATAAAGTTAATGACACCGGAGGAGGTAATTGTAAGGGATCATGCAGTTTCAGAAACCCAAATTCAATAATTTACAATTATTGTGTTTGGAAGTTTCTCGGAATTGCGTGAAAACTTACGGAACTCATTTTTTATGGAAATTAACGTGTGGGACAAGAAATTTGGAAGGAATTGGACCTCGAGGGGGAAAAGAGGACCCCACACGTGGCCAGATTCCTTGGCCGCGTGGAGGTACCCCTTTTCCACCTCGGAGTCCCGTTCCGTCTCGTTTTCTACTCCGACACTTCGTATTACCCTAAAACCCGTCAATATATACCCCCTTTTGTCGATCTAATCTCGCACCGAGAGTTCTCGCGCGATCTTTGTTTCTGTTGTTTCTGTCTGCCAGGGTTTAGCCATGTCAAGCTCTGGATCCAACCTAGGGGGGGAAGATCCACCCAAGGGAGGCATTGTGAACCATTACCTCAACTCCGTGATGACCCCCATGATAACCCTGACCTTGAACGATGGTGTGTTGCTCATGGAGGAGGTGAAGGCTACCAAGACCGAAGGCACACTGGAGGAGAGGCTGGAGGCTCTAGAACAAACAGTTTTGAGGTATAACTCTATTGTTGAACGCAGCCTTGATGTCCACCACTTCATGAAATATGCATACTTGGATAAGAAAAATATATATCCTGTTATTATTAGTGCTAACCTTTCAGCTGAGGAAGAAGAGAAATTACTTGATGTGCTTAAAGCCCACCGTAAGGCTATTGGTTATTCTCTTGATGATCTTAAGGGCATAAGTCCAGCTCTATGTATGCATAAAATTAATTTGGAAGAAGATGCTAAACCTGTTGTTGATTTCCAACGCCGTCTACATCCAAAAATGAAGGAAGTGGTAAGAAAGGAGGTAATTCGACTCATAGAGGCTGGTATTATTTATCCTATAGCTGATAGTAAATGGGTTAGTCCTGTTCATTGTGTTCCTAAGAAAGGTGGAATTACTATGGTTCCTAATAAAGATGATGAACTTGTTGCTCAACCCACTGTTGTTGGTTATAGAATGTGCATTGATTATAGAAAATTAAATCAAGCAACTCGTAAGGACCATTATCCATTTCCCTTTATTGATCAAATGCTAGAGAGATTATCTAAACATTCTCACTTTTGTTATTTAGATGGGTATTCAGGCTTCTCTCAAATTCCAGTTCATAGTGATGATCAGGAAAAGACCACTTTTACTTGCCCATATGGTACATTTGCTTATAGGAGAATGCCTTTTGGTTTATGTAATGCGCCTGCTACTTTTCAGAGATGCATGAATGCTATATTTGCTGATTATATTGAAAAGATAGTGGAAGTCTTTATGGATAATTTTTCGCTGTATGGTACTTCTTTCGATAATTGCTTGTTCAACCTTAACAAAGTTTTGCAGCGTTGTGAAGACCAACACCTTGTTCTTAATTGGGAGAAGTGTCACTTTATGGTAACAGATGGAATTGTTCTTGGGCATCGTATTTCTGGAAGAGGAATAGAAGTTGACCCAGCAAAAATTGAAGCTATTGAGAAATTACCATATCCAAGAGACATCAAAGGTATAAGAAGTTTTCTCGGTCATGCAGGTTTTTATCGTAGGTTCATTAAAGATTTCTCTATAATATCAAATCCTCTAACCAATCTTTTGCAAAAGGATGTTTCGTTTTCTTTTAATGATGATTGCATAGAATCCTTTAATGTTTTAAAGAAAGCCTTAATAACTGCACCTATTATTCAACCTCATGATTGGAACTTGCCCTTTGAAATTATGTGTGATGCTAGTGATTATGCAGTTGGAGCTGTTTTAGGCCAAAGGGTTGATAATAAATTGAATGTTATTTACTATGCTAGTAAAACACTAGATGGTGCTCAAAGAAATTATGCTACAACTGAAAAAGAATTTTTAGCGGTAATATTTGCATGTGATAAATTTAGATCTTACATAATTGATTCAAAAGTCACTGTGCACTCTGATCATTCTGCTATTAAATATTTGATGAACAAGAAAGATGCTAAGCCTAGGCTAATAAGATGGGTACTTTTGTTGCAAGAATTTGATTTACACATAGTAGATAGGAAAGGAGAAGATAATCCCATAGCTGATCATCTTTCTAGAATGGAAAATACACCTGATGATCCTATTCCTATTAATGATAGTTTTGCTAATGAACAACTTGCCCTTGTTAGTGTTTCTAGTGCTAAAGTTGCATCTCCTTGGTTTGCTAATTATGCAAATTTTATTGTTGGGAAAGTTATGCCACCACAATTTACTTACCAGCAAAGAAAGAAATTCTTTTATGACCTTAGACATTATTTTTGGGATGATCCATTCTTGTATAAGAAAAGTGTTGATGGCATTATTAGACGTTGTGTACCTGAGCATGAACAGGAGGCTATTATAAGAGATTGTCATGACAGTCCCTATGGAGGACATCATGCAGGAGATCGTACTGCAGCAAAGGTATTACAATGTGGTTTTTATTGGCCTACTCTATTCAAGGACTGTGCTGAATATGTTAAAACTTGTGATAAATTCAAAGAGTAGGAAACATTGGTAGAAGGAATGAAATGCCTATGAACTATACATTACCACTTGAACCATTTGATGTGTGGGGTTTTGACTTTATGGGACCATTTCCTGCATCTAGTACAAAAACATACTCCCATTTTGGTTGTTGTTGATTATGTTACAAAATGGGTAGAAGAAATTCCTACTAAGAGTGCAGACCATGCCACAGCCATGCAAATGCTTAAAGAAATTATTTTCCCTAGATTTGGTGTTCCTAGATTTTTAATTAATGATGGCGGATCTCATTTTATGCATGGTGTTCTTAGAAAAACATTGGCAAAATATAATGTTAATCATAGAATTGCATCACCCTATCATCCTCAAACTAGTGGACAAGTTGAATTAAGTAATAGGGAAATTAAACTTATTTTAGAGAAAACAGTAAACAGAGCTAGATCTGATTGGCCACTTAAAATTAATGATGCATTGTGGGCTTATAGAACTGCTTATAAAAATCCTATGGGTATGTCTCCTTATAAAATGGTTTATGGAAAAGCATGTCATTTACCCGTTGAATTAGAACATAAGCTAGATGGGCTATTAAGAAATTAAATTTTGATTTAAAAACAGCGGGGGAGAAGAGATTGCTTGACCTAAATCTATTAGATGAATGGAGGAATGAACCATATGAAAGTGCAAAATTGTTTAAAGAGAAAGTTAAAATTTGGCATGACAAGAAAATTAAAAGAAAGGAATTTAAAGTAGGTGATCAAGTCCTATTGTACAACTCTCGTTTTAAGTTTTCTGCAGGGAAATTTGCTTCAAAATGGCAGGGTCCATTGGTAGTACACGAGGTATACCGTTCGGGGGCCATCCGTCTTCACGGTGATATTAAAGGTAAACCTCATGTGGTCAATGGACAACGCCTAAAACATTATATTGCAGGAAAGAGCTTCATAGGAACCATCGAGGAGATAAAGTTAATGACACCGGAGGAGGTAATTGTAAGGGATCATGCAGTTTCAGAAACCCAAATTCAATAATTTACAATTATTGTGTTTGGAAGTTTCTCGGAATTGCGTGAAAACTTACGGAACTCATTTTTTATGGAAATTAACGTGTGGGACAAGAAATTTGGAAGGAATTGGACCTCGAGGGGGAAAAGAGGACCCCACACGTGGCCAGATTCCTTGGCCGCGTGGAGGTACCCCTTTTCCACCTCGGAGTCCCGTTCCGTCTCGTTTTCGACTCCGACACTTCGTATTACCCTAAAACCCGTCAATATATACCCCCTTTTGTCGATCTAATCCCGCACCGAGAGTTCTCGCGCGATCTTTGTTTCTGTTGTTTCTGTCTGCCAGGGTTTAGCCATGTCAAGCTCTGGATCCAACCTAGGGGGGGAAGATCCACCCAAGGGAGGCATTGTGAACCATTACCTCAACTCCGTGATGACCCCCATGATAACCCTGACCTTGAACGATGGTGTGTTGCTCATGGAGGAGGTGAAGGCTCCCAAGACCGAAGGCACACTGGAGGAGAGGCTGGAGGCTCTAGAACAAACAGTTTTCAGGTATAACTCTATTGTTGAACGCAGCCTTGATGTCCACCACTTCATGAATCTGGAGCTGGAGAAGAAGATAGAGGAGTACGAGGAGAGGATCAAGGACCTGGGGACTAGGTATTTGCGTTTCATATCAGAGATGGATAGGTACCAAGCTCTGATGTGGGACATGGATAACCAGAATTGTGAGTATGAAGAACGTTTCAAGAAGATTGCAGAATCTGCCACTCTCACGTACAATGATCCACCCATGTCCTTCCATACTAGAAGGCCTTTTCCATGGAAGCAGGAAGAGTGGAAGGAAGATTACGACAAGAAGAAGAAAGAGTGGTAGGCTGAGTACGAGAATAAGCGAGAATAAAGAAATTACCGCAACCATCTAAGCTTGGGGGAGTTTCACCTATCCCCCGTCTTTTATCAGCTTTATCATGTCTATCTAGTTTTGGTGTGTCTTGCTTTTATTATCTAGTATTGTTTTCGTTTAGGCTTGAGTGAGCTCATTGATCATTATCATGCATCCCCGTCTTATGGTTTATCAATGAATAATAAAGTATGCTGTCATCCATGATTCCCTTGTTTTGGGGATTTATGGGTAACACTCATGCAAATGAGCATGGCATATTTAGAGGTTTCAATCACATCTTGCCTTGAAATTAATTAACTTCAGTGTGTTGGACAATTGTAGAATTATCTCAATATGACATAAATCCAGTATCTATCTATTAGCTTAATGGCTATTCCGAGCATGTTCACCATGTTATAGTTTCATTTATGCTCTAAATTAAGAGCTTATGTTTTAATTGGCATGGGCTGAATTTGGATAAGACTCTCACGAACTTTTGAATGCACACATTTATTTCTATTGCACTTAACAAACATGACCCATTAATGGGAGCTAAAAGTTTTTTGCTTGACAAGGATTTTGGTTGGGACTTGGCTAACACGTGCATCACGTGAAAAGCTTTCAACATTGGACAAAGAAATTTTATATTTAGTTGATGTCATGTGCTTTTGTTTTTGGACTCCTGCCATGCTGAAATGAAATAGAGTAATAGTATGTTTTGATGAGTAAGTATATATGACTAGAGAAATTGCATTGGGCCGCTAACCCAAGCCATGCTTGATCATGGTGGAAATTTACTTACAGCTAGAGTGGACTCAACAAACACATACTACAATAAAATAAGAAGCTATGCATACAGTGAATGAAATAAAAAAAAGGATGAGTCTACTCCGTTTGTTCATCTTGTTATTGTGACATGGGCTGGTTTCTATGTCATGGGGCAAGAGGTACCTCTTTGCAATTCTCGATGATGTCATTAATACTTATTATGATTGTACAAAGCTTATTAGGAATCTTAAGTGAGTAATCATGGAGTAGGTTTTCACACTCACGGGCATGAGACATTCAACCAACACCTTGTCAACCACATTACTTCAACATTCATAAATTAAGATGCTAATGATAAAGGGGAAATGAGTCTTAGCCCAATGGATGCCACATTACAATTAGTAATTTTAAGCTGAATAGTTTGGAAACTAAATGAGACTTGATCATGTTTTACCTCTACTCATTTACTTTCTCCAAATTAAAGAGTATAATTCGACTGTCCAACATACAATGGTTATTTGCTTTCAAAAGTCTGGGGGTTTGCTAGAGCTTTGAATATGTTATCCTTATGTGTATGAGTTCTATTCATTCATCTTGCATTATAACTGAACATGATGATGATACAATGCCCGTATTTATTTATCAACCATAAGTCCATTGATTCATGTAATGATCTATGTCCTTATTTACTCGAGGACGAGCAAAGGTTTAAGCTTGGCGGAGTTGATACGTGCATTTTATATCATCATTTATACCCTCCATATAGGCATTATTGGGATGTTTTATCAATGTTATGTCATTGTTTTGCATGTTTAGATGATTTATGGGACTTTCCACAAAGTCCCTATTTTTGGTATTTAATTTCTGGGTCAGAAAACACCTGTTTTCATGTTTTTGATGTTTCAGGCTACAAGTATCCAAATTGCGAAAGGAAAGAAACCCTGTCAGGTTTTCTCGGGAGAAAGGCCGTGGGTACAAGACACAAAGGAGGAGGGCCAGGGCCCAAAAGGGGGTAGCCCACGCGGCCATTCCCTGGCCGCGTGTGGGCCCCAAATGGGCCCACAGCACCTCCTCCCCGAGGTCTTTTTGCTGACGACTCCGTCTTCCCCGAAAACGAACACCCTAATTTTCCCGAGACGAGACAGAGCCGCCAGGGCGGCGAAACTCTCGAAACTCTCCATGGGGGAGACAAATCCTGCTGCTCCGGAGCTCCGAAGAAGGGGGAAATCATCCCCATCTTCATCCCCATCTCCTCCTTGGCGTGGGAGGAGGCATCTCCATCACCATCCTCACCAGCACCTGCATCTCCACCATCACCATCACCGTGATCCACTCCGTTCCCCTCATAGTTTGATCATTGCTACACCCTAGATACGTGTTGTACTCCGTTGCATGTTTGGGATTGAGTACTTGTCATTATTTGGTGGTGATCCATTGTTTCAGATTGTGTTGTACCACATATGTCACCATACATGATCATGTTTGCATGTTGTGAGTAGTTCCCGCATGTTCCTGAGGGCATAGGATGAATTGGCAATGATTTGTTACATGAGACGAGTTGTTATTTGGTCTAGTATTTATCTTTTATGTGATTCTATGATGGTGTTGTACGAACGTCGACTGTACAACACTTCACCTACATGGGCTCATAGGAGAACACCGTAGTGTAGTGACGTGATGATGTCTTTAGGTGACAGGAACTTGAGACAGAGTCGTTGAATTGCATTATGAGGGTACTTGTATCGGGGACCTTAGAGCATAAGGCTATGGTGGGACATCATGTCTTAATAATTCTCGTGCTGTCATTTAATTGGCCACGTGATCCATCATAAGGGGATAGTTTATTTATTTAGCTATTCCTATTGTGGCTCCGTCCGAAGAAGATTAAAACTAGACAAGATATAAAACATGTTATGCAATGAATCACTATGCCAGCTAAATCCGTGCAGCCCTCGGGAACGTTTTCCACATATAAGACACAAACACACACTTGAGCTTGTCCTCTTGCGCATTAGAGGATTGGGCTTTGTCTCTCATTGAGACCTACTACTTGCTGCAATTTACTTTCCGCATTTTACTTTACTTGCACTACACAATTAAAACACAAAAACACCTGTTGCTTTTATTATTCCTTTGCTATTCTACTTACCAGTTCCTTCTGCTCCTCGTGGGTTCGACAACCTTTCTAATTCGAAAAGTACTACAATTGATCTCCTGCACTTGGGAGCCATCAGCATACACCTCTCTAAAAATTATACACTCCTCCATGGTATATGATTATTGGCAGGCACCCGAGGATTCGGTTAGCCATGGTTTCGGTAATAGAGTTTCATGTTGGTGAGAAAGTTTTATTGTACCGGTCTCATCTCAGATTTTTTGCAGGAAAATTACTCTCCAGATGGGAAGGACCTTATATTATTGAATAAGTGTATCGTTCGGGTGCAATGAAAATTGCTTCCCTCAAATATAACACTACACAAGTGGTAAGTGGGAAAAGACTCAAACATTATATTTCTGGGGATTCCTATGATGAAGATGTTGATGTTATTCAAGTAATGACTCCGGAGAAGTTCATTAGAGGGAAGATTCCAGAATCTACAAAGTCTATTTTGGAATAGGTAATAGTTATGTTAAGAAAAATTTCGCGGATTACCTTCCAAGTTATAATTTACTAGTTTTTGGAAAATATGAAAAATACCAAGCCGAAGAGGAGTTGGAGAAGGTGCCCGGAGGCACCATGTGACTCCCCTAGATCTGGTATTATAGAGATGTCAGCCTTCCCGCCAGAATCCACATAATATCTGATCCCGAGTTGTCATTTATGATACCATTACAATATTTCGGGAATAATTCGCGACAACAATAGAACACATATACAACACGACTCCAACGAGTCAAGAATACAACTAATACAATACAAAGATCCAAATAACAGCGGCAAACAAAATGGTATATGACTACGGATAAGAAACAAATTGGACTAAAAGTCCTGAAGATAACCAATGGCATCCAATCCCTGCCTAGGCCAAGCCAGAGGAATTCCCAAGCTAACGTCGTCCAACTTCAAACATGCCGACATCATTGTGAATACAACCCCGAATCATGGGGTCAGTACTTTGAATGTACCAACAAGCGGCAAGAAATACTCACAAGACACCAGTGCAACCAGTCATCACAAGATACAAATACTTTGGGTACAAAGGAAAAAGTTGTTGTAGTGAAGCGGCAACGGGCGGCACTAAGAAATCTACATATACACGCTATGACTCTCGTCAATTAGAAAGACATGAGAGAGCGCGACGAAAACAACTTTAACTACTCACCAAAACAATACCCATCCAGGGTTAACACCCCTCAACCAATGCCAGGAGGTAACCCGAGGAAAACTCACACATGTTGAAATAGTAATCTTGTTATCGCACAGGTTAACAAATGTTATTAGGTGTAAGTTGTATGACTCTTGTTAGTCAGCACTTTCTCCAAGATCCTCCCATAAGCGCGGACGATACGCCTTCTCGAAAAGATTTAACCCTCCGGGGATGCACTACTGCAGCCACACGCACCGAGACTGTCGCGAGACTGTCGGCACAACACTTCAACTCACCACAAACAAGTCTAGGGAGCCATCTAGTTAGGTTGATCCGCATCGAGAGTCCGGGCGATGCTTCGAAGCACACCCAGCCGTTTGCGTATACGCGCGAAGCGGATCAAACCTGACCGGAACTGTCTGATTCACGTCATACCTCGGAAACCTATATAATTGTACGCACATCGGTAACATACCATCATCATCCTCAACGTCGTTGACATCATACCTGCAGAACTGGTGATGTGCGTACCTAAATGGAAATCCCGAACTAAGTTGTGGCATCCTAGACAAGAGTGCAGCGGGGCTAATTGAAGGGCACGTTGCATAGAAAACAAAAAAAAATCCTACGCGTGATAAACCCGAATGGCCAAGATCTAATCTAGGAGATGAAAGCCAACGGGGAGAAAGAGAGTCTTGAGATAACATACCCTCGAAGAATCAAAGTGTTACGATATCAAATCCCGTTGTTGGCTTAGTGGTACTCACGCCGATCCTGAGCGAGAAGATGTGCACCACAATCCGGCGATGCCTCCGCGATCGGTCACACGTTCAGCTCGATGAAGACCTCCATTCCCTCGATCCAGCGACGTAGCGGAAGTATAGGATCCCCAGAAATCCAGCAGCACGACGGCATGGTGGTGGTGAAGAATCCCACGGTCAGGGCTTCGCCAAGCCGGAGATCATGGAATGGAGCAGCGGGTGGAGGGAAAGGGAGGTGGGCAAGTGTGTGAGGAAGAGAGAGCTCTCACCCTCCTTTTATAGGGGAGGGGGAGGCAGCCCAAGGGGGGTGCGACCATCCATGGTGTGCCCCCACCTCTTCCCCTCTTCATGTGAGTGGAAGCTCAACTCACACCCACTCATGCTCCCTTAATTTTCCACTTAGAAAATCCAAAGGTTTTTCTTTTATATTTGTTAATTCCATTAACAAACATTTGCATGCAGCACCTCGAATCATTTGTTAATTCTATTAACAACTATTCGACGAAAAATCCATTGAACTATTTCAATTTTCCCCGAAACAATTTCAGAGCTGCCCAAAACATTCTTCCGTATTACGTATCCTCTCAAATGCTTCATCGAACCTTAAGTGTGTCACCCTACTGTTCGCGAATAATATAGACATGATCGAGACTCCTCTCCGATCAATAATTAACAGCGGGATCTGGAGATCCGTGATGACTCATATATATTCAACAATGACTCTCGTGATCGTGTGAACCTTTCAACGTCGTAACGATTTCACTTTGTCTCGCGATATTTTACTTGTCCGAGATCTGATCATCGGTATCAACCATACCTTGTTCGATCTCGTTACCCGACAAATACTCTTTTCTCATGCCCGTGATATAACATCCTTGTGATCATATCACGTGCTTGCAAGCGGTGTCGATGTGATATCACCGAGAGGGACCTGGGTATATCTCTCCGTCATATTGGATGGACAAATCCCACTCTTGATCCATGAGCTTCAACTAACACTTTCCGAATACCTAATGCCACCACTAGTAGGAAACTAGCTATAGCCACCAACTTACCACTGGCGAAGGGCATTTTGTGTTGGTCAGCGATGTTACCGCTGGCGAAGCAGGTTTGCGGTTGGCCAGCGCTACCACCCTTATCACTGGCGAACAAGCTGGTTCGTTCGCCAGCGGTATGTGTACATCACCCCATACCGTGTGGCATAACCTATCGCTGGCGCACAGAGTGGTTGCTTGCCCAGCGGTAACTGATGTACCTCTGACGCACACGTTATTGGCTTCGCCAGCAGTATATTTGTGAGCTGCGGCACTAAATCTTCGCCAGCAATATGTACCTGGCCGCACCTATATCCGATGCATATCCACCCACCCACCACACGCATCCTCCCTATCTCCTTCTGTCTCCTCGCTTTTCCCGCCCCACCCAACCACCCACCTCCTCCCGATCCAGATCTCTCTCTCTCTCTCCTCGCTGTTCGTCCACCCCCCACCTCCAACTCCCCACGCGACGGATCCCCCCGTCCCACCTACGCCCCCTCCTCCTGATGACGACCGGGTGGAGAACCCCGTAGAGGTCCCCGACCTCCATCTCCGGCAACCACGGCGACCTGCACGCACTCGCGTTCGTAGCCGGCGGCGGCCATGCGGGAGGCGATGGCGTTGAGGTCGGAGATGGCGTCGACGGGGAAGAGGTAGATCTAGCGGATGCTGGCCATGGAGCGGTAGGTGCTGCGGCGGCCGACGGAGGAGGGCCTGGATTCGTCCTCCCGCGGCTCGGCGACGCCGGCATCGGAGAAGCTGGTCCGGATATAGAGAGGGAGGTGAGGTCGACGAGCACCTCGATCTCCAGGTCGACCGCGCGCATGGCCAGCACGTGCTGGAACTCGTCCTCGAGCCGCGCCATCGTGACCTGGACGGCGTTGGAGGCACCCGCCAACGAGCTGCGGCGCGGGGGAGTGCCGGGCGACGGCGGCGCCAGGCGCTGCAGGTCGTCCACCGCCTGGAGGAACCGCTCCGCCTCCACACGGTCCACGCCGCCGTCGAACATCATCTGGTCCTCCCCGCTCCCGCCCCCCGTGGAAACGGACGCCGTGGAGTCCCACCGCATCACCACCCTCTCCCGCCCCCCGTGGAAACGGACGCCGTGGGCACGGGGCTGGCGGTGATGAACAACCTGGGGCAGATGGGCGTGGCCATGGGCTACTCGGACGGGTCCCTCTTCGTCTCCATGACCAGCATCTGGGGATTCTTCGGCCGCATCGCCTTCGGCACCATCTCCGAGCACTTCATCAAGTACGTTTCTACTAGTGCAATTCTCTTCTTTAATCCCATGATAAATCGCCGTTAATTACTCTCCGGTCCTCCTAGTCGTAAGCAGTACATCCGTGGTACGGATCTTGTTGCTCTGTAGTCTATGTAGATTCAGACGCTGATGATATGCAATTTTACTATAGATGCAAACAAACTTCGCTAACTATGCACATCCTATGGTTTGCTTTTGTCCTATTGGAACTAAACAAATACTGTTACTTGTACACACTTTTAGTTGTCCGATGATGTGATTCAAACATACTTTTAGATTGACAGGTTTTTTCTTGTGCACACTTACAGAAATGGCAAGACCTTCTTCTTGTGAATGTTTTTTCTTGAATGAATTATCTGTATTAGTTAATCTGATGTGCTTGCCTCTGCAGCAACGACACGGTCTGCTATGGCGACATCGACATGGGGATGCAGCAGGGACGACACCATCGACACGCGGCTGCAGCAGCGACACCATCGACACGCGGCTACGGCGATGACGCCATCCACACACGGCTTCGGCGACGGCGACATCGTGATGGCGTTTTGACTATTGAATGTAATGGTGTACATGGACTATTGAATAATGCCATGTATTATTGGTTGATCTAATGGTATATTTGAATCACTGGATAATGACGTGTCTGAACATATTATATTATATAAATAGATTAACTAATATGGTATTGAATTTTTTAATTGGTATCTTTGTTGGCGAACAAAATCTGAATATTTGGGATTCCTAAAATCTGAAAACAATTTGGATTACGAATGTACTGAAAAAAAAGAAATTCAGAATATATATTGCTGGCGAACATATTATAGTACTGCTGGCCAACAACTCATCCTAGAAATCCTACTGCTGGCGAACACGTCCTGCTACCGCTGGCGAACAGGCTTGTTGGCCAGCGGTAAGTTTAGCTTACCACTGGCGAACGGGCTTGTTGGCCAGCGGTAGCTGCTACCGCTGGCGGGATAGCGCTGGCGAAGCCATGTTAGCCAGCGGTAACGAATTTTTGTTCGTCACTAGTAGGCTTTCTCCTACTAGTGCACATTTATAGTCACCCTGTTACGGTGTGACATTTGATGTCATCAAAGTATTCTTTCGGTATTAGTGATTAACATGATCTCATGGTCTAAGGAAGAATGTTACTCCGGATGTAAGACATAACAACAAAACTAAATGACTTGGTCGTATTGTTATACTTAGTTAGGGTCTAAGTTCATCACGTCATTCTCCTAATGACATGACCCCGTTATTAACAACATCCAATGTCTATGATCAGGAAACCTTAATCATATGTTAATCAGCGAGCTAGTTAAAAAAGAGGATTCAATAGGAACGTTGGTTTATTTATTAATCACACATGTATTAACGTTTCCGGTTAATGCAATTCTAGCATCAGAAATAAACATCTATCATAAACAAGGAATACCATAATAAACACTTAATTATTGCCTCTCGGGCATATTGTCACGACCCCGGACCCAGAGATATACATACTGTTATGTGCTCCTAGCCATGGACTCACAAGGGCTTCAGGTTTACCAGCCCCGGCCGCAACAAACAACGGCAGGCAGACTGGATTCATCGGCACGTAGTCCGGATCCCCAGTCTACTACTCCTTGTATCCATTCTAGTCATAACCAACTATGCATATCAGAGCATCCACGAATCGTATGAAACTGAAGGAGAGGGGACCAAAGCTATACAGAGATGCTATGTGTCCAGAAAGTGCTACAACAATCGAGGGTTACTGGGGTTACCTCGCCCCAGGCCGATCACATCGACAGGCGGGCTCGGACATGGATCATCGGCTCCACAACCCCTCGACTGCGACAACTATGCAGGCATAGCCAAAACTGTATAACAATGAGCTCGAAACCAACGACCGATCAAAGCAGTACTCTAAACATGAAGCTTTATTAAACAGGTGTTACTAGAATATAGCTTACAAGCAGAGGTCACATGACCCAACATTACATCAGACAACGGAAGGCAAATTATGTTGCTAATCAACAAGAACCAAAAAGGCCTAAGAGGCCGCAACATAAGGCGACGTCCCAGCCCATAGATTTCAGGCTGCTACCTGGGAACCCCAAAACTACTCGTCAATGTCCACGCTGAAACACCACCGATGTGAGACCTTCACCTGAACCAAATTTAAGCAAACCTGAGTACTGAGGTACTCAACAAGACTTAGTTAACCTATTATATATCTGCCAATTTCATAAAGGGTTTTATGAAGGCTGATTTGCGTAAAGCAATGTTTGTTTTCCAAATCGAGGAAGAATAGCACGTGTTGTAGAGGGTTTTCAAAACAGATGAGAAAGGACTCAACTCTTGTAGATCATCATCTTTTGAAACCACCAACTTCATTTTCCAGCATCTCACTTGCTACAAGGATCACCCCTCTCGGCATCTCCGAGGAGGCACCCTTCATTCATTGTCAACATGTTTTACGTCATGTTCAAGTTGTCTATGGTCTCTACCTTCACCAAGTCGTCCATAACCGTGGACACGGCTTTTCGAAAAGATTGTGTACACTTTACCCACACGTACCAACCGACTCTTAACGCCACGCGGTAACGCTCTTCCCAAGGGAGCGCGGCAGAGGGTGGTTGGCCACGACCTTTACCTTGCCCAGCCATATCTATGAGTCAACCCAAGACAGGGCCACTCCGTCAACAGGGAGTTGGCCATCCTCCTGACGGCACTTGTCTCTGTGAGGCGGGGTCAAGATCCGTGTACGTCCATCACTTGGCCCCGGTCACGCCTTAGGCGGAGCATTTTTCCAAAACGTTTGAAAGCTTTTATTTGCGTTGCCGAATGGAACTCTAAAACTACGTGACCCATGGATGTGGCCAAACAAGTTAGTTAGTCGAGCGCGGTTACTTAGACCCCGCGTGTGATTGCACGCTCAGTCTTGGCTTCCGCCCGAAACCTTAGTCCTAGGGGTGGCAAGTATAGGACGAACAACCATTTCCCAAGTGGCCTCCTATCCAAGCCTTAGTCAGGTTAAACACACATAGCTCATCTTTCCACGTTATCCTGCCTTACTAGATTCATCTGCAACTCTGATTCATCAACCGGATGGAGCAGAGCTAAGCAAGTATACAAAGCTAAGCATGGCATATATAAGGCTCTGGCGATGCGCACAATCAAATCTAGGCGGCTAGGAGCAGTGGATCATGGTATTTTGGCTATGCAAAGTATAGGAGAACACTACCTACAGAAACCAAATACTTTGGAATCGAATGCAAATACGAGAACCAAAAGTCATTGGAAAACATATATGAGCAGATAAGAGGTTATGCTTGCCTTGGTTATAAGAAAACCAGATAAATTCTTCAGGAATAAGTGCTTGACTTGTCGGTTAAGATCAAGTATTCACCATTTGGGTTGTTGGCCTTCACTTCGGAGTCGCGTTCTACGGAGGGGGAAACAACACCAAAACAAAGAAGAACAATCAACCATGGCATCGATGCAATGCGCAATATGTATGCATGAGCAAATTAATGCACTGAAATAAAGCCCTAAACATTCTCGATGAGTTGCTAGGGTTCGTATGTCAGTTATGCAATTTTACTGAAATTATCCCGAAATAGACACCGGAGGGGCAGTTCGGACGATTCTGAAAGTGAGTACAATTTTAATTGCTCAAATGGGTTTGAAAACATCATAAACAGGTTGCACTTGTCATTTTGAGAATTTTGGTATATAACTTTTATTTTTCTAAATCTTAGTGAATAAAAACTTATTTTCTATTTTTAAATGAAATAACAACATTAAAATAAATGGCCAAAATTCAACTTTGTCAAACATATGTGAAAATGACATATTTGGGTAGATTACATTTTTCTGATCATTTTGATACCTCACTTTTATTTTTCTGAGATATAAAACAAAAGTTATTAATTAAACAATTTTATTCATTTTTCTGGAATTACTAAAAAAAGAGATTATGACGTCACTGTGACGTCATCCTTGCATCATCCAGGGAAGATCTTCTCTGTTGATCAAGCAAACGGTCGATCCTTAGCAAATTGATTGAAACAAAATACACCACCTCGGAGAGGAACTCGAGGGGAGTTGAGGGGTACCGGCAGTTGACCATTTGGTCGCCGGAATACTCGCCAGCGACGAGGTCCGACGTCGGCCGACGGTGGCCCTCGAGGACAACAAGCTAGAGGAAGAGAGGGAGCACGAGGAGGGCACCGGGATGTGCAGCATCTCACCATGAAGAGTATGGTGTGGTCGGGGAGGCCTTGGGTGATCGGGCGGCGACGAATCGGTGGCCGCATCTCCCGCCGGCCGTGGGGAAGATGAGGATGGCGCGGCCGACTCCGGCAAGTTCCGCTTGACTAACTCCGCGGGGAGTACAAGGAGGCGACGACAGTGAGGATAGGCTGCTCTTCGGAGCACGGGAGCGGCTAGAACGGCGGTGCTCGCCGGCGTGTGTCAACGTGAGGCTAGGGTTTGTGTTCGGCCGGTTACAGAGAGCGAGAGGGAGGGCAGTGCAGCGAGCAGGAGGAGGGAAAGGAGGGCACAGAGCTCTCCTGGTGGAGTCACCCGCGCAGGGGGGAGGTGGTAGCATCACGTGGCGCCGACGGCCACGGAGCTGCTCCTACTGGCAGGAGGTAGAAGACAAGGTGAAACTTGCGAAAACCCCCTGCAGCTTCTGGAATTAGCAACGAGGTCCTTTTTTTATTTGAAAACAGAACATAAACAGAAGTTTTGGGGACCCTTTTGCAAACAGAAAATTTGGCAAAAATAATATTTGGAAAGCTTGTAAAATTTCCAACCTTGCCATGTTTTTCTTTGGTGAAATTGAATTATTTTCCAATACAAGATTTTGGAAACCAAAATAAGTACTATTTGTGGGATTTTCTCAAACCATTTGAATTCACAATTTAAATTGGTTGAAACATGGTTTAAATTTTTGATTCATGCATGTATGAGATGAACACAACACCACACACTTTTGTTAGCAAAAATTGGGATGTTACAAATCTACCCCCCTTACAAGAATCTCGTTCCGAGATTCCCGAAGGAGAAAGAAAGAAGGAACACCTTGAATGGTGTTCTCGAACCTTACGGTTCTCTTCTTGAAGAGGTTGATCCGTATCATCTTCAAGTATTAAACGGATACACCTTAGGTAAGAGGGAAACTCTTAGGAAATGATCTTCACGAAGATCGAGTATCTCATGGCTAAATCATGCCAGGGATGTTCGTAGAGAACGTTTGAGTTAACAGGCATGAAACACATCAAGGTAACGGAGGGAACATAAGAAGGTTTCAAATTTGCGGACGATTGGTTTTGAAAGGATTTAGAATATGAGCTTTGCATAAGACTTTAAATCCTTTTGGAAAAGAAAGGTTGAGCAACTTATGACATCGAGGTTTCTTCGAGGTAGAATACCAAGATGGGAAGGATTGTCTTGAACATCACAATGTAATATCCGTAGACAAGGGAAGACACGAGAAAACACTGTAATCGTGCATCAGAGGGAATTTGATACATGATCATGTTCACTCCTCAGAGTGGACACGGAAGATAACGGAACTTTCATTTCGTCAAAGTGTCGCACCCTGATTTCTAGGGGATACTCACCGTACGAACTGGATAGCAGATGCTTGGATTATGGGGCATAACTGCTCCCACGTCCCAGCTTCCTGGTAGGCCTGCGCTTATGCGCGACAACACAAGCCCTGCTATTCCATCGTCGATGTAAACTATCCACTAGAGATCAAAGGCACTTCCGTCGACGTACTTCAAACCATACACACATGGTACGTCAACGGCGTTGAACAACTGATATCACAACAGATCTCTACGACACAAAAGATTGAAATAAGCTGCAAATGGCTCTCATTAGAGCAGAGATAGCAAATACAATCATTCAGAGGGCACATGCCCCAACAATACATCATTACAATACAGCGGAAGCATTCAACATGTCTGAGTACAGACAAGAACCAAATAGGCCTAAGAGGCCGGAAACAAACAGACGGAGCCCATCCACGAAGTCTCGGATCCTGCCCGGGTCCGCTATCTACTCGTCAGCAGTCTCGTCATACTCCACGTAGCCACCATGTAGATCCTCGGAAACGTCGTCTGCGGAAACCACAGCCCCAAAGGGGTCAGTACATAAACGTACTGGCAAGCAAGACTCACAATTCACCAAAGTGTAACCCGTCAACACCAAGCACAGATGCCTTGGGTTCAACGGAAGGGAGGGGATATAGAAGATGCTGCAACTGGCTGCTCTAAACAACTACAGAGTTTCTACCACTTCCGGCTAACAGAAAGGAGATAAGATCGAGGATTGTAACCCACTGAAAGATAACTTCAAACAAACCCATCCTGGATCTCGCCCCTTATCCAAAGAAGCAATCCGAGGATAACTCACACAGTTGTATTAAAGGTGAATCAAGTTATTGTGTCATCAACCTATTACTAGTCAAGTTATTAATCATTGGATGTAACATGTTTGATCATTATGTTTAAGTTGTCCTGAGTACTTGTTAGCCAGTACTTTCACCAAGTAATCCATAACCGCGGAAAACATGGCTTCTCGAGAAGATTATCCCTGCAGGGTTGCACCAATTTGGCCGTACACGCAAGAATATCCCGCCAGACGGGAATCAAACCCACCAAGCGAGGTACTCTACACAACCAACCATTCTTCGCATCAAGCCCAAAGCACCTTGGGCGCACGGCTAATCGAGCCCAGAAGAAAATGGACCCTCATAGCACTCTAAGAACGTGTCCCCCAATATGCCGACTACGAAAGTTCCACCCTGGCCTGGGCTCGCAAAAACATGCATGCGGCAAATGGAAAACACGAACTAAATGAGGCGATTTGGACGAGATGCGAATCAGGTCAAGTTGAGGGGGGCGCCTATACTCGCTTCCCACATGCGGGTAGTGCGCTCATCATGGATCAGTAGACAAGACCCTTTTCCTATTAGGGTCGACACTAGCAGGCCTCAAAACCACACAGGGCCTCCTGCCGGTGCCTTATCATGAAATTTATTATTAACGGCAACATTAGCATGATTGATTGATTAAACATCGAGCCCCCAGAACATAATAAAATATAGTAACAGAAGGTAACGGGTAACAGACTCGAGCAAAACAACCTAAGCATGCTAGTAAGACACTGGCTCAATCAACAGGGTTGTAGGAGTGGTGGTGAGGCAATATCAGGGTTAAGGGATTCATGTGATAGGTTCGTAACAGAAACAACTACTACTAGGGCTAGCAGAAAAGAACAAAGGAAAGTATCGGTAACCAATGTTGAAAGGAACACAGTGGTTCATGTGAGTGATAACTTGCCTGCAAAACCCAGTAGCCTGGTACTGAGCTAAATCTTTAGAAGGGATGTCGTAAGGATCGTCGGTCTCAACGTCGTCGTTTATCCGAGAAGAAGCAAACAAACATTGCAGAAAGGTAAACAATCAATATAATGGCATAGGTGCACAAACATGGGATGATGCATGTCATGTTAATAGATGCATCAGAATAAACTACTTGACAAGATAACACAATTTAATTGGACCCATATGCAATTGGATTGCATATGGAAAAGATCCATTGAAATAAGTGGAAACAAATGATTTACAATTAATTATTATGTGAGAGTTGTTAGCATGATGCATGCATGATGATAACAACAAAATAACAACAAATAACAATGATAGATGCAAGTGAAAAAGGATTGGAACAAGTTTTGGAAATCATTGATTAAGTTTGGAAAGTTTGGTTACTTAAAACATGTCACACAAGTAATTGTTGTTTTCAACAAGTTAAAGTGTTCAAAACAAATAACAAAGTTTATATTTGAAAAGGTTATGCTTTTATGGTTTGAAAACATATTTTATATGTCCCAAAAGAATTTGTTTTGATCAAGTTATAAATTTAGCAATATTAAATGATTTAAACAAGGTTTAAATCATTTAACCAATTTTAATTATTCAAAACATGAAACAAATTTTATATTTGAAAAGGTGGTTTAATTTTTCATGGAAAACATATTTCATTTGTTGAAATTGGATTTAAAATGAGCAAGTTATTATTTTGGCAATTTTAAATGCAATAATTAAGAAACAGTTGTTTTCAGCAATTTAAATTATTCAAAACAGCAAACAAAATTTATATTTGAAAAGAACATCAAGTTTTAGTTGGATTACATGTTTCAAATATTGAAATTGGAATTAGGATGAATTTATTATGACTTAACAATATTAAACAAGTTTTAATTGAATTTAAAACAAGTTTGAATATTATTTGAATTTTATTTGTTCAAATCATAAATTCAAATGCACATTTGAAAAGTTCACACTTTGGTGGTTTGAAAACATATTTTGCATGTTCAAAATATTTTATATTAAGCAAGTTATGATTTTAGCAATTTTAATTGGATTAAACAAGTATTAAATTATTTAGGCAATTTAAATTATTCAAACGAGGAAACAAAAATTATATTTGAAAAGGTTATGCAAAATGGTATGGAAAACATATTTTATTTGCATTTATTGGATTAATAAATAGTTAGTTATTGATTTTATAAACTAGCATTTGAATTATTTAAGTTTGAATTTTAAATACATTTGGAATTGTCATAACAGTACACAAATAGGTTATTTGGAAAGATTAGGAAATTTAGAACAGAAAACATATACAACTTTTATTTTTTAGAGTTATATATTAAAAGATATTAAAGATTTAGTTTTTGGGTGTAAATCTGTTATTTAAATGAATTAGGGAAAAAAAAACAGAACGTGTTAAACTTTTGGTTACCGCACTGGAGCCTACCCCAGACACTGCCAGGGGGGCCCAGGGCACTGTGTGCGTGCGTGGCAAATAGGATGTATGACGGGTGGGGCCGAGTGGTCAGTGCGGAAGGAAAGAAGTAAAATAGGTGTTTTATGCGCAGCGAGGGGATCGAACCCTCGTCTGCCGCGAGCGCGCGCGAGGCCCGTGCCAGTGCGGCTAGGAACTGCTGCTTGTCAGTAGGAGGGACTCAGGGAGGATATGCTGCAGTTGCGGCTAACTGAAACTCGAACAGAAAACAAAGTGCAGGTTTCTGTCGTTGGGTTCAGAGAAGTACCGCGGCTGCTGGCGATCCACGCGCGTTTGGTGCGGTCTTGAGGGGTCGGGAGAGTCAGCGAGGCGTGCTGGGACTGGGAGACGACCATCCCATCCTGGTGCGGTGCACGATTGAACAACAGGGTACACAACCCCCTGGAGCTGGAGCTTCGCTGCAACATGAACATGGCGGACCGAGCATGGTTCAGAACTCCACGTCGACAGAGAGCAGGTGAAAGAGATGGGAGATGGCCGGAATTGGAAGAGGAGACCACCTTGGGGGTTTTGTCGAGGTTGGTCCAGCTCGAGGTCGAACAGAGGCGGTGAATTCCGGCGGTGATCTGACGGCGACGGCTCGGTGGTGCAAGGTTCAGAAACGGAGAGAGCTCCAGCAGCTAGACGAAGGGGAGAGGGGGTTTGGCGGCGCAGGAGGATGGGACTAGGGTTAGGGCAGGCTAGGGAGGGCCCTAGGGCTACTTGTAGGGTGCTAGGGTGGCGGATCGCCGTCGAGATGGTACCGTGCTGCCGTGGAGGCACGGATGGCACGACGTACTGCTTGAAGACGAGGAAAGATCAGGGAAAAAAAATGAACCGGTACGTGACTGGGGTATTGGGCTGGGCTGCGCATGGAAAAAGTGAGGAGGAGGGAAGGAGAAATGGGCTGGGCCAGGAGAGGTTTATCTGCTGTGCGTTTTCTTCCCTTTTCCCATTTTTATTTCTCTGTTTTTTTTGTAGGGTTTGGGTTTTAGAAGAAAAACATAGCTTTTAGCTTAATAAAAATTCTAGAAAATTAGGTTATGCTTGTTAGCTCAAAAGCAAACAGATGCCAACTTCTATTGTCAAAAGTTTGAATTTTTATTTGGTATTTGTATTTCAACCCACTTTGAATGAATTTTCATATTAATTAAACCTTATGAAATAAAAGCATTTTGATAGGGTAGCCCCTATGAATTAAAAGATTAAAATTAGTTGATTGAATTGATAATGTTTATAAATTGGTTATAACTCAACTTGGGTGCTGTTTGGATGAATTTGATTTGAAATTGGAATATTTTGTTAATTTAATATAGAAACAACCACTTAATAGGGTGAACCCTATTTTTAGTTGGATTAGAAACATTGGAATGGTTTGATATTTGACAATTTCCAAATGAGGTGTTGAGGATGACTTTGCTTTGAATTTGAAAACCAATTTGGAATTAATTAATTGAAATAAAAGCACCATTTTATTAGTGGATCAACATGGACTAAAATGGAACAATTTGGTTGTTTTCACTTGTTATTTTTATTCCAAAAGTTGTAACAGAACAAGTATGAAAACAAAGCAGTTGAAATTGTTTGATTTTCCTTATGAAAACAAAGAATAACAGATGCAAAACAAAAGAAACAAATGCAACAATATGATGACATGATGCAATACCTTAAATAAACATGCAAAAAACATTCTAAGGGGATGGTTTTCATACTTGGGCTGTTACACAAAGTTTGTCGAAAACTTTGTCAAAGATCGGGATATTACTTCACGACAGAAGAGGAGTAACCAAAATAATTTGGAACACCATAATGAAGGAGGAATTCTTGGTCACACCAGAAGGCTGGTTAACCAACGAGGATTGAAACACCAGAAGGTATATGGAAGCTCTTTCCTATGGTGAACTTGAAGTAGCAATACGTTTAGCACATGGTCAAGATTCCATGGCTGAAGTAACTGACAAATTCACACAATGTGTGAGATGAACGGAACTTCAAGTACAAACAACTTGAAAAAGGGAACTGATAAATGGTGGTTACGAAACACCACGAGATGTTTTCATGATGAAGTTGTTTCCACCAGAACAAAGGTTTTGGAGGTTCAACGAAGAAATGTTGAGAAGATCAACTTCCAACTTATCCTTGATGTTCTAAATACCGACAACAGGCTCACGACAAGCCTTCTATAGGTCATCAAGTGAACGTAAAACTCCGGTTTGGAAGAACGGTGAGAAAAACTTGTTGAGAACGAGCCACACAAGAATTCTCACGGAGAGTGGTTGTTCTTACGGATTCAAAGAAATATGACATTAGGCCTTCTGGCTAATTGTGTCAACCACAACATCAACCATGCCAGATCTTGAAAAGACCTAGTTCAATACTCTTGAGGAAACACCAACCATCGTTGCTGCTTGAGATTCAGCTCTGGTTAGTGGGTTGATAACTCAGAATCGATATATATGCTCGAAGAGGTTGCACCAATTACCAACGAGATACATTTACTGGATTCTCAAGATATGGAGTACGATGTCAAGCTCGAGAAGATGAGCGAGATTGCAGAACTCATGTATTAGCAACTTGTGGAAGATGGTTGCACCTACATGGATTACTTGCAACAAAACACATCGGAGTCCTTGTTGGGAAGATGATAACAAAGATCACCAAGATCTTGGACTTCTTCTCTCAAGGAAAATCAGTCAGTGGCTTAGCGTGGATTCAAACTTCATTAAGTGAATGGAGGTAAAAACCAACCATCTCAAGAATACTCCACACATGCATGACCGACTTGGAATTATTCCCGAGGGAACGGAAAACTTTACTCGAATCCATGGCGACAACTTTCACCATAAGTACATGGACTGGAGTAAGTTACTTTGAACACCCAGAAGACAACTTCGTGATGACACAAAGATGGTTCTCGAAAGTTTCCAACATTAGTGCCAATTGTTCAACATGAACCTCTTGCAACTTGGAGAAAACAATAATGTCGTAGACGGGATCAACAACATCTTTATCAATACACTCCAAGATGAGGGATTCATATAATTTATGAACAAGGCAAAACATTGGTCTGACCAAAGGACATGAAGGTGTACTCGGGAGAACACCATGAGTGAAAACACCGTCAAGATAGTCCTTGAATCTGAGCTTGATCTTACGATATCCCAAATCAAACCAAGGTTGGAATGATAGCATGTCCACGAAGGAGATACTATTTAGCTTCAACACAAAGGAAACTAGACATTCCTTAGCAAAGGATCAAGTTGGGATGAGTTTGTGTCTTTCAACTCTCCAAGTTGTTGTTTAAACTCAACCAACTAGTCCAGGGTATCCAGCCAGGTTTCTTGGAGGAAGGAGGGGTTCAAAGTACCCCTTGTTTAGACATCACGGTCAGGTGACAAACCTGGTGATACTTCTAGAAAGACAACCAGAATATCACAACCTACCGATATGTCTCGGAGTTTGGAAGGAAACTTGCTTGTCAAAGCAACCTATATGATCATGAGAGCTTCAGTATGAACCTAACTCTCTGACCAAGAACGTGCACCGGAATGAACGGATTTGGTAACACAGTCTACTTCAAATAGAGGCTGGGTGACCAGTAGTGCTAAGAAGGATACAGATGTTTTCTTAGATTTTTAAAGCAATAAGCAGTAAAAAAAATGAGCACTGATCTTCTTATAAGTATCTGAAAAATCGCAATACTGAATTACTAAAATAGAGAGTGAAGCATTAGTACACGTGCTAAGCTATATTACTGCTACCCTTTGCTTACCTCCATGCTTCATTGCTACTGAATTGAACTGATATTGCTTATACAACTTAACCATAAAAATCTAGAACAACCCATGTAGCTAAGCCATGCCATGGGATCATCATAAATTGACGCACATATCAACCACAACAGCTAACACTAACCAAAGGAGGGACAGATAAATATGGTAGTACAATCATATGCAATCGGTGGAGTTGTACCTGAAAAACTCCACTTGGAACAGGGCTTACATACTGAATAAAGCTCAGGTGTTGGCCGTTGTCAGCTGCTTGTAGTTCATGACTTAATCACGAGCCAAATAGAGCCAGAGATTTACCTCCACAAGCATAAGTGTTCTTGAGCATTTTCTGAAATTCCAACACTCGAGCCACCATTACAAAACAAAAGCACTCACAATCCCATGAGCTCATCATCTCTCAAGCATACGGGTTCGTCAAGCGGAACGATTGAGCGCTCAGTCGGCAGAGCCAAGGATCTGCGACAAGGAAGTGTGGCAGTCAAGTTGGGCCGGAGAAGTAGCCGGCGCCGGGATAGAGAAGCAGCGACGGACGCGTCGAGTGGCAGCCACATGGGGCGGGCTGGCGAGCTGGTGAGCTTCCCCTCTTCCATTAAAACATGTCTCGGCCGGGGAGGCTACCGGCAGCGTGGGGGTGGCAGTCGGAGTAATTCTGCAGAGATGACGGACATATTCGATTCAGGCAGATGTGGATGGCCTGTGTTCATCTGCGGTGTGGAGTCTTTGGCGCCGCGACGAGCACCATAGCTGCGACATGTCATCCACCTCCATAATGGCGACGGCAGGGGCGCTTCGCTGCAGCAATGGAGGTGGCATGGCTCCCCGACCTCGTCTCAGATGGCGCTTCAGAGATTCAGACACGAGAGGAGGAGGCGCAGGGGGAGTCGAGAGGGCGTAGCGGCGACCGTGTTCCTGAATGGCGCCAGCGCAGAAGGATAGAATATGCAGGGCAGCGGCCCTCTTGCCAGAGCCGGCGCTGGCGAGCTTGTGGTGGCCGGAGCCCGATGGTGGTCGGGTGGGGGAGCTCGCCCCTTCCCCAATACGTGGACAGTCCACACATTGGTGTGGCCGCTGATGGCAGGAAGACAACCCTCTTGACGGAACCCATGTTGGCGTAGGCCTCGTCCTCCTCGGCGGCGGCTCGGGGTGGAGTCGGAGATCTTGCCGCAAGTTGCTGGGTTTGGCTCGATGCGGGTGAAGCAGGAGGCCTGCGTGGTGCGGGAGGACAGACGATGATGTGAATTTCTATTTGACTTATCGGTGGCAACACAGTAATACGTGGTTTAGAGGGAGGGCAATTAGGTAAATTTATGTTGGACGAAAATTTTGGCAGAAACCTTAATGTCTTTATTATTAGGTAAAGAGGTAAAGATCTCGAAACAGGCTTTCGCCCCGCTTTATAAATAAAGCCCAACGGCCGAACAGATACAAGGTGATGAGGGAACCTCTTACAAGCAGAACAAGGATAGAAAAAAGGAAAAGCACGAAGGATAACCAAACTGGCCACTGAGAACCCGGACAGAACCCGACGAACGAGGCTCCACAGCGACGCCCCCAGGAGGCTAATGACGTAGACCATCACCGCCGCCGAGACCGAGATGGTCAAGAGTTTTCACCCGGAGCACAAGCACGGCAAAGGTCTCCACAATAGCGCCCCCAAGAGGGTAACGATACCCGCAGGCACCGCCGCCATTGGCGCCAAAGCGCAGAGCTTTCGCTCGGAAAACGCTTCACACACACTTCGCACAGACGGACCGCCCAAAGGACTCGAGAAAGGTCTCCCGACAACGAACTGGGAGAAGCTGCCACCAACTCCAGGAACCCCGCTGCTCGCTCCACGCCACCCACATGACCGAAGAGCAAGGCCATCACCACCGCCACATCGCCTGCCGTAGAAACGACCGTGCAGTCCACCTTTCAGGGTCGCCGCCCCGGCATCCACAACCTTGCGCCACATTGTCAACAACCGATCAGCGCGGGAACAACATGTCGGCTGAGATAGAACGACGACGACATTGGGCCCGCGAGGTCGGCAACCGCAACCGATAGAAGGAGAACTTCCTTCGCCGCCATAGGCAGCCACCGACCGGATGCGGCAGCAGGGCCTGTCAAGCCCGGATAAGCCCGACTAGCCCAGGAGGGCCTGTCATGCCCAAATCAGGCCCGACAATCCCCGCCGCCACGCTGCAGTCTCGAGGTCACTGTTGCCGACTTGCAGATCGGGTCGGCCACACCGCCCAGCACCCTCCACCGCCGTACCTCTGCCTCCGCACCGCCACCATTCAACCACCGCCAGCCCCGTCGACGAACACCACGCCAAGGTCAGCCTCCCGCTGCCGATCCACACCACGCCAAGGTCCGCCTCCCGCTGCCGAATCACACCACGCCAAGGTCAGCCTCCGCTGCCGAACCACCAGCATGACAAGGCAGGAGCGCAATTATAAATCCCTGTTTTCTACTTCCAAATGGTTATATTGAGGACCCAATTTTTTTTAGTTTCGCACTGGGCCTCTCTTTTCTTGGGTACGGCCCTGAGAAGTTCAGAAGAGGAAGTAGGCCGCAAGGGGAGCCAGAGGGGGCCACCAGGGGCCCACACCATGGGGTGGCGCGCCCCCTCGCTGCACCGCCTGGTGGTGTGGTGTCGAGACATCGTAGTATAGTTCATATATGGGTGTGTCTTGAGCCTACTGGTAGAACCGTGGGGGGGAACGTGGAAGTACTGTAACGAGAACGCTGAGTTTACCTAGGTTTGGTACGACGCAACTAGGCGGCGTTCCTACTTCTGCAATCTCACTAAATCAGTGCTGAAGCCTCAAGTATACAAAGTAGAATGTGAGTATGGTTTCGCTAACTCGGCGAGTATCAACTTCTCGGCGAGTTGGATTCTAGCTAAGATTCGATTGTGTTCTTGCTCCCGTCCGACTTTATATAGATAGTCGTACTAGGGCTTAGAGAAAGGAAACCTAGAAGACTACAGAAGGTATCTAACTTGGAAAGTAAGGAATCCTTCTTCTCCTCCAAGCCGCACCACGTTGGGCCGTGGTCCGGGTTCTTCTAGAATCCGGATTCTTGCGCGTGAGCTTACTGGGCCGCCCAATGGACTATGATCCATTACCTATGGGCCACCCTGGTAATCCGGCTCTTTAGGCCAATGTCGGACATACCCCTATCGGCATATATCCAACAGTAGACCCCAAGAAGGATTAAGACTTCATTCTGTCGCTCTTCCTGTATTGGCTTTTTCAAAATTGTCGGCGTTTTGTCTTGATTCATCTTTCACCAAAATCTCTTGACCCAAAACTCGGATTTTACCGAAATTCTATTTTTCTTCCACGAGCATTCGCGGAGAAGGAACCTTGTGACGTCAGCGATGAAATCCTGCTGATGTCACGGACGTTTGGGTTCAGTCAAAACCTGAAACCATATCCTCTGACAGATTCCCTCGCGGGAAACGAGGAGATAGCAATAATCACCTCGTCCCCTCATTTCCCGGAATTTACGGGTGTTACACGCGTCATGAATCCAACGGCTAAAAGAGTCGTTGGAGCTAATCTCCATGCGTTTCTGGCTATAAATAGCCGTCTCGGGGGCTCCGTTCTTCTCTGCTTCTTCCTTCTTCCTCGAGCACACAGAGCACCAGCCTTGACGCTCCGATGTCGTTCCAGAGAACGCAGAAACCCGAGCCCCCGAGCTCTTCTCCAGAAAGATCATTGGAGGATCCAACTCGCGACCGTGCCGCCAATAAATGGTCGTCAGAGATTCTCCCCGCGCCTCCAATTTGGCGAGTGCCGCCGGGGAGATCGAGGATATCATCAACGACTTAGACCCTCTCCTCGCCTCTCCCCCCCCCACACCGCTACAACCGCGCCGGCGGGAGCCACCAGTGAGCCGGCGGGCGGGGATCTACCTCCCGCAGCCGGAAACACGCCACTGCCATCGACTAATCCTCCTCCTCCTCCTCCATTCCCCGAGCCTATGGAGGAGGAAAATACTTCTCGCAGCGGCGAGGACGTCGCCGCTTCCGCCACTGCCGGAGGTGAGGACGAAAGGGAGGAAAATGTCAGCAATTGGAGCCACTGCAATGTGGTTCCAACCCTTCTCCCGGGAATGGAGAAGGACATATTCGTGCTCAAGGACAAGTGGAGAGTGGGCGAGGACGATTTCGAGCCGTCTCTGCAACCCGGCGAACACGTTCTGCTGGCTTCTCATATCAACAGAGCTATGGGATTCCCACCTTCCGTGTTATTCTGCCAAGTCCAAGATCACTATAAGATCCAACCACACAATATGCCCCAAACTCTATCCTATACTTAGCCGGATTCCAGGCCCTCTCTGAGGGTTATCTAGGGATAGAACCCCGCCTGGATTTCTTCCAGTACTGTTTTAGTGTTAAACGCAACCCCTCAGAGGACGCACTTCCGACTTGCGGGAAAATCTCTTTCACCCTTCGTAGGTTTAGGAAGGATTGGTTCCCCAAGATCAAAACATCCGAGTCCATCAAATTTTGGACGGGCTCGTTCTTTTATCACGCGGATGTTCCGTTTCCTGGAAAGGAAATGGGCATTCCGCCTTTTGTCAATTCCGTGGCCACGCCCCAAGACAATTGGGCGTTGGACGCGGTCCAGGTTCTGCCTCTAGACCTGATGAGAAACAAGAGACGAATTGCGAAACTCGTCTCTTCCACTCCTCCGCTAACCGGCATGGATACAATCATCTGCTGGTTCGGAAGGCGGATTCAGCCCCTCGCTTATCGCGGAAAACGGCTCATGTGTGAATACATGAGCCCAGACAACGCAATGAGGGCAACGAAAGGCGCTTTGAACAAGAAGGAGTTCAAAAAACGCGTGAACCAACTTGTCTCAACTCGTGATCAATACGAGGAGAGTCGGGAAATGTATCACTCGAGGAATCTTGCTCCCAAGGTAAGTTTTTGACATTTGGGAAATTTCTTGAGTTCCATTTATTTCTCGGAAGTTTATACTAATCCGGATTTGGTTTGTATCTTTTTGAGCTCCTTGAACTTGCTGAAAGCGAGCTTGCATCTGATGATGAGTTGGCTACGCTACGAGACAACTTCCACTCTAGAGGGCGGAAGTGCAAGAAGCCATCCGCCACCGAGGAAGACATCGATCTTGACGGCGTGGCCGTTGCCACTTCCAGGTAAAAACCCGGGTTTTTCAATTGTATGCTTTTTGTTGCTGATGTCTACGCACACTTCTATTCTTGTAGACAGTGTTGGGCCTCCAAGTGCAGAGGTTTGTAGAACAGCAGCAAGTTTCCCTTAAGTGGATCACCCAAGGTTTATCAAACTCAGGGAGGTAGAGGTCAAAGATATCCCTCTCAAGCAACCCTGCAATTAAGATACAAGAAGTCTCTTGTGTCCCCAACACACCCAATATACTTGTCAGGTATATAGGTGCACTATTTCTGCGAAGAGATAGTGAAATGCGATTAATATGGATGGTTATAAGTAATAATAGCAATCTGAAATAAATATGGCAGCAAGCAACATGTAGCAGAACAGGCGGAAAACGGTGTTTCAATGCTTGGAAACAAGGCCTGGGGATCCTACTTTCACTAGTGGACACTCTCAACAATGATCACATAATTGAATAACTAAATATCTTCTCTTCACTATGCTACTCTTAACCCTCTCTGGTTGGATAACGAACACTAATCATTGCGTAGGGATGCAAAAAGCATTCCTTAAAGTAAGCATTCCCATGTCTAGTTAATCCCATGCTGTCACTATGAGCGCCCTAGAACGTACTAGACATACACCACAATTCGTAGAGGAGACACACACGATGTGCATACTGTCACCTTCACACCGCGGGACAAGGTGACTCCAAAGTTCATATTAATAAACACTTGAGTAGCACAAGATGAAGAGTAACATATACTTATTCAACTAGATTACAAAGCTCATGATCACATATAGATCACACCATGGGAGAGAGAGATGAACCACATAGATACCGGTAGAGCCATCAGCCTCGGGGGAGAACTACTCCCTCCTCATCATAGGAGACAGCAACGGCGATGGAGATGGCACTGGAGTCGATGGAGATGGCTTCTGGGGGCACTTCCCCGTCCCGGCAGGGTACCAGAACAGAGATCTGTCCCTCGAAACTTGTCGGCGGCGGCGGCGGAGCTACGGATGTATTTTGTGGAAAAGTCGATTCTTTTAGGATTTTCCCTCGGGGGAGTAAATATAGGAGAAAGGGCGATGCCGGGGGGTGGCCAGGGGGCCCAAACCACCAGGTGGCGCCACCAGGGGGACCCATGCCACCCTATGGTGTGGCCACCCTGTGGCCCCCTGGTTTCTGGATGCTTCCGGGATCATTAAAACTTCCGGGCTTCGAATTTTCCAATTTCGAGAATATTTCCAGAACAACTTTTCTGAAACCAAAACTACAGAAAACAGGGAATTGACACTTGGCATCTTGTTAATAGGTTAGTCCCGGAAAACGTGTAAAAATGTTATAAAGAAGGGAGAAAAGATGTAACAATTGGCATAATATCAACATGGAACATCATAAATTATAGATACGTTGGAGACGTATCAAACATCCCCAAGCTTAGTTCCGACTCGTCCTCGAGTAGGTAAACGATAAAACAAAATAATTTCCGAGGTGACATGCTACCACACAATCTTGATCATAATATGTAAAGTAGAGCATGTAAACTAGGATCAAATGAACTAAAGTTGTGATCTATATTTGATATCAACAAGTAATGCATAAACAGATAAGAAAGAAGTAAAAAAATTAATGAATCAATACTAAAAGACTATCAACCGTGCAAAGTTTATTAGAGATGACTCAAGCTTTCAAGGACAACAATATCATGCACGTCAAACGATCTTCACAACCCCTGTTAGGATCAAGAAAAGATTTCCACACAATGCAATGCTTGAATCTTAAACTATTTACGCACTAAAAACAAGCAAGTGTTCTGCGTTGGTCCCTGGCACCGGGATGTTATGGCAAATAGAACATTATGGGAGGGTTTGGAAGGTCAATGGAAGAAAGGCTCCTAAAGCTGAAAGTGGTCATTAGACAAGAGAAAGTCTTACAACCGAAGCTATGCAAGGAGAAGGTATTGCCACACAACGGATGCCAATAGAGCTATAAGTGTATGAAAACTATCCAATGGAACTAGTGGGGGTGCATTCAACTTGCTTTGTCACGAAGACCTAGAGCTCATTTGAGGAGGCTCATCATTGGAATATACAAGCCAAGTTCTATAATGTAAAGTTCCCCACATAGTTATGAATGAATGATAATATGAAAACTCTCTCCAAACTGAAGTATTGGTGCTAAACATAAATCAGAAGTGTCGTATAAAGGATAGTGATGCTCCCCTCTCTCTTTATTCTCACTTTGGCCCTTTCATTCTTTTTTCATTTTGGGATTTTTCATTTTTTTATTTTTTATTTTATATATGGTAGGGGCAATATCCTATATTACAATGAATCATCACAATTTTAGTACTCATAACTCATAATGGAATATCTCTGATGTATCCAACTGCATGCTCCTGCCAGTGTAGCAGTATGCATAAATAACCATGAAGCTCATCATCAAGTAACATAATGGAGGTGGATGTTGTGCATCAATATATCTCGGAATGGATATGGAAAAGCCATGATAGGTAGGTATTGTGGCTGTTTTGAGGAAGAATATATGGGCTTATGTGTAAGAGAACAAAGTCCTCCCACGGGATTTGGATGCACTGGCGAAGTTTGCACCAACTCTAAATATGAGAAAGGTCAATGCACAGTACCGAAGAGGCTAGCAAATATGGATGTGGAAGTGCCAGGAACCTCAACATAGACTCACGAGTTAAAAGATTACAACATGAAAATCTTCTTACAAGGCACAATGCAAATCACTCCAAGAGGGTCTGTGGCAGTGACAAGTCACTGTTAGCTACCCCGACCGTAGCGCGTAACAAAAGGTCGATCGAAAATGTATCACTCGCAGCAATCATATAACATTGTTTCTATCAGCTGGTAATTTAAGTGTGGACAGATTCAAGTTTCTTAGACCAACCATTAAAAGTTTCTACTTACTAGTCCTTCCCTTTTATCCATTAAGTAAATTAATATCTCAAAACAACAGCAATGATTCAAGTGAAGTAGTTTAGTGATCTACAAGACCATGCAATCTTTTCCACTATACCAACTATCACAATAGCATTCCTATTTCCAATAAAACACGCATATGAGAACCACCTAACTACAAAAGCTAACAGCTCTGAACAAAGGATTCATACAAAACAAGATCTGGAAGCACTAAAATATCTAAGCATGAATACTCAACAAATATAAGTGAAGCACAAGAGTATTCTAACGAAAAAGCGGAGAGTGTCTCTCTCCCGCACAAGTATGATAGGATCCAAATATTTATTACAGCCAAGAAAACCAAACAAACTAAGAATAAAAATAAAATACGCTCCAAGTAAATCACATAAGATTTGACTGAATAAAAATATAGTTTCACTAGAAGTGACCTGATAATTTGTCAATGGAGAAGGGGATGTCTTGGGCATCCCCAAACTTAGACTCTTGAGTATTCTTGGAATTTTCTGGGATGTACCACCGGGGCATCCCCAAGCTTAGGCTTTTCACTCTTCTTGATCACATCATATCATCCTCTTCTCTTGACCCTTGAAAACTTCCTTCACACCAAACTTTTCACAATCTTCATTAGCAACGTTAGTGCAATCGAAATAATAAATTCACATGGTTTAGTTTAAACACAAGCCTAACACTCATAAACACATTATCTACGGTCACAACTTATTTTAAAACTTGTTTTCTCAAAAGAACACCAAAAGAAAGTGATTAAGAGGCAAATGCAATTATTGGCAGAAATCTGTCAAAACAGAACAGCAGGTAAAAATCGATTGTTTCGAAAATATTCTGTTGCTCAAATAAAAAAGTGTTCAACTAAGAAAAGTTGCGTATATAACCCCGGATTACGCACAAAAAAACTCAGATCATTTTGAATTTTTTGTGACTTTATACGATTTTAATAGTGGACAGCAGAAATCTGTTTCCTGCGCAGAAATCCGAAATATAGTCTCAACTTTCCACTAGAGGATTTACTTGGCTCAACTAATACATGCAAATAAAGATACAAAGAAGTTGCTACAGAAGTATACAACCCCTTGACTCAAAGAAAACATAGAAAAACAATGCAAAAATAAAAACATGGGTTATCTCCCAAGAAGTGCTTTTCTTTAAAGCCTTTTAGCTAGGCATGATAATTTGAGAAGATGCTCACATGAGAAATATGAATTGAAGAAAATGAGAGTATTAATAAGCAAATGTAAAACAAATTTAAGTCTAAACCACTTCGTATGAAAAATAATCTTGTAAAAAAACAAGTCAATAAAGCACAAAGTGGCTAGCATAGGAAAGCAAAACAAGTGCAACTTCAAAATTTCCAACATAAAGAGGGGAAACTTAATATTATTGAGATACATAAAACCATGTTTCCCTCTCTCGTAATAACTTTCAGTAGCATCATGAATAAAATTAACAATATAAATATCACAAGCAACAGTCTTATCACGAGCCACATGCATAAAAGAATTAATACTGTCCACGTAAGCATAGTCATTCTTATTAATAGTAGTGGGAGAAAATTCAACAAAATAGCTATCATTATTATTCTCATCACCATAGTCGTTAAATATAGGAGGCATATTGTAATTATAATTAATTTTTTCCTCAATAGTAGGTGGACTGAAAATACCATATTCATCATTGTAAACAGGTGGAACTAGAATACCACAATCATTATAATCATCATATATTGGAGGCAAGGTATCATCAAAGAAATTTTCCTCCTCAAAACTTGGGGGACTAAAAATATCATATTCATCAAAACTAGCTTCCCCAAGCTTAGAATTTTCCATAGAATTAGCAATAATGGTGTTCAAATAATTCATACTAATAACATTGCTACTATCATGCAAATAAATCTCCATAGGTTTTTTAATTTTCTCTTCAAACAATTCATGTCCTAACTCAAGATAAATATTATAAAGCTCTCTCATATTTTTGTTGTTTTCCATTAATCCTAACTAGTAAAAATAAAAACAAGGAACAAGTAAAAATAAGCCTAACTAGTGAAAACAAGAAACAAAAAGATATAATTGCAGAATCTAAAGGAAATAACTCCGAGCACTCACAACCGAGGATGTGAGTACCTTTTACCTTACCTCCCCAGCAATGGCGCAAAAAAAGAGCTTGATGTCTACGCACGCTTCTATTCTTGTAGAAAATGTTGGGCCTCTAAGTGCAGAGGTTTGTAGAACAGCAACAAGTTTCCCTTAAGTGGATCACCCAAGGTTTATCGAACTCAGGGAGGTAGAGGTCAAAGATATCCCTCTCAACCAACCCTACAATTAAGATACAAGAAGTCTCTTGTGTCCCCAACACATCCAAAATACTTGTCAGGTATATAGGTGCACTAGTTCGGCGAAGAGATAGTGAAATGCGAGTAATATGGATGGTTATAAGTAATAATAGCAATCTGAAATAAATATGGAAGCAAGCAAACATGTAGCAGAATAGGCGGAAAATAGTGTTTCAATGCTTGGAAACAAGGCCTAGGGATCCTACTTTCACTAGTTAACACTCTCAACAATGATCACATAATTGAATAACTAAATATCTTCTCTTCACTATGCTACTCTTAACCCTCTCCGGTTGGACAACGAACACTAATCATTGCGTAGGGCTGCAAAAAGCATTCCTTAAAGTAAGCATTCCCATGTCTAGTTAACCCCACGCTGTCACTATGAGCGCCCTAGAAGGTACTAGACAAACACTACAATTCATAGAGGAGACACACACGATGTTCACACTATCACCTTCACATTGCGGGACAATGTGAATCCAAAGTTCATATTAATAAAACACTTGAGTAGCACAAGATGAATAGTAACATCTACTTATTCAACTAGATTACAAAGCTCATAATCACATATAGATCACACCATGGGAGAGAGAGATGAACCACATAGCTACCGGTAGAGCCCTCAGCCTCGGGGGAGAACTACTCCCTCCTCATCATAGGAGACAGCAACATCGATGGAGATGGCGGTGGAGTCGATGGAAATGGCTTCCGGGGGCACTTCCCCGTCCCGGCAGGGTGCCAGAATAGAGATTTGTCTCCCGAAACTTGTCGGCAGCGGAAACAGAGCTACAGATGTATTTTGTGGAAAAGGTCGATTCTTTTAGGGTTTTCCCTCGGGGGAGTATATAGAGCCGAAAGGGCGATGTCGGGGGGTGGCCAGGGGGCCCACACCACTAGGTGGCGCCACCAGGGGGACCCGTGCCACCCTGTGGCCCCCCTCCGGGGCTCTTCGGGACTTCTGGATGCTTCCGGGATTTCTAAGACTTCCGGGCTTCGAATTTTCCAATTCTGAGAATATTTCTACAACAACTTTTTTTAAACTAAAAACAGCAGAAAACAGGGACCTGGCACTTCGCATCTTGTTAACTAGATAATTACCCCGCACGTTGTTGCGGGAATTCTTAGAGATAAAATGATACCTTCAAATTTGTTGAAAGAATTCTCTAAGTTATAATGTTTTATCCAAATAAATTATCTCACAAAAATAAATATAACTTGGAGAAATATCCTCCGGTAGAATTGTTTAACCATGAGGGAAAATGCATTGATGCAGACATCAAGCTTGTTGTGGTGTCAGCTTGCAAAGGAGTCATCAAATACGGGAATATATACATTTATATGGACTGCAAGAAAAAAATAAGAGCCGAAGACTCAAGTAATTATGGTTGAAACAAATTGTGTATAAATAACATGAATTGTAACAGATACACCTTATACGAGCATACTGCAAGACATGCATTAGACTACCTATAAAAATTGAAGACATTGTGCTGGTAGTTGATTGAAGCCCTGCTCATGTACACTGAGAAATCACGATTTGGGTGAGAATATTTAATAATGGATGTCATAGAAAATGAATAGAATACATGAAACCATTCTAAACATGAATTGCAAGTACAGTGGGTTAATCAAAATATATGATTAAAATAATTCTTGGCGCTGCTTGTGGATAAAATATATTGCAAAGAATGAATGATGGGGCATAACATCATCAATAAAGTTAATGAGAGCAGAAAACAACATGATATGAGCAGATACATGATACAAACATATGTTGACATCACAGGATTATAGCTTCTCCCCATCTGTTGGTGCAAATATAGCAGTCTGTATCGATGACTGTAGTAGTTTGACTCTGAAAGGAAAATTCTAGATCAGCGAATATTGCAGAAGTATATCAGATATTTTTGGGCAACCAGCACAATTATTCTGTGAGTAATATGGAGCGGGATGTCAGTGAACGAATCTACTTTAAACATCAAGAACATTAGTCCTTCAAAAGGAACAGGTGGAAATCATGTAAAATTAACATTACACCTTACCACAATGCATATCTCTGTTGTTTCATCTCAATCATCTAGAGAGCCAAAGGGGAAGGGAGAAAGGAAATTACGCTGATGAAAACTCCCATAAATCTTCAGATGCCGCCAAGGTCGCCTCCGGTAGCCGATTGCAACATGCTAACTGATGAAACCAAAGAGGAAAAAAAAAGAATCGATCAGCATGGTGGCCAAAAATGGGAGGAAAATGGTAGCATGGCGAGAAAAGGAATGGGCACCGCTCAGGTGGTGGGGTATAATAAATAATTAGCAGGAGAAAGGAGAAGTTAAAACGCATTAGGAAGGCGAGAAGACACTCACGAAAAGGAAACGGTGTGGGGATTTTCTCTCGTGTATTCTTCTGCAATAAATATGACACCTATGCTATTTTTTTTGAGTTGTATTTACTTTTTTTAATGAGGTGCCAGGTTGATGAGGTGGCATGCTTGCATGTTGGATGACAGGTTGATGAGGTGGTATGCTTGCATGTTGAGAGAAATACCTTTAGTGGGTTGCTCCCATTTAGAGATTATAGATAGGTTAGTCCCGAAAAACGTGGAAAAATGCTATAAAGAAGGGAGAAAACATATAGCAATTGGCATAATATCAACATGGAACATCAGAAATTATAGATACGTTGGAGACGTATCAGTTGCATGTTCTTGTTTCTCGGAATCTCAAATCTCGGCATTTCTTGCGTTTTTCTTTTCTAGCCTTTCCCCTACTACCTTGAAAGGAAAAGGCTGGAAGAAACAGAAAGCTGCTGCCCACAGAGGAGTAAATTCGTCTCCCGTCGTTGCCCCAGACACCCCAGTGGGGGCTGGGAAAGAAAACTCGGTTGCACGTGGGATGAATATCCCCTACAGTCCAGCCAGCTCATTGCACCCGACACGGATGCAAGGTAAAGGGCGGTGCCTGAAGAACCTGGGCCATCAAACATTCCCAAGGAAGAGCCCATTCCCACCTTTGATGAAAAGTTCAAGGTAAAGCAAGAAGATTGTTTTGACGAACACGGGTATATTCATTCGTGGGCAAAAAACTCTTTGCCCGAGCTCCTTTGGTTCGTCCTTGGTCACAATCTGACCTAGTCGTTTAGAATAATTACGTGTTCTCGCCTCGCTAGGTTATACAAGACGGCATCCACCATATGGGGATTACCTTTGCGGAATACGCCAAGGAATTCTCCGAGGATCTCGCAGGTTTGCAGCGGATGAGCCAGGTATATAACTCTAGCCCCCAAGTATTAAGACAAAGTATTATTTCTTCTTTTTCCTTAATGCTTTTCTCCTTTGCTTGCTTATTTTTGACTAAACAACTTTTCCATTGTCTATTTCTCAGCAAACCGTAGAGAGCATAAATGTGGAAGTTTTCAACAATCTTACCATTAAGAACTAAGAGGTTAGATCTTTTCTTGGTATTCTTAATGATAAAGACTCGGAATTGGCCGCAGTTCAGCAGCAGCTGAAGGATACAGCAGGTAAATATCTTTCTGCAGTTTTATGAATTTCTTCTAAGTCTTTTTTTCGTGTTTTGAATTCCTCAATTTTCATTCTTTTCAGATTCTTTGGCCAAAGCCAAACAAATTGCTGAAGATACAGGCAACGGTGAAACCCTCCGCAAGGAAAATTCGGAGCTTTGCAAGATGACTGTAAAGCTCCAGAAAGACCTGGAGGCCAGCCAACTTGATGTCGGATTAGCCGAGTCCCGCGCTACTTCTCAAGCTGAGAAGGATAGGGCGACTATCCGGGACTTAGAGAATGCCCTCAATCAACGTCTTGAAGAAGGCGTTGAGATGGAAAAAATTCTCGGTAAGTTTTTACTTCTTTTACCGAGTCTTTTTCCTCTATACTTTTTTTTTGAAGATTGTACCGTAGGGAAAAATCCCTACGGTTAGATTTTCAAAATTAATAGGGGCAAAGCCACCAAAATTACATAGAAATTACAATGAGTAAGATCAAGGGGGCAAAAAGTTTATCCTACAATACATCTTATGTAACAAGAGTCCTAACCCAAGCAATGAGGGGTTCCCTAGCAGATTCCATAACTCTGTACTGATGGATCATGACATCTCAGCAGAACCTAACATGCCAGCCAATAAAAGTAGCCTCTTTGAACTAGAAAATGAGATCATTCGTAGCCTTCCATATGTTCCATGTAGCACATTCCATGATCTCCATGAAGCAAGGCCCATCAAATAGTGTCATAGCCAATGTGATCCTATCCAGGATGGTTTTGGAAAGATCCCAGTGAATGCCAAGTGTCGTCCAACAATCCCTGGCAAATTTGCAATCGAAGAAAAGATGATCAATAGACTCACATGAGTTACTGTCACAAAGGACACAGGTATATCCCTCTGCCAGATGCCAATGTCGACGGCACATAAGGTCTCTAGTGTTCAAGCGATCATTAAACATGAGCCATAAGAACACTTTCAGTTTATGGAGGCACTTGGAGGCCCATATAGCCTTGATGAGGGGATGACATTGGACATTAGCAAAAAGGAATTTATAAAATCGTGCAGAGCTGTATAGCCCATTGCCCCAGCAATAGTGCACTAGATCATGGCTAGATGAATCAATCTCGAGCTGATTAATTTCCTGTGATAAGATATGATATTCCTCGAAAGCTTGAACAGATAAAGGCAGTGCAAATGTGTCATGTAGACTATGTGAGTCGCACATACGGGCAACACATGAATCCTCATTAAGGACGAAAGAGAATAGCCTAGGCCAACGATCACATAGTATTGTGTTACCCCTCCAAAAATCTTTCCAGAATAGTGTATTAACACCATTTCCAATATGGAATCGAGCAATGCTGCGATAAAATGGGATGACCTTGAATATATCCCTCCACCAGAATGATCCCTTTATAGCTTGAGAATGTGGTGGCGAGTTGTCATATAAATTCCACACAAGCTTAACCTAGGGAGTATCGTAATGGTTATAAAATTTGTGTAAATATCTGATGAGGAGTGCATTATTTTGTAGTTCTAGATTCATGATCCCAAGGCCCCCATGCTTTTTAGGCGTACATACCATCTCCCATGCAGCCAATGAGTGAGGGATCGCAGGTCCTCCATCCTTAGCCCATAGACAGTGTCGTCTGATTCGATCAAATGAACGAATAATTGTTTTAGGGAGCTTGAGCGAGCCCAAATAATGGGTGGGGAGCGATGATAAGACAGATTGAATCATAATTAAGCGACCACCATAATCCAGAAATCTAGAGCACGCATTTAATCTCTTCTCCATACGATCTGCAAGTGGGGCTAGATCAGATATCGTAGGTCTGGTGGTACCAAGTGGGAGGCCTAAGTAGGTGAAAGGCATGACACTAGTCGAGCAACCGAACTCATTGGCCAAGTCTACCAGGTGATCTTGGGTAATATTGAGTGGCATTATGCATGATTTGGAGTAGTTAACCGTCAAACTAGTGGCCTTAGCAAAGACAGTGAGGAGATTTTTGAGAACGGAGAGTTGTCTAGCGCATGCCTGGGTGATCAATAATGTGTCATCTGCGTATTGCACAATTGGGTAGTCTGAATATGGTATGGGAAGGGGTGCAGTGAGCTCCCCTTTGTTCATCAATCTGTTGACCATAGATTGGAGTAGATCAGCCCCCTCCACGAATAAAATGGGAGAAAGAGGATCGCCTTGACGAACTCCTCGTTTACATGCAAATTTCTTGCCAGGGACACCATTGAGCAGCACAACAGATGTTCCAGTGTTGAAAATAGCATGAATCCATCTAATCCATCTGTCATCAAATCCACTGGCCAGGAGAATGCGTATAAGAGCATCATGTTCAATAATATCAAACACTTTACTGAAATCAAGTTCAATGATAACCGCCTCAGCTCCAGATGCCTTGACCTGGTGGATGTATTCATACGCCCAGGCAATGTAGTCCTGAATATTGCGGTTTTTAAGGAATCCATATTGATTCTGGTGGACAATAGACAAAATGTGCTCCTGTAGACGATTAGCGAGAATCTTGGTCAATAGCTTAAATGAGGAGTTTAGGAGTGAGATGGGCCTGTAATCATTCGCATGGATAGTGCACTAATCTTGGGGATCATACTGAGGAATGCATCGTTGATACTCTGCAAGTTAACTGATCCATGCCAAAAATCATCAAATAATCGATAGTAATCCTCTTTGATAATGTGCCAGCAGCTTTTTATAAATTGTCCATTGAAACCATCAGGTCCAGGAGCCTTATCGATAGGTAAGGTTTGGACCATAGCATCAATTTCATCTCTAGTGAATGGACGGGAAAGGCAGTCTAAACCCACATGATGTGGGAGGTACTGATTAAAGTCAAAGTCATGATCGATGCCCAAAGATATCCCTAACCGCTCTTGAAATGTGCTACGTAGCAATGCAGCCTTCTCATGATGATCAAAAGTAATGGATCCATCCTCCCTAACGAGTGATGCAATGTTGTTGGATCGATAACTGATAGTGGCCATAGAATGAAAAAACGTTGTGTTCTCACTGCCATTTTTAGACCAGTGGGCCGTACATCTGTTCTTCCAATAATCCGTTTTGCAGCGAAGGAGATGGGCCAGCTGTTCTTTGATCACATTTCGAAAGTTCCATTCAGAGATATGAAGTGGCCTAGCATCCTCGAAAGAATCCAAAAGAAGAATAGTTTTATTACAGTTGGAGATAAAATGGTTAAGTGTCGAGATGCTCTGTTGCCATTTCCTCAATCCTTTCCTTAGTAATATCAGTTTAGAAGAAACACTCTTGGCACTATCCCCTGGACAATGGATATTCCAAATAGTTTTAACTGTGTCAAAAAAACCAGGCATCCTAATCCAGTAGTTTTCAAATCAAAAAATTTGAGCTTTGGGGATGGTAGTACCAATGGATAACACACAAGGGAGGTGGTCAGAAGTGGGTCTAGCTAATGGAGTGACCATCGAGTTGGGATATTTTGTGGTCCAAGCAACAAAGGTGAAAAACTAGTCTAGTTGAGTAAGCAGTGGATCCAATTGCATATTACTCCAAGTGTGATTTCTACCTTTGATGGGAAGTTCAATAAGTCCATGATAACTAATAATTTCATTGAAAATCTCCATATCATCAGTATTAGCGCCTGGTTTGTTCCTACTATCAGAATAGCGATAGAAGTTAAAATCACCAATAAGTAACCAGAGAGCGTCATCAGATATGTCCAGGCTAAAAAGCCAAGACACAAAATTCTGTCGTGCAATACCCTCGCAAGGTCCATAAACCACAGCTAAAGGGAAAGATTCCATCGAGGCTTGAGATAAGAATTGTAACACGATACCGAATTGTTCAGATATCAAAACCTCGCCCCTAAATTGATTCCCAATCCAAAGAACAAGGATACGTCCCGAGGCTCCATCAGATGGAATAAATTCAAAGCTATCAAAACGTTTAGGAGCGAATTTTTTGAGAAAATGGGTGTCAAATTCACCCCTTTTCGTTTCCTGGAAACAGATAATATTAGCCATACTTTCTTCAATCTTATTCAGTATAAGGGGCCATTTCTCAGGGCTGTTCAAACCCCGAATATTCCAGCATAAGATACGCCAGAACTTATGCCACCATTTTTCTCCTTCTTTGTTTTTCTAACTGATGGAGGGATGATAACCCGGTAGGCTAACACCAAGGTGTAACTCGGCCCAAAGGGCGCTGCGCAAGACCCGGCTTAGGGAAAAGGATTTTCTAGATGCCCAAGAGTGTAGGCCTCGTACCCCGGATTGTGGGTTCCAAGGAGGAAACTTAGGGTTTGTAAGCAGTGTCCGGGTAGGACTCCGGGTATGCCTTGGATAGTAAGCCAGGGGGTCCGGATATTATATAAGCCGGCCCCTAGGGTTAGATTAGGCACGAGACACACGAGATTCACTAGCTATTCGAGTATCCTTTGTAATACCAGAGTTGAGATAATAAGATCTAGATCGGAGACTCGGCGACTTGATTGCCGGCTACCAGATCGTTTCATCACCATGATTTCCCCTGAGAAAAACCCTCTCCCAAACACCAGAGTCGATTTACCCCAAGATAAGTTACCCCTGGTAACGTCTGCCGTGATTATCCCACGACACTAACCTTTCTTGGTTTTTTCAACAGAAGGGAATCCTTTGCTGATCCGGATCGACAGAATCCGGGCTTTCGGGAAAATCTTTGCCGACCTCAATACTGCGGGGATGCTACTTGTTAACAAGTGCATTCCTAACAAAGATGGAGATTACTCGGAAGTCAGCAAACTTCCGGAGGCTATAGAAGAGGTGGTGGACCAGAGGGAATCCTGGCTTCGTTCTGCTGCCCGCGATGGTGTGCGCATGGCCCTTGGGCTGATGCGTATGCATTACACCACCGCGAAGTCCTGGCACGTCGCTACCGGTATCCCTCAAGGATACACGGAAGCTCAGAGGTCTGATATCTTTGAGTCTATCAAGAGCATGCCTCCAAGATAGCTCGGATGGTGTTAACCTCGACGTTCTACCCGGAGGAAGAAATTCTGACAACTCCGGAGAACCCGAGCGACAGTGACGAGGATGACGATGAGGACTATGAAGATGTCGTCTAGTTCTTGCGTAGCTAGCCGAGATAATAGACAACATTACTATTCTTCAAATGTAATATCAATTGTAATGTTATCTATCTTTTGTATAAACAAGTACTTTTCTTTTTGCAGTCAAGTTTAAGTCTTTGCAAGTTTTTCCGGGTTTTAATTCCTTTTCCTTCTAAGGTCTCTAGTTTGTATGCTTTAACTTTCCTTAGTGTCAAAGTGGCTCAATGGTACGTAATCTTCATGCCAAGTGACTGGGTTCAGACCTATCAGTCAAAACTCGGAATCATGGATTGTACTTATGCACTTTTACTTACTAATTCCAGTGACCCAACACACAAACAATCAGATAATACTTAGGAAAAAATAAGGAATTTTGAGAAGTATGAAACTCACGCACGCAAGCACAATCTGGGTTTCTTAAGCCTCCTTAGGCTATAAAAGCATTCAGTTTTATAACTCCGAGCATGCAGGCAAAATTCGGATTAACATTGAAGCAAATTGAAAGATCATTGGGAAGTAGATAAGACAGACTTATGCTTTTAACAATAATAACAAGACAAACAAAAACGCATGAATTCCGACAACTTTATTTCATGATCTCAAAGATGTTTACATAGAATTTGAACTAAGTGTAGAAGGGATGTAACTGCTGGATGCTCCAGGGCCTCTTTGTCTCTCCTAGTTCTACATCTATCTTTCTATTTCTCTTGTGATTCGTATTTTTGGGATCATCTTCCGTACCTCGAATATCGACAAGGTAATACGACCCATTTTTTCATAGCTTTACTTATGACAAATGGTCCTTCCCAGATTGGGGCTAACTTGTGTTTTTTGTCCTGTACCGGTCTTAGCACTAAATCACCTTATTTAAAAGATTGGTGTTTGATTTTCTGACTATGATATCATCGTAATCCTTGCTGATAAATGGCAGATCTTTGTAACACTAGTTCTTGTTCTTCTTCTAAGAGATCGACGACATCCTGTCGTGCAGTTTCTGCATCCGAGTCATTGTACGCCTGCACTCTTGGGATGTCATGGATCATGTCCGTGGGAAGTACTGCTTCTGCACCATAAACCAAGAAAAACGACGTTTGCCCAGTTGATCTATTTGGAGTCGTTCGAATACTTCAAAGCACGGAAGGCAGTTCTTCTACCCATGCTCCAGCTGCTCTATGAAGAGTAGATTCGAGTCTTGGGCGTATTCCTTGCAGGATTGAACTATTCATTTGTTCAACCTGTCTATTGGATTGTGGGTGTGCCACAGATGCAAGATCTAGGTGAATTCCCGTTTGTCGGCAATGTTTTGTCAACTCTCCAATAGATAAATTTGTCCCGTTATCCGTGATTATGTTGTGTGGAACACCGTATCGCATGACTACGTATATGTGTAAGTCCGATTGGTATATTTATCCACTACAACGAGTAGATGTATAAGTCTGCCTCTTGCAGTTTTGAATGGTTCCATCATATCTAGCCCCCAGACCGCAAATGGCCATGTTATGGGGATAGTTTTGAGTGCTTGAGCTGGCATATTCGTCTGCTTGGCGTAATACTGACATCCGACACATGTGTTCACTATGTGCTCTACGTCTGTCTTGGCTGTGAGCCAGAAAAACCCTGCACGGAATACTTTTTTAACTATGATTTTTGACCAAGCATGATGTCCGCAATCTGCTGCATGAATTTCCTGCAGAATCTCTCGTCCTTCCTCTAGCGAAATGCATCGCTGAAAAATTCCGATAGTACTGCGCTTATGCAGGCAAGCATTGATTACCGTGTATCCTTTGCATCGGCGTTGTATCTGCCTTTGCAAGACTTCATCTGCTTCATACGGGAACTTCCGATCTACTAAGAAGTTTAAGTATGGAATTGTCCAATCTGGGTTAATGATCAAAACTTCTATTGACTCGGAAACTAGAGGGTAGTCGATATCTCCGCCTTTTATTGATGGTTCATGAAAATGTTGGACGAACACACCAGGTGGTAGGGTTTTCACTCTTTTCGAGCTCATGCGGGCTAAAGCATCCGCGTTCCAATTTTCTTCCCTTTTGATGTGAAGTACTTCAAATCCTAGGAAGCAAATGGCAAACTCGTCGACGGTTCTCCAATATTCGGCCATGATGGGGATTTTAGCATCCCATGTTTGGTTGAGCTAATGTTGTACCAAGTACGAGTCACCATAGCAAAGTATACGCTTGACGCCTATCTCTTTTGCAATCCAGTCCTCCAGGCCTAGTGCCACCAGCGTGAGTCTCCACTGGCGCAACCACCGGCGCCACAGCTCGTCCTTCTCCCACCACGGTCTTGTCCCTGGTACCATACCACCAGTCATGGATGTCCCAGAATGCAAAGATCATGGCTACCAGGATCACGGTGGCTGATCCCACCAAGCAACAGCTGAAGAGTAGCACGATGAGGAAGTGCTCCAAGGGATTTGCTCGCTCCAGCAGGGTGACATACCCCTTGAAGAAGTCATCGATCGACCGGGAAATGAAGCCCATCGTGTGGTGCGATTTAGAGAACCTCGGCTACCCTTCTTATAGCAGCGAGAGCAGAGCCCTCTCCTTCATCAAGCACTACACGGGAAAAGCCGAAGAATCCAGCGGTAGTGTTTGCAAAAGGCGCGAAACCACCGACACATCCCTCCTCAAGTGGCCAAAGCATCAACATGTCACACTCACAGCAGTCCCAGAGCAAGGTGTCAGCCCACCATGGACTCACTATGGGCGGGACACCTTGATGCCGATGGTGTACGCACCAGATGAGAAGGAAAGGCAATAAGGAGAAAAGAGATGAGAGAAGGGTACCAACTGCCAAGTGGGCTCAGTCCCACACGTCAGCTGAACACTCAAGAAAAATCTGGGTGATCCTAGCTCCTGGTTTTTCTTTCAAATCATGGAAAGATCCCTGGCTGTTTATAGCCTCTACCCCTGCAAAACTAGGCCTCTGTGACCACTTATGGGTGGCCAGAATTTTTTCTATAAACATTAAAGTGGAATTTTATTTTGAGTACCAGAGAAAAACAACTTTTATGGATCAAGTTGGCTTGCTGACCATTTCTATAAAAAAAATTGTTTTGTTTTTCTTGGGTAAAGAAATTTTTAGCTCCTGACTGTTTTGTGTGGCTGTGTGTTGAGAAAACCCACTCCCTTGCTTCCCTTACGAATCTCGGGGACGAGATTCATTTTAAGGGGGGGAGATCTGTCACACCCCACTTTTTGGAAACCAACAAAATGCAGTTGTTGGGGAGCCAAAAATTAGGGCCAACAAAAACTTTTTAAAAATGGTTAACAATTAATCTTGTTTCACCTCTGTTTGCCTTGTTTGATCTTGAGTGTTCGTGTTGGAACCAACCAAAACAAAATGGTTACATAAATAACAAGAATGAAGGTGAACCTCTTTTATAAAAATCCTCCTTAAGTGGTTTGGCTTGACCACTAACTTTCTTTAAAACACTTGAGGGAAAAACTCCTAGGATTTAAATTATAGAAATCTCTTGCTTGAGTAAACTTGTTAAGTCTTGTTATTATCTGCTTATGAGGTGACCTTATCTTTTTCCTTGCCTCAAAGTATCTATAACTATTGTGGATAGTTGTGAGTTGTTTTATTTGTATGAGATCTACAAATAACAATCCCTTACATTAGTAGCATGTTATAACCTATTTATATCTCATCTTATGTTCTGTTTTACTTCTCCAGTTTGGCCTCCTGCCATAAGGAGGAATCCTGATCTTTGACCAGTATATCATCATGTATATAATGGTACCTATCTATGAGCCCTATCCTTATGTTGTATTTGATTATTAAACCCATTCACTTTTCTTCCAAAGCCCTCTTGAGGTCTTCCCAACAAATAGGATCATGTCCCTTTTATCATAATGCGTTTGTTAAGTCTTCCTAAAAATCACTCCTACCCTTTTTGAGCTAAGTGAACCTTCCCTTGTCATATTCATGACTTTTACATCATATTCATGTGATCCATTTTTGTTTACCCATGATCATGTGATTTATCCTCTCTCAGGAATTTTGGCTTATTAAATAAATTCCTGTTATCATCCTTTTGCACTTGGTATCTCAAATAATTTTCAAAGGAGTTGTTTATTAAAAATCACTTTTGATACCTATATTATATACCCTTCCACCCCAACTCAAAAATATTTGGTTTATAAACATTTTACTATTTATTAAATGTTATTTTCAAAAAGGCTAGAAATGGACTTTTAAAGTTTTTGTTAATAAAAGTATTTCTAAAATTCTTGGGAAAATTCCCCAACATTCCTAGGGTCATATGTGACGTAGTTATCCAAAAACATTTGCTGGTCATTTGCAAATTTTTGAAGAAAACATCCAAAAACATTTTCAGCACTTTTTGAATTCCCAAAATTTTGTGAAACAAATGTTTTCGGAAAATTTGGGGACCACCACCCCTAGACTCAATTTTTGATTCTCCATCCATTAAACATGTTTTCAAACATATCTTCTATTCAAAATTTTGGAGAAAACATTTAAAAACAGAAACAACAGTTTTGGGAAAATTGAAAGTTTTCAAAGAAAACAATTTGAGAAAAGTGGGAGACCACCACTACCTTACCCCATTTTCCATTCCCTACCTCCTGGACAATTTTATTGCATATGTTGTGTTCAAGTTTTTGAAGAAAACCAGCATAAACACTTTCTGCTCAATTTTTGAAAATGATCTTTAGAGGATATTTTTCCTCCTTCCTCACTCCCATTGGATCCCCTAGATGCCTAGTCACCTGGACCCCACCCCCTTGACTTCCTGGACGCAAATGGCACTGCCATACCCATCCACCTCACCCCACTTGGCTTAGACACTAAGTTCTGGCATGGGCTGACATGCCCACACCCCTCCCCCATACTCTGCTGTCTCCTGGACCCACCTTCTAGAAGATTTGACGTCCACGAGCTCGAAGAGCCAGTACCCCACCCCCTGGACCCTCTCCTTCCCCCTCTCCTTCATATCAAACACCTACGGGCTGCGAGAGAGCACCCACTCCCCCACCTCCCTGGAACTCCTCTGCCAGCGCCATTGTGGATTTTGCATCCCCTCCACACCGCACACCTCCCTAGCATGGTCTCCCCCGAGGAGAGCCCCTCTGGCCTGCTCTCCCACGCCGCGGTGATCGTCGTGGACGCCGCATGGACACGCTCTGCGGCTAGACCTCACCGTGCCTCTTCTTTTGCGCTCCACCTTGCCAATCCCCCTCCTTCTCATCTTATTCCAGCATAAGATACGCCAGAACTTATGCCACCATTTTTCTCCTTCTTTGTTTTTCTAACTGATGGAGGGATGATAACCCGGTAGGCTAACACCAAGGTGTAACTCGGCCCAAAGGGCGCTGCGCAAGACCCGTCTTAGGGAAAAGGATTTTCTAGAAGGCCCAAGAGTGTAGGCCTCGTAACCCGGATTGTGGGTTCCAAGGAGGAAACTTAGGGTTTGTAAGCAGTGTCCGGGTAGGACTCCGGGTATGCCTTGGATAGTAAGCCAGGGGGTCCGGATATTATATAAGCCGGCCCCTAGGGTTAGATTAGACACGAGACACACGAGATGCACTAGCTATTCGGCTATCCTTTGTAATACCAGAGTTGAGATAATAAGATCTAGATCGAAGACTCGGCGACTTGATTGCCGCCTACCAGATCGTTTCATCACCATGATTTCCCCTGAGAAAAACCCTCTCCCAAACACCAGAGTCGATTTACCCCAAGATAAGTTACCCCTGGTAACGTCTGCCGTGATTATCCCACGACACTAACCTTTCTTGGTTTTTTCAACAGAAGGGAATCCTTTGCTGATCCGGATCGACAGAATCCGGGCTTTCGGGAAAATCTTTGCCGACCTCAATACTGCGGGGATGCTACTTGTTAAGAAGTGCATTCCCGACAAAGATGGAGATTACTCGGAAGTCAGCAAACTTCCGGAGGCTATAGAAGAGGTGGTGGACCAGAGGGAATCCTGGCTTCGTTCTGCTGCCCGCGATGGTGTGCGCATGGCCCTTGGGCTGATGCGTATGCATTACACCACCGCGAAGTCCTGGCGCGTCGCTGCCGGTATCCCTCAAGGATACACGGAAGCTCAGAGGTCTGATATCTTCGAGTCTATCAAGAGCATGCCTCCAAGATAGCTCGGATGGTGTTAACCTCGACGTTCTACCCGGAGGAAGAAATTCTGACAACTCCGGAGAACCCGAGTGACAGTGACGAGGATGACGATGAGGACTATGAAGATGTCGTCTAGTTCTTGCGTAGCTAGCCGAGATAATAGACAACATTACTATTCTTCAAATGTAATATCAATTGTAATGTTATCTATATTTTGTATAAACAAGTACTTTTCTTTTTGCAGTCAAGTTTAAGTCTTTGCAAGTTTTTCCGGGTTTTAATTCCTTTTCCTTCCAAGGTCTCTAGTTTGTATGCTTTAACTTTCCTTAGTGTCGAAGTGGCTCAATGGTACGTAATCTTCATGCCAAGTGACTGGGTTCAGACCTATCAGTCAAAACTCGGAATCATGGATTGTACTTATGCACTTTTACTTACTAATTCCAGTGACCCAACACACAAACAATGAGATAATACTTAGGAAAATATAAGGAATTTTGAAAAGTATGAAACTCACGCACGCAAGCACAATCTGGGTTTCTTAAGCCTCCTTAGGCTATAAAAGCATTCAGTTTTATAACTCCGAGCATGCAGGCAAAATTCGGATTAACATTGAAGCAAATTGAAAGATCATTGGGAAGTAGATAAGACAAACTTATGCTTTTAACAATAATAACAAGACAAACAAAAACTCATGAATTCCGACAACTTTATTTCATGATCTCAAAGATGTTTACATAGAATTTGAACTAAGTGTAGAAGGGATGTAACTGCTGGATGCTCCAGGGCCTCTTTGTCTCTCCTAGTTCTACATCTATCTTTCTATTTCTCTTGTGATTCGTATTTTTGGGATCATCTTCCGTACCTCGAATATCGACAAGGTAATACGACCCATTTTTTCATAGCTTTACTTATGACAAATGGTCCTTCCCAGATTGGGGCTAACTTGTGTTTTTTGTCCTGTACCAGTCTTAGCACTAAATCACCTTATTTAAAAGATTGGTGTTTGATTTTCCGACTATGATATCGTCGTAATCCTTGCTGATAAATGGCAGATCTTTGTAACACTAGTTCTTGTTCTTCTTCTAAGAGATCGACGACATTTTGTCGTGCAGTTTCTGCATCCGAGTCATTGTACGCCTGCACTCTTGGGATGTCATGGATCATGTCCGTGGGAAGTACTGCTTCTGCACCATAAACCAAGAAAAACGACGTTTGCCCAGTTGATCTATTTGGAGTCGTTCGAATACTTCAAAGCACGGAAGGCAGTTCTTCTACCCATGCTCCAGCTGCTCTATGAAGAGTAGATTCGAGTCTTGGGTGTATTCCTTGCAGGATTGAACTATTCATTTGTTCAACATGTCCATTGGATTGTGGGTGTGCCACAGATGCAAGATCTAGGTGAATTCCCGTTTGTCGGCAATGTTTTGTCAACTCTCCAATAGATAAATTTGTCCCGTTATCCCTGATTATGTTGTGTGGAACACCGTATCGCATGACTACGTATATGTGTAAGTCCGATTGGTATATTTATCCACTACAACGAGTAGATGTATAAGTCTGCCTCTTGCAGTTTTGAATGGTTCCATCATATCTAGCCCCCAGACCGCAAATGGCCATGTTATGGGGATAGTTTTGAGTGCTTGAGCTGGCATATTCGTCTGCTTGGCGTAATACTGACATCCGACACATGTGTTCACTATGTGCTCTACGTCTGTCTTGGCTGTGAGCCAGAAAAACCCTGCACGGAATACTTTTTTAACTATGATTTTTGACCAAGCATGATGTCCGCAATCTGCTGCATGAATTTCCTGCAGAATCTCTCGTCCTTCCTCTAGCGAAATGCATCGCTGGAAAATTCCGATAGTACTGCGCTTATGCAGGCAAGCATTGATTACCGTGTATCCTTTGCATCGGCGTTGTATCTGCCTTTGCAAGACTTCATCTGCTTCATACGGGAACTTCCGATCAACTAAGAAGTTTAAGTATGGAATTGTCCAATCTGGGTTAATGATCAAAACTTCTATTGACTCGGAAACTAGAGGGTAGTCGATATCTCCGCCTTTTATTGATGGTTCATGAAAATGTTGGACGAACACACCAGGTGGTAGGGTTTTCACTCTTTTCGAGCTCATGCGGGCTAAAGCATCCGCGTTCCAATTTTCTTCCCTTTTGATGTGAAGTACTTCAAATCCTAGGAAGCAAATGGCGAACTCGTCGACGGTTCTCCAATATTCGGCCATGATGGGGATTTTAGCATCCCATGTTTGGTTGAGCTAATGTTGTACCAAGTACGAGTCACCATAGCAAAGTATACGCTTGACGCCTATCTCTTTTGCAATCCAGTCCTCCAGGCCTAGTGCCACCAGCGTGAGTCTCCACTGGCGCAACCACCGGCGCCACAGCTCGTCCTTCTCCCACCACGGTCTTGTCCCTGGTACCATACCACCAGTCATGGATGTCCCAGAATGCGAAGATCATGGCTACCAGGATCACGGTGACCGATCCCACCAGGCAACAGCTGAAGAGTAGCACGATGAGGAAGTGCTCCATGGGATTTGCTCGCTCCAGCAGGGTGACATACCCCTTGAAGAAGTCATCGATCGACCAGGAAATGAAGCCCATCGTGTGGTGCGATTTAGAGAACCTCGGCTACCCTTCTTATAGCAGCGAGAGAAGAGCCCTCTCCTTCATCAAGCACTACGCGGGAAAAGCCGAAGAATCTAGCGGCAGTGTTTGCAAAAGGCGCAAAACCACCGACACATCCCTCCTCAAGTGGCCAAAGCATCAACATGTCACACTCACAGCAGTCCCAGAGCAAGGTGTCAGCCCACCATGGACTCACTATGGGCGGGACACCTTGATGCCGATGGTGTACGCACCAGATGAGAAGGAAAGGCAAGAAGGAGAAAAGAGATGAGAGAAGGGCACCAACTGCCAAGTGGGCTCAGTCCCACACGTCAGCTGAACACTCAAGAAAAATCTGGGTGATCCTAGCTCCTGGTTTTTCTTTCAAATCATGGAAAGATCCATGGCTATTTATAGCCTCTACCCCTGCAAAACTAGGCCTCTGTGACCACTTATGGGTGGCCAGAATTTTTTCTATAAACATTAAAGTGGAATTTTATTTTGAGTACCAGAGAAAAACAACTTTTATGGATCAAGTTGGCTTGCTGACCATTTCTATAAAAAAAATTGTTTTGTTTTTCTTGGGTAAAGAAAATTTTAGCTCCTGACTGTTTTGTGTGGCTGTGTGTTGAGAAAACCCACTCCCTTGCTTCCCTTACGAATCTCGGGGACGAGATTCATTTTAAGGGGGGGAGATCTGTCACACTCCACTTTTTGGAAACCAACAAAATGCAGTTGTTGGGGAGCCAAAAATTAGGGCCAACAAAAACTTTTTAAAAATGGTTAACAATTAATCTTGTTTCACCTCTGTCTGCCTTGTTTGATCTTGAGTGTTCGTGTTGGAACCAACCAAAACAAAATGGTTACATAAATAACAAGAATGAAGGTGAACCTCTTTTATAAAAATCCTCCTTAAGTGGTTTGGCTTGACCACTAACTTTCTTTAAAACACTTGAGGGAAAAACTCCTAGGATTTAAATTATAGAAATCTCTTGCTTGAGTAAACTTGTTAAGTCTTGTTATTATCTGCTTATGAGGTGACCCTATCTTTTTCCTTGCCTCAAAGTATCTATAACTATTGTGGATAGTTGTGAGTTGTTTTATTTGTATGAGATCTACAAATAACAATCCCTTACATTAGTAGCATGTTATATCCTATTTATATCTCATCTTATGTTCTGTTTTACTTCTCCAGTTTGGCCTCCTGCCATAAGGAGGAATCCTGATCTTTGACCAGTATATCATCATGGATATAATGGTACCTATCTATGAGCCCTATCCTTATGTTGTATTTGATTATTAAACCCATTCACTTTTCTTCCAAAGCCCTCTTGAGGTCTTCCCAACAAATAGGATCATGTCCCTGTTATCATAATGCGTTTGTTAAGTCTTCCTAAAAATCACTCCTACCCTTTTTGAGCTAAGTGAACCGACTTTTACATCATATTCATGTGATCCATTTTTGTTTACCCATGATCATGTGATTTATCCTCTCTCAGGAATTTTCGCTTATTAAATAAATTCCTGTTATCATCCTTTTGCACTTGGTATCTCAAATAATTTTTAAAGGAGTTGTTTATTAAAAATCACTTTTGATACCTATATTATATACCCTTCCACCCCAACTCAAAAATATTTGGTTATAAACATTTTACTATTTATTAAATGTTATTTTCAAAAAGGCCAGAAATGGACTTTTAATGTTTTTGTTACTAAAAGTATTTCTAAAATTCTTGGGAAAATTCCCCAACATTCCTAGGGTCATATGTGACGTAGTTATCCAAAAACATTTGCTGGTCATTTGCAAATTTTTGAAGAAAACATCCAAAAACAGTTTTAGCACTTTTTGAATTTCCAAAATTTTGTGAAACAAATGTTTTCGGAAATTTGGGGACCACCACCCATAGACTCAATTTTTGATTCTCTATCCATTAAACATGTTTTCAAACATATCTTCTATTCAAAATTTTGGAGAAAACATTTAAAAACAGAAACAACAGTTTTGGGAAAATTGAAAGTTTTCAAAGAAAACAATTTGAGAAAAGTGGGAGACCACCACTACTCTACCCCATTTTCCATTCCCTACCTCCTGGACAATTTTTCTTGCATATGTTGTGTTCAAGTTTTTGAAGAAAACCAGCACAAACACTTTCTGCTCAATTTTTGAAAATGATCTTTAGAGGATATTTTTCCTCCTTCCTCACTCCCATTGGATCCCCTAGATGCCTAGTCACCTGGACCCCACCCCCTTGACTTCCTGGACGCAAATGGCACTGCCATACCCATCCACCTCACCCCACTTGGCTTAGACACTAAGTTCTGGCATGGGCTGACATGCCCACACCCCTCCCCCATACTCTGCTGTCTCCTGGACCCACCTTCTAGAAGATTTGACTTCCACGAGCTCGAAGAGCCAGTACCCCACCCCCTGGACCCTCTCCTTCCCCCTCTCCTTCATATCAAACACCTAGGGCTGCGAGAGAGCACCCACTCCCCCCACCTCCCTGGAACTCCTCTGCCAGCGCCATTGTGGATTTTGCATCCCCTCCACACCGCACACCTCCCTGGCATGGTCTCCCCCGAGGAGAGCCCCTCTGGCCTGATCGCCCACGCCGCGGTGATCGTCGTGGACGCCGCGTGGACACGCTCTGCGGCTAGACCTCACCGTGCCTCTCCTTTTGCGCTCCACCTTGCAAATCCCCCTCCTTCTCATCTTAATCGAAGTACTACCTCAAAAACCCCCTCCGTTGTGCATCCAATCGCCGGAATCGAGCCGGAGTCGCCGCGCCCGAGCCCCTCGTCGATCCTCCGCATCGGTTCATTCCCTCCCCTTCCGTTGATTCCCTCGTCATCCCTCGAGTCCCCTGAACCTCACGATGCCATCCCTCTCTGCTTTTGACCGTTGCAGGTCCCTGTCCCTCTGGGACCATGGCGACCAGCCGTGGCCCTTGGACGCGTCCTAGCCAGGCGGCTCTCCCGTCCCTCTCCGTGGGCGCCTTGAGCTCGGCGGCGCTTCCAGGAGGCAAACGGAGCTCCCGGTGGCGAGCTTGCATGTCCCCTGCGGCGGCCGGGGCGGACTCCGCCGCGGTTTCAGGTCGTCGCCGGCGCGCGTCAACGTGGCCGCTCCTCGGCCCTCGGATCCGCATCCGGTGGCTCCATTTGAACCTCGGAACCATCTAACCTCGGCCGCAGATCTCCCATCGAACGGTAGCGTACCGTTTCGGCGTGCGCGCTCACCCAGCGGGCCGGCCTCGCTCCGCGCGGCCCATCTCCCTCTGGATCTGGCCCGTTGGCCCGCGCAGGTTGAATTTTTGTTCCTTTTTCCTGCAGATCTGTTTCAGCATGTTACTTTAATTCAAAATGAAAATGAAAACGAGTAAAATTTGCCAAACCAAATATCACAGAGCTAGATCTACTAATTCTTAACCACACCCAACTTACAGAAATGCATTTTGTGCTATATTTTAAGAGGACTAATAAAAATGGCAGAAGCACTCTATTTCAACATTTTAATCATAACTTGAGTTTTAAGTGGCCAAATCTTGCAAACCAAACTTTTTTGAGTAGCCCTTGGATAGATCTATCAGTGAGACTTGACCTTGCATCAAGTTGAGCTACCATTTGGAAATGCCATCCAATTTGGTGAAAGACCAGTAGCCTTTTCTTAGATTTTTAGAGAGAGTTTAAAAATGATTTTTGGTGTGAATCCAATTGGATGAGCTTGTGTGTGATTATATCTATGTAATACTAGGTTTTCATAATTTTTAGGGCTCTGGATTATTTTTGGTGTGCATTTCTAGAAACAACACTTTTCTGTTTATTTTGAATCTTGTGTGTTTGATTTAAAATAAATGATTGTTTCTTATAGACTTGTTTCCTAGCATGAGTAAATGTGTTGGTTACTGTTATTAAGTGTTTTTCTTTCATTACTAGTACGTTAGTAAGTTTGTGCATGATTTGGAAAACAAATAGAAATGGAATTAGTTTCTTATTGTTTTCTAGTATTTTTGTGGAATAGATTTGGTGGAATAGTATTGCTATGATTAGTACCTAAGTTTTTGTGATGGTTATGTGAGTCCAGTACCATTTTGGTAATGATGTGGTGATGGTATCACCTCTGTTAGCTTGCACATTATTTCATAGGAGAGCATGTGTAGCATTGATTGTTTTATTTAGCTATATTGTTTTCACTAGTATGAGTAGTTGTTTTCATAGCATTATTTTAAGTATATTTGATTACCAGCATGTGTAAGGTATATGTACTGTTAGTAGGTGTTTTTATTCATGTATTATGGTCTAGGAAAAATTCATGTTTATAGTACTAATTGCTCCTCTAGTATTACATTAGTGTCCCACTAGATGTTGAGTTTGCTCCATTATTATTTGTCCTTTTATTTTTAGGAGTGTATGATGATCCCTAGCATGTTTAGAATGTTTTTCCCTTCTGTTATTATGGTGTATATATTGTAGTTGTTGTGTGTTGATAGGTTGTGGAATGCAATTATCCTTTAGGGCATACTTGTGTAAATTTCCCATACTAGTATGCTAATAGTTGACTCCTGTCATTATGATATTTTGCTAAGAGTAATGTACCTTGTTGTTATTATGTTTTAGAGTGTGTTTTATTGACTTGTTACAATTTATTGAGCCACTGGTTTGTTTGGTTACTTTCTTTATTGAGTGATTCCTTAGCTTTGGTTTAGACTTTAGCTTATTAAATAACTAGATAATTCATCTGTGTTTTGTTTGTTTTGTTGTTTGGAAATTGTATGGGTGTTTACCTTAGAATAAGTTTGGTGCTAGTGTTATCATTATATTTAGTAGTACCTTGTTGTATATGCTTAAGGCTAGTGGTAAACTTGTTTGGATTGATTGCTTGTGTTGTTGTTAATACCCACTGCCATGGGTGTTGCTTTGATGGTTGATAATACATTGTTTGTTTAGGAACACATTAGTAGCCTCACCCTTGTTACCACAAGCTATATTTTTAGCTTCCTTAATATCTTGGTATGATAGTGGTACACCCACTCAACCTATGATATTGGGGTGTGGAATATGTTTCTTTTAAACCATATGTTTCCTGACGATAGTCTTGTACTCTGAGAGTTTGTGAGATGGTTCTCTCGATAACTTTTTGAGTGATTGCATTAGTATGAGTTACCTTGCTGTAGGTGTTGTTTTGATTATTTCATTGTCCTCCTGGTGCTGAGTGTGTGTCTTTATTTATTTTACGGCGTTAGAAAAACGAAGAAGAGGAAGATGGAGTCGTAGAGCCGTGTGTCAAGATCAAGCTATTTCAAGGCCAGGGACACAAAGAAATTTAAGGCAAGCCATCCTGATGCTTGCTGTTATAATACACTTATCATTATCTATCATGCATGTTTTACTTCTGAGAAGTTTTACAAAACTTTGAGTTCCAAAAAAAAAACTAATTTTTTGAATGAATACTACTATTATATATAATACTATGCCAGTAGTGAAACTTGGTGTTACCAAGCCCATAAGCCACCCTATGGTATTTATTACCATCAAATATATTAGTCCCTAAGTGGACACCTTAAAATTGTGTTTTTACAAAACAAAGTCTTTATGGAAAACCCGGAGAAAAGGCGGATCCTTATTCACCGGAGGAATGTGGAAGTGGTCATTTTTGGGAAAATGGTGTTTTTAAAAAATGACACATAACCTAGTCTTCGCTGGACAACCAAGATGTACTGCCACTCTACCCCTATATGGGTATGGGGCCTATCTAGATGCTTGAACTTGTTAGTGTATGTTTTATTCCAAAGTGCTATAGACAAGCTGATTCTCTGAACCGAAGTGTCGCCAGGAGGGAGAAATGGGACATACACAGTGTGGGATTAATTTTCCCTCTGGATGGGACAGCTGGGCCTCCTGACGAGGCAGGGCGGGACCTGATGCCAGGGAGACAACCCACCTGAAGGAATGAGCATATACTAGCTTGTGTCAGAGTGGACAGTTAGGATCAATTCTCTGGTGCTTGCATATCGCTGTGTCGATCCATGGGTGGTCCATGGCAGAGTTTTGGATCTAGTGGAATGTGTACCACCTCTGCAGAGTAAAACTATTCAGAATAGCCGAGCCCTCGGATATGGGCAGTTGAATGGCCATGTAGCTAGCATTGTGTCAATGTTTTCAAAAATATGTTTTCAAAAATGTGTTGAACTTGGGAAGTTCGGAAAGGAAGGAAATTTTGTACCATGGAGGTACCAATGATGGAAAGCCAGAAGTTGTTTTACAAAACAGAAGGTTTTGCAAATAAAAACTTTTCTCCTCTAAGCAAGAATTCTGGAAATTGATTCCAAGAAGTTTTGCAAAGAGAAAATTATTCTTTTAACAAAGCTTTACAAAACCTCTTGTACATGTGATATCTACAAGAGAAAGAAAAAAACTATACTATTTTCTTCTGAAGTATCTTCTTCCACGAAGATACAGATTAACCTGACTGCAACTGTGGTGTCATCCTATATGAACACCATTGATAGTGAACCCTATGTATAGCCTACCTATTACACCATATAAGCATACTTGCATTTGGTAAGTTACATGATGAATGTCTTGCTGAGTACATTCAAATGTACCCATTATGGTTTCGCCCCTGGTATTTACTTGCCAGACATCGAGAAGGAATCTCAGGAGGAGATCAACAAGGCGAAGTATTGCGCTGATGGACTTGCGAACTAGGATCGTCTCCCATTCAGCAGCCTGTAGGTTAAGGCGTGACTTGGGCTCTACCACGTTTGTGTGTTTAGTCTTCCGCTGTGTGTGTTGTGTGTTTGCCCTGCGTGGCAGTTGTGTGGACTTGGTCAGGTGACCATGTCTCTTTGTAAGTGTTTTGCGCAACCGTGTAATGGATATTGTATCTGTGTACCAACTTGATATGTTGTTCACGACTGAATTTCCTGGGATCGTGAATGTATGCATATCGAAGGTGTCCTTGAACAGTGGTTCTCGGGCGGACCTTACATTGTGACTGCACACATGATATTACATCATGTAGTCATGTATCTTTTTTTGTGTAGCACATAGAAATAACAAAAAATCATATTGTGCCATGAATCTTTTATTAGTACATATGGGGTGTACAGAGAAGACACAAAAACACATCAGCTTGTTTGTTCTCTGACAAAAGTGAGCATATGTGCGAGAAAAGTCATTCATCCACTTTCTCCCCCCGGGGATTTGAACTTGAGTTTTCTAGATTCGTTCTAGTGCTTCGAATTTATCTTGAATTCATGGAAAAAAAATGAAAATCAGAGAAGAGGAGTTAAGGAAAAAAAGGGCATTGCAAAAAACATTGTTTGCTTTTTTTGCAGGGAACGTTATTTTCTTGGAAAACCTGAAAGTAAATTTTCTGATGGAACAATAAAGCTAACCTTCAGATTGAAGTTCTGAATAAGTTTTTTCCCAGCTTCCTCCTTATTGTGTTCACTGAATAAATTGTCGAGTGCTAGCCTCATCCGGAAATAGGGTATATCTTTCATAGAGAAAATGCAGGACATTGGGTTCCGAGGGCACCACAATTCCATCAATTCCATTGCGAAAATTCCACAATCATCACTGTGTTAACAAAAAGAAACAACACATAAGCAAAAAAGGAAAAAATTGGATTGAATCAACAAAAAACTCTTCACGTACCCTCCTGTTTGTTTTGGTACTCTTGGGTAGATCCGTCCGAAATTTCGGAAATCAATATTCTTCTGCTCACTTTCTTGCCAGGTTCTTGTGAAGTTGTTTATCTGGTTTGAACAAAAAAATATATCAACTAAAAAGGGTAAAAAAGCTACATACAGAAGTGGAAAGGGATTACAAAAAACTAAAAATCGGCTAAAAACAAGTTACCATCATCTCTCTGATGTTGAGGTGATAGCTGCTATTCTCTCCAAAAAGTGGATCCAAGAAAATAAAATTCCTAGCTTTTATATCAACAGCAAAAACAAACCAATGGGACTCGTACTCTGATGGAAAGTACAACTGCAAACAAAATATAAGAAAAAATGGAAAAACGCGTAATTCGATTAGATATTCAACTATTAAATTCTCTCCAAAAGTTATGTTGAAAAAGGATGTTGTAATTCACACAAAATTGTAGCTGAAAAAAGGTCAGAGGAAATAATTACCCTCTCTACCAAGTGTAGATTTTTGGCTGAACCTGCTCCAATAAATCCCCTTATTACATTATCTCTCCACCTTAATCGTCCGGCTTCACTTTTGAATTTCTCGAGGAAGTATTCCTATGATCAATGACTAACAATTTAGATTTTGTGCATAAACTCAACACTAACATAGAGGGATTCAATAAAAAAAATTGCAAAACAAAAATGTAAAGTAAAAATGAACTTACAGAAGATGTGTGAAAGAAGTAATGTTTGTTTGACTTTCGTGGGTGGTTGTCTCTGAAAAGTTTCCGGCAAACGCGCCCACACGTCCCGTCGATCTTCAGCCCAACTACAGCATTGGTGTTTGCCAAACAAGAAAAAATGTCTCGCAGACAAAAAATTATCCAAATATAAAAATTGTCTTAAAAAAGCAAAAAAAAAAGGGTCACGAGCCTGCAACAAGACACACTGTCATCAACAAATAAAAATCAAAAGGAAGCCTATCAGACTTACCTCGAGCAGGAGATACACAGAATTAATACTCAATATATCAAAAAGTTATATGAAAAAGTAGGATATACGACAGGATATCGAGTTGATGAGTTCCCCGCGATGGCTATTTCCCCGCCCCCGCCCCTGTCGCCACTTCCACGCCGCCGCTGCGCTTCCACCCGCCCTCGAGCTGCACTCCCCTGCTCCGCCCCTCGTCGCCGGTGTATTTTGCCCTGTATTTGGAAGGAGGCCACCCCTTCGACGAGCTTGAGCTCTCCTCGTGCGCTTCTACGGCCTCTAGTGGAAGCTCCCATGTAAGAGGGCGCCTCGATTCCGTCGCCGTGCAGACTTCGGGAGGAGGGCGGCCGCGCTCGGCGGTGACTGTCGCGCCTTCCCCGTTTTCCTCTCCTGCGGGTCCCGGTCGCCTCGACCCCTAGATTGGATGATGGTGGCAGTGGGCTCGATTCGGGTTGACCTTCATGGACCCTCAGCTTCTCATGTCCCGCCATGGCCTTGTGATCGAGTTGCTTTCACAGCTGTCGTCAATGGCGGAGGTGTGGAGCCATCGCGTGCGGTGGGACTGGGGTTGCGCTCGTGTCTGTCCCCACCAGACATCGAATGTGGTGCCAAAGAGGAGGAGGTGGAGGAGGTTTTTCGCCAACTCTGGGCATTTCTCTCTTTTCCTCACGGCGGAGATAAATCTCGAAGCCTCCTCTGTTGGATCCAAACGGGGATCAAAGACTCTGACGTCTCGATCTCCGATTGCTTCCCTGCCCCCAAATCTGCCCTCCTCCATCACCAAGCTCGCCCTTTCTGACCGTCCCCGACCTCAGGACCTCCATCGTTTGTAGAGGTTCTCTGTCGACAGATGCAGGTGAATCGCCCTGGCCGCGGGCGTGGTCGTGGTCGGAGTGGCCCGCCGCCTCCTGCTGTGCCAAATCTTCAAGCTGCTGCTATAATGGAGTGACATGTCTCAAACGTATCAATAATTATGATGTTCCATGTTGTCTTCATGCCATATGCTACATGTTTTTATACACTTTATGTCATTTTTCTGGATTTTCCGGGACTAACCTATATTAACAAGATGCCACCGAGCCAGTTCTTCTTTTCTACTATTTTTTATTTCATTAAAGTTGTTCTGGAAACATTCTCGGAATTGGACGAAACAAAACCGAGAAGTCTTAGAAATCTATCACGTACACGGCGTCCGGAGGGGACCCGGAGGGGAGCCCTCGAGGCCCCACACCATAGTGCGGCGCCCCCCTAGGCCGCGCCAGCTGGTGGTGTGGGCCCCCTGGCCGCCCACTGACGTTGCCCTTTCGCCTATTTATACCTCTCCACGGGTTAACCCTAAGCACCCGAGCCTTTTCCACCAAAAATATCCGCAGCCGCCGTCATGGTCAACCCTAGTTCGGGAGGGTTCTGGAGCTCTCACCGACACCTTGTCGGGAGGGGAATTCATCACCTGAGGGATCTACACCACCATGCCCGCCTCTGGAATGATGCGTGAGTAATTCATCCTTGGACTATGGGTCCATAGCAGTAGCTAGATGGTTGTTCTCTCCTCTTTAAGCCTCGTGTTTAGATCTTGTGAGCTGCAAAATATGATCAAGATTATCTTATTGTATTGCTACATATTGTGTTTGCTGGGATCCGACGAATATTGAATGCTATGTCCAATGATGATCAGTCTATCATGTTCTTGCATGTTTATGTTATTTATGATCTTGCATGCTCTCCGTTACTACTAGATGCTTTGGCCAAGTTGATGCTTGTAACTCCAAGAGGGGTATTTATGCTAGATAGTGGGTTCATGCCTCCCTTTCACTCATGCTCGAGTGACAGAAACGTAACGGGTGGGGGATGTGATGTTGCCATTAGGGAGAAAACAACGATGTTTACAATGTTTACATTACACACTTTGCTTAACGCGATTATCTGTTGCTTGCAACTTTATACCCGAGGTTTGATTGGATGACACTCCGAAAGTGGATTATTAGTCATAGAGCAGTTGGAGAACGGTCTATGAATCTTGTTGTAATACCCGCATGAATCACGTAGTAATCATCATGTCCTGCATATTCACTAGGGTGTAGCCTTTATATATGTCAATTGCTCAGCTGTAATTTGTTTACCCTACATGTTATCTATCTTTTATGGAGAGACACTAGTGAACTGTGGACCCCGGTCCATTTCTTTACACTGATAATACAACCACTGTTTTTCTACTGCAACTACTGTTTTCCTACTGCCATCCCTGTTCTATTATCATCTACTGCAAACAAGTACTGTTTTCCACAGTACATGTTTAATCCTTTGTTTCAGCAAAGCCGGTGAGATTGACAACCTCACTGCTTCGTTGGAGGAAAAGTAATTTGATTGTGTTGTGTAGGTTCCACGTTGCTTCTGAACCGGTGGTGCGTCCTACGAACAACAACTGAAAACAATCTTCGGATTTATTTCTTTCTCCTACTGTTCGATTCAACTTTGGTGTCTTTCTGAGGGAAACTTGCTTGTGCTCTTCATACCTTTCTCTTGGGGTCTCCCAACGAATGTGTGTTATACGCTATCAAGCTCTTTTCTGGCGCCGTTGCCAGGTAGGAAGAGGATTTCTGCAAGGGGAGTCTCTCACTTCCAATCTCTTTAATCTGTTTTAGTTTTGCTTAGTTTATTTTATTTTGTCAAACACACAAAAATTAGTTCTTATTCTAGTTGTTATTTTTATCCTGTTTTTAATCATGCTAAAATGAGTACTCCTAAGAACACTAAGTTGTGTGACTTTACTAGCACCAATAACAATGATTTTATTAGCACACCTATTTCCCCACCTGCTCCTAATGCTGATATTTTATTTCATTTAGCTTTTTAATTATTTTGTGGAGTGAATTTTCTGGTGTTTTACGTGTGATACTTCCCATCTTAATAATTTTGTTGAACTTTGTGAGATGCAAAAAATATAAAGATGTAGATGGAGATATTATTAAACTGAAATTGTTTCCTTTCTCTTTGAGAGAAGAGCTAAAGAATAGTTGCTACCTTTGCCTAGAAATAGTATTGTTTCTTGGACTAAATGTAAAGATGCTTTCATTGGAAAATATTATCCTCCTGCTAGGATTATATCTTTAAGAAGTATCATTATTAATTTTAAGCAACTTTATAATGAGCATGTTTCTAAAGCATGGGAAATAATGAAATCTTTGGTAAAGAATTGTCCCACTCATGGACTGACTACATGGATGATCATCCAAACCTTTTATGCAGGACTGAATTTTTCTTTAAGAAACCTTATGGATTCAGCTGCTGGAGGAACCTTTATGTCCTTGACTTTGGGTGCTGCAATGAAGCTTCTTGACGATATGATGGTAAATTATTCTGAATGGCACGCTGAGAAAGCTCCACCAGGTAAGAAGGTAAATTCTGTTGAAGAAACCTCTTCTTTGAGTGATAGGTTTGATGCTATTATGTCTATTCTTGTGAATGGCCATGCTCCTATTGATCCAAATAATGTTCCTTTAGCCTCTTTGGTTGCTCAAGAAGAGCATGTTATGTGAACTTCATTAAAAATAATAATTTCAACAACAATTCTTATAGGAATAATTTTGGTAGCAACAACTATATGTCTTATCCTCCTAATAATTGTAATGGTTATATCAATTATTATGCTAATTCTTACAAAAACAATAGAAGTGTACCCTATGATCTTGAAAACATTCTTAAGAATTTTATCAGTACACAAACTGCTTTTAATAAATCTGTTGAGGAAAAGTTTGGCAAAATTGATGTTATTGCTTCTAAAGTTGATCGCCTTGCTCTTGAAGTTGATCGTTTGAAACTAAAATTTGTGCCTCATGATGTTAAAGAAAGCAAAACTTTGAAAGCCATTCAAGTTAGAATTGATAAAAATGTTTCGATGTTCGCTGAATTGCATGCTACATGGGAAAGAGAAGATGAAATTGCTAGAGACAATAATATAGCAAAAGTTTGTACTATTACCACCACTAGTAAAATTGAATCTTCTAATGCTAGTAAACCTTCTACTATTAATGGTAAAATAACTTGTGTTGATAATGTCTCCACTTCTCTTGTTAAACGTTTAAAATTGCCTGAAACCACTAAAACTGTTTCTGATAAAAGTGCTAAATCTTTTCAAAATATGGAAGACAATGGTCCCATTACCTTTGATAAAAAATGATCTTGATTTTGATGATTGCAATATTTCTGAAGTAATTGTGTTCCTACAAAACTTTCTAGAAGTCCTAATGCTAGTGCTATGAATATGGCTTTCACAAAACCTATTACAAATGCTCTCATGCAAATTAGAGAAGAAGAATTAAAACGTGAAGCCTCTATCCCTAGGAAGTTAGATGATGGTTGGGAACCCATTATAAAAATGAAGTTGAATGATTTTGATTGTAATGTTTTATGTGATCTTGGTGCTAGTATCTCTGTTATGCATAAGAAACTTTATGATATGCTTGATTTACCACCTTTGGAACATTGTTATTTGGATATTCGTCTTGCTGATAATGATAGAAAGAAACCTTTGGGGAGATTTTATGATGTTCTTATTATGGTTAATATAACCTTGTCCCCATTGAGTTTGTTGTTATGAATATTTAATGCAATGCTTTGATGTCTACGCGCGCTTCTATTCTTGTAGACAGTGTTGGGCCTACAAGTGTAGAGGTTTGTAGAACAGCAGCAAGTTTCCCTTAAGTGGATTACCCAAGGTTTATCGAACTCAGGGAGGTAGCGGTCAAATGTATCTCTCTCAAGCAACCCTGCAATTAAGATACAAGAAGTCTCTTGTTTCCCAACACACCTAATACAATTTTCATTTGTATAGGTGCACTAGTTTGGCGAAGAGAGAGTAAAATGCAAGTAATATGGATGATAATAGGAGATAATAGCAATCTGAAATAAATATGGCAGCAAGCAAACATGTAGCACAACAGGCGGGAAACGGTGTTTCAATGCTTGGAAATAAGGCCTAGGGCTCCTACTTTCACTAGAGGACACCTCTCAACAATGAACACATAATTGAATGCATAAATATCATTTCTTCACTATGCTACTCCGAACCACTCTCCAGTCGAATAACAAACACCAATCATTGCATAAGGCTGTAACAACACTCCTCAAGTCTATACTCCCTCTCTAGGGCACCCCACGCTATCACAATGAGCACCCTAAATTAGTACTAAACAAACGCCACAATTTCATAGGTTCATCTTCCAACACAAGATATAAATATCATGCTAAACCACACGGTGCACACACTATGACCTTTACACCGCGATCAAAGTGTTTACGGAGATAAGAAAACCACTTGAGTAGCATAACAGATCAAGACCACATCTACATATTCAACTAGATTACAAAGCTCATGATCACATATAGATCACACCATGGGAGAGAGAGATGAACCACATAGCTACCGGTAGATCCCTCAGCCCCGGGGGAGAACTACTCCCTCCTCATCATAGGTGACAGCAACAGCGATGGATATGGCGGTGGAGTCGATGGAGATGACTGCCGGGGGCACTTCCCCGTCCCGGCAGGGTGCCAGAACAAATATCTATCCCTCGAAACTTGTCGATGGCGGTGGCAGAGCTACGGATGTATTTTGCGGAAAAGGTCGATCTTTTTAGGGTTTTCCCTCGGGGGAGTATAAATAGGCGAAAGGGCGATGCCGGGGGTGGCCAGGGGGCCCACACCCCTAGTTGGCGCGGCCAGGGGGACCCACGCCACCCCTTGGTGTGGCAACCCCGTGGCCCCCCTCCGGGGATCTTCGGGACTTCTGGAAGCTTTCGGGACTTCAAAGACTTCTGAGTCCGGCTTTCGAATTTTCCTATTCCGAGAATATTTCTAGAACAACTTTTCTGAAACTAAAAACAACAGAAAACCGGGAACTGGCTCTATTGCATCTTTTTAAGAGGTTAGTCCCGTAAAACATGTAAAAAAGACATAAAGTGTAAGGAAAACATGTGGGAAATAACATGGAACATCAGAAATTAAGGATACATTTATAACGTATCAAGCATCCCCAAGATTTGTTCTTACTCGTCCTCGAGTAGGTAAACGATAAAACAAAATAATTTCTGAGGTGACATGCTACTATCTTAAACTTGATCATTATAATGTAAAAGAATATATACGATGAGATCATAGAACTTCAAACACAAACATGATAAATAGAACTTTAATAATAAAGCATAGCAATCACTTTGCACCATGAAGAGTATCTTAAATAAAGGATCATGGATAATAATGCAAAGATGGATAAACGTTTGTTTCAGGTATAGAGAAAGCATGGCAAAGTGGTATTTCGCTAGTCCTTAATAGTGGGACAAAACATAAATGCCAGGACACTTTCAAAGTTCATGAGGAAGACTAGAACAAATAATTTAAGAACAAATAATATCACATCATGAAGTAATTATTGATGTTTATGGGACATATGCATATAAAACTCAGAATGGCAAAAATGCTCTCTCAACTGTGCATAAAGTTAGAAGATGGAGACTCAACATAAAAGTAAAAGAAAGGCCCTTCATAGAGGGAGGCAGGGATCACTCATGTGCTAGAGCTTTTTATTTTATTAAACAGAGATATTGAAAGTTTTTAAGAGAGGTGTATGCTTATGTCAATGAATGGTAAACAGACAATACAGTATGTCACAAGCCAACTGGATTCACAAGAGCGGCTCCAATGGTGAAGGACGCAACTGGTGTAGAAGGTCATCCCTCTTTCTCTTTTGTTTACACAATTATGCATTGACTGATAAATCAGGGGCAAAAATAGTGAATAGAATTTGTTTATATTAATTTGGGGCTGGGCACCCCGTTGCCAGCTCTTCTATCATTTGGTTAAGCGGATGAAGCCACTAGTCCAGGGTGTGAAATCCAGTTAACAAGTGAGATAAAGACTCTCTATTGACGTCCTCATGAGCAAAAAGAAAAACACAAAACATGAGTAATTTTGAAAGTTTTAAAGGTAACACATGAGCAATTTAGTTGGAGTGGCAATGAAATACCACATGTAGGTAGGCATGGTGTACACAATGGGAAAAACTTTGGTTTAAGGGATTTTGGATGCACGAGTAGAATTCCATACTCAGTACAGGTGGAGGCTAGCAAAAGACTGGGAGCGACAAACCAAGAGAGCAGAAGAGCCATAATGATGCATAGCGACATAAACATCATTAATTAAAGCATAAGCGGTATAACAAGTTCAAAAATTAAGTGGTCATGGAGGCTATTCGTGACTGGTTCTTAGTCATAAACATGGTGTGAGCATGCGCCAAGTCAACCAAATAAAACATTCGAAAGAGAATACCATAGATTGATGCTTTACTATGACAAGAACAACTCATGAATCTTTCAAGACATATTAAACACTCTCAGATATTTGAGGCTATTCATGCTACTCAATAACCACAAGGCTTTAAAACTAAAATAACATTTATCATGGCATGAAAATTTCTAGCCACAATCTATACAAGCTTCTACTTGCACCGTTATAAATTCTACTTCAACCCGCAGTTTCTTTTCCCAACAAGCACCATACAAGACATGCTTTAATAAAAATTATCTACATGCTACAGAAAGAAAACATGAGAGTACTCACATAACTCTAGTAAAACTAACAGCTCTGAATAAGAGATGCATGAAAACAAAGGCTAAACGCAATACTAGCAAAAAGTGAACACTCACAGAACAATAATAATGAAAACTAGAGTGTTATAAGCAATGAAAACGGAGCGTGTCTAACTCCCACACAAGTATGATAGGATCCAAATATTTATTACAGAAAAAAAACTAACCAAACTGAAAGCAAAAAATAAAAGACGCTCCAAGTAAAGCACATAAGATGTGACTGAAATATGGTTTCACTAGAAGTGACCTGATAAATTGTTGATGAAGAAGGGGATGCCTTGGGCATCCCCAAGCTTAGACCCTTGAGTCTTCTTGGAATTTTATGGTATGTACCTCCTAGGCATCCCCAAGTTTAGGCTTTTCACTCTTCTTGATCATATCATATCATCCTCTTCTCTCGACCCTTGAAAACTTCCTTCACACCAAACTTCTCAAAATCTTCATTAGCAACGTTAGTGCAATCAAAATAATAAATTCACATGGTTAAGTTTAATAACAATACTAACACTCATAAACACATTAGCTACTGTCACAACTTATTTTAAAACTCTTTTTATCAAAAGAACAACAAAAGAAAGAGATTAAGAGGCAAATGCAATTATTAGCAGAAATCTGTCAAAACAGAACATCAGGTAAAGATAATTTTTTCAGAAAATCTTCTGTTGCTCAAATCAAAAGGTGGTCAACTAAGGAAAGTTGCGGAATTAACTGCGAAATAAGCACAAAAAATTTCAGATCATTCTGATCTTCCAGGATTTTATATGATGTTTTACGATGGACAGCAGAAATCTGTTTCCTGCGCAGAAATTCGAAAACCAACTCCAACTTTCGTCAGAAACTTTACTTGGCACTACTAAAACATGAAAATAAAGATATAAAGGAGTTGCTAAAGAATTATACAACCCCTTGACTCCAAGAAAACAGAGAAAAAATGCAAACATAAAAACATGGGAAATTTTAATTGAAGAAGTGCTTTTCTTTAAAGCCTTTTAGCTAGGCATGATAATTTGAGAAGATGCTCACATGAGAAATATTAATTGAAGAAAAACAGAGCATCAAGAAGCAAATATAAAACAAATTTAAGTCTAACCCACTTCCTATGAAAAATATTCTTGTAGAAAAACAAGTCATGAAAACACAAAGCAGCAAGCATAGGAAAGCAAAACAAGGGCAACTTCATAATTTTCAACATAAAGAGGGGAAACTTGATATTGTTGAGATGCATAAAATTATGTTTCCCTCTCTCATAATAACTTTCCATAGCATCACGAATAAAATTAACAACATAACTATCACATGAAATATTCTTATCATGAGCCACATGCATAAAATAATAATTACTCTCCACATAAGCATAGTCATTCTTATTAATAGCAGTGGGAGAAAATTTTAAAAAATAGCTATCATTATAATTCTCATCACCATAATCATCAAACATAGGAGGCATTTTGCAATCATTATTAATTTTATCCTCAATAGTAGGTGGACCTAAAATATCATATTTATCATTGTAATCATCATATATAGGAAGAATAATATCATCATAAGCAATAGAATAGTTATCCTCCAAAATGTGTTCATTTGTAAACATATCATCATTTTTACTAGGAGAGATGTATCAAGCATATAATCATCAGAAGCAAAAGGATATTCAAACACATCATCCACAAGTTTAGAGCTTTCTATATCATCATTTTCAATATCAAAAGTAGTGTGCTCTTCCCAATCATGATCACTACTATATGTAACAGGCATAGGCTCATCATCAAAGAAAATTTTATCCTTCGTGCTTGGGGAACTAAAAAGACCATTTTCATATAAAATAGCTTCCCCAAGCTTAAGATTTTCCATAGAATTAGAAATAATAGTGTTCAAAGCATTCATACTAATAACATTGCTATTAGCATGCAAATAAAGTTCCATAAGTTTTTTAATTTTCTCTTCAAACACGTCATGTCCTAACTCAAGATAAATATTATAAAGCTCTTTCATATTTTTGTTGTTTTCCATTATGCCTAACTAGTGAAAATAAAAACAATAAACAAAAATATATAATTGCATAATCTAAAGGAAATAGCTTTGAGCACTCACACCCGAGGATGTGAGTACCTTTTACCTTACCTTCCCGGCACACTTCTATTCTTGTAGACAGTGTTGACCCTCCAAGTGCAGAGGTTTGTAGAATAGCAGCAAGTTTCCCTTAAGTGCATTACCCAACGTTTATCGAACTCAGGGAGGTAGAGGTCAAAGATATCCCTCTCAAGCAACCTTGCAATTAAGATACAAGAAGTCTCTTGTGTCCTCAACACACCTAATACAATTCTCAATTGTATAGGTGCACTAGTTCGGCGAAGAGAGAGTAAAATGCAAGTAATATGGATGATAATAGGTGATAATAGCAATTTGAAATAAATATGGCAGCAAGCAAACATGTAGCAGAACAGGCGGAAAACGGTGTTTCAATGCTTGGAAATAAGGCCTAGGGCTCCTACTTTAACTAGAGGACACCTCTCAACAAGGAAAACATAATTGAATGCATAAATATCATTTGTTCGCTATGCTACTCCGAACCACTCTCCAGTCGAATAACAAACACCAATCATTGCATAAGGCTGTAACAACACTCCTCAAGTCTATACTCCCTCTCTAGGGCACCCCACGCTATCACTATGAGCACCCTAAATTAGTACTAAACAAACGCCACAATTTCATAGGTTCATCTTCCAACACAAGATATAAATATCATGCTAAACCACACGATGCACACACTATCACCTTTAGACCACGATCAAAGTGTTTACGGAGATAACAAAACCACTTGAGTAGCATAACAGATGAAGATCACATCTATATATTCAACTAGATTAGAAAGCTCATGATCACATATAGATCACACCATCGGAGAGAGAGATGAACCACATATCTACCGGTAGAGCCCTCCGCCCCGAGGGAGAACTACTCCCTCCTCATCATAGGAGACAGCAACGGCGATGGATATGGCGGTGGAGTCGATGGAGATGACTTCCGGGGGCATTTCCGCGTCCTGGCAGGGTGCCAGAAGAGAGATCTCTACCCCGAAACTTGTTGGTGGAGGTGGCGGAACTGTGGATGTATTTTGCGGAAAAGGTCAATCTTTTTGGGCTTTTCTCTCGGGGGAGTATAAATAGGCAAAAGGGCGATGCCGGGAGTTGGCCAGGGGGGCCACACCCCTAGGTGGCACGGCCAGGGGGACCCGCTCACTAGTAGGAAAAGGGCTACCAGTGACGAACAAATTTCAGCTACCGCTGGCGAACATGTGTTCGCCAGCGCTACCACGGCAGTGGTAGCAGGTTACCGCTGGCGAACACCACTTCGCCAGCGGTAGTGCATGTTACCGCTGGCGAACAAGGCCTTGTTCGCCAGCGCTATGTTCGCCAGCGGTAGCTCCTCTGTTCGCCAGCGGTATTGGTTCGCCAGCGGTAGTCACCCTGTTCGCCAGTGGTACTGTTCGCCAGCGGTAGGTACTTTGTTCGCCAGTGGTAAGTTTCACAGGTTTGTGTTTTTTCTTTTTTTTTTGTATAACAGTTTGTATATTCTGATTCTGTATATTCCCAGGTCCAAATACATTCAAATTCTATAATTTATAAACTTCACACATATAAATCACTGATAGCACATCGATAAATCATAGATACATATGCATCCATCCATAACGAATTTAACACATCGATAACGAAATTAACACATCTATACATATGCATCCATATCCAATTGTCATAAGTACGAATACAACACATTGATCTCAATAACACGTTTATGTCGGAAGATTTCGAACCCAAAATATAGCCATCTAATTAGTTCAACGATTACAAAGGTATGACTACATCTATGCAACGTACGCGCGATATAGAGATCAATCGCAAGAAGACTAGATATGCGGTCCGCCTCCGCTTTAGCTTCCGCCTCCGCTTGCGATCTTTCGCTAGGGCCAGCGCGCCGTCCACTTCTTCATCTCTCTGTAGACCAAGATAAAAGCATTAGACCGGCAAAGGAAATCACAAGTTCTTATTAGGAGCAATTCGTAACAAATCGAATACATACCATCGATCATTTCTTCCTCGATGTTGTGATCTTCTGTTTCTTCTCCGGCGGGAACGGAAGAGCACCTTCTAACGAGTTGAATGGTCTCTCGTCAGCTCTAGCACACATTGTCGCAACTCATTGTTAGATGGTGGGGTGTTCCAGTGGAAGGTAGATCCTGAAGTTACTACATCCTTATAGATGATTGTGCAGAGCTTGCACTGGATGCGACCAAAGTTTTGTCTGTACTCAGCATCAGACCATTCCACGATGCTGCGAGACCATTTGTCCATAGCAGACATGTATTGCAGACTATGTTGGTCCTTCACGATCTCCGTCACGTGTTGGATGAGGTACCATGCCTCCATTTGGCCGCCTGGCGCCTGCTTGGGGCAGGGAAACTCTGTTCTGTGTCTGAACACATATTTGCCTTGAATTTGTTTCTTCCTGTCGCAGAATCCTTCCCCCCTGATGTAGCCATCCATATCATCATTGAGAACAGACTTGATGAGGGTGTAGTTCTTCTCCTTCATCGTACTCCCGGAGTCGAGATATACTGCGTGCGCGTCTCTCGGGTAGAGCATGATGAGGGTGCCGTATTTGTTTCTGCGCAAAACAGGAGAGTCCATATATATAATCCTCAAAATTGTATATGCGCAAACTTATGTAAAGATGGGAAATATAACTTACTCATGAAAGGGCACGAGGGTGATCCTCTTGTTCATATGGTTAGTGAGCAACACTTGTTCGAGGTACTTTGTCGCTTTTGCCCTACCCCTGGGGTTGTTCAAGTACATGTCGTGCATGTAGTAGGGGTCTGCTAGCCCGATGTTTCTGGCATTCTCTACGGATAGCTGATGCGCCAAGCTGAGCGTAAACAGACGGACGATTGACGAGTGGAGTGATTTCATGTGGAACATCCGAAAAATGTCGTCAAATCTAATGATGATCTTGTTTGCGTTGCCTTCAGTGACAAATCCCACCGTAGATGGCACCTTTGCGACCAAAACCGGCAGCGTTGGATTTTTCTCTTTCAGAAGCATCTCCTCCATATAGAGTACACCGTCATGGACGCTACGCATATCACCTGTCAGCAAGGCGACCAACCTCGGCGGAAGCATCGGTTTGCCCAACTGATGGATCTGATGCCAGTCGGTTATGGGTATCCTGTCCAATACACGTCCTGTCTGCGGCTTAGACTTGGTCCCCTCCACCGGTTGGCTCATCGATGCAACGACAGAACTCTTCTTAGTTCTTTTCCGTGCATACTTGATCTTAGGCTGAGTCTTATGAAATACATCCGCTACCGCCTCTTTGAGGGCATCCTGGCTGATGACTTCTTGCTCGGGGACTGCCGGCTCTTGAGAAGAGAAAAGACGCTTTGTGCATCGATATTTATCCGCTTCCTCCGCTGGCAAGAGAAGTTGATCAAGATCATCCAGGCCGGGCGCCCCCTCGTAAGGATCGTCGGCGAGGTAGTCATTCGGGTTCTCATCTTCAGCATCGTCGCCGTCGTGCTGCACGGACTTTGCAGGTGAGAAATCCTTGTGTTGGCTCGGGTGCCCCGACCCCTGGACCGGTGTTGGAGTGTTGGCAGGAGTACTTTCCAAACGAATTAGTGATTTTGGCCAGGTCAATGGCCAAACCAAGCATTGCTCCAGGTTCAACTCGCTGTCGGCTGCGGGTGGTTGGTTCGGAGGATCGAGAGCACCGCAACCAGGGAGCACCCGACTTAATGTCACTCTGAACACGTCCTCGGGCATACGAACGCCGTGGGATACGCGGTTCAGAGGTGTGATGATTTTTCCTTTGGCGACGTCCTTTAACTCGCCGTTCACATTAAGGAGCAATGTGCATCCCGTCTCGTCGGCCTGCGAAACGTCGCGCGATCGTTGTTAGAGACTGATGCCGTCACAAATCAAGTCATAATATATAATTAAGCAGTGCACGTTGAATTACCGTGAGGGCATTGAGCTCGGACAAGGGGGATGGACCGCTAAGTGTCGGCGGCAGCGTTGAAGAGATGTGGCGGGGCGGCGACGGATCTTTGCGACCTTCCGGCTGAGGGTTGGGGGCCGGCTCATTTCGCGCAGCAGACTCCACGACGGGGGCCGCGTTCTGCGGCGCCACGACGGGGGACACGTTCTGCGGCGCCACGACGGGGGCCACGTTCTGCGGCGCTGGCTGCACCATTTGGGCTATGTTTATCTGCGGGAGCAGCCCTTGTCCTCCACCTAGCATCCACGGCGCTAAGGACTGAGCGACGGTCGAACAGATGGTAGGGAGGAGCTCATTGAGCCTCTCGTTCACAAGCTCGTCGACCGTCTTCTCCGGGCCCTTGTTCCGCTCCTTACGCTTTTCCTTGGTGTCGGGGTAGTAGTGCGCATGCCGATGACCCTTTCCGAGGCCATGCACATGGCCACGATTCGGCTTCTTGTCAAGGGGCACTCCCTTCATCGCGTTAAGCGCCCTAATGAAAGGGGTGTCATACGGGTCCTTGTTCGTCGTCGCCGAGGACCCCCCCGTCAGATTGAGATAGGCGTTCTTTTTCTTCTTCCTCGATACTTATTCTCGAGCAGCTTGACCTTCTCGTTCAACACAAGATCGCCGGGCTTTTTGGGATCTTCCCTATAATGGGCCCTGAAAAAATTTCTCACCTGCGGTCGGTGATCTTGTCAAACGGGTTCGGCCCTTCTCTCTTCGAATCCTCCTTTTCCCATACTTTCTGCTTCCCAAGGTAACCCCGGCTTCCGAGATTGTGAGGGCCAATGTTCTTTTTTCGCTGTTCTTTCCCCCATTTACTCAGCCCACCCTTTCCGGTTTGAGTTCGTCGATCTTGAATTGGGCCAAGTCTTCCTCGGAAATGGAGGGCCACATCTTATGGATCTCATCAAAATCCTTACCCTTCGCAAGCATCTCCCGCAAACTGGATCTCCAAGTCGTAAACGCCTTGGCAAACTTTCCCAGTGCTAAGGAGTTGACCAGATTCTTCTTCAGGTCCTGGTTGTCGTAAGGATCCGGGAATTTGTACCTTGTGTGCAGCTGCTCAATCAGCAGGGCGGCATTAGCCTTGTTTTCTTTAGCTCTGAGGTGCTCCATATTAACGTTGCCGAAGTCTCGAGCTATGCAGCCTATCTGGTTTCCATAGCCCTTGGCATAACTCTCCGGCTCGAGGGGAGCACCGCTCTTGGGGCACACTTCCGTGAACTCTTCCCGCATGGTGGCGAGCAAGTTGTGCCGCCTCTCTTTGCGCTTAGCCGCCGCCTCGCTACCGGAGGCGGTATCCCCGGTGCCACTACCGGTTTGATCACCTTCTGCGCCCGATGTATCGTTGTGTGGCTCTAGCTCCTGGCGAACGGTTTCGTCCATCTCGTCGTCTGCATCGTCGCCCTCCATCTCTAGATCCGGGTGCGGATCTACGGGTCCGCCTCCCGCGCTTAGCATGGAAAGCCACGCATCGTCGTTGTCTCCGCCGTGTCCGAGACCAGAACCACCCGCCTCGTCGTTGTGAGCCATATCTAATGAAGGAGAGAAAACCCGAAATAAGTTCAACAAATCCTACAATTTAGACGATGTACCCCATATGAGTCCAAATTTCTCGGACACTCTAAGTTGTGATATTTTTAGCAAAGATCATGCCAAAATTCACGGAAAATTTCGGCATGACCTTTGCTAAAAATATCACAAATGGAGTACCCAAATTTGCCGGAACGGAAATTAATCAACTTCCGGCAAATAAGGACTCACGTGGGGTACCTGCACATAAAAACCCACCCCTCATATAATCCCACCCCTCATATTATCATCGTCATCCACACGAAGGTGGGCACATCAATACGACCACACACCATCTCCACCATCCATACACCACCATCCATCACCACCACCATCCATCACCACCATCCATACACACCCATCCATCACCACCAACCATCACCAACTACCAAAAACAATTGTGACATAACATGGGCACAAAACTATGATTTATGTTAAGATATATGCACATGGGCACAAAACAGAATGAATTCTTTTCTGTTTGAAAAATGGCAGAAATGCCATAAGGTGAAAACGCAAACAAGTTACTTCTACAAACTTTGCCGAAATACTTTGTAAAATTAATCACATGGTCTTTATATCAAATGAGAGTAGCACGAGAAGTGGCACCAAAAATTAAGTTGTTTAAGGCCCCAAAAATCATGGGTTTTCTCCACAGCAACAAATCAGAAATTTAACAAGTTTGTTCTACAAACTTTATCAAAATGATCTCCAATTTCTACCAGTGCCTCCTTATGGTAAAATAATAACTTTCCACCAAATCTCATATGGTTTGAACTAGTTAAGTGCCTCAATTAATTATTGGAAGTTAATTGCAGAAATAAAATGAAAACAAGTGTGTTTTAAAAATATCATCAAAATGACTTGAAATTTGTACCATGGCCTTTTATTGCCAAATAAGAGTGACACACAAAATGTTATAACAATTGAAGTTTGTTAACTGCCCAAAGTAATTAAATTTAAATTTTGGCAGAATTGAAATTAGAACAAGTTTGTTATACCAAACTCATCCAAATGATCTCAAAATTTTACCACGATCTCTTTATGTTAAATAAGAATTTACTGCAAATTTTCATAAAGTTTTTAATTGTTTAAGGGACAATGGACTACTTTCTACCCAACCACATTAAATCATTACTGATACTATTGATAGAGTTGGTGTGTTCCTAATATAGAACTGCTATATCTGTTGCCTGTCCACCTATTCGTGTGTCCACAATTCAGCATCTTCTAAAAAAACAATGGAATGTACTAGTTGGACCAATCTGTATTCACAGTTTCATTTTGTTGACGAAATGGTTGATTTATAAAACTACTGTGGCATTACCAACTGAACATATGGAGTGCATGACAATAACTTTGACTAGTTCCACTAATGAAAGGTAAACAGAAACAAGGATGCTCTGTTATTTAACTACTGTCAGCGTAGCAAAAGGTAAACAACATTGGGATCTACTATAGGACATGTAAACACATGAAAAGAAGCACTCTCCATTTGAATTTTACATATACTCCTGGCCACAAGAGTTCTTCAGGACACTACAAAGACACTAGCAATGCCTGTATAGATGCTAACAACAGGCAGCCATAAAACTTGTATGTTCTACTGAGTATCCATATTCACTTTGCAGAACCCATGATTTCATTAAACAATAAATATAAACAAGTTTGCTATATCTATATTTCAGATTTTTGGGCTACTTCCAACCGGAGCAAGGAAATCGTGCACTCTGGGAGCTAGAATCATCTTCTGAGGAACAACAATGAACCTTTGGATCATACAGGGACAAAATTAGAGCACAAAATTATCCGGACAGTGTTGGGATTATGGAAATAGCATGTTCATCAGTAATCACACAACACACACACACTCAGAGCACAAACTAGACAAAAATGGACAAAATTTACCTGTGAGCAATCGGTCGAACACCTTGCAGGCAGGTCGAGTAGGGGAGGAGCAAGCAGTTCCTAGTCCCCCTCGGCGCAGCAGTGAGGCCGAGGAGGTTAGGGAGGCTGGAGAGAGGGAGGGGAGGCCCGAGAGAGGGAGGGGAAGCCGGAGAGAGGGAGGCGTGGCCGGAGAGGACGGTGGCGGGCAGCTGTGGGGGTGGAGTGGCAGTGGGGGTGGAGGGTGGGGAGGCCGGAGAGAGGGAGGGGAGGGGAGGCCGGAGAGAGGGAGGGGTGGCCGGAGAGGGGGACGGTGGCGGGCAGCTGTGTGGGCGTCGCACGTCGTCGATCGTCGTCGAGGTCGCGCGAAACGGCTAAGTCATGTGCCTGTGCGTGCTCTCTGTAGGGAGAAGGTGGGGTGCCCGCGCGTAAGTAACTGTTCGACACGACCGCTGGCGAACAGAGTTTCTGGTTCGCCAGCGCTATATTACCGCTGGCGAACAAGGTTCTGTTCGCCAGCGGTAACATAGCGCTGGCGAACCAGCAACTCTGTTCGCCAGCGATACCTTTTTTTTTTCTTTGAATTTATTTAATGTATTATCTTTTATTAGTTTTTCTTTGAGAAACATTAGTGATTTATTTTTCTTTATTTCTTTGAATTGATTTATTTTTGTTTACTTATGTTTTATTTGTTTTCTTTATTTGTTTAAATTATTCAATACATTCATTTATAATAATTCAAACACATTACAAATTAATTTCAAACAAATTACAAATAATAATGTTTTATTTTGTTTTCTTTATTTGTTTAAATTATTCAAATACATTTCATTTATAATAATTCAAACACATTACAAATTAATTTCAAACAAATTACAAATAATAGTGTTTTATTTTATTTTCTTTATTTGTTTAAATTATTCAAATACATTTCATTTCTAATAATTCAAACACGTTACAAATTAATTTCAAACAAATTACAAATAATAATGTTTTATTTTATTTTCTTTATTTGTTTAAATTATTCAAATACATTTCATTTATAATAATTCAAACACATTACAAATTAATTTCAAACAAATTACAAATAATAATGTTTTATTTTGTTTTCTTTATTTGTTTAAATTATTCAAATACATTTCATTTATAATAATTCAACACATTACAAATTAATTTCAAACAAATTTCAAATAATAATGTTTTATTTTGTTTTCTTTATTTGTTTAAATTATTCAAATACATTTCATTTATAATAATTCAAACACATTACAAATTAATTTCAAACAAATTACAAATAATAGTGTTTTATTTTATTTTCTTTATTTCTTTAAATTATTCAAATACATTTCATTTATAATAATTTAAACACGTTACAAATTAATTTCAAACAAATTACAAATAATAATGTTTTATTTATTTTCTTTATTTGTTTAAATTATTCAAATACATTTCATTTATAATAATTCAAACACATTACAAATTAATTTCAAACAAATTACAAATAATAATGTTTTATTTTGTTTTCTTTATTTGTTTAAATTATTCAAATACATTTCATTTATAATAATTCAAACACATTACAAATTAATTTCAAACAAATTACAAATTTCCATGCATATACATAGTTTCGTCGCATACAATTGGCAGAAAAATATATACATAGTTTCTCATCAGTGTTTGATCTTTTTGCCTTTTTTGGTCGCAGTTGCATAATTTAACCCCACATTATGACTTCTTCTTCTGAATGGAAGACCATGCCTAGGTAGCGTAGTTCTGCTTCTCGACGGGTCTTTGTTGGGTAGCCACCTTCGATGACCAACGAAAACTGTTTTCGAAGACCCAGGATCTTTCGGAAGTTGCATAAACGTGGGGTCATCCATGCACCTCACGCAACCGTTATGTCCGTGGCACACCTGGATCGCCACACATCCGTAGCCTAGTAGGTCGTGAACCGTACAGAGTAAGACAACTCTCATTGGGAAATATTGTTCACCGAAGGCGTCCCATGTGTTCACCCCTTCCTCGGCCCATAGCGTGTCCAGCTCATCTTTAAGCAGCTTCAGGTATAGATTGATGTCGTTGCCTGTTGTTTCGGCCCTTGAATTAGCATACTCATGTGAATATACTTCCTCTTCATGCACAACCAGGGAGGGATGTTGTACATCCATACAAACACGGGCCAGGTGCTATGGGTGCTGCTCTGGTTGCCAAACGGATTGAGTCCGTCGGTGCTCACACCCAACCTGATGTTCCTTGCCTCCGCCCCGAACGTTGGATATTCACAGTCAATTGCTTTCCATTGACTTGCATCTGAAGGATGTGTAAGAATTACTTTTTCACTCCGATTTGGATCTTTCAAAACTTTATTCCTCCTTTTCGCGTGCCAGCGCATGAGCTCTGCTTCCTTGCGGTCCGCGAAATACCGTTGCAGACGGGGAATGAGCGGAAAGTACCACACAACTTTCCGAGGAGCTTTCTTCTTCCCTTTCTTGTATCGAGCGGCGCTGCAAACTGGACAAATGGTTTTGTTCGCGTCCTCTTTCCGATAAATGTAGCAATCGTTGATGCACACATGGTATTTTTCGTGAGGTAAATCAAAGGGGCACACGACTTTCTTGGCCTCGTCGCAACTTTTAGGACAGGTGTTGCCCTCTGGAAGGACATCGTGCCAGTATTGCAGGCTTGCATCGACGCTTATGTCGCTCCATTTGTATCTCGCCTTCATCTGCAGAACATCGAGGGCCACTCTCAGGCGGGACTCCCCGGACCGCAGCATGCATACAACGGTGTCTTCGAGTCTATCTCTAGTTGCGCCAGCTTCGATTGCTCTCTAGCAGCAGATATCGAGTTAGTTGTCTTTCTCAAAAGCAGTTTCTTTCAGATGAGGGTCACGAACAACTTCCGTTAGGGGTGTCCCTGTGTCCTCGTGATCTTCTTCCACGTCTTGTTCAACATCTTCTCCATGATCATGTGCGGGGTCATGAGGCTGATCTTGGTCCTGCTGTAGTTGGTCCTGCTGTAGTTCTAGTCGATCGTTGCTATTGTCCTGTTGCACATCATTTCCTACCGCCGCCGCCCCATGGACTTCATCATCTTCATCATCACTTACCCACTGACTGTTACCCATCCATGAAACCATACCTTAGGAGGTGACTGAGCAAGTCTCCGGTAAAGGGATTGAGCAAGCCCCCTAGTTTGCACTTTCGACATGGACATCGTATCTCCTTGCGACCATTTTGTAACATGTCTTATGTCGCGTGTCTCAAGTAACTATTCACGACACGTTCACTCTTAACGACCACCATTATATGTCGCCTGCACGAGAGCGCGCCGATATATAATTAATATTAGAACCAAATATATATATATATATATATTTCGATATTCACGAAAAAAATCGGCATGACCTTCCTACAAATTGGAGGTTAGAGGGAGTGCCAAACTTTGCCGAGACGGAAATGAATCAACATTCCGGCAAAGTGGCAACTCATTTTCATATCAAAAATTTCACTTCATGTCGTATTCACGAAAAAATTCGGCATGACCTTCCTACAAATAGGAGGTTATTAGGGAGTGCCAAACTATGCCGAGACGGAAATGAATCAACATTCCGGCGATAGTTGGCTACTCAATTTCATTCCACAACAAATTGCGCACACATGCATTTCGTCTCCATCACACGACCATTGTTGAATCCGGTGAAATTTCACACATATTGCATATCGCGTGTATCCGGACAAAATTTATATACAAACTCATTTAATTATATATTATCATTCATCCCACCTCAAATGAATAGATGGCTACACGATGATATCCGGAGAATTTTGGAGCTTTGGAGAGAAAGGAGGTAATTCTAGATCTAGATGGCTAGGGAGAGAAAATTTGGGGTAGAAATGGTGTTAGGAGGGAGATAAACATATATATACCAACTAAAATAAATTTAGTTGGTTCAAAATAGAGTAGGAGGGTGGAGAAATAGGCATAATTTCGAGCTAGAGAGAGAAGAGGGGACAAGGGTGAAGAAGGGGAGAGTGGAGGGGAAAGTGGGTGGTGGGGGTACCACTTATGGCAGATCTGCCAGAATACCGCTGGCGAACAGGTGTTGTTGTTTCGCCAGCGCTAACATGCGTCATGGGCCCACATGTTACCGCTGGCGAACAACAACACCTGTTCGCCAACGGTATTGAGCGTAGCGCTGGCGAACACAAAGCCCCGTTCGCCAGCGGTAAAATGAGGCAGCGGCTGTAGCGCGCGCAGGTGGGGCCCAGCCTTAGCGCTGGCGAACCAGATGTAATGTTCGCCAGCGGTAGTATTAATAGCGCTGGCGAACAGATATTTCTGTTCGCCAGTGCTGTTAGCGCTGGGCGACAGAAATTATTGTTGGCCAGCAGTATGCTGATGGCTATAAGCCATCCCCTACTAGTGGCTCCCTCCCATGGTGTGGCCACCCTGTGGCCCCCCTCCAGGGCTCTTCAGGACTTCTGGAAGCTTTCGGGACTTCTAAGATTTCTCGCTTTCGAAATTTCCAGAACAACTTTTCTAAAACTAAAAGCAGCAGAAAATATGGAACTGACTCGGTGGCATCTTGTTAATAGGTTAGCCCTGGAAAACGTGTAAAAATTACATAAATTGTAAGGAAAACATGTGGGAAACAACATGAAAACAACATGGAACATCAGAAATTAAGGATACGTTTATGACGTATCATGCTTCATGTCCTATTGTTTTGGGAAGACCTTTTCTTAGAACCGTTGGTGTTGTTATTGATATGAAAAAGAGGGGGATATTAAATATCAATTCCCACTCAAGAAAGGTATGCAACACTTTGCTAGCAAGACAATGAAATTTCCTTTTGATTCTATTATTCAAAAAAATTATATTTTGAATGTTTCTTTATTGGAAAACATTTGATTCTCTCTTTCTATGCCTAGCTAAAAGGTGTTAAAGAAAATCACTTCTTGGGAGATAGCCCATGGTTTCTTTTTCATTTCTTTTCTCCATTTTATTTGAGTAAAGGTGTTGTTTACTTCTGTAGAAACTCCTTTGTATCTTTATTTTGATGTATTAGTTGCGCCAAGTAATGTCTTTAGTGAAAGTTAGTGTTAGATTTGGATTTCTGCTGTCGACTGTTAAATTCGTGTAAAATCACAGAAATATCAAAATGACCTGCAAATTTTTGTGCTTAATCCTCCGGTAATTCTGAAACTTTTTATATTTTTAAGTTTTTTGATTTGAGCAACGTAAGTGCCTCTAATTTTTTTTGTCTTTACAGACTATTCTGGTTTTGACAGATTCTGCCTTTTTACTTGCATTCTCTCTTTTACTATGTTGAGTGGATTTTTTTGCTCAAAAAAACATCAGTGGCTCTAGCTAATGTTTAAGTATTAATAATGTTTGTGTTAAAGGAAAACATGAATTTTTTATTATGCAGTAACCCTCTAATGAGAATTATTTTGAGTTTGGTGTGAAGGAAGTTTTGAAGGGTCAAGAGAAGAGTATGATATAATGTGATCAAGAAGAGTGAAAATCCAAAGCTTGGGAATGTGTCCGTGGTTCATCCCAGAAAATTCTAAGAAGACTCAAGCGTCTAAGCTTGGGGATTCCCAAGGCATCCCCTTCTTCATCAGCAACTTATCAGATCACTTCTAGTGAAACTATATTTTTATTCGGTCACATCATATGAAGTTTATTTGGAGCGTCTGTTTGTTTTTATCTTTGCTTTATTTTTATTTTCCTTGCTGCAATAAACATATTTGGAACCCAGAATTCTTGTGTGGGAGAGAGACACGCTCCGCTTTTCATATGAATACTCGTTTTCTATCATGCTCGTATTCTTAGTTTTTCTTCTAGCTGCTGCAAATCCTTTTAGCTCTTGTTTTTCATGCATCTCTTATTCAGAGCTGTTAGTTCTATTAGAGAAGTAGTTGTACGCTCTTGTTTCATTGATATATTAGTTGGAGAGTTTGTGTTGAAATATATATTGAATGGTGTTTGATGGAAATAGAAAATGCTACATGTGGTAGATGGTATATTGGAAAAGACTTGCATATTCTTATAGATCACTAAACTGCTTCACTTGAATATCTGCTGTTGTTTTGAGATATTAATATGCTTAATGGTAAACCTGCTGGTTTAGTAAAGTAAAAATAATTAATGGTTAATCTAAAAGATTGAAACTGTGCCACACTCGAATAACTAGTTGGCAGTATAATGGTATATGACTTCCTTTGCTAATCGTAATGGATTTTTGCTACGCGCTACGGTCGGGCTAGCCAACTGTGACTTGTCACTGCCACGGACCCTCTTGGAGTGATTTTATTTATGCCTTGTAAGATCATATTTCTAGTTGTAATATTTTAACTTGTGAGTTCTAAGTTGCGGTTACCTGGCACTTCCAAGATCCATATTTGGTAGCCTCTTCGGTACGGTGCATTGCTCATTCTCACATTGAGAGTTGGTGCAAACTCCTCCAGTGCATCCAAACCCCATGGGAGGACTTTGTTCTTCTACACATATGCCCAAATATCTTCCTCAAAACACGCACCATACCTACCTATCATGGCATTTCCATAGCCATTCCGAGATATATTTCCATACAACATACATCTTCATTCTGTGACTTGATGACATGCTTCATTGTTATTTTGCATACTGCTACACACTGGCAGGAGCATTCAGTTTTATACATCAGAGATATTTCAGTTTGAGTTATGAGTACTAAAAGTGTGATGATTCATTGTAAAATAGAGTGTTTCCCCTGCCGCTGAGGTTATATATATATATATAAAGAGAGAAAAATCCAAAAAAGGGCCAAAGCGAGATAATAAAGAGAGAGGGGACATCATTACTATCATTTACTCCACACTTGTGCTTATTTAGCACCAATATTTCAGTTTGGAGAGAGTTTTCATATCATTACTTGCATAACTATGTGGGGAACTTTACATTATAGAACTTGGCTTGTATATTCCAATGATGAGGCTCCTCAAAAGTGCTTTAGGTCTTCGTGAGGAAGCAAGTTGGATGCACCCCCACTAGTTCCATTGAGAGCTTTGATACACTTATAGCTCTATGTGCATCCGTTGTGTGGCAATCACTACTCCTTGCATAACTTAGATTATAAGACTTCCTCTTTCCTAATGATCACTTTCAATTGTGTGAGACTTTCTTCCGTTGACCTTCCAAACTCCCCATAATGTTCTTTTAGCCATAACATCCTAGTGCCAGGGACCAATACAAAACGCTTGCTTGTTTTGAGTACACAAATATTTTAATAATTTTCCTACGTGCATATTGTTGTCACTTGACTTGATCCTAACATGAGTTGTTGTGAGAGTTTGATGCATAGGATGATTATATTGTTGTTCTTGAAGCTTAAATCATCTTTAATATACTTTGGATGGTTGATTTTCTTTTAGCATTGATTCATTGAAAAGGTTTACTTTGTTTTTCCTAATGGTTTATATATTACTCTATTTGATATCAACTATAAACCACAACCTTTGTTCATTTGACCCTAGTTTACATGCTTTACACTACTATGATGATCAAGTTTATGTTGGTAGCATGTCACCTCAGAAATTATTTGTTTTATCGTTTTACCTACTCGAGGACGAGTAGGAACTAAGCTTGGGGATGCTTCATACGTCTCAAACGTATCCATAATTTCTGATGTTCCATGTTGTTTTCAAGCCATATGCTACATGTTTCCTATACGGTTTATGTCATTTTTATGGATTTTCTAGGACTAACCTATTGCCAAGATGCCACAGAGCCCGTTCCTGTTTTCTGCTGTTTTGGTTTCAGAAAAGTTGTTCTAGAAATATCTCGGAATTGGACGAAACAAAACCCATAAGTCTTAGAAATATGTCACGTACACGGAGTATGGAGGGTACTCGGAGGGGGGCCCTGGTGGCACCACACCATAGGGCGGCTCCCCCCGGCTACGCCAGCTGGTGGTGTGGGCCCCCTGGCTGCCCACCGATGTTGCCCTTTTGCCTATTTATACCTCTCCACGGATTAACCCTAAATACCCGAGCTTTTTACACCAAAAAGATCCACAGTCGCCGTCATTGTCAACCCTAATTCGGGAGGGTTCTGGAGCTCTCCCCGACACCCTACCGGGAGGGGAATTCATCACCGGAGGGCCCTACACCACCATGCCCACCTCTGGAATGATGCGTGAGTAGTTCATCCTTGGACTACGGGTCTATAGAAGTAGCTAGATGTTTTTTCTCTCCTGTTTATGCCTCATGTCTAGATCTTGTGAGCTGCCTAACGTGATCAAGATCATCTTATTGTAATGCTACATGTTGTGTTTGCTGGGATCCGATGAATATTGAATGCTACACTACTAGGGAAAAGCTTACCCGTGACGCACCATTTTGCTTATCCGTGACGCACCTGGGCGCGTCACGGCTAACACGCCGCGCCTATGGGTTTAGCCGTGACGCACCGAGCTGGTGCGCCGCGCCTATTAATACCCGTGACGCACGGGCTAGGTGCGCCGCGGCTACTTCTGGGCGCGTCACGCCTAACTCCAGAGGTGCGCCACGGCTATGAATACAGGTGCGTCACGGGTAAGCTAATGCCTCCACGGCTAAGTTCGCCGGTGCGCCACGGGTATCCACTTTGGCGCGTCACGGCTATCCTCCCAGGTGCGTCACGGGTACTCTTTTTGGTGCGTCACGGCTATACTATGCTGTATTTTTTTAAAATACGCAGTACCGTATTTATACAGGTATATACAGCTCAAATACAGAGGAATATCAGTAGACAAAATGTATCAAAACCGTTCTTTGACAAACAAGTTATATATCATAGTTGATCATACTGCTTAGAATTCCTAATAGCTACATCAAACAGTTGATTATGAATACAAAGTGTTTATCAGAGTCAAATAGATACAAGTGACCTACATCACACGGTTAATCATCGGGACCGATTACATCGATTGATGATGCTTCATCATCGGGACAAGTGACCTATCTAGTCGTCGATAACCTAATCATCTAGCTAGGAACCATAGCATGACAAGCGAGGCGACGGCGACAAGAGCGGCTGCGATGGTCTTCATCCACGTGTTGTTCTTCTTCTTCTTATTTTGTTCCTCCTCGAGATGGATGAACCACCTAGCTTCCGCCGCCACTCTTGTGTTGTAGGATTTGTAGGCATTCCCTTTGAACTTGTTCACCTGCTCGAAGCAGTCTTCCCAGTGATCGTAGACTCCTGGAACCCTGCCTCTAAACACCACGTAGCACCTCGGCATCTGTAATGACAAGAAAGAAAAGCAAAAACAATAGTTTTAAACATGTCTACAATAAGTAGTAAGTGGAGAAATATAAAAGGCCATCTGAGTGTGAACCAACTCTTTTAATCATCGGCATTTATACAAAAGATCGAACGAACATAGGACCGGAATAATATAAAAGCAATATAATCAAGCATTGACATAATTGAGCATCAGTTACGAATGGACGATTCATAACCGTAACGATGTGTGCCTCATATTTAGGGTGGACACATACAAGCGGCCGTAGGTGGTGCCGCTGCGCCAAGTGGGATGCACAAGATCGTAACTTTGTGAAAATCACAAGGCGCAACGGACCACCTAGGCCATCTGAGTGTGAACCAACTCTTTTAATCATCGGCATTTACTTATTCAAAAGATCGAACGAACATAGGACCTGAATAATATAAAAGCAAGATAATCAAGCATTGACATAATTGAGCATCAGTTACAGAATGGACGATTCATAACCGTAACGATGTGTGCCTCATATTTAGAGTGGACACATACAAGCGGCCGAAGTGGTGCATCTGCGCCAAGTGGGATGCACAAGATCCTAACTTTGTGAAAATCAGAAGGCGCAGCTGACCACCTCGGCCATCTGAGTGTGAACCAACTCTTTTAATCATCGGCATTTACTTATTCAAAAGATCGAACGACCATCACAAGTAGGACCGCAATAATAAAATGCAAGATAATCAAGCATTGACATAATTGAGCATCAGTTACAGAATGGACGATTCATAACCGTAACGATGTGTGCCTCATATTTAGGGTGGACACATACAAGCGGCCGTAGGCGGTGCCGCTGCGCCAAGTGGGATGCACAAGATCCTAACTTTGTGAAAATTACAAGGCGCAACGGACCGCCTAGGCCATCTGAGTGTGAACCAACTCTTTTAATCATCGGCATTTACTTATTCAAAAGCTCGAACGACCATCACAAGTAAGACCGCAATAATGAAAAGAAAGATAATTAAGCATTAATTAACATAATAAAGCATCTGTCACACGATGGACGATTCATAACCCTAACGATTGAGTTCGACTAATTTCGGAAAGTGTAGCAAGCCTTACAATAGTTCTCACTCCATCTGACTCATCCTCCCAGGGATTACAACGGGACAGCCCTCCTGAGTGATGAAGGGCCTGTCGTCACAGGCAGTTGCTAGGTAGGTATCTATGTCGCGGTTCGGCATGTTGAACCGGCAGTAAAATGTCCCACTCCTGTTCACCACTTCATGAACGATTTTCGTGGCAAAGCACTTCTGGATATCATATATCTCTTCTCTAACCTTGTCATCGCCGACCATCGACAAGCGGGAGGCCCATTGTTGGACTTGACTAGGCAGGGTAAGGAACTGTTGATCCCGTACATACGAACGCATATGATGGAGGACATAGTAGGTGTCTCGGTTACTGCCTGCCGGCTGCTTGACGCACGCGAAAGTCGTCGTGTGGGTGAACACCCGAGCGCCCTGAACGACCTTCTCCCTAGTAATTTTGCCCCCCCTTGCGTGGTAGCCGGTGAGAGCATTATCCAAAACTTTCTTCACGTTGGAGTAGTCTTTCTTCACCGCACTCCCTGAGTCGAGATACGTGGCATGCGAATGACTGATACAAATGCAGATGAGTGTGCATTGTGTATATCTGCGCGGAACAATCCAAACAAAGTGTTGGAAAGGAGCGATGAAAATCTAAAGAAAATCACTTTCGATTCGGCTAATAATATTGACTTACCCGGCAAAGTAAGGCACGAAGATGTAATCCTTGGTCTGGTTCGCCCGCATGAAGTCCCGGAGATATGTCGACGCGACTACCTGGTTCCCAACGCCGCACAACACGTCGTGGCGCATGTAGAAGGGGTCCGCTATCGCGATGCCCGGTGTATTATCCCTGATGACTTGCACCGCCAGACTGAGCGAGTATAGGCGGATCATGGAGTAGTGCAGCGGATTGCTATGGAACATATCGAAGATGTCCGAAAACCGCAGTACTATTCTATCCGCGCCGGTTGACTCGACGAAGCCCAAGTCCTTTGGCACCATGGCAATGAAAACCGGGTATGATGGATCCTTGGATTCAAGAAGACGCGATTCAAGAAAAATAATGCTGTCATGCAAACTCCGCATATCCCCACTTGCGGCCTTGAGCTTGCTCTGGCTAAGCATAGGCTGACCAATCACATGCATCTTCGTATGCTTAGATGTAGGTGGGCCGTCCTGAACACGGAGCGGCATCTTAGCAGGCTGGCTCGCGGACTTTGCGGCCTTGGATCTAGGTCCTCTTTTCCGCGGCTTCGGCGCTTTCGGAATGATCTCCTTCTCAATCTCCTCATTAGCCGCCTTACGGATTGTGCTAGGGCTGAAAATAACTCCACCCTTCGCACTTTTCTGAGTCTCGGTGCAGGGGCCGACATCTGGAGGCGTGTCTTCCTGAGAACTGAAGAGACGCTTGCAATTGGATTTATCTGCAGGAGGAGCCTCACCACGAGCCTCCGTGCTATGGTAGGGTTCTTCTGGAGGAGGAGCAACGTAATCTCCGCCATCAAAGTCATCAGCGATGAAATCCATGGCATCAAGATCAACGTCATTCTCCTGGTCTTGTGCCATCTCCATGTCACGGGTAGGCGACGGCGCGGCGACGGTCTTGCCATGGCTCCGCTCCGGAGCTTCTAGAGGGGTTGTCTTCGAGGTGGTGCCTCGCGCCGGTAGTTCTAGAGGCGATGTCCGCGGGGTGGCGCCCCTCTTCCCCAGGCGAATCTGGCTCTTCGGCCATTCCATGTTCCAAGGCATGCACTGGAGCAGCGTCAGGGTATCGGGGTCATCTTCTTCTTGGTAGGGCTGAATGGGAGGCAACAAGTCGTCGTAGCCCGCCAGCACCCGAAGCACTCGAACTCTATATACGTCTTCGCGCATCGGCCTGTTGTGGAACCTGCGGGTTGACTGTTGAACGATCATACCCACAGCAACATCCTTCAACACGCCGTACACTGTGTGTAAGAGAGTGCATGGAACGTCGTCGTTCTGCGGAAAACATGCAGGGCGTCAGAGAGGCCAGTCTAAGGCAAAGGAAGATCGACGCTCCAACGCTTAACTATTTACCTGGCTGGCGAGGGCGTCGAGCTCCTCTAGTGGCGAGGGGCCAACGACGACGGCGGGCGTGCTACTGCTCAATGGCGAGGGAGAACCGGCGGCGGGCGTGGAACCGATGGCCAGGCGGCGGTTGTTCGTTGGTGCACGCTCTTCATTCGGCGGAGGACCGCCCACTGTGGGCGTGCAACGGATGGTCAGGCGGGTAGAGGCGGGCGGAGTCACTATCGGCGCCGTGGTGTAGGCGGGCGGAGTCACAAGTGGGTCCGCCATCGTGGCGTTGGCCGGCGAGACTCTGGACAAGTCTCTTGAGTTGCTGCCCTGCACGCTAGGCACCGGGCACGGCCCCACTCGACCTCCTTCATTCCATCGAGTAACCACATCGTAGATGGTAGGCAAAACGCTGCCCATTTGTTCTGCCAAAGCTGTTTTGACAATATTAGGAATATCGGCAACTTTGGCCTTGAGGTCTGCAATCTCGCGATCGCGGGCTTCGTCACGTTGGATATCTTCGATGCTCCTCTTTCTATTCCTTCTCGCCTCCCTGGGCTCCTTGAAGTACTCTCTGAGCTTCGTCGTCGTGCCCAGGCCACAAACTCGGCCACCTGACGGCCTTTTGTGCTTTTCCTTCCCCTGCGTCACGTTCACCGCCCTATTTAAAGTGTCGTCCCACGGGCCGTGCAGCCTCGGCATGGATGACGAGGTTCCACCACTTTCGATTTCTAAGTTCTGCACAATTAGCGTGAACCGTTTAGAATTCCACCAGTACACTATGATGCAATCGACTTGATCGTCGAGAGCAAACTAACTAGGGTGGTGTATTTACTTACCAAGTTGTCATACAACGTCTTCACCTTCTCATCATCGGTAGTATACTCATTAGCTACCGGTCATATGTAAACCGGGCCCTGATGAAGTTTTTCGTCCGCGGCGAGTACTTTGCGAGAGGGTCAGGGATGCCCTGTTCTGCACGTTTGGCGTCCTCCTTCTCCCAATTGGGAATCGCCGCTCTGTAACCGCCGCATCCCAGTTTGTGGGTACCAATGTTCAACTTCCGCATCCTCTGCCCCCAACCAGAGTTAGCCTTGGCGACTTCGCTCTTGCAAATTAGCTTGAAGTCCCGGAGTTCAGCTTTGGTGATTCTCGGCTCACTCGCTAAAACATCCTGCAAGCTATTTTTGGGGTCCAAGACCTTAACCTTAACCCGGTGTTTCCAGTTGGCCAAGGCGGTGTTCATCTTACCAATGGCGGAATGGTTGACCTTATTCCCCTCCAGATTGTCGTTATTGTACTTAAACGGCTCGTCTGGCGGATGCGGGTACAAGTATCGTCCGTGCAGCTTTCTAAAGAGAATAACCCGATAATGGGCATTCTCTTTTTTCCTTAGATCATTGGTTAAGATCCTGACAGTGTCCCGGACAATGCAACCAATCTGGTTGCCGAATCCTTTGACCACCTTCTCGGGCGCGATTGGATACCCAAAGCTATCAATTTCCGTGATCTCTTCACGGTAGGTGCGGAGAGTGTTACATTTCCGTTTTCTCGTTGCCGTCCTCTTCTTGGCTTTGCTACCACCATCTGTCTGACCGCCGGCATCAATGGTGTCATTTCCGCCGGCGGCGCCACTAGTGGTATCACCGGCGCCACTAGTCGTGGCGTCATCCTCCTCGCCACCGCTAGTGTCTGTGTCAGCCCCAGCATCCGCTGTGGGGTCGTATTGCTCATCTTCTTCGTCGGTGATTTGCCAGAACGGCTTAGAACCGCCGGCCTCGTCGTCGTGTGCCATGTTCTGAAGGGGGAAATTATTGGTTAATCTAAAGGAAACAAAAATCGACATACTACTCAATCACGGGAAAACGGCTAAGTCCTAAATTCACGGGAAAATTTCGGCATGACCTTTGCTAATTTTCTAACACTAGAGTGCCCGAATCTCGCCGAAACGGAAATTAATCAACATTTCGGCGAAAATGGGCAACTCATTTGAATTCCCTGCAAAGTTTTAAACGGCTCGATGGCCGGACAGATTACCAAATGTGGTACCAACACCAAAAGTGGTACCAGCACCAGCACCAGCACCAACACAACACCACACCAGCACCAACACAAGAAAACCAGCAGCAGAACACCTTCAAAAATCAGCCACAACTCCCTGTGATAGGCAGCAACAGCAGCTAGGAGCAGCAACAGCAGTGCAACAGCAGCTAGAGTACCTATATGATTACATCACTTGTAGCAGCAATATATCACAGTAGATACCAACCATATGCACTAGTAAATAAGAAATCTGAGCCAATCATACATAACATTGGAAAAGCACCTCAACACCACAATTTCATAGCAACTTATACTGCCACATTTACCCCAGGCATTTTAAAAAATCATCTTATGTCTTTATGTCCAGTAAAGCAAACTTAAATACTGAAGCTCTAGCGTATGTAGACTTAAATACGTGTAGCAATATAAAGAGTGCATGTCAAACATTAAGTTTTTTAATGCAATGTCAAATATTAGTACTGTAAAGCAGAAGAAAATCTTGATGCTCATTTTGCTTTTCGACACGGCACCTGTTCTAAAAAAGGAAAAAAAAATCATAACCATGTTGCTGTACAGAAAACAGGAACAAAAGCTGAAGAATGCAGATGGTGCTCTTCCAAATCAAGATGGCAAAATATCTAGTAGCAGTGCTACTCAAAAATCAAGATGGCAAAGGAGAGAGTCTATAGCCACTCAAATATAGTGCCAGCATTACTACAGACCACCATACGCACACCCTAATTTACCCAGCTACTATAGAACCACCTGATCAAATCTTGTCTTACCTACCTGACACAGTTAATGAAAACATATGTGCAAAGCACCTGTTGGTAACCATAGATAGAGGGCACAGCTCTTCTGTAACCAATCCTCCATATTCATTTACTGTTTGCTAACATAAGATTTTACAATCACATGGCCTCTGCACTCCTGAACACAAGGCCTCTACACTCCTGAACACAGGGAACGAGACAATAAAGCAAAACATGCCAAAACAAAAAAAAAACACAGCGGCACCTGCAGGTTTAACAAAATCTCTCCAATTGAGAGCAAGATGACCAAGACCAAGCCGCTTATCAAATCGAAGCACCCAGATTAGACATCAATTGCATGCAAGTGCATTCATCAATCTCGTTGTCACACGTTCAGTTATCTGAAGGTTGTTGTGGACTGATCAAAACTGACTACTCATGGCTGATCAAAACTGTTGGCTTTTATAGGTGATGATCCAGAGCGATGGTGATAGTGAAAGCTAGGCTCAAGTGTTGGAAGCAGAGTGTTTCTCTTGCGGGCATTTGCTCGAGCACATAGCTGGCTGTGGGAAGAGGGGGGAGCCGCTGGCCACAGGGAACACGGCGAGGACACAGGGAGCCCGTCTGCATCGAGGGAGAAGAAGAGACTTACCCTGTAGGTGGAAGGCGTCGAGCGGGTCGATGCAGATGGCCGGCGGCGCGGCGCTCCTCCTCCCTCGATGCAGACGGGCGGCGCAGTGCTCATCCTCCTCCCTCGCTGCTCCTCCTCCTCCCTCGATGCAGACGGGCGGCAGACGGCGCGGTGCTCCTCCTCCCTCGATGCAGACGGGCTTTAGACGGCGCGGTGCTCCTCCTCCTCGATGCAGACGGCGCGGTGCTCCTCCTCCTCCCTCGATGCAGACGGGCTAGGTGGAGCCTACGGTGGTGCGTGAGGCTGGTGTGCTGTGGACGATGGTGGAGTCTACGGTGGAGAGCAACGGCGGCGGTGGAGACTGGAGGAAGCGAGGGAATGGGCCGGGAGAAGGAAGGGGAACGGGGAGAAGAAGGGGAATGGGCGCCCTCCTCGATCTATATCAGCTATACCCGTGACGCACCGCAGCTAGGCGCGCCGCGGATTAGATATCCGTGACGCACGTCTGGATAGTGCGCCGCGCATTATATAGCCGTGACGCACGTCTGGATGGTGCGCCGCGCATCAGATAGCCGCGACGGGCATCACTGCCGTGCGCCACGCCTATTCGCATAATATGTTCAAAACGTTATGTTGCCTGTTAATATCACAACTGCTTCGTTAGCCCAGTGGTTGATACTGTGATGTGCCCCAGCACCCGGGTTCAAATCCCCCACACCCAATTTTTTTGGAAGTTTTGGAAAACACAATATAAATCAACATAAACACAATATAAATCAACATAAATTCATATAAATCAATATAATTTTCAAAATAAAATCTCAATTCATGTGTTGACTAATTTAAACACCACATCTTAGTGCATACATATAAAATACATCATCATACATTGTCATCACTGCCTCGAATGCATGCAAACACACGACACATATATCGTTGTTCTTAGAGTTAGCGTTTTACAATTTTCTTTCCCTTTTTTGTCGCGGTTGAGTAATTCAGTCCCGGAACACCGTGACTTCTCGGTGGAATGGGCGACCTGTAGGTAGCGTTGTCCTGCTTCTTCTTGTTGTGTATTTCGTTCCATCGTCATTGTCATCTTCCTCGTTTTCGGGTCGCCGTACTGGTCAAAGTCTTGCTCGTTGGCTACTCCATCCATTCCGATGATGTTTCTTTGCCTCTCCGCACGACAACACGGCTAGGCCTTGTCGGTCAGTAATGAAGAAGCATTGGTCCACTTTGTTAGCCAAGACCCATGGCTCATTTTTGCGGTGACATTCGTGCCGGATTTGGCTTCAGGTATCACGATGGTGGTGAAATATTGTCCTTCTTTCCTGACGCTCTTTGCCCATGTGACACGGAACATTGGCACCTTCTCTCCGCAGTAGTCGAATTCCCATATCTCGTCGATCCTACCATAGTATCTTTCTTTGACGTCACCTGTTAATGATTCCATCGTTACCCCCGAATTCTGGTATTCGCAGTTCCGGTCCTTATTTGCCGTGTAGAATGTGTAACCGTTGATATCGTATGCCTGATATGTCATGAGGTTATGTGCGGGGCCTTGTGACAATGTGAGTACGAGTTTTTCTTCTTCAGAATAAGGCGTCTCCGGTTGATCGGTCATAATCTTCTCCCTGAACCACTGTGTGAAATGGATGTTGTGCTCTCTGATTATTTCTGCTTCGGTCCTATGTTGTCCCCGGTCACTGTAATACTTCGCGATTAGCAATTTGTGCTTTTCCAACCAACGATCGACCACTGTTAGATGTTGTAGCGCGACTAGGTTTGCTCTGTCAAAGTCGTTGCGTCGGCCCTGAAAGTCGACATTCATTTCGCGCTGGCCCTCGCGGTGTCCCCATCCACCGAGCCTGCCAAAGTGCCTGTTTACGGGCAGACCAGGGTTCTCATCTTTGTCTAGAAAATTCGTGCAGAAAGAGATGCACTCCTCTGTCAGAAAGCCCTTGGCAATGCTTGCGTCTGGACGGGCCCTGTTGCGGACGTATCCTTTGATGGAACCATTCATCCTTTCGAACGCCATCATGGAGTGTAAAAACGGCGGCCCGAGCTGGAAGATATCATCCACGACATGGACAAGGAGATGCACCATAATGTCGAAGAATGCTGGCGGGAAGTATATCTCAAGCTCGCATAGTATCACCATGATCTCTTCCTGTAGCCTTGCGAGTTTCTTCACGCCAATCGACTTTCGAGAGATGACGTCAAAAAAGTTGCAGAGTCCAAACAGCGTTTCGCGGACGTGCTCGTCCATTATCCCTCGAATTGCAACTGGAAGTATCTGCGTCATCATCACGTGACAGTCGTGAGACTTCATTCCGCTGAACTTCTACTTTGGTACGTCTAGGTATCTGCTTATCTTCCCCGCATAACCGTAAGGAAATTTGACTCCAAGGAGGCACTTGAAGAATTGGTCGATCTCCTTCTCGCATAGCGTGAAGCACGAAGGGGGACAGTAATATTCCGTCTTCTTGGCCTTTTTTCCCTTGCGGCGACCTTCCGTCCCATCTAACACATCGTCATCGTCATCGTCATCATCATCCGGTTTTCCTCCGTGGAGCTCGCCCCTGGTATTCAAAAATCTCAAGTCGTTCCTTGCTTTCGGCCCATCTTTGGTCCTATCCGGCATGTTGAGCAGGGTGCCAAGCAGACTCTCACACACGTTTTTCGTGATATGCATGAGGTCAAGGCAGTGGGGTGTGCGGAGAATCTTCCAGTACCTCAGGTCCCAGAGAATCTTCCAGTCGGTGTTTTGTCTTCATCTCGAGGGTCCTTAACGTTACGTTCAGACGGGTATCCTCGCTCACGCATCCTTCATACAATGGAGTAACGGCGTCTATCTCCAGTTGCGACAACTTCGATTTCTCTCTAGCAGCAGCTCTGGTGTTGCTAGTCTCCTTGAGAAGCAGAGCTTGGACATGAGGGTCCCGCACCCAGTCCGACGACGATGTCACGACATCTTCATCATGATGTCCTTCGTCTTGATTATGATCATGTCCGACATCTTCATCACGATGTCCTTCGTCTTGATTATGATCATGTCCTTCATCTTGATCATTATGTCCTTCATCATGTCCGGGCGACTCTTCATCTTCATCACTTGTCGGGTAAAGAGTGTAGCCATCCATAAAACCACGACGGATAAGGTGCGACTCCAAGTCACCAGAATCGTATCTGATCAAGTGTTTCAGTTTGCATCTTCGACAAGGACATCTTATCTCCGTCATGCTATTTCGAAACATTTCGTCCGTCGCATGTTTCATAAATCTAGCCACGGTGCATGTGCTTATATGCATGGTTGCCTACATAGTAAAAAAAGATCAAATGAAAAATTAATTAGAATCAAATTACGTAATATATGGATATATGATGCATGCACATGGTCGTCGACGGAAAAATTCGGCATGACCTATGCTAAAAATAGGACATTCTCGGAGTGCGTGGTCGCCGAAATGGAAATGAACAACATTTTGGCCACACATGTCAACTCATTTTTAAGACATCCACAAATTTCATCAAAAATACGCAACACAATTTCGCATATATGTATATATGCAACCATATATATGAATCTTTTGTGACGACGCACGGCGCCGACACACATACATACAACACATATACATATCGTCCCTCCAACAACTCACCAACTATAGATCTTGCCGATACGAGACCGAGAGAGTACGTTTGTATGTGGCTATAGAAAGTGAAAAGATGGAAGGGAAAGTGGTAATAAAGTGAGAGATGGGGGTGGAGACAAATGTTTACTATATTCCCCACACATATATATCAAATAACATAGGTTAAATAAGTTTTAAATGGTGGGAAAATGGGGGAAATAAGGTGGTGAGGAGGTGGGGGGCGACCAGATCTAAAATGGGGTGGAGATATGGGGGGATGGGAGGTGGGGGGTGGTCCCAACCACTTAAATTCGTTCCAGGTATACCCGTGACGCACATCATATTCGGCACGTCACGGCTATGTTGGGTACCCGCGGCGCACGTTCCAGTGGTGCGTCACGGCTATAGATGCCACCCGTGGAAAAGATAGCCGTGACGCACCTCTGGAATGTGCGCCGCGGCTACCCAACATAGCCGTGACGCACCGCTGGGTTGGTGAGTCGCGGGTATGCCTCGGAGGCTCGCCACCCCGGCCCCACACATAGGCGCGACGTGCCTTCCATTTGGTGCGCCGTGGCTATGCCTTTAAGCGCGACGCGCAGAAACGTGGTGCGCCGCGGGTAATAGGCGTGACGCGCCAAATGTGATGTGCGTCACGGGTATCATCACTCCTATAGCCATTTTCCTAGTAGTGCTATGTCCAATGATTATAAATCTATCATGTTCTTGCATGTTTATGTTATTTATGATCTTTCATGCTCTCCGTTACTAGTAGATGATGTGGCCAAGTTGATGCTTGTAACTCCAAGAGGGGTATTTATGCTATATAGTGGGTTCATGCCTCCCTTTCACTCACGCTCGAGTGACATAAACGTAACGGGTGGGGGATGTGTTGTTGCAATTACGGAGAAAAAACCCGATGTTTACATTGTTTACATTACACACTTTTCTTAATGTGATTATCTCTTGCTTGAAACTTAATACCCAAGGTTTGATTGGATGACGCTCCGAGGGTGGGTTATTAGTCATAGATGCAGTTGGATAACAGTCTATGAATCTTGTTGCAATGCCCGCATGGATCACATAGTAATTATCATGTCATGCATATGCACTACGGTGCAGCCTTTATATTTGTCAATTGCCGACTGTAATTGTTTTACCCAACATGTTATCTATCTTTTATGGAAAGACACCACTACTGAATTGTGGACCCTGGTCCATTTCTTTACACTGATAATACAACCACTGCAACCACTATTTCCCTATTGCAGTTACTGTTTTCCTACTTCCATGACTCTTCTGTTTTCATCTAATGCAAACAAGTATTGTTTTCAACAGTATACGTTTAATCCTTTGTTTTCAGCAAAACCAGTCGGATTGACAACCTCACTGCTTCGTTGGGGCAAATTAATTTCATTGTATTGTGTAGGTTCCACGCTTCTACTGAATCGATAGTGCGCTCTGCCAACATCAGCTGATAACAACCTTCATAAGTGATTTCTTTCTCCTACTGGTTGATTCAACCTTGGTTTTAAACTTTCTACTGTGCTCTTCATGCCTTCCTCTTGGGGTCTCCCAACGAACGTGTGTAACACGCCATCATGGAGTGTCAGCATCTGCTGCGGCTCCCACTCAACCTACTAGGCCTCCCTAAGCTAAAGGGCCGCAGACAAATCAATAGTACCAACAGTTTCCTCAGCGCTATCCCAATTACAGCCGCAAGCCCAATGTCCAGATTCAGCAGACTAGTAACCTAGGTCAACAGGGAGGTGTGGTGCCGGGGTAGTTCGTTCTGTCAACCACAACCAGCATCATCTAATAGATCTGGTTTGTCTCAGTCTACGAGCTCTGAGGTCCCAACCCTTCCAGAGCAAGTTCTTGATCCTAGATACGGTAAACTAGTCTGCTTCAACTCTAGAGACCAAGGTCATTTTGTTGTTAAGTGTGTTAAACCTAGAATCTACTCCGTCAGCAACTTGCCTGACCACCCAGTGAACTCCTGTCTAGAATGGTTCAAAGAACACCCAACTAAGGATTACTTCGGAAGTGGAAACTTTGGGCTAGGATTCTTCCACGTTGATGTACCTGATGCTGAATCAATAAAGTGGCTCAACTTTGCTAACTGTGGAGTCATTACTTTCAAGAAAGGTACCTTGTCTCTGGCAGAGATTGAAGCTAATTTCAACTCGATCTTCTATATAGACAAACAGTGGCCATGGAAGATTAGGGAATTAGAACCCAATTCTTTCTTGGTGAGATTCCCCCCATGGAAGACGGTTTCTGACTTGAGTTAATTTCCAGCATTTTATCTTGAAAAGGAGAGAGTTACTATCAAGATAACATCCTTGGATGGAGAGGTCAAGGAATATGGCTATTTAGATGAACTTTGGGTGAATGTCTAAGGCATACCTCCTAAGTGGCGTGTCCGGAAAACCTTTGCGCAGGTGGCATCCATCCTTGGTGTCCTGATTGATATTGACTGGTATCTACTCTTCAAGTCTCTTTACTCTATTGTTAGGATGCTTGTCTCAGTTAAAGATAGATCTGAGATACCTTCTCAGAGGGTTGTTGAAATGAATCAAGCCTTGTATTTTCACCATATATCTGTGGAATCTGATGCAGACAGCTCTACCTCCCCTGGAGTTGGATCTGATGGTTATTTGGCTAACTCTACCAATGATATGGATGCTAATCATGTGCCTTTGTGTGGGTCTAATCCCCTGCTCCTTCAACACAACTTGCAACTATCAACCCTTGTTAGAGCTCTGGTAAGAAAGTAATGGAAGATGACTGCATGAGTTGTCCTGAGTTCTCCTCTGTTGCTCACGGCAATAGCCCTCTTGGCTCTCTCCCTGATAAGCTTGATTATGGACAACTGGATGATGGTGTGTGGGACTGGAAAGGTCCTTTCCCTAAACCTCTTCAAGTTATACCTGAGCCTGTTGCCCCTCCATGTATCCTGCAGTTGGAGAACTCCACTATCGGCCTGGATTTGTACAAGGAACTCTTTGATGCTGGTATGGCAGAAGATGATGGCCCTATATAGGATCAACCTTGTAGTGAATTCCTTCACTCTGATGTTTCTTCTCTCCTCAGTGGTGCTAAAAGGACCCTCCTGCCTTCTCTTGATGAAGCCTCCACTACCGCACCTCCCCCTAATCAGAACAAGAAGACTAAATGGGGACAAGCTATTGCTACCGGGAGGAGTGCTAGGAACCATCGAGCACTGAATATTGTTTAGAAGGCTAAGAAGTACACGATGAAGCAGAACCTAGAGGTTCCTCCCAGCTTTAAAGGTAACTCTTTTGATGTTCTTGATCCTAATATCCTTGGTGATATGCTAGATGTTTTAGATATATCTTGTGGATCATCTATAGCAGAGGAAGGGGAGAATATTCATAAAATGATGCGTAATGAGATTGTTCTTAATCATAAGTTTGATGTAGATAATCGTGTTACCACCCTTCCTGTTTCCATTGATATAGATTGTGAAGAGCAGTTCCCTGCACTCTCACCTTCTAAAATAGGTGGTGTTGCTTGCCAGGCCTCTTGTCAGTTATATGACCCAGAGTATGGCCTTAAAGGCAACCCATGGACAGTTGTTACTAAGAAATCTAAAACTAAACCTAATGATAGGAGGATTCTTGAATAGTAGAGGCACAGGGAGTTTGGCCGAAAACAAGCTTTAGTTGATTTCATCTCTAAAAATAAACTAGACTTTGTTGGTATCCAGGAGACCAAGAAGATGACTTTCCCCTCCCATTTCCTAAATTTTATTTCTGGTCCTTGGGAGTTTTTCTGGATCACCCTGGCTGCTAAAGATGTTGTTGGGGGTATCTTGGTAGGATTCATAAAAGACAAGTTTGAAGTTCTTAGTCACTCTTGTCTTGAGTATTGTGTCTTAGTTGTTGTTAAAAACATCTTGGATAACTTCACATGGCAATTGATTTTTGTGTATAATACTCCATATTTTGACTTGAAATTGCAATTCATTGTTGAATTACATGATATTATGGACAAGAGTACCCTCCCTACTCTTTTAGGGGCGGACTTTAACCTAGTAAGAGGTATCTCTGAAAAGAACAATGGGGTGGTTAATTCTATATAACTGGACCTTCTTGTTCAATGACTGGATTAATAAATGGGTCCTGATCAATTTTAAGGTTGCTAATAGGAGGCACTGTAAAGGCTGGAGCATTAATGTTGATGCTGACAATAAAAAAACAAAAGAAGGAGCGAATTCAAGAATTTGATATTTAGACACTTTTTCAGAATCTTGCTTACTCTCTAAAGAGGAAGCACAGAGGCTGAGTAACATTGGATCAGACCTCTATAGACTCCTTAGATTGGATGAAACCAAGGCTTGGCAAAGATCTAGGGATAGATTTATGAAAGAGGGAGATATAAATACTTCTTATTTTCATGCTATTGCCAACCAAAGGAGGAGGAAAAAGAAAATAGCAGTCTTGGATAGTCCTAATGGCCCATTGGAGCAAACCAAACACATGCTTAAAGTAGCACTAGCTTTCTATAAATATTTGTTTGCTGCTGAACAAAGGAAGAACATGTCCTTAGGTGTTGATATTTGGGACCACTCAGACAAGGTGACTGTTGAGGAGAATGATTTCTTACAGGAACCTTTCTCTATCGATGAGATTAAGGAGGATATCTTTGGCTCTTATGCTAGTGGTGCTGCTAGTCCTGATGGCTTCTCTTTCCTTTTTAATCAAAATTTTTGGGAGCTTATTCAACATGACTTTATGGCCTTGGTTAGGGACTTTGAGCTAGGAAATTTAGCTGTTGCCTGACTAAATTTTGCTATCATAACTCCCATCCCTAAAGAACCTGATGCTGGAGACATGAAGAAGTTCAGGCCTATTAGTCTTGATGATTAAAGTTTGAAAATTATTTCAAAAGCCATTACTAACAGACTCTCCCTGGTGGGTAGTAGATTGATTTGTAGTAATCAGACTGCCTTTATTAAGGGTAATTTCATTTTAGAAAGTGTGGTGTCAGCTTATGAACTCATTCATGCTGCACATTCAAGAGGTGATCCTCCTTTAGTCGTTAAACTAGACTATGAGAAAACCTATGACATCGTTGACTGGGGCCTTCTAGATGAGATGCTTCTTTCGAGAGGGTTTGGACCTATTGTAAGAGGTTGGATTAAGAGTTTTCTAGTTGGGGGATCTCTTTGTGTCAGGGTCAATGATGAAAATAGCTCCTACTTTAAACTAGGGAAAGGCCTCAAACAAGGATATCCCTGCTCCCCTATCCTATTTAATATGGCGGGGGATGTATTCTCGAAAATTCTTTTTAAAGCTGCCAATGCTGGCCTGATCCAGGGCCTCCTTCCAAAAGTTGTCCCTCGTGGTATTATCAGCCTTCAATATGCCGATGATGCAATCCTCTTCCTTGAACTTAGCCTATGCTTGGAATATGAAATATATCTTATCTTGGTTTGAAAACATGTCTGGTATGAGAATTAATTATCAAAAAATTGACTTGATGACAATCCATGTGGATCCTAGTCAGGCCAATGTCTTTGCCCGGGTCTTTTGTTGCAAGATTGCAGACTTTCCTTGCAAATGCCTTGGTGTCCATCTTCACTTTTCAAAATAAAAAAGGACTTGCAGCCCATCATAGATAAAACTTTCAAATGTTTTGCTGGCTGGAGAGGGAAATTACTTAACTATCAAATCAGGCTGGTCTTACTAAAGGCATGAATTGCTAGCATACCTATGTATGTCTTGTCTGTTATTAAATTTCCTAAATGGGCAATCAAAGCTATTAACACTCAAATGGCTCACTTCCTATGGAGTGATTCTAAGAATAACAAAAACTACCACTTGGCTAATTGGGACTTAGTTTCCATGAAAAAGGATTTTAGGGGCTTGCTTCCAAAATTTGTGGGACTTCAACCTTTGCTTGATGGCCTCTTGGGTTAAAAGATACCATGCTGATCCAGGGAAGATTTGGAAGAAAATTATTGACTATAAATATGATCCTGACCCAAATATCTTCTCTGCTGCTCCCAATATTAGTTCACCTTTCTGGAAGGGTCTAATGTGGGCTGCTAGATCCGCTAAATGTGGGTATAGATGGAAAGTTGGTAATTGCAGTAAAATTAAGTTCTGGAGTGATGTTTGGATGGGTAATTGTAGTCTGGAAGTTTGCTATTGGGACCTCTTTGATATTTCCAATGAGAAATACATAAATGTGGCTCAAGCCTACCAGGACAATGATCTTAAGCTCACTTTTAAAAGGAATGTTTCCCCTGCGGGATTTTCTAGATGGATGGAATTGTCCCAACGAGTGAGTACTGTTACTCTTAAAGATGAGGAGGATATGCCTACTTGGATGTTTCATTCTTATGGGATATACAATGTTAGGTCATTTTATGCTTTTATAAATAATAGGGGGATTGTTCCTGTCCATACTCCAGCTGTCTAGAGGCTCAAGGTGCAACCCAGGCTACATGTCTTCCTGTGGTTGTTAGCTAACAATATACTTCTCACTCAGGATAACCTGGCAAAACAGACCTGTCACTGATGGCCCCTATCTCTTTTGTTCTGAATCTAAGACTTATCACCATCTATGTTTTGGGTGCTTTGATGCCAAATTGATTTGGCATGTTATATCTGACATCTTAGGCATCAATGTAGGCACAAATTTTGAATATGTTGCCACGTTGTGGATAAGTTAAACAAAGAATTCACATATTAATTACTTGTGTGCCGCAACTCTTTGGTCAATCTGGAAATTGAGGAAAGAAATTTGTTTTCAGGGTTTAGCTTGGCCAGGTGTTTGGGACATCTAGAGGGGGACTGCACGCGAGCTAGAGCAATGGAAGATTCTGGCGCCTCGCTCTGCATCCCCTCTCATCGCCACGAACATCCTGAAGCTGAACAAGCTGCGAGGAGATATTTTGTGGATCTCTTGGCGTTGATGGCACACTTGGGGGGGGGGGGGTTCCTGATCCTGAAGCTGCTCAAGAAGTAACCTGCCAGCGCTTTCTTGCGGAGTTTCTTTCCAAGTCTCTATAGTGGACTTGTATTAGGTGTTTCGGTGTTGTAGCTATTAACTTGTTTGCCCCCCCCCCCCCCCCCGGCCTGTGCATTTGGGCTCTCTTTTATCTGGCTCTCCTTACTGGCGTTTGTCCGTGGTCTGTAAGATGATTGTGGAATTTGGCCGTTCTGGTTTCAAGGAAACCGGGGGTCATCCCTTTTAGTCTAAAAAAGTACGATATACATAGACAACTTATAAGAGAAAAGATAATAGATATGGCAACTATTTGTTGGTACGTGCAACAAGGAGCACGAGATAAATCTTATGGCACACCCCGACCCCGTGGCCATCCTTGAGGCGACACGAGGGAGCCCTATACCGCCACCGCCGCCCAACCCCTTCCCAACCCTCCCTTGTCCCTGCAGCCACCAGAGGAGGTAGGGCAACGACGAACGGTTGTGGCTGCGAGCCTCCCCTTTCGGGATTATTTTTTTACTTTTCCATATTGAACGCTCTTCCAAATCTTTCCGAGATCTGTTTTGAACTTGCCGGTCAGTTTCGGGGCCTAGACGGCCTTTGATGTGCCCAGAAATTTTTCTCATGTACCCGTAGTTCCTAGATCTACTCTGTGCAAATAAGATCTCTCGGCATGCAATTGAGGCGGGATCCTGAAAAGAAACCCAAACTTTCCGAGGGCTTTCCAACGAGTACTTGATCGCCTCGATCGGAGCCCGTATGCAATAGTTACGGCCCTCCCAAAACGGTACTGACACATGAAATCTCCAGCGCCAAAATTTGGGCGGAAAAAGAACCGGGTACGGCGGTCTAAAAATTTGGGCGGGAAAGCTCCATGTGGATATTTTGGTGTCAAAATGCCCAGATATGAGCGGGAAAAGGTTGACCTCGCACAGTAACCATAGCCGAGCTCGCTTGAGTTCTCGCTGCACTGATCCTTGCACCCCTGTGGTATCGTAAGCTACTTGAGACACGAAGCCTCCCAAAGCCTTTGTCCGCACCGCGAATATGGTCCACTCCGCCTACCTACGGCGCCGACGACAAAATGGTGTGACACAAATACTTCAGTTAATGCATATGAATCTACGGCGGGAGAGATCACATCATGTGTGATTACCAATTGGAAGCAAAGACCTACCATCGTCCTAGTATCTTCTCGTCTCCTAGATCCTAGTATCGGTAGCAAGACCTATTGGCCCACGACATGTGATTCCTCTCCTTTTCCTTCATGTACGATTCTCAGCTCATTAAATATCTAGTTAGGGACGTACTGGCCCACAACAAGTATGATTCTTTTTCTTTACCTACATACAATTCCTTTGTGACGAGGTCATCAAAGTTCTAAGATAACGACCATGATATGCAAAACAAACAAACAAACAAGATAATAGTACTCACAAATATATGATATTTGAATTGTCATATAGATCCATAAAGAAGGGAGATAATCATGTTGACTCCAAGATTTAATCTTCAGAGTAAGTAGAGTGATTTTAAATCATAGGAACATGAAAATTTTCAGAAAAAAACAGATATGAATATTTTATATTCATAAAGATGGTATTGATAAAATTGTTTTATCAAGTACAAATAAATGATAATAATGAGTTGAAGACTTCTCATATCAATTGCTTGGAGCTGTTATTGGCTCAATTATCAAATTAATTTTCTAAGTGTAATTAATTTTGGATTACTATAGTAATAAAAAATGTTACAAGTATGACTAATAAGCCAGTCGTATTAATAAACTAGCATCATCCTCTTTTTCATCATATAAAGTAAAGATACTTAAAATTCAGTGGGAGTTGATTATGATCTTTTAATTTGGCAGGGCCTAAATTAAAGATATTTACCTAATGAAATGATTTAAAAAAGTTTAAAATAAGTTGTGAGAAAGTGTCTTATTAAATTCGAGGATCTATGACATAGATTAAGAAGTTTAATAAACATGAATATGATGGGTATGTTAAATGTAATTCTGAAAAAAAAAATCGAATTACAATGAGATAAAATATTTTTTCTCAAAAGTAAAATTGACATGATATTTTGATAGAGACTTGACCTTCATAGTCATTGGTTGACAAAATAGAAGGAATTTGGATCAAATCATGATATTTGCGATTAGACCAAACCTTGTTGTCATAAAGAAAAACATGCAAGAGCCAATAAATTTCCGTTGACTAAATTGCTTAGTCAAACAGGTATAAAGGAGAAATACTTTCCTAAAAGTTTTTCTCATGCAGTTAATTGTTTGTAATTAAACATAGGAAATATTAAGGTGATAATTGTTCAGATAAATATTTCACGGTGGTATTACAAAGTATAAACTGACTCAATGGGATTTTGTATAGGTACAAATAATATTTTGAGGTGTATATTCGTAGTGGAATTACAAAATCAAATATTTATTGATTTTAATTTAGCTTAAAATTCTTAAATTGATAATACCGTATGTTGCATAATTATCAACATTAGAGTATGATGAGTGTACTTTACCGTATAATATTTTGGATAGTTGCAACACAATGTAGGACATTGTGGATTGCAAGTTATTGGACAAAAGTTATTCGACTTTGTGAGGTTTGAAAAGACGGTATGATAATTTATTCGGATAGACTTCAATTCTTAATGCTACTACGAAAACGGGTTCATACAATTCCATTCCCTAATAAATCCAACACAAGTTTATAACAAGTTGATGAGCTCAAAAGGTGAAAGACAATTGTATAAGGTACCACATGCATATTGTGCGTAACATCGGATTTCCGTAAGTGTTATGACATCATACTAACTACAGTATTATTGACTCTAGTTCAAGTGAGAGATTGTTGGAGATATGCCCTAGAGACAATATTCAGTTTTTTTTCTATCTCCAAGTTTAGAATTAAGTTTATGTCATCATGCTATAACCGCTATAGCACTTGAGAAGTGATTTTGCAAAGGAGAATCTTTGCGAGGGTGTAGAGACATGAAAGACCAAAAGTTACTGAGCTTGTCTCCAAGATTAACTTATGCTTTATGAGATGATCACATTTTCCTCATCATGGCATTGGTTAAAAGTCTAGCAAAACATACGATTTTATTTTGGGGTAACAATGGTAATGAACCGACCCAAGTTTATGTTCTTGCTAAAAGAGACTAAACAATTGTAATGTATTCTAAAAAATACATAAGAAGTTGTTTATTTTGGATATCATCAAACGTCTTGCCGTAATGGCGATCATAGCGGTGATATCTGTGTATAGCCTAGAAGGTGTAGTGGAACTGAGACCGTTCAAAATTAGTACTTAAATCCTTTAGACGATAGATAGAGAGATACTTACTCAGGGCCCTCTCAGTATCACGGATGTCAACAATCTTCTTGCAGACAAAGTGTGATTTATCACAAGGACATAAGGGATATGCATGAGAAAATAAGACTATATCGGTAACAAGTAAAATGTGTTATCATAAAATAGATTTATCGGATCAGATCACATACTCTCAACTCGTGAAATAGTTGGTATCGTGAAGTTAAGGTAACATGTGCAATAATTAACTTATAAGGTCCCCTCGGGCTTCTTGAACATAGAGCTATCATGGGCGTCCACGGTCCTGCTGTTGGTTATTGTTTGGTAAGTTTCCGAACATGTTTGTGTGTTATTGAGCCTTTAGGAGTCACACTCTTAAGACGTTCCAACCTTTTATTCAGAGAAATTATATGTTATTATTGGTTATATAAATGTTTGATGTCGATAAGATGTCACAAAAGCAAGTCTGGTGTCAATTGGAGTGGTTTCCGGGAAGTTACTAAAAGAGAGAAATTATGCATGTGTTAGAAAGAATTTATATGAGAGGTAAAAAGGCGGACATGTGATGTCCCGGGATGTTAGATATAGGTTTGTAATATGAGTATATATTATCGATGCTTTTATCTATTAGGGTTTTGTGGTTCCATAAGAGTTTTGGGAGAGTTTCAATAAAGGGGGTGAGTACCGGGAGGGGGCAAATTTCCCCTAACGGCCACAACCTATTTTAGGGGGCTGCCAGGTGGGTTCTAGGGGTTTCACAAGTTGGTATTCATCGTGCCGATATTTTTCCTCGATTTATTGGAGAGAAAAGGGACAAAAGAAAAGGAGAAAAACAAATAGGGAAGCGGAGTTGGACTCCACCACCCAATCCGATTTGGGCTAGGAAGGAGGGGTGCTGTCACCTTGATTGTGCGGCTAGCCCCCTTTGAGACCAACTCTCCCTATGGAAATTCTTCCCCTTCCTCTCACTATATAAATGACTCTAAGGCTCAAAGCAAAAACACAATTGGCTCTCAAGCCTCTCTCTCTCTAGTAGAATTAGAAAGTCTAATTACAGCCCCTCTAATTGAATTAGAGGCTCTTCTAATTGGGTTTTTAGTTGTTCTCTCTCGATTAGATCTAGCTCTATTTATAGATCTCTCTTATGTGTTGAGAACTTCCAGTTTCATATAGCTCTAATCACAGTTGATTAGAGCTGCCAATTAGCAACGCTAGAAGGCCGTCTCTCTTTGTCGGTGACGAGTCCTCGAGGACGGAGCATCGAAAGGTTGACACGAGAGTACACTTGCACACCATAAGAGGGATTACACGTTTGATCCCTGTCGAGGGAAGCTTAGCAACATCCTTGCAACTAGGCCTAGTTGTCAAGATCCATGATTGTTTAGAACTCTTCTAAGACTACATAAAATCCACTGCCCGGTAAGTCGTGATCCTAATCCTCGCATGTATGGGCATGCCTTGTTATCTGCATAGTGATCTTGGCGTACTACGTAGGGAAAAAAATTAAATTCTGTAGCGTAAACCACCAAATATCACCTGATGGAAATAGATAGAGGAGCTTCACACCGCTCCCTATTTAACGGAGAAACAATTGGTATGGCAGAGTTCCTCCCGATCCAACAATCTCCAGGCATAACACTAAAGGGTACGTTGCATAGAAAACAAAAAAAAAATCCTACGCGCAATAAACCTGAAGGGCCAAGATCTAGTCTAGGAGATGAAAGGTAACGGGGAGAAAGAGTCTTAGAATAACATACCATCAAATACTCTAAGTGGTAGGAGATAAAATCTTTTTGTTGGTGTGGTCGTACTCACCCCGATCCCGAGAGTGAGAAGGATGTGCACCGTAATCGGTCACACGTTCAGCTCGATGAAGACCTCCGTTCTCACGATCCACCGGGGCAGCGGAAGTAGAGGATCCTCCATAACTCCAGCAGCACGACGGCGTGATGGTGGTGAAGAATCCCATGGTCAGGGCTTCGCCAAGCCGAAGACCATGGAATGGAGCAGCGGGTGGAGTGGAAGGGAGGTGGGACAAGTGTGTGAGGAAGAGGAGCCCTCACCCTCCTTTTATAGGGGAGGGGGAGGTAGCCCGAGGGTGGGGTGCGGCCAGACATGGTGGTGCCCCCACCTCTTCCCTCTTCATGTGAGTGGAAGCTCCACTCACACCCACTCATGCTCCCTTAATTTCCCACTTAGAAAATTCAAAGGTTTTTCTTTAATAAATAAATAAAACATTTTTATTTCTTTATTTATATTTATTAATTCCATTAACAAACATTTTCATATAGCACCTCGAATCATTTGTTAATTCTATTAACAACCATTCGACGAAAAACCCCTTGAACTATTAAAATTTTCCACGAAACAATTTCTTGCTGCCCAAAACATTCATCGGTATTCCGTATCCTCTCAAACGCTTCATCAAACCTTAAGTGTGTCACCCTATGGTTCGCGAATAATATAGACAAGATCAGGACTCCTCTCCGATCAATAATCAACAGCAGGATATGGAGATCCGTGATGACTCCTATATATTCAACGATGACTTTCGTGATCGTGTGAACCTTCAACGTCGTAACTATTTCCCTTTGTCTGGCGATATTTTGCTTGTCCGAGATCCAATCATCATTTCAACCATACCTTGTTCCATCTCGTTACCCGACAAGTACTCTTTTCTCGTTCCCGTGATATTACATCCTTGTGACCTAGTCACGTGCTTGCAAGCGGTGTCGATGTGATATCGCCGAGAGGGCCCATAATATATCTCTGCGTCATTTTGGGTGGACAAATCCCACTCTTGATACATGAGCTTCAAGTAACACTTTCCGAATACCTAATGTCACCTTTATAATCACCCTGTTACGGTGTGACGTTTGATGTCATCAAAGTACTCTTTCGGTATTAGTGATTAACATGATCTCATGGTCTAAGGAACAAGGTTAGTCCAAATAAAAGACATAACAACAAAACTAAATGATCTGATCATTTTGTTATACTTAGTTAGGGTCTAAGTTCGTCACTTCATTCTCTTAATGACATGACCCCGTTATTAACAACATCCAATGTCTATGATCATCTGTTAATCAACGAGCTAGTTAAAAGAGAGGCTTTACTAGGAACGTTTGTTTGTTTATTAATCACACATGTATTAACGTTTCCGGTTAATAAAATTCTAGCATGAGAACTAAACATCTATCATAAGCAAGGAATAACATAATAAACACTTTATTATTGCCTCTCGGGCATATTCCCTTCAGTCTCCCACTAGCATTAGGGACAATAATCTATATTACATAGTGATGAATCTAACACCCATTGAGTTCTAGTGTTGATCATGTTTTTCCTTTGAGAGAGGTTTAGTCAACGGATCTGCCACATTCAGATCCGTATGTACTTTGCAAATCTTCACATCCCCATCTGCGACATGTTCACGGATGGAGTGAAAACGAGACTTGATATGCTTCGAATTCTTGTGCGACCTTGGCTCCTTAGCGTTGGCTATGGCACCATTGTTGTCACAATAGATAACCATTGGATCCAACGCACTCGGAACCACACCTAGTTTGGATATGAACTCCTTCATCCAAACTGCTTCCTGTGTTGCCTCCGAGGCAGCAACATATTCTGCTTCTGTTGATGATCTCGCCACCACGGATTGCTTGGAACTCCTCCAGCTTACTGCACCTCCATTCATAACAAAAACATACCCGGATTGAGACTTAGAGTCATCCGGACCAGTGTCGAAACTAGCATCGACGTAACATCTTGCGACGAGCTCTTCTTTACCGTCATATACGCAAACATGTCCTTAGTTCTTCTCAAGTACCTAAAGATATTCTTGACCACCGTCTAGTGTTCCAAACCTGGATCGGATTGCTACCTACTAGTCAAACTAATAGCATGTGCCACATCCGGTCTTGTACATAGCATAGCTTACATGATAGAACCTATGGCTGAACCATAGAGAATCTTATTCATTATCTCTCTATCTTCTGTTATAGCTGGACATTGAGTCTTACTCGACGTTTTTCCTTGCAACATTGATAAGAACCCCTTCTTACTCTCTTCCATTATGAACTTCTTCATAATCTTGTGAAGGTATGTACTTTGCGAAAGTACAATTAAGCGTCTTGATCTATCCCTGAGACTTCTAAATTGCAATGCAAAACTGAAAGTAAATGTGCAATAATTAAATCTACTACTAAATGCAAATGAGAAAATAAATATGCAATGGATTGTTTTTGTATTTTTGTGATGCAAGTGGTGATGGAGATAATGTAAATTCGAATTGGAGATGCAAGTGAATTAACTGCAAGTAAAGTAAATTGCAGCAAAGTAACTAGAGTGTTTTCTTATAATTAAAATAGGACTGGGGTTCATGGTTTCACACTTGCATTCTCTCAAATAAAGTGGTAGACGGTGGACATAAAAAATTACATGTGAGATTACAATAACATGTTTAACATTGAGTACTTCCATATGGGCATCACGTCCTAGCATAGAGATCTCTACGGTCATATTAATCCCTCTTATACTCCACCAAGATGCGAAATAAATCATAACACCTCGATAATTAAGGAAAAACCAGAGTATAGCTTTAAGCAATGTGACATGAAGTTGAAGTAAGCACTTGCTAGATCTAGTCATGGAGATTGATTAGTTTCACTTCAAATCCCCGGTAACAAGGTACTCCTTTTTATCCCTAGTGAGGTAACTAAGAAAGGTTTAACAAAACCTAAGTGGATCGCTGAACTTCTGTCACTTTCACAGCACTAGCCACCCCCCGTTACTCCAACTAATGCACCCATCACCCCACACACGCTCTCAAGAACTAGATTGATCAAAGCTAGAAAATAAGAACGTGGTACATAAGATACATCTACTCAAATAACTCAAGAGAAACAATTGCAATCTCAGATTCAATAAGTCATAGAAAAGATCCACCATATAGGAATTACAACGGCGCCCGTAATCATGTGAGGCAGGTCATACAGATCTAATTAGTGAATCACATAGAGAGAGAGATACAAGTGCTACTTCCACAAACCCATAGCCCTGGGGTGGACTACTCCCTCTTCATGGAGATGTCGATGGTGATGACGTTGGAGGGGTAGGAGATCACACCGGCGGCGCCCCGCCGGAGTTTTCCCCCTCTAATCTGGAACTTCTGGTCTCTGTTTCGGTGTTTCGGTGTTTCGGCGGTGCTCCTCTCCGTAAGGGTACGGGGGCCGGTTTTATAGTCAAGACAAGACGTCGATAAGTCGAAGATGGAAGCAATTGGAGCCACAGGGGCCTCTCACGCGGCCAAGGAATCTGGCCGCATGGAGGGTCCTCTTTTGGGCCTCCTTGCCCAATTCTCGTGGATCCTTCGCCCGCAAGTCTTCTCCTTCCAAGAAAATGACCCCCGCAGATTTTCAGGCGATTTCGCGGAAGTTTGCCCCCTGAAATGTCAAAAATATAGAAAACGGGGTTTCTGACATGTAGGGTTAATTCCATAAATGTTGGGGGACTTTGTAATTTAACCCGAAAATACTATAAAACATTGAATTATACCCTTATATAATGCAATATGTAATAGAAAACCATGTGAAAATAGGCAAAATTCATCTATGCATTTTACATGCATCAATCATGTACCGTTGCTAGTGGATTCTGGGGATGCCGCTCATGTTGGGAGTAGATCGGTATTTTCCTTTGAGCTGTCCTGGTTACGCCAACATGGTTTTTTTTAGATGGTTAAGGCGGAATGGGTTGCGGTTTCTATGGGAGAGTCGCCCATTGAAATTTGGCAAAACAAAATCAGACACTTGCGTAGTTTCTTTGGTGGATGGGCAAGGAACCTAAGTGGGGATTATAAAAGGTTAAAACAAAAGTTGCTTCTTCTTATTAATGAATTAGACCTCAAAGCAGAATCGAGTACTTTATCTTATGATGAAAGAAAGGCTAAAAAGGAGGCAGATTATTATCTGGCTACTCTTAGATGTGATGAGGAGTCCAAGTGGGCTCAACGTGCTAAGGTGAGGTATATTTAGGAGGCGGGAAACAACACTAAATATTTCCATCTCATTGCTAATGGTAAATGTAGGAAGAAGCTGATTTTCCAGCTTGAGTAGGATGAAGGTACGATTGTAGGTCAGGAAAACCTCAAAACTTTCATTTCGGAATATTATAAAAAAAACTGTTTGGGGCGTCAGTTCCCACCTCGGTTCGCTTGGATGAATCAATGACTCATGATTTAACTCAAATTTCTTAGGTTGAGAATGGTATTCTAACACAACCTTTCTCTGAGGAAGAAGTATTCGAGGCTATATCTCAAATGGATCTGAATAAGGCTCCGGGACCTGATGGGTTTCCGGCGGAGATTTATCAGAGGTCATTAAGGGAGATTTAATGGCTATGTTTGCCCAATTGTATAGAGGTGATTTAAACCTGTTCAAGTTGAATTTTGGGGTGATTACTTTGTTACCAAAAAAGGATGATGCCTGTCGTATTGAGCAATATAGGCCTATATGTTTACTCAATGTGAGTTTTAAAATTTTTACCAAGGTGGGCACGAATAGAGTGACCTCTATTGCTCAACGGGTAATTAGGCCTACGCAATACGCTTTCCTGCCAGGAAGGAATATCTTGGAAGGGGTGGTTGTCCTTCATGAGACAATTCATGAGCTCAAACGCAAGAAGTTAGATGGTGTGTTGCTCAAAATTGATTTTGAAAAAGCCTATGATAAAGTTAACTGGTCGTTTCTCCAACAAACGCTACACATGAAAGGTTTTACGCCTTAGTGGTGTGAATGGGTGGCGAGGTTTATACAAGGTGGGAGCGTTGGAATTAAAGTTAATGATGATATAGGACATTACTTCCAGACTTTAAAAGGTTTGCGTCAGGGTGATCCGTTGTCACCCATCCTTTTTAATTTAGTCGCTGATATGTTAACAGTGTTAATTGCGAGAGCTAAAGATGATGGCCAGGTTGGTTGCCTACTTCCACACTTGGTGGAAGGTGGTGTGTTTATTCTACAGTATGTTGATGACACAATTCTTTTTCTCGAACATGATATTGCAAAAGCGGTTAATATGAAGATGTTGTTAGCTATGTTCGAGCAACTATCTGGGCTTAAAATCAATTTCCATAAGAGTGAGATCTTTTGTTTTGGTAAGGCCATAGAGGTACAGCAGGAGTACCGGACAATATTTGGATGTGAGGTCGGATGCCTTCCGTTAAAATATTTGGGCATTCCGATTCATTATCGCAAGCTGTTAAATAAAGAATGGAAACAAATCGAGGATCGTTTTGAACAAAAATTAAGTTCCTGGTTAGGAAAGTTGCTTTCTTATGGGGATCACCTCATTCTTATAAACCCAGTTCTAACCAGCTTACCGATGTTCTTTCTATCCTTCTTCGAGATACCTGCTGGGGTACTGCGAAGGCTAGACTTCTGTAGATCTCGTTTTATCTGGCAAAGTGATAAATTTAAAAAGAAGTATAGACTAACCAAGTGGAATATTGTTTGTCGTCCTAAAGATCAAGGTGGTCTTGGGATCGAGTTCCTTGATGTTAAGAATAGGTGCTTACTTAGCAAATGGCTATACAAAATCTTAACAAAAGAGGGGGTGTGGCATGAGTTGCTACATAACAAATATGTCCATGGAAAACCTCTGGCTCAGGTGGTAGCTATGTAACAGATTCTCCGTTTTGGAAAGGAATTATGAACGTAAAGAGGGAGTTTTTCCCATCAATCTCGTGTTCGATTGGAGATGGGCAGAGTGTGAGGTTTTGGGTGGACACTTGGTTAGGTCAAACTCCTCTAGCATCTCAATATCCATCGTTATACAATATTACTAATTATAAGAATGTTTTGGTGGCCTAGGTGATACCACATGATCATCCCAATATCACATTCAGGAGGCCGCTTCTAGGTGATAAATGGGAGGCCTGGTTGCATCTAGTTGAAAGATTGATGGCCGTGTCATTAACTGATAATCCAGATAAGTTCACTTGGAAACTGACACCGCCGGGTGTGTTTTCGGTAAAGTCTATGTACGAGGAACTAATGAATGGTCACACTAGATTTTTCCGTAAAGACTTGTGGAAATTAAAGGTTCCGCTTAAGATCAGGATTTTCATGTGGTTTCTTCTCCGTAAAGAACTTCTTACTAAAGATAATTTAAAAAAAGAAAGTGGATAGGTTGTACAAAATGTGTCTTTTTGTGCAGAAGAGGAGACCGCTGATCATTTGTTTGTTTCATGTTGCTTTGCTAGGAAAATTTGGCGATTGATTCATTTTACTTTTAGTATTTCTCCACCTTCTTTAGTTACTAACTTGTTTGGAAATTGGTTGAATGGAGTGGATAAAGAAACTAAAGCTAGTATACGCATTGGTGTATGTGCTTTCTTATGGGCAATTTGGAATTGCAGAAATGATGTTATTTTAACAACTTGGAAGCTGGTCACTTTTTGCAGGTTGTTCATCGCACCACATACATGATTCACATGTGGTCTGTCCTGCTCCCGGAAGGCCAACGAGGACGTTTGGATTCTGAATGCACCAGGTTCATGGAGGTCGTGCCGGCTATTTTCAAACACGGTGGTTGGTTGCACACTAGGAGAATACAACATGTGTAGGTCTTCTATGTTTATGATTTTCCGCTGGCTAGTGTATGTGGCCACGGTTCGTTTTCGGTGATTTGTAATAATCCACTATATATTGACGCTACTCTTGGCGTGTTTTAACAAAGGGTTGTGTGCATCGGCTAGATGCAGAGGCCGAGTTTTTCCGTTTCAAAAAAAGCTTTAATTCGCCGAATGTCCAAGTACATTTAGTAGGTTCATTTGGAAATGAGGGAAAAAACTAAATTGGCCGACATGGATGGCTGCCTCTTGCGTGGCCACGGTCACCTCTAGCAGTCGTGCACTCCTCGGGGTGGCACCTCCAGCAGCCGTGTGGCTACTCCTCCAACGTCGTCATCCTTGACGATGACGATTCTGAGTTTGACTCAAGCGCCGACGACGACGTGGAGAAGGATACGGTTAGGGTTAGGCGGGCTAAGTTTTTATTCCCGACCTTGCTCTGTCACGCATGCAGCTATACATGTTCTTCAGGACTCCTTGTTAAACGATAGGCTTGTTTTGGTTTAAATGTTTCTTTTATTACAAGGATGGTAGAGATATAAACCATGTTTCTTTTTCTTTTCATCTTTCCTTGTGTGTCAAGGTTGTAATTCGAGATGTAACTGGACCGAGGGGTTTTGTCCTCTATATATTAACACGTAAACGAGCCGAGACCAAGACATCGTTCCACAACAACTTCCGTAGGTGTTTTGATATGGTATCAGAGCTAGTCCTCCACAATCCATCCATGACTAGTTCAAGTTCTTTCAACCCCACGAGCTCCCTCTTCGGCACAAACGTGACCGAGAGACTCACCAAGGGCAATCATGTCCTATGGAAAGATCAAGTGATGTCGGCTATCAGAGGTGGCCAGATGGATGGGCTCCTCGACACCGAGAAGGTGCAGCCGACCAAGGAGATTGAGGTGAAGAAAGGGGAGGCGACGGTGAAGGAACCAAACCCGCTATACGCGGACTGGCTGGCGAAGGACCAGCGGCTTCTCTGCTTCGTCCTGATGACTTTGTCCAGAGAGGTGTAGATCCAAGTCGTCTCCAACACCTCGGCGGCCACCATGTGGGTTGCCATCGACAACATGTTTTCGTCGCAAACTCGCGCACGCACGGTACGCATCCGTATTTCTCTTGCTAACATGCAAAAAGGCAACATGAGTATTGCCGTATACTTTGGCAAGATCACATCGCTCGCAGATGACATGGCGGCGGCTGGCAAGAAATTGGACGAGGAGGATGTGATATCCTACGTTTTCTATGGGCTGGACTCCGAGTATAACTCGGTTGTTTCGGCTATGTGCAGCTGGGTGGAGGTACTAACTATGGTAGAGCTATACTCTCAGCTCCTCAGCTTTGAGACTCGCCTTGATCTTCAGCAAGGCGGCTCGCAGTCCTCGGCTAACGCTGCCATGCGCGGAGGGCGTGGTGGCGGGCAATGCCGTTGCGGGTTCCAAGGGCGTGGAAATGGCGCCCCGGTGCAAGGACGTGGCAATGGAGGCCGCGGTGGCTACGGGAACGACAACAACTAATCCGGCAACTACACTGGGGAAACAACAACAACCCGCACGGCAAAAACAACCACGACGGTGGATAATACCGTGCGAATGGTGGCAATGGTGGAAACCGCACCAAACCACGGTGCCAGCTATGTGGAAAGATTGGCCACTTGGTGCTCAAATGTTGGGAACGGTTCAACCCCGACTTCACCGGTCCCTAGGAGAAGACTGTTGGATCAGCTACGACCTCACATGGTGTTGATTTCAATCCGTGGATTCTATATTTGGGTGCTACCGATCACATCACGAGAGATCTGCAGAATCTGATGATCCGTGACAAGTATCACGGCAATGATCAAGTTCACACGCCCGGTGGAACAGGTATGGATATCAGTAATATTGGTCACTCTATTGTTAGTACCCCTGGTCGTAATCTTCAACTCAATAACATCCTCTATGTTCCTCAAGCAAGCAAAAGTCTATTATATGCTCACCGTCCTTCTCATGACAATAATGCTTTTGTTCAAATTCACCCCAATTTTTTCTTTATCAAGGATCAAGCAACAAAGATAACTCTTCGTCAAGGCCGATGTAGGCATGGCCTATATCCTCTTTCGTCCACAATGTCCACCCCAAACAAGCATGTCTTCAGTGTCGTCAAATCTTCTTTGGAGAGGTCGCATTTGCGCCTAGGTCATGCATCGTTAGTCATAGTCAAAATAGTTATTAGCCAAAACAATTTACCCTGTTCTAGTGAGTTGAGTAATGATTCGGTTTTTGATGCTTGTCAAAAAGGGAAGAGTCATCAACTTCCTTACCCAAAGTCTTTTAGTGAATCTAGTTCTCCTTTAGAGCTTGTTTTTTACTATGTTTGGGGCCATGCCATTGAGTCTGTTGGACGAAATAAATACTATGTCAGTTTTATCGATGATTTTAGCAAATTTACATGGATATATCTTCTCAAGAACAAATGTGATGCGTTCCAAAAGTTTCATGCATTTCAGAATCTTGTTGAACGTTGATTGGTGCTGATGTTGGTAAATCCCAACAGAAAGGTTGTGAAGAGTGCAGCAGCAAGTTTTCCCTCAGAAAAGAAACCAAGGTTGAATCGACCAGTAGGAGGACAAAATTCTCTGAAGGTTGATGCAGCTGAGATGGTAGGGCGCACTACCGGTTCAGCAGCAACGTGGAACCTACACAACACAATCAATTCACTTTGCCCCAACTTAGCAGTGAGGTTGTCAATCTCACCGGTTTTGCTGGTAACAAAGAGGTTAAATGTATGGTGTGTAAAACTGTCGAGACATCGTAGTAGTTTTCATAGACGGGGGTGCCATGAGACTACGGTAGAGACGTGGGGTAACGGGATAGCGTAGTAACACAGAACACGGGATTTTACCCAGGTTCGGTACGTCGCGACAGTACGGCGTACCTACTCCTGCACTTCTCACTAATTGGGACTAAAGCCCGTATAACAGGGTTACAATGTGAGGGAATAGATCTAGCTACTCGGCGAGGATGAGCTTCTCGGCGAGTTGCGTAGAGCTTGAACTTGTGTCTGAACTTAGAACCTGTTTAATCTATCTCCCGTCCGGCTTTATATAATAGCCGGATTAGGGCTTACAGAGTAGGAAACCTAGAAGACTACGTTTAACTTGTAACTTGGAAAGCAAGGAATCCGTCTTCTCCTCCAAGCAGATCACGCGGGCCGTGATCCGGGTTCTTCTAGAATCCGGCTTCTGCGCGTCGGACTACTGGGCCGCCCAATGGACCTAAGCCCATTACCATGTAGGCCACCCTGGTAGTCCGGCTCTTTGTCTACCATCTTCTATACCCTTATTCAGTATATATCCGACAGTAGCCCCCAGGAAGGATCAAAACTCTGATTCTCCGTCTTTCGTCAAATACATTTTGTCCGGGAAATCTTGATTCAGCAGTCTTGATTCTTTCTACTTTCCTTTTGAAGGAGATGGTAACATAAAACTCGGAACTATGAAAATCCGGCTTTTCTTCTCGCGATCCTTCGCGGAAAAGGAACTTATAACGTCAGCGTCTTAAACATGCTGACGCAAGCGACGCTCGGTTCCACGCGGGAAACCCCTCAGCGTATCTCTGACAGATTCTCACGGGAAACGAGGAGATAGCCATCATTCCCCTGTCGTTTCATTTCCCGGATTTTCCGGCGAGCGACACGCGTCGAACATCCAACGGTCGAAAGAGCCGTTGGCACGTATCTGAACGGGTTTCTGGCTATAAATAGCCATCATCGTCCTCATCGGAAACTTTCCTCACTCCCTCACTGCCCACACCATTGACGCGCACGCCAGCTCGAGAGCAAGTCCTTGTCCCAGGCGCACTTAGCATCCAAACGCACCGAAACGCGCCACCAAAAGATGGCCTCCTCGCCGTCATCACCGACCCGCGCCGCCATCGACGAGCTCGTCAGCGATCTGGATCCACAGCCAGGCTCGCCCAAGCTCACCGGCGACATGCCGGAGAAGACTACGGCCTCCGCGGCGGGCGGAGAAAACACTTCCGCCGCCGCGGACATTGCGGGATCGAGCTCCGCAGCACCCCCTCCGTTCATCCCAACGACGGCGAGGGTCAAGATCCATTCCCGTGGCGATGAGCGCTTTGCCACCGGAGCCAACAACGAAACAGAAATTGTCGGCAATTGGAGTCTGAGTAATACTTCTCTCGTCCTTCTTCGTCGGATGTCAAAGGAGGGATCCATAGTTAGGGGAAAATGGCGAATCTCGAAAGATGAACCCGAGCCCAAGCCAGAAGTCGGAGAACGCGTCATCCTTACCTCTCATGTTGCGAGAGGTATGGGTTTTCCCCCTTCCGCCTTTTTTCTAGACGTCCTTAACTTTTATGGCGTTCAACCACACAATATTTCTCCGAATTCCATCCTCTACTTAGCCAGTTTCCAAGCCCTTTTCGAAGGATATCTCGGGATAACACCTGACCTAAATTTCTGGCAATATTGTTTTGAGGTAAAGCATAATATCACAAATGGCATTTCGCCCATTTGCGGTACCGTATCTTTCATCCTCAGAAAATTTAGGGAGGAATGGTATCCAAAAATAGAAATGCCGGAACCTAACCAATCTTGGCTAGGTTCTTTCTTTTATCACCAGGACATTCCATTCCCAGGCAAGGCAACCGGGGTTCCTCCCTTTGTTAATTCTGCCGCTACTCCTCACGAGAGTTGGACAGCCGCAGTAGGGGAAAATTTGCCAGAAAACCTGATGAAGATAAAGCGGCGCATCGCCAAACTCTCTTCCTCTCAACCTTCTTTGGTTGGGAAGGATACCGTTATGTGCTGGTTTGGATGCCGTATCCAACCTCTCTCTTTTCGATCTCGACTTCTTTGCGAATACCAAGGGCCAGAAGATAGCATGAGAGGAACAGATAAGGCCTTTACCAGAAAGGATTTTATAGGACGACTTCACGAACTGGTCGCCGTCAGTAGTCAGATCGAGGAAAGTCTGGCGATTTATCACGTGGAAAATCTGGTCCCTAAGGTATTTATCTTTCCTTGTTTCCACGTTTTTCTTCAGATTATCTTCTCTCTCCGCTTTTTAACATATTGTTAACTCCTTCCCAGTTTGATGAACTTGGAGAAAATGATCTTGCTTCCGACGCTGAACTCAACACATTACATGCCGAGTTTCACAACAATCGGAAGCGCAAAAGGCAATCAGCTACCAGAGAGGAATCTATTCCAACCTGGACGATATCCGGATAAAAGAAGAACCATTCGACGAACTCGGATATATTCGTCCGGAGGCAAAGAAATTCTTTGTTCCTGCGCCTCTGATTTCCCTTGGCCACAAAATGGATTAGTTGTTCGCAATGATATCGCATTTTCGCCTCGTCAGGTTATACACGATGGCCTTCATCACGTTGGAATTCTCTTCGCGGAATATGCCAAAGAATTCAACGAGGTTTTGATCGATTTGCGAGAAATGAGCCAGGTATACTTCTAGCCCCCAAGCATTAAGTTGAAATATGAATTCTTCTTAATGTTTCTTCATATGCCTGTTCAAACTTAAGCATTTGGCTTTCTTTCCATGTTTTAGCATTCCGCAGACGCCATAAACTTGGAAGTTTTTAAGAAGCTTAGTCTCAAGAGCAGAGAAGTAAAAACCCTTCAATCTGTTATTGAGTCTAAAGCAACGAACTAGTGTCATCTCAGCGGCAACTATCAAAAGCCACCGGTATTTTATTTTGTACCATTTGTTTTCTCTGGAGAATTCTTCGGAATTGTTTTGTAAACTCAAATTAATTTCTGCCCTCCAGCTGCTTTAAACAAAGCCAACAAATTAGCAGAAAACGCTGTCCATGTTTCTCAGCTTCGTGAGGAAAACTCAAACCTCCGAAAGGAACTTCTGAAAGCTCAAGAAGACCTAGAAGCCAGTAATCTGGCCTTGGGATTGCTCAATCCAAGGCCTCTTTACAGGCAGCGGAAGACAGATCTGTTATCAATGATTTTGAAAGTATGCTACTCCCGCGCATGAAAGAAGGCGACGAAATTGACAAGGTTCTTGGTAAGTTAACTTCTTTTTACCAATGTCTTCATGTCTTATTTCTTGTATCTTTCCATGTAACCTTTACTTTTGTCGACAAAGCAGGAATTTTCCAGGAATTTCTCGGACTGAAAAGATCCGGGCCTTTGGGGAAGTGTGGAATTCAATCAGGAATGCAGGAATGCAGCTGATTAATTAAATTCCTTCCCACAAGTACTGTATGCTTTTCGGAAGTCTACCGACTTCCGGGTGCCATCACAGAAGTAGCAGAATCGAAAGAATCCATCCTTCGTTCTGCCGCACGAGGTGGTGCACGCATGGCACTTGGCCTTATGCGTCTACATTACCCTAATGCCAGATCTTGGCGCGTAGCATCCGGTATCCCTCAAGGATATACAGAAGCGCAACGGAATGCGATTTTTGATGAAGTTAAAGGGCACGCTTCCAAGATTGCCTCTATGGTCAACTTTCCATTACTTATCCGGAAGAAGAAGTGCCCGCAGCCCCCGAGAATGATAGCAGTGATGAAGACTCGGATGCTTGAGGGAATACACTCGACCCGAATGATGGATGTGTATAAGAGCATTTTTACAATGCAATTCATATTGTAATGCTTCTATGTCATTGTCGAAACAAGAACTCCGCTTTTGCAATTTCAAGTTTCTTGCAAAGTTTTTCCGGGTTTGACTGTTCCTTTATCTTCTAAGTAATCTGGCAACTGTGTTTTAACTGCTCTAGTGTTTAAAAATGGATCAACTAGCAATATTTATCGTCATGTCGAGTAACTGGGGACGAACCAAACAGTTTTAAAACTCAAAACATGGATCATGCTAGAAGCATTTTTACTGACTAGTTTCAGTAACCCAACACATACACAGTCAGATAAAATTTAGAGAAAACAAGGAACTACTTTGAAGCTTGGGCACGCAGGCACAATCCGAGTTTCCTTTAAACTTTAACAGGCCGAATCATTCAGCTTTTAAACACCGAGCACGCAGGCACAATTCGGGTTAACATTGAGTATTTGTAAGATCATTGGGAAATAGATGAGGCGGAAATATTTTGTACTTATAATGAAATATGAATGACAACATTCCGACAACTTTATTTCATGGTCTCAAAGATGTTTACATAGGAATTGAACTAAGTATAGAAGGAACGTAATTGCTGGATACTCCAAGGCCTCTTTGTCTCTCCTAGTTCATCATCTATTTTTCTCTTTCTTTTGCGATTCGGCTTCTCGGGATCATCCTCCGTATCTCGAATGTCGACAAGATAGTATGATCCATTCTTCATGGCTTTACTGATGACAAATGGTCCTTCCCATACTGGGGCCAATTTGTGCTTCCTTTGCTGCCAATCTCAGCACTAAGTCACCTTCTTTAAAAGAACGATGCCTGATTTTCCGACTATGATAACGTCGTAAACCTTGCTGGTAGATGGCAGATCTTTGAAGCACAAGTTCTCGTTCCTCTTCTAAGAGATCGACGGCATCCTGTCGTGCTTCTTCGGCATCCGAGTCGTCAAAATTCTGCACTCTTGGGCTATCATGGATCATGTCCGTTGGAAGAATAGCTTCCGCATAAACTAGGAAAAACGGGGTTTGCTCAGTTGACCTATTTGGCGTCGTTCGAATACTCCATAACACGAAAGGTAGCTCTTCTACCCACGCTCCAGCTGCTCTATGGAGAGGAGATTCGAGTCTTGGGCGTATTCCTTGCAGGATTGAACTGTTCATTCTTTCAACCTGTCCATTAGATTGCGGGTGTGCCACAGATGCAAGATCTAAGCGGATTCCCGTTTGTTGGCAGTATTTTGCCAACTCCCCAATGGAGAAATTTGTCCCGTTATCAGTTATTATGCTATGTGGGACGCCATACTCATTACTAAATCAATAATGAAATTTCTGGCAGTTGCGCCATCCAGCTTTTTGATGGGTTTAGCCTCCACCCATTTTGTATACTTATCTACCGCTACGAGTAGATGTAAGTCCACCTCTTGCAGTTTTGAACGGTCCCATCATATCTAGCCCCCAGACCGCAAACGACCATGTGATAGGGATAGTTTTAAGTGCTTGGACCGGCAAATTGGTCTGCTTGGCGTAGTATTGACATCCTTCGCATGTATTCACTATGCGTTCGGCGTCTGACTTGGCTGTTAGCCAGAAAAACCCCGCCCGGAATGCTTTTTTGACTATGCTTTTTGATTGAGCATGATGTCTGCAATCGCCGGCGTGGATTTCTTCCAGTATTTCTCTTCCTTCTTCTGGTGAAATACACCGTTGAAAGATTCCGGAAGTACTGCGTTTATACAAGTGGTCGTTGATCACCACGTATCCTTTGCACCGACGCTGTATTTGCCTTTGCAAGACTTCGTCTGCTCCTTCCGGATACTTCTGATTGACTAAGAAGTTTAAGTATGGAATTGTCCAATCCGGTTTAACGAGCATGACCTCGATTGTTTCAGATGCCAGAGGGTAATCAACGTCTCCACCTTTTATGGATGGTTCATACAAGTGCTAGATGAATACCCCTGGTGGTAAAGTTTTTACTCTCTCTGATCCCATGCGGGCTAACGCATCCGCATTCCAGTTTTCCTCCCTTTTTATGTGAAGGACTTCGAACCCGAAGAAACAGATGGCGAACTCATCCACCGTCCTCCGATATTCGGACATTATAGGGCTTTTCGCGTCCCAGGTTTGGTTGAGCTGATGCTGTACCAAATCCGAGTCTCCATAGCATAAGATGCGTTTTACCCCTATTTCTTTTGCAATATGCAAGCCATGAAGCAGAGCTTCGTATTCTGCCACGTTATTATTGGCGTTGAAGTGTATTTGTAGTACGTACTCCATTGTGTCTCCCTTGGGAGATTTTAGGACTACGCCAGCCCCAGCTCCTTCCTTCATCTTGGATCCGTCAAAGTGCATGATCCAGTACTCGGATTCTGGCATCGGTGTTTTTTCCATTGCTTCTGTCCAGTCGGCGACGAAATCTGCCAAAACTTGGGATTTTATTGCCGTCCTTGGCTGGTACTTAATGTCGAAGGCTGCCAGCTCGATGACCCATTTAGCTACTCGGCCGGTTGCCTCCGCATTGTTTATAATATCCCCTAGTGGTGCTTTACATACCACTGTTATGGAATGCCCTTGGAAATAATGGCGCAGTTTTTTGGATGCAAAAAATACGCCATATGCCAGTTTCTGGTAGTGCGGATACCTTTGTTTGGATTCGGAAAAAACTTCGCTTATGTAATATACCGGATGTTGAGCTGGTATGCTTTGTTCTTCTTTTGTCCGCTCTACAATGATTACCGCACTAATAACCCGACTTGTAGCCGTAAGGTATAATAACATGGGTTCTTCGTCTTTTGGAGATGCCAAGATGGGAGCGTTCATCAAGGTTTCCTTCAACTGGGCCAACGCTGCATCAGCCTCTTCTGTCCATTCGAACTTGTCGGATTTCTTCAGCAGCTTGTAGAGTGGTAAGGCTTTATCCCCCAGCCGACTGATAAATCTGCTAACGGCTGCAGCGGAACCCGTCAATCTTTGGACATCTTTTACACATGTAGGTTTTGAGATGTTCAAGATTGCCTTGATCTTTTCCGGGTTAACTTCTATTCCTCTGTGGGAAACAATGAAACCCAGAAGTTTTCCTGAGGGAACCCCGAATACGCACTTAGATGGATTCAACTTCATCTTGTAAGTGCGCAAGTTTTCGAAAGTTTCTCGCAGATCCTCAAGGAGTGTATCTTTTTCCTTGGTTACGACAGCGATATCGTCCACGTAAACATGAACGTTTCTGCCAATTTGACTATGCAAACAGCGTTGCATGCAACGCTGGTAGGTTGCTCCTGCGTTCTTCAGGCCAAAAGGCATGGTTATGTAATAGTACTGTCGTGGGATAATCACGGCAGATGTTACCAGGGGTAACTGATCTAGGGGCAAGTCGACACTGGCGTTTGGGAGAGGGTTTAGCTCGAGGGAAAACATGGTGCAATTCGATCTGATAGCCGTTAATCGAAGTCGCCGGATCTCTATTCTCGATATGATAACTCGATTAGGGTTTACACTGGATGCTTGATATCACGCGATATTGCTAGGGTTCTTAGATCTCTATCTCAACTAGACCTGGGGGTCGGTTTATAAAGCACCCGTACCCCCTGGCTTGCCCTCCAAGGCGCACCCGGAATCCTACCCGGACACTGCTTACAAACCCTAGCTTTCCTTACCGCAACCCACAATCCGGGTTACGAGGCCTACAAACTTTGGGCCTTCCAGAAGTTTCATTATCCTTAGCCGGATCCTACGCCATGTCCCTTGGGCCGGGTTACACCTTGGAGTTGGCCTACCGGGTTATTATCCCTCCATCAGTAGTCCCCAGAATAGCCTGGGCTTCATGGATCCTCCTTGAAGCGCTTGCTATTCCCTGCAAAGATATTAAACGTACGGGCATATAGAGACCGGGTTAAGATGTTTTGATATTCAGCTAGGCCTTACTCCATGGTGGCCATATAGTAATCCGGCTCTTCCCCAATTACCCAACTTACTTTCCCAGATAAAATCCCAAAATGTCAAAATTTCGCACCCGATAATCGACCCTGAAATCGCGGGGTTAATTTCCTTCTTCCTTTTACCCAGAGGCCTTGCACAATATTTGGCGCATATCTCGCCAAAACTCAAATTAACAGCCGTTTATTTCCGTAACTCCCGGCTCCCGTTCAGTGAACCGGGCTTATCCACTCACCCTATAAATAAGCTCCCTGGGGGTAACCTAAACCCTAACGGCTCATTTCCCCCCACTCTGCTTCCTCTCTCCCTCAGAGCTCACTCCCGCTGAGCGCCACCACGGAAATCCCGCGTGCGTCACCGGAGCCCATCGGACGGAGGCTGCGCTCCGCCACCGCTCGCCCTGCACCGCCGCCGAGACCCGCCGGCGAATCTCCATCCGGCCCATCAAGAACCGCGAAAGGACACCAGGGCTGCGCCATTTGCCTCCGCAAGGCCTCACTCAGATCTCCTCCGGTAAGCCTTTTGCGCCCATTAATTTTCCCTTGCAATTTTTGAATTTCATCTCAAACTAGATCCAAATCTGCCCGGCACGGATTTCTCGGCTATGCCGAATTAGATTGCCCATATTCTTTCTAGCATGCACAATGAATAAAGCGCATACTCCAATACACTCTCCTACTGCCCGCAATCGTTATTCCCACCTCAAATCTGAAAATAGAGCTTCCAATCTAGGCTCGAACTACCCGAAATTTCCGCCTTTGCATTAATCACCCGGCTGGACCTTTCCTTTCTAGTTTCTTTTAATCACGTTAAGTGCCTAGGAAGCCGTCTACTGTCTTCAAAAAACTTCTTCGGTATTTAGATCCCATAAATTTCGCCATAATGCCTGATACCCGGGTAATTTCAAACTTTGCTCTGCGAACTAACACCCGGATCACTCGCAATTTTTCATGTCTCTATATTACACGGCTTATATTTGGCCGGTTCGCAACTTCCATGCCTTAATTTTCTTCTTACTTTGTACTTTGCAGGTCCACCACATGGCTCCCAAGAAACAGGGGAAAACTCCAACCAAGGCTAAGGCCACCAACACCATTTCCGCCAACTGGGCACGGTCTATGGTCACAAAGGCCAAATTGGAGGAGCTGGTGGAACTGGGAATTCTTCCTCCTCAGGAAAATATCCAATGGAGGGTGCCGGGTAAGGAGACCCGGCCCACCCCTACAAAAGGTGAGGTAATCTGCTTCGTGGAACATGTGACCCGGGGTTTTCGACCACCGGGTCACCCCTTTTTCCGTGACATACTTAGCCACTACGGCCTTCGTGTCTTTGATATCGGACCCAATTCTGTGCTAAATATTTCCCATTTTATTGTCCTTTCCGAATCCTACTTGTTCACTCCGCCAAGTCTAGCTCTTTTTATTGAGCTTTTTCAATGCAAACCGTGCCGCGAAAGCGGTGATGGGGCGCTTCTTGCTTGCGGCGGGGTTTCTATCCAGCGCCGCAAAAACTCTTTGATGCCACCTCTCACCCTTAATTCCCATGTCAAGCATTGGCAGCTCTCATACTTTTATTGCCAAGACACTTCCCCACCCGGCCAAAGGAAACTTCCGGGTTATTCGGAGGGTCTCCTTGACATTTCTGATAAGTTTAGTGCCTTCGCCCCTGACTCGGACAGGGAGGCAATTCAACCTTTACTAGCCAAAATCGCCACTCTCACAGCCCAAGGACTCATCGGGCTTAACCTGGTGAAGACCTGGGTCGACTTCAGGATTCAGCCCAACTCCATCCGCACAAAGTTGATGTGCGAATATTCAGGGGAACCTTCAGACCCGCTCCGGTACTCCGATAATATCTTCGCAGCTGGCGACACTCATAAAACCATCAAGGGTTTTTTGACAGAAAAGCTCGAGGTAATCCGGAACATATCCGGGTTAGAGCCCTTCACACTTGAGAATCCAGCCCCCAAGGTAAAAATCCGAATTTGATGCCTTTAATTTTACTTTTTTCCACTCAACGCGGTTTGTGACCCTTATGTCAACACTTTTCAGGCTGATGATAATTTTTGGAAAACTAATGCCTCCCCTAGCTCCGATAGTCCAGAGGAGCAAGAAACGGTTAACTCGGAAGAAGGTACTCCCCGGATTTTATTTGGTTCTCTTGAACTCACCATAACCCCCTCCTTTCTAACCATAACTTTGATGATATCCAGAACAAGAAGATGACGAGGAAGAAAACTCCGATGGCAAGGTAGAATCTGCCAGCGACGAGGAAGAACTGGAGCCGACAGTCAAAGTCGGATCCAAAAGAAAGATCCAAGAGGCCACCTCCAAGGTTTCATATCTCCCTCTCACATTCAACTCGCATTATTTTAATGATATACTTGAGCTAACTTGACATTGTCCCACTGGCCGTTCTTGAAGGAGTCGCCCAGGCCCAAGCGTAGGTCAACTCGGAATCATCCGGTGATGAAGCCCTTAACCCGGGTATTACCCCGACCCCCCCGCGGCGGGCTGGTAATTACCCTATCTTTTCTGGGTCAAGACATTCTCTTTAAACCATTCCCATGTGACATCTAACTCGATAATTTCCAGCTTCTCCCGAGTCCAGCGATGGATTTCCTTGTGACTTCGCGGTGAATACCGGGTAAGATCCCTTTCCTGACGTTCCACCATATTTCATCACCCTTTCTTGACTGTGTATTTAACTACTGACTGACAACACCTTATAGGGCCACGGTCGTTGTCAGCGATCAAGAGGAAACGGAGACCGAGGGCTCGGGTAAGGGGAGCCCGGCTGATAAGACTACAGCCGCGTCCAGCGGTGAAAAACAAGCGTCGCCGCCAAACCCGGACCCGCAGGGAGCCGAGTATCCAATTGCTTCCCATGCAAGCAAGAAGAACAAAACCACCATCTTGGGTGAAGAAGAAGAAGCGTCGGATTCCGATACGCGGATGACCCGGGTTCCGCCTCCTGCTAAGAAGAAAGCTCCTTCCCGGAATTTCCAAGGCCCCGGGTCTTCTGATACGAGTAAAGATACTTTTGATCAGCTGATGCACACTCTCCTTACTATGAAGGCTTCGGAGAGCCAGATCTTGGAGCGCATGGCTGCAGAGCATCAGGTAAGGACACCTTGTATCTCATATTGCATACCTAGTCCCCAAGTTCCAAGTATGACTTGCAAAAGTGATGCTTGGTACTTCACACCACATTCGGCTTTCCATACAATCCAATTAATACTTGCATTCCTTGCTAATTACAGGCACAGATAACCCGGTCTGACGAAACTTTACTGAGGACCGAGCAACTTCTTCTTGCCGAGATGAAATGAAGGGAAATCCTTGCGGATGACATGAAAACCTTGAAGAAGGATGTGTCCAAATACAAGAAGAAGTGCAACGCCGCTCAGACCGAACTGAAGAAACTATCGGACCAGGTTTCCGATACTTATCAGATCTTGCTCAGTAAGTTTTCTGCTGCTGATTGGCTTCATGTCTTTTAATTTATTATAACAGACTCGGGATTACTGATACGCTCTTTCTTTTGTTACGACTGCAGGTGCCAACCTTGCGGCTCCAGAGGAAAATGCAATTACCAAGGCTAAAACCCTCAAGACTGTACTCCGGACTTTCTTTGCCGGCACAAAATTCATATTGGATGCTGTGAAGTGGCCTACGGAAGTATATCCAGGTGAAGAGAATCTCGTTCAAGCCTGTTCTACTGTGCCTGGGTGGATTGAGATCTGGAAGCGTTTATCATGCCGAATTGGAATGACCCGGGCTTTTACTCTGGCCAAGGCTTTCTTTCCAAAGCTTGACCCGGCAAAGGTAACATCCGGGTTTCCCGAATTCAAGGCTGATGGTTCCAAATTTACGCCCAAGGATTTCAAAACCATACAAGCCGCAGTGCGCCCCTCAGCTACCGCCTTGGCCGATAGCTTGGATCTAAATACGATTATGAGTGCATATGACGCTGATGGCAAAGTTATTACGGAGGATGCGCCCCTCCTTTTGATATCTTGGAGAAGTGGGTTTCTAGCTCGGCCAGGAAGAGGGAAGCGACTGCGAAGAGGGAGGCCGAGCTAAATCGGGCCCGTCTGCCTCTACACCAGCCGTCCTTCCACCAGTCCGCCCTGATGCAATGAGTCCGGGTAAGGGTGCCAGGAAGGCTAAACAGCAAACCCAAGACTCAGACCCGGAAGGCCGTACTCAGGAGGCCGAATAGGGCCGTATTATCATAATACCTTGTAATGCTTTGTAATCACACTGTTATGCTTTTGATGGTGCGCCTGTGCACCCCTGATACTGATGTCATACCTTGTAACGTACTTTTTAGCCCGTGATGTACTTTGCGGCTTTTCTGGTCTTTTGACAGCCGTATTGCTTGCTTATTCTTTGAATTTTTTCTCGATACCCAATTCTCTATTTTGGCTCCCTTCGGAAGACTCGGTTTTCCGAGTACCGGGGGCTTTGATATGTGGACTTTTTCTTTAAGTCCCCAAGACTCGGATGGTGAGGTTTTTCGGACTGCGATAGCTTAGTAGTTTGTTTCTGTTTCGAAGTCCCCCAGTCCCCATGACCCAAAGTCCGAGTCATGGGGGTGTGGCCTTTCTCAGAGAACAAACTATTTTTTACCGAGTCGCAAACCTAAAGCCATTCCGTGTGAATACTGAAGTTATGCTTGATAATTGTTGAGTTTCCGGCTTTTGGCCTTGTACTCTGCATAAACTTGTGGTTTAGATGACCCATTTGACTATCTTGTACTGTAAGCCGGCTTTCGCGTGGATACCATGTTGTTACATCCATACGAGAACAGTGTCAGGCAAGTCCCATTGGGCTTCATGGCTGATTGTAATCATAAGCGAACAAATCATGCCACTTTTAGTGCGAGTCACCTCGAGCTTAAGTAAGAAAAGTCAAGAAAAGTTGGCTTCTTTGCCCAGTCATAAGATTGCAGCCGTACTCGTTTGCGAGTAATCGGCCCTTACAACTTATAGCTATCTATGCCGGGTCATTCGGGTTAGTGGCTGGTTACCTGAGCAACCAACCCCCAAGACCTACATGCAATCGATGCTTTTGATGATATTGAATTATCGATGTCGCAGGGATACTACTTACTTGTAATCGGGGCGAAATGACATAGGACTTGATAACCATCTCTTTATTGATACTAGAAATTTTGGGTTAGCAGGCCGCCTCATTAAAAACCTTCCAGTCCCCTTAGGTACCCTGGGTAGGAAAAGAGCGCGTCTGAAACCTGCCGCCCGTTACATTGTTTAGTTCTTCATAAGCACCGGTCCTGACCTGGCTTGACCAATGCACATCCTCCATATGTTGGACCTTTTCCTGATGAGTACCGGGTTTGCTAGCCAACCCGGGTGGGGTGTTTCCATGACTTGGCTGGTTGTGAGCGGCCGTGTAGCTTCTTCCTTCACAGCGGATTGCTTGGGGGAGTCAACTTCGATTAAGGCCACCATTTTAGGATCTTGCGTTACCTTGGATTTTGCTTTTTTGCCTTCAGTACTCGGCCTTTTTGATGTAATTCTGTCCTCCGGGTCTGCTTGAGACCGATAGTGCTTGAGTTCTTCTTTTCTGCAGGCCTGCTCGGCCATTGCCGCATCTCCTTCATCACATTCGGCTGCTATGTCTCGATTCCCGTGTATGGTAATGGTCTTCTTAGGACCCGGGATTTTCAGCTGCAGATACACATAACACGGTCTTGCCATGAACTTAGCATAAGCCGGCCTTCCAAATAGCGCGTGATAGGGGCTGCGCAATTTCACTACCTCAAAGGTGAGCCACTCAATTCGATAGTTATCCTTTGACTCTCCGAAAGCTACCTCCAATGCGATTTTTCCCTCGGGGCATGCTGAATGACCCGGCACTATCCCATGAAAAACTGTTGAGCTTTTTTGCAGTTGAGATTCCTTGAGACCCATGCGTAGGAAGGTTTCCCAATACAGTATATTGATGCTGCTTCCACCATCCATTAAAACCTTCTTCAGTTCGTACCCGTTGACTTGCGGTGCGACTACTAGTGCCAAAACTCCTGGGTGTTCCACTCTTTCCGGGTGATCCCTTCTGCTCCATGTTACCTCCTGTTCTGACCATCTCAAGTATCTCGGGACGGCTAACGAAACTGAGTTGACCGCTTGCTTCAGTATCTTTTTGTCCTTGTTAGAGCCTCTTGTGGTATGCACATGATATTGACCCAATTGTTTGGGGTTAGCCTGGAAGCCTCCTGCCCCCCTTGGTTATTACTTTGATTTCCAGCCGCCGGGTTACCAGCTGGGGGTGGGCCGTTGCCCGAGTTTGCCCCTGGACCCGGTCCTCCTCCCCGCCCTGCACCTCGCATAGCTCTGTGCACTTCCTCATTTTCCATCTTTGTAAATCGGCGCACTGTTCTAGGGAGTGGTTAGCTGGCCTGCCATTCCTGCTGTGCTTCGGACATGCCATCCTGAATATGTCCCAATTGTTACCCGGCCTTGGTGGACCTTGATAGTTTCCTCCATTGTGGTTACCTCCGTTGAAATTTCCTTCTGCTCTTGGCCTCGAAGACCCGGCTTCTGTGTTGGCGACAAACTCGGAGCCTCCTTCAAAAGGGCGCTTGTTCTGGCTATTTCCATTGTTACCTGATGCTGTTCCGTTGTCGGTTCTTCCATTACCGCTTGTGTTTGCTTTTGCCTTCTTGTCATCAGCTTCTTCTTCTGTAGTATCTGTCGCAGCGTGTTTGTTGCACGCATCCATCAATTCTCCCATTGTGACTTCCGACGCATTTCGACTGGACTTCATGCGAGTTAACTTTTGCACTAAAGGTATATACTTGCATGTTTTTGCCATGGCCTGTAGTGCATCCTTGGGCTGGATATCCGTGGATGAGTGAAGTATCTCCATAACCCGGCGCACCCAACTGCGCGCCGATTCTCCCTTCTTCTGGACGCATCGCTCTAGATCATCAATAGTGAATAATTTCCTGCAGGTCCCGTGAAAGTGTTTGATAAACGCGGTCTTCAATTCCTCCCAAGACTTGATCGATCCCTCTGGTAGATTGGCGAACCACAATTTTGCTGCTCCTTCCGACATCATCAGATACATGAACTTGGCTTGGAGGTTCTCGGACGCGTTGCGAATTGACATTGCCATCTCGTAACTGCTTAGCCATGTTTCGGGATCCATGGTTGGCTCATAATTCACTACTTTCCCTGGCTCTTTGAATTTTTCCGGGTAAGGTTCAGCTCTAATATTGTCCGAGAGACACTTGGGTCCCGCAAGAACGGTTGAAGCTGGCCTTGCTCTAGAAACGTGCGATGCCGCGGGGGCGCGGCTGGGCGCGGTGCTGCAGGAGGTCCATGCGCTGCAGACCCGGCCGCGGCCCTCCGAGCCCTAGAACTGTCCACGACGGCCTGTGCTGCTGATGCTGTCTGAGCGCGGGGAGGAGGCGGCATTTGCTGCTGCTCTTCCCTCCGCCGCGCTGAACTTGTTTGGATATTCCCTTGCTGCTGACTGACGTATGGCGTCCCGTGCATACCGCTTCTGTGATCCGGGTAATTGGCTTGCTGTGCCACCGCAGTGTGTAATAGCTCGATGGCTTGCCGAGTCTTCTCTGCATGGGGCGACTCTCCCACAGGGATTTGATTCAATGCGAGTGTCGCTGCATATACGTTGTCCATAGGGTTTTTGTAGTGGCCGGCTGGTGTGCGGAATCGTGATGGTGGCGGTGGCAGTAGATCGTTGCCGGTTGTGACTCTAGTTTGTGGTGGGGGTTGGGGTAACCCGGTCCGTTCATTCGCCGGATGTGTCGCTGCTATCATCTGTTGGGGTGCGGTTCCTTGGTTCACCACTGGTATCGGCTGATCCTGAGGTGTAACGAATAAATTAGCCGGATTAATGACCCCGCCCGTTGCTGGTAACCTGGTGTGATGCCTTTGATGTATCCTGGACGTTTCCTCTCGAAGCCGGGTTTCTAACGCATCTAGCTCGCGCCGTCGTGTGGCCATCCCTTGCTTTTCTGCCTCTACCTGCCTTCTTTGCTGTTCCAGCGCACGACGCGCCACATCCAGATCCCTGACGCGTTCCGCTGCGTTCTCCGGAGTGATAACCGTCGCGAGAACCGTGGGGTCTAGAATCAGATTGTTATCGAATAGGGCCGGGTGGCGCGGGTTCGAAGGACCCGCCCCTGGTGTCCGGTTTTCTAAGAATCCGAACGTGTTTGCATGCAACTCCTCATCCGCTGCTCTGCTGGTTACTGACGCCGACTCTCCATCAACCCGGGTCAAAACCGGGTCTCCGTTAACCGCGCCCTGTTGCTGGGCCACTGCCTGAGCCCCGACTGATGCCGCGGTTGTGTTTCCTTGGTTGGCCGCGGGGGCCGCATAGACTGCAACTCGGCGCACGATATCCGGTGCAAATTCGGGCTGTTCTTCCTCACCGTTCTCCTCATACCGGTTTTCCAGTAGGTCCAGGATAGACCCGGTGTCATCTTCTCCTTGGGCCCGGTCGCGTGGGGTCCATGCCGGCTCCTCCGGCTGTTCCCACTCCGCGATGGGTTCTTCTGCCGGATATGTTGTTCCAGTCGATTCTTCATCATCTGATCGGATAGACGTGGCTTTTCCTGGCATAGAATCAGATCCAACGTTGTCAGGGATCGAATTGGAAGCACATACCATACCGATGAAGACGCTGATCCGGCCGATCGTCACGACGGATCCGGTTTCGAGGTGATCCGACTCCGGCCCCCAGCCGGAATCGTCCACCACCTTTTCTCCTTCGTGGTCGATGTAGATTTCGCCGATGACAAGATTCTCCATGCCCTTCCGAGCTTCTCCCGTGATGTAAACACCTTTGGACGCAGGCCCCACGGTGGGCGCCAACTGTCGTGGGATAATCACGGCAGATGTTACCAGGGGTAACTGATCTAGGGGCAAGTCGACACTGGCGTTTGGGAGAGGGTTTAGCTCGAGGGAAAACATGGTGCAATTTGATCTGATAGCCGGTAATCGAAGTCGCCGGATCTCTATTCTCGATATGATAACTCGATTAGGGTTTACACTGGATGCTTGATATCACGCGATATTGCTAGGGTTCTTAGATCTCTATCTCAACTAGACCTGGGGGTCGGTTTATAAAGCACCCGTACCCCCTGGCTTGCCCTCCAAGGCGCACCCGGAATCCTACCCGGACACTGCTTACAAACCCTAGCTTTCCTTACCGCAACCCACAATCCGGGTTACGAGGCCTACAAACTTTGGGCCTTCCAGAAGTTTCATTATCCTTAGTCGGATCCTACGCCATGTCCCTTGGGCCGGGTTACACCTTGGAGTTGGCCTACCGGGTTATTATCCCTCCATCAAGTACGTCCCATACGGGGTTATAAAAGAAGTCTTGATTTGATCTTCCTTTTTCATGCATATTTGGTGGTACCCGGAGTATGCATCCAAAAAGCATAAAAGCTCGGAGCCTGCAGTGGCATCTATTATTTGATCGATTCGCGGCAATGCGAACCTGTCTTTCGGACACAACTTGTTCAATCCTGTGTAATCTATACACATTCTAAGAGCAGTGGTGTCTTTCTTCGGCACTAATACCGGATTTGCGGACCAATCAGTATGGATTACTTCCTTGATGAAATCCGCTGCTAAAAGCCGGATAATTTCCTTGCCAATAGCCTTCCGTCAAATCGACGGAGACCTTGTTTGACGGGTTTTGATCCGGGAATAACCTTGAGTTGGTGCTCAGCAAGTTCCCTGGGTACGCCTGGCATGTCAGCTGGACACCAGGCAAAAATATCCCAGTTCTCACGGAGGAACTTGATGAGCTCGCCTTCCTATTTGTCGGTCATCCCAGTCCCTACGACGACGAATTTTGTCGGGTCTTTGGAGGATTACCTGTCTTGTATTCTCGGACGCCTTGAAGCTATCTGTTGGCTTCCGAGTTTCTTTTCCTGCCGGCATTTCTTTCGGCGATACCTCCTTGGCTAATTCCTTCAGTTCCTCCTTCGCTATAACTCTCTGAGCGCAAAGGGCGTTTTCTTTTTCCAACTCGTTTGCCAGCTTGAAATCACCGGCAATGGTGATTACTCCTCCTTTGGGTCCTGGCATCTTCAGCTTGTTGTAAATATAGCAAGATCTTGCCATAAATTTGGCGAAAGCCGGACGTCCGAGTATTGCGTGATACACGCTTTCGAACGGCACTACTTCGAAGGATACTTTTTCCTGCCGGAAGTGATCTTTATCTCCGAAGGTGACATCTAGGGAAATTTCTCCTAGGGATCGTGCTTGCCTGCCAGGAACAATGCCATGGAAGCGTATATTGCTGTAGTTGAGCTGGGACTCGGAGATCTTCAAGTGCTTCAGTGTATCCAGATACATTATATTGATGCTGGATCCTCCATCCATCAGCACTCTTCTTAGCCTAGTGTTTTGAACAATAGGGCTTACAACAAGAGCTTGTGTGCCGGGTTCAGGGATATTTCCGGGATGATCAGACTGATCCCAGATTATCGGTGTGTTGGAGTACTTCAAGAATTTCGGGGTCGCAGGAACAACTGCGTTTATCTCCCGAAGTGTTCTTTTGGCCACCTTTGCTGACGGGGTTGCTAGGAAAGTTAGCATTGCTTCTCCATCAACTCTCAGAAATTTGGGTTCGCCTTTTCGCTGTTGTTCCTGGATTTTGTCATCAGTGTCCGATTCACTGTCTTCTTTTTCAGCTTCTGGCTTTTGTTTGGCAGGTTTCCTTTTGGAACCCTTCCCCTTTTTCCGGATCCTGCATTGCCTTTCATATGCTTGTTTAGCCGGCATTGCGCGTTTGTGTGGGTTGGTTTCCCAAATTGCGAGTGGTGGACGCAGGGTTCCGACTTAATTCTCTCCCATTCTTCGGGAGTGTAATTGATTGGATCTGGACTGCGGCCTTTCCACTTGTTCACCTTTTCTCCTCCAAAGGCTATGTTGACCTCCTTGGGCTTTGTTGTTGACTCCGGAGTTCCTTTTTTGTCAGAACGAGGGTTTTCTTGGCGAGTATTAGTGACTCAATATTGCCTCCTCTTGCTCTGATATCATCTTCGGCTGCAGCATGCTCATTAGCGGTTGTAAGCATAGATCCGAGATCTTTGTGCTGTTTAGAACCAACCATGAACGGTACTAGTCCGGGTTTTAGGCCATTGACGAAAGCATGCATTGCTTGTACGTCAGTTACTCCAGAGCAACTATTCTTCATTGCAGTCCATCTGGAGATGAAATCCACGTATGGTTCGTCCTCAAATTGGGTGCAACGGTTCAGCTGGTTGATGCTATTTGGGCGTTTGTATGTTCCCCGAAAATGCTGAGTGAATACTCTCGCCATATCATCCCAACTGTCGACAGTTCTTGATGGTAAACCATTGATCCAATCTCTGGCTCCGTCTAGCAACATTAGGGGAAGAAACTTGACAGCTTCCCGGTCTGTCCCATTGTTGATTTGGACGGCTGTATAATAATCTGAGAGCCAGGTATCCGGGTTTGTACTGCCGGTATACTTTTGGTAGGTTGGACCAACTTTCGCGAAGCCAGAATGCAGGGTTATCCTTCGGATCCTGTCAGTAAAACACTTAGGACCAAAGTATAGATCATCCTTTTCTGCTCTATCAATGTGTGCAGAATATCTTCCGGCTGAATGGACAGAAGGGGATCTACTCCTCTCTTTTCCATTGTTGCGCGGATGCGCTTTTCCGGGGTTTTTTCCATCTCTTCCGCTGTCACGCCCCTTGGGATTAGGTGGAGTCCTGCTCCTGTACCTTTCCTTATCCTTAGGCGGTGTCCGAGATCTTTCATGTCTGTGAGGTATATCGTATCTTCCAGCTTTCTCAGCTGTGTTTCTTGGAGGTGGCATTATTTTGCCGTCATTCCGGTGTTTGTCTTCCCGATCACGTGGTTTATATCCATCTTTCGGGAGATGAGGTCCGGTTCTAGACGCTGCGTCCCGGTTGTCGGGGTTTTTCTTGTCTTTTCTCGGATCCTCTTTTTTATCCGAATCTCCGGGTTCTTCCGGTCCAGGTGCTCCAGCAGCGCAAGTAGCTGTTTTGCAGAGGGCGGAATTATCATGCAGCCTCCCTGATCGCTCTTGGCCTCGCTGCTGCTGCTGTAATGCTTTTCCTAAGAAAGCATATACCCCTTGGAGTTTTTCCCCGTTGGAGTACAGATCATTGTTTAGGATGGCGAACGCTGCTTCCGCGTTTTCTGCTGCGGTTTTGTATATTGGTTCGCCCTTGGCATCTTTGCCGTTTAACTGCTTTTGCCAAGATGGGTTATAGAACCTTTCTTTTGGCGGCAGTTCTTCCGGTCTTGCAATTCCGGGTAACCTAGTAGGTTTTAAGGCAGATCTATGCTTTCTCTCGTACTCCTCTATTTATTCCTTCATGACTTTGATGTCATTATGGGTTTGTTGGAGATGTTGCCGAGATCTAAGCAGATGTTACTGTTGCCGTTGAAAAGCTTGTCTCCTGGCTTCCAGCATCTCAGGGGGTTCATCTGGTCCCACTGGTGTTTGTAATAGCTCTTGCTCTTCCAGTTCTGTCATTGGCGGAGCAGTGATTTCCTTAGATTTTTTTCCGCGGGCTTTGTGCCGCTAATATCTCCAACTTCCAGGTTTTCATCAGCGAGATCGGCTGATTTTTTCTTCCGGAGTTTGTATTGGAGTTTTTTAGAAGCACGGTGCTTTTTCTTGGAAGAAGGAGGTTTTTTGACAGGCTCATCTTCTGTCATCTCCTTAACATTGGGGAATATCGGAGAAGTTTCTCCGTCTTCTCTTTCTTCCACCGGCGGAGGGGTTTTAGGGCTTTCCTGGCTGCCGGCGCCCGTTGTATCAGCTGGTTTTGCCATTAGCACTTCATGGAATCCCTCTTGAAAGGACTTAACCTTTCTTACGAAGGCATCCTCGTCTTCGTCTTCGGAGTCGAAGTTATCCGATCCGGTTTCCGACTCCAATCTCGCCTCAATGGCGGCAAGCACGGACTCTGCTTCCGAGTTCATCGCCTTGTTGACGGATGTCGGATCTTCCGTCTCTGTGACAGGTGTTTCTTCTTCCTTCTCTATGACGGGTAGGTTGTTATCTGCCTCTTGCACGGGATTTCCGTCATCCGTGTTTTCAGCGATTTCGGATTGCACCATGCCGATAAAATGTGTATCACTGTTTTGTCGGCGATCTGAGCAGAATCCGGGATCATAGTCGTCTTCGACTGGGTATAGGGCGGGTGGGATAAATTTGCTTCCACCGCAAAACCCCATTGCTTCTGCAGTTAGCCCGATAAAGATGTTAGCAGATCCAATCGGTAACACGCAGGCACTTACCAGGTGGTTTTGCACCGGTATGTAGGATCCGTTGTCGAGGAAGCGCCCGACGTCGTCGTCGAATTCCAAGCTTCCGACAGTGATCGATTTTCCAATTCCGCCGAGTATCCCAGATCGGAATTTCACGCCTGACGTCGTTTGCCCCACGGTGGGCGCCAACTGTCGAGACATCGTAGTAGTTTTCATAGACGGGGGTGCCATGAGACTACGGTAGAGACGTGGGGTAACGGATAGCGTAGTAACACAGAACACGGGATTTTACCCAGGTTCGGTACGTCGCGACAGTACGGCGTACCTACTCCTGCACTTCTCACTAATTGGGACTAAAGCCCGTATAACAGGGTTACAATGTGAGGGAATAGATCTAGCTACTCGGCGAGGATGAGCTTCTCGGCGAGTTGCGTAGAGCTTGAACTTGTGTCTGAACTTAGAACCTGTTTAATCTATCCCGTCCGGCTTTTTATATAATAGCCGGATTAGGGCTTACAGAGTAGGAAACCTAGAAGACTACGTTTAACTTGTAACTTGGAAAGCAAGGAATCCGTCTTCTCCTCCAAGCCAGATCACGCGGGCCGTGATCCGGGTTCTTCTAGAATCCGGCTTCTACGCGTCGGACTACTGGGCCGCCCAATGGACCTAAGCCCATTACCATGTAGGCCACCCTAGTAGTCCGGCTCTTTGTCTACCATCTTCTATACCCTTATTCAGTATATATCCGACAAAAACACTATGAGAACAATATGAAAACGGTAGCAGTAGTGTGAAAGCAGTGGAAACAGTCATTGCAATGGTTGTATTATCAGTATGAGAAAATGGACTGGGGTCTACAGTTCACTAGAGGTGTCTCTCCATAAAAGATAGGTAACATGTGTGGTGAACATATTACAGGCTGGGAATTGACAGATAATGAAACATGCATGACATAAAGATTACTACGAGATTCATGCGGGCATTACAACAAAATACATAGTTCATCATCCAACTGCATCTATGACTAATAATCCACCCTCCGAATATCATTCGAGGAACGTTGGCTATTAAGTTGTAAGCAATAGATTATAGCAGTAAACAAAGTGTGTAATGTAAAAAAAATTAAACATCATTGTTTTCTCCCTAATGGAAACAACATGTCCTCCATCCGTCACGTTTCTGTCACTCGAGCACAGATGCAAATTAGGCATGAACCCACTATCGAGCATAAATACTTCCTCTTGGAGTCACTAGCATCTACTTGGGCAGAGCATCTACTAACAATAGAGAGCATGCATGATCATCAACAACATACACATGATAGATTGATAATCAAAAGACATAGCATTCAATAATCATCGGACCCCAGCAAACACAACATGTAGCATTACAAATAGATGATCTCGATCATGTGAGGTCGCTCACGAGATCTAAACATGAGGCATAAAGAGGAGAGGACAACCATCTAGCTACTGCTATGGACCAGTAGTCCAAGGATGAACTACTCATGTATCACTCCGGAGGCAGGCATGGTGGTGTAGACCCCTTCGGTGATGATTTTCCCTCCCGGCAGAGCTCCAGAACCCTCCCGGTCTCGGGTTGACGATGACGACGGCCTCGCGGGTGTTTTTCGTGGAAAAGTGGTATATCCTTAGGGTTGACATATCGGGGGGAATAAATAGGCAAAAGGGCGATGGCGGTGGACGCCCGAGGGGCCCACACCACTCCTAGGCGCGGCCAAGGGGGCGCGCCGCCCTATGGTGTGGCCCCCCTCCGGGCCTCTTTGTGACTCCGTGCAACCTTCGGGAATTCTAAGACTTCCGGGCTTCGAATTTTCCAATTCCGAGAATATTTCCATAACAACTTTTCTGAAACTAAAAACAACAGAAAATAGGAAACTAGCTCTGTGGCATATTGTTAATAGGTTAGTCCCGATAAAAATGACATAAAGTGTAAGGAAAACATGTAGTATAAGGCATGAAAAAAAAACATGGAACAACCGAAATTGTAGATACTTTATGACGTATCAACATCCCCAAGCTTAGTTCCTACTCGTCCTCGAGTAGGTAAACGACAAAACAAATAATTTTTGAGGTGACATGCTACCAACATATACTTGATCATCATAGTAATGTAAAGAATGTAAACTAGGATCAAATGAATAAAGGTTGTGGTTTATAGTTGATATCAAATAGAGTAATGTATAAACCATTAGGAATAACAAAGTAAAACTTTTCAATGAATCAATACTAAAACACAATCCACTGTGCGAAGTATATTAAAGATGAATAAAACTTCAAGAACAATAATATAATCATCCAAGGCATCAAACTCTCACAACAACTCATGTTAGGATCAAGTCAAGTGACAACAATATGCACGTAGGAAAATCATTAAAATATTTGTGCACTCAAAAAAGGCAAGAGTTCTGTATTGGTTCCTGGCACCTGGATGTTGCGGCTAAAAGAACACTATGGATGGTTTGGATGGTCAATGGATGAAAGTCTCACACAACTGAAAGTGATCATTAGACAAGAGGAAGTCTTATAATCAAAGTTATGCAAGAAGTAGTGATTTCCACACAACGGATGCACATAGAGCTATAAGTGTATGAAAGCTCTCGAATGGAACTAGTGGGGGTGCATCCAACTTGCTTGCTCACGAAGACCTAGAGCACTTTTGAGGAGGCTCATCATTGGAATATACAAGCTAAGTTCTATAATGTAAGTTCCCCACATAGTTATGCGAGTAATAATATGAAAACTCTCTCCAAACTAAAGTAATGATGCTAAACAAGCACAAGTGTGGAATAAATGATAGTAGTGCTGCTCCCTCTTTCTTTATTATCACTTTTTTCCTTTCTTTCTTTTTTTGGCTTTTTCTCTTTTTTATTTTTTTGATATATAACCTCACTTGTAGGGGAAACACTCTATTTTGCAATGAATCAATACAATTTTAGTACTCATAACTCAAACTAAAATATGTCTGATGTAAATAAAACTAAATGCTCCTGCTAGTGTAGCAGTATGCAAAATAACAATGAAGCATGACAAGTAACATAATGATGATGGATGTTGTATGATAATATATCTCGGAATGGCTATGGAAATTCCATGGTAGGTAGGTATGGTGGTTGTTTGGAGGGAGATAAATTTTGGCATATGTGTAGGAGAACAAAGTTCTCCCACGGGGTTTGGATACGCTGGCAAAGTTTGCATCAACTCTCAATGTGAAAATAAGCAATGAAGAGTACCAAAAAGGCTAGCAAATATGGATGGTGGAAGTGCCACAAAACCGCAACATAGAACTCACAAGTTAAAATATTATAACTAAAATCATGATCTCACAAGGCATAATGCAAATCACTCCAAGAGGGTCCATGGCAGTGACAAATCACTGTTAGCTACCCCAACCGCAGCGCGTAACAAAAAGCCATTACGATTGCTATCAGCAAAGGAAGTCGTATACCATTATCCTATAAACTGGTTATTTGAGTGTGGCACAGTTTCAAGCTTTTAGACCAACCATTAATTTTTTTACTCTAATAGACTAGCAAGTTTACCATTAAGTATATTAATATCTCAAAACAATAGCAAATAATCAAATGAAACAGTTTAGTGATCGACAAGAATATGCAAGCTTTTTCGTTAAACCATCTACCACACGTAGCATTTTCTAGTTCCATAAAACACCCAACAACAAAAAATCTCCAAGAGATATAGCAATGAAACAAGAGAATACTAACACAACTCTACTGAAACTAACAGCTCTGAATAAGAGATGCAAGAAAAACATGAGCTAAACAAGAATTTTGTAGCAGCTAGAAGAAAAACTAAGAATACAAGCATAACGAGTATTCAAACGAAAAAGCGGAGCGTGTCTATATCCCACACAAAGTATACTAGGTTACAACTATATTATTTCAGCAATAAAACAAAATAAAACAAAGTAAAACAAAATAAAAACAAACAGACGCTCCAAGTAAACTTCATATGATGTGACCGAATAAAAATATAGTTTCACAAGAAGTAACCTGATAAATTGTTGATAAAGAAGGGGATGCCTTGCGCATCACCAAGCTTGGATGCTTGATCCTTCTTAGAATTTGCTGGGATGAACCACAGGGGCATCCCCAAGCTTTGACCTTGCACTCTTCGTGATCACATTATATCACCCTCTTCTCTTGACCCTTGAAAACTTCCTTCACACCACACTCAAAGAGTAATTCGCACTATAGTGTTAGTGCAACAATAAAAAATTCATGGGTTTTGCATGGTAACAAGTTCTATTGATACTTTTAAACATTAGCTACAGCTACTGATGTTTCATGAAGCAAAGAAATCCACTTGACATCGTAAAAGAGCAAATGCCAGAAAAATGGCAGAATATGCCAAAACCAGGACAATATGTAAAGACGAATTTTTTTTCGAGGCACTTACGTTACTCAGATCGAAAAACTTAAAGAACAAAAAAGTTTTGGAATTAGCTGAGGAATAAGCACAAACAATTTCAGGTCATTCTGATTTTTCTGGATTTTATACGATGTTTTATGGTGGACAGCAGAAATCTATTCCCTCGCAGAAATCCAACTCCAACTTTCGCTAGAAATTTTACTTGGCGCAACTAAAACATGAAAATAAAGATACAAAGGAGTTGCTACAAAATTATACAACCCCTCGACTCAAATAAAACAGATAAAAACAAAGCAAAAATAAAACCATGGGTTATCTCCCAAGAAGTGCTTTTCTTTAACGCCTTTTAGCTAGGCCCAGAAAACTGGAATCAAGTAGATGCTCACATAAGAATAATGAATTAAGCAAAAGAGATCATCAATAAGAAAGTATAAAATAAATTTAAGTCTAACCCACTTTCTATGCATAGGAACCTTGTCACGAAATAAATTAAAGAAACTACAACTATAAATCATGGGAAGGTAGAACAAGAGAAACTTCAAGACTTTTAACAAAAAGAGAGGTGTTTTAGTAACATGAAAATTCCTACAATCATATTTTCCTCTCTCATAATAATTTTCAGTAGCATCATAAACAAACTAAAAAACATAATTATCACATAAGGCATGTTTTTCATGGTCTAAAAGCACACAATTCATATGAAGCTCCAAACCAGTGGGATCAAAATTTAAAATCAGCTCCTCCTCTTTCCCACTTTTAGCAATAGAAAAACAAGATGATTGATCACTCATGAAAGGTATGGGACTACTAATAGAAATCCCATTTTCAGTAGCATTATGATTTATAACATCAAGTAACATAGGACCATCATCAAGAGCATTATCATATAAATTTTCTAAACAAACTTCCTCATTTACATGCATATCAATAGTTAGAATAAATAGAGAATTATCATAAGATTTATCAAAGTAGCATGGATTATCATAAATAACAGTAGCAATATTATTCTCATAAGTTTCATTCATAGTAGTATCAAGGTCACAAGTATAGCAAGTATCAATTTCATCAAAAAGGGGTATTTTAAAAGAATCAATAGGATCATCACTCTCATCAAATAATGTATGAGTTAAAGAGTTAATCTCATTGGTAGGTAGACATGGGTAGTTACTCCATTCTTCCTCCTCTTGATCATCACTATCTTCCTCATTTTCATCTAATGAGCTTCCATATTCAACAATTTCTTCTTCCATAGGATCCTACAAGGCATTACTCTCCTCCTTTGGGGGAGAGCATCCATTAAGATATTTAAGTATCTAGTAATTAAAATCCTTGTAATTATCAAAGCAATATTCAAGTATAGCATAAATCTCGTATTTATAAGGTGCATCATCAATACTTTCAAGCAAATAGGCAATTTTGAAGGCACCCTTCCAAGCAATAAATACCTCAATTTGTTCCACATCATCAAAGTCATAATTTCCCTTAACATAAGAAGATATTGTAACATCATCATTATACTCACATTGAAAAGGGGGGTGTTTATATCTCCTACAGCAACAAGATTTATCAAATCAATAAGTAACATTATAAGTAGAGCAGAAGTTTTTTAGCATAGTCATGCAATTTATTCATTTGCTCCCATAAGTGTATCCCTTTTTGTGACAAGCGGTGTTCCTTATAATATTTCTGTTGTTCATCCGTGAAACCACCTTGCCAATAAGAGCTAGTTTGAAAGATATCAAACATTGATAGCAAGCATGATAAAGCAAGTAACAAGCAAAACAATAAAAAATTAAAAATGATTGGAGGTGAGAGACTCCCCTTGCAGAAATTATCTTCCTCCCCGGCAACGGCGCTAGAAAGCTTGATGGGTGCTGATGTTGGTCAACCCCACGAGAAAGGTTGTGAAGAGTGCAGCAGCAAGTTTTCCCTCGGAAAAGAAACCAAGGTTGAATCGACCAGTAGGGGGGCAAGCAATCTCTGAAGGTTGATGCAGCCGAGATGGCAGGGCGCACTACCGGTTCAGCAACAACGTGGAACCTACATAACATAATCAATTCACTTTTCCCCAACGTAGTTGTGAGGTTGTCAATCTCACCGGTTTGCTGATAACAAAGAGGGTAAATGTATGGTGTGGAAAACAGTATGAGAACAATATGAAAACAGTAGCAGAAGTGGAAACGGTAATTGCAGTGGTTGTATTATCAGTGTGAGAAAATGGATCGGGGTCCACAATTCACTAGAGGTGTCTCTCCATAAAAGATATCTAACATGTGTGGTGAACAAATTACAGTTGGGCAATCCATAGATAATGAAACATGCATGACATAAAGATTACTATGAGATTCATGCGGGCATTACAGCAAAATACATAGATCGTCATCCAATTGCATCTATGACTAATAATCCACCCTCCAAATATCATACGAACAAAAGTTGGGTATTAAGTTGCAAGCAACAGATTATCACAGTAAGCAAAGTGTGTAATGTAAACAATTTAAAAGAAGTAAACATCGTTGTTTTCTCCCTAATGGCAATATCACATCCTCCATCCGTCACATTCCTGTCACTCGAGCACAGATGCGAAGGAGGCATTAACCCACTATCAAGCATAAATACTCCCTCTTGGACCCACTAGCATCTACTTGGCTAGAGAATCTACTAACAATGGAGAGCATGCAAGATCATAAATAACATACACATGAAGATAACATGATAGATTGATAATCAAAAGACATGGCATGTAATAATCATCGGATCCCAGCAAACACAACATGTAGCATTACAAATAGATGATCTCAATCATGTGAGGCAGCTCACGAGATCTAAACATGAGGCATAAAGAGGAGAGGACAACCATCTACCTACTGATATGGACCCGTAGTCCAACGATTAAATACTCATGCATCACTCCAGAGGTGGGCATGGTGGTGTAGACCCCCTCCGGTGACAATTTTCCCTCCCGGCAGGGTGCCCGGGAGAGATCCAGAATGCTCCCAATCTCGGGTTGACAATGACGGCGGCCTCGGGTTTTTTTCGTGAAAAAGTGGTACACCTTCAGGGTTGACGTATCGGGGGAAATAAATATGCGAAAGGGCGATGGCGGTGGATGCCCGAGGGGCACACACCCCTCCTAGGCGTGGCCAGGGGGCGCGCCACCCTATGGTGTGGCCCCCCTCCGGGCCTCTTCGGGACTCCGTGGAACCTTCGGGAATTATAAGACTTCCGGGTTTCGAATTTTCCAATTCCGAGAATATTAATAGAACAACTTTTTTGAAACTAAAACAGCAGAAAACAGGGAACTGCCTCTCTGGCATCTTGTCAATAGGTTAGTCCCGGGAAATCGATAAAAATGACATAAAGTGTAAGGAAAACAACATGGAACAACAGAAATTAAAGATACATTTATGACGTATCAAATGTTAGTTTGACAAGAAAATCATTATTATGCAAATAGATTGGGGGGAGCGTATGAAAACTCAACTCATTTTTTACCCAAGTTGGTATTTCCCATCATGTTTCATGTCCTTTTGCCCATCAGAAAAAGGGGTCGGTCGAGAGAAAGCATCGCCACATTTTAGAAGTAGGTTTATCTCTTCTTGCTCAAGCATGCATTCCTCTAAATTGTTGGGATGAGGCCTTTATTTCTGCCACATATCTTATTAATTGTACACCTAGTCGTGTCATTAATTTTGAGAGTCCTCTAGATCGCCTTTATCATAAGAAACCAAGAGTCTCTTAGAATTTTTGGATGTGCATGCTGGCCAAATCTTCGTCCTTGGAATTCTCGAAAATTAGAGTTTCGATCAAAGCAATGTGCTTTTCTTGGCTATAGCATCCTCCATAAAGGGTGTAAGTGCTTGGACATTTCCACAGGCTGTATCTACATCTCTAGGGATGTCGTTTTGATGAAAACATGTTTCCGTTTGCTACCCTAAATCCCAATGCTGGAGCACGTCTTCGGTCCGATTTTTTTTGCTTCCATTATCTCTTTTGAACCCATCTGATCAAGGGGGAACAAATCATGTAGATCATGTTTCTAATAATCTTGATAATCTTGTTTTTACTGACGCAAACAATGTGCAAAATAGTTTGCAGAATTGTGATATTATGGCTCACATACGGACAAGGGGAGCAGGCGCGGAGCACAGAGAAAATTCTCCTGCAAACATCGTTCCTGAGAGATCCTGGACAGGAGCAGGAAGATCCGCGGCGGGATCGATGCCTTGTCGGGACACGCGGCGTGCGACCACAGGCGCAGGCACGCCTGCCACGCCAGAAAGCGCGTCTCTGCGCGTGCCTCCAGGGGGCGTCAGGACAACATGCACGCTCGACCTCTTAGCAGGCAACACGCGACATTCAGCTACGGTCAAGCCAGGTGGTCCTGGCTCTCCTTTCCAGGTGGCAACGGATGATTGGGAAATCTGGTCGCCTGACTCCCTAACGCCAGAATCAGCAGGATCTTCTGCGGATGCAGAACATGCATCACCCAGATCTTCTATGCACGCTGAGTCAACGCACCATCTAGTTGTGCCTATGAGGGTACACACAAGGTCACAAAGTGGAATTTTTTGGTCGTTTATTCCAAAGGATGGAACCATAAGGTATGCATGCTACTCCTCTACCGGAGAACCAAAAAATTAGCATGAGGCAATAAGAGATGATAATTGGAAAAATGCAATGGAATCAGAATATAATGCTCTCATAAAAAAAATAAAACATGACATCTTGTACCTTCAAATCAAGGCAGGAATGTTATAGATTTTAAGTGGGTCTATAACATTAAAAAGAAAGTTGATGGTACTATAGATAGGTACAAGGCTATATTAGTTGCTAAAGGTTTTAAGCAGCGCTATGGTATTGATTATGTGGACACGTTTAGTCTGTAGTTGAGGTAGCTACTATCAGGTTGGTGTTGTCTATTGATGTTTCTAGAGGTTGATTCTTCGCCAATTGGATGTAAAGAATGAGTTTCTTCATGGTGTTCTGCAGGAAGAAGTATACATGAGGCAGCCTCCGGGATATGAGAGGGAGGACATGCCAAATCACATATGCAGGTTGGATAAAGCACTCCATGGACTAAAACAGGCTCCTCGAGCATAGTACTATAGGCTAAGTGTGAAGCTACAACAACTTGGCTTTAAACCATCAAAGGGAGATACATTAGTTTTCTTTTACAAGAAAGGGAATATTGTTATGTTTATGCTTGTATACGTTGATGACATAATAGTTGCAAGTTCTTCCAATGAAGCTACTTCGACATTACTAAGTGATTTGAGAAGAAATTTTGCGTTCAAGGATCTTGGGAAACTACACTACTTTCTTGGCATTGAGGTACAAAAAGTTGGTAGTGCAATATTGTTAACTCAAGAAAAATATGCTATGGATATTTTAACTCGGGTAGGCATGAAGAAATGCAAACCGGCTGCTACTCCGCTTTCCTCTTCAGAAAAATTGTCTATGCATGAAGGAGAACCTTTAGGACCTGATGATTCAACTCGGTATAGAAGTATTGTAGGAGCATTGCAGTATTTAACCTTGACAAGGCCTGATTTATCTTTTTCCGTTAATAAGCCTTGGGTCTCAAGTTTGACAAGTCACAATAAACACTTGTGAGTGCTTTTTCTGATGCTGATTGGGCAGGATGTCCAGATGATAGGCGATCAACGGGTGGTTTTGTTGTTTTCTTTGGGTCAAATCTAGTGTCATGGAGTGCCAGAAAACAAGCTACAATTTCAAGATCAAGCACAGAGGCAGAATAAGTCTTTGGCTAATGCAACTGTAGAGGTAATTTGGATAGAGTTTTTGCTTGATGAACTCGGTATTGATCATCCTCAGACGGCTTGCTTATGGTGTGATAATCTTGGAGCAACGTATCTCTCAGCAAATCCGGTTTTCCATGCGAGAACAAAACATATTGAAATAGACTTTCATTTTGTGAGAGAAAGAGTTGCTCAGAAATTATTGGAGATTTAGTTTATTCCAACACGTGATCAAGTGGCGGATGGTTTTACAAAACCATTGCAAGTACGAAAATTGGAAGTCTTCAAGAACAACCTCAATCTGGAAGTGTTGAGGTTGAGGGAGGATGTTAAACGATAGGCATCTTTTGGTTTAAATGTTTCTTGTATTACAAGCATGGTAGAGATATAAATCGTGTTTGTTTTTCTTTTCATCTTTCCTTGCGTGTCAAGGTTGTAATTTGAGATGTAACTTGACTGAGGGGTTTCGCCCTCTATATTAACACGTAAACGAGCCGAGGCCAAGGCATCGTTCCACCACAACTTCCGTAGGTGTTTTGGTATGGTATCAGAGTTAGCCCTCCATAATCCATCCATGGCTAGTTCACGTTCTTCCAACCCCACAAGCTCCGTCTTCAGCACAAACATGACCGAGAGACTCACCAAGGACAGTCATGTCCTATGGAAAGCTCAAGTGATGTTGGTTATCAGAGGTGCCCAGATGATTGGGCTCCTCGACACCGAGAATGTGCCGCCGACCAAGGAGATCGAGTTGAAGAAAGGGGAGCCGACGGTGAAGGAACCAAACCCGTTGTATGCGGACTGGCTGGCAAAAGACCAGCAGCTTCTCTACTTCCTGCTGACGACTCTGTCTAGAGAGTTGCAAATCCAAGTCTTCTCCAACACCTCGGTGGCCACCATGTGGGATGCCATCGACAACATGTTTTCGTCGCAAACACGGGCACGCACGGTAAACATCCGTATTGCTCTTGCTAACATGCAGAAAGGCAACATGAGTATTGCCGAATACTTTGGCAAGATCAGATCGCTCGCAGATGACATGGCGGCCGCTGGCAAGAAATTGGACGAAAAGAAAAGCTCTAAAAAAACAAAAAGGAAAAAAAAAGCACGTACGCATTATTTTATTTCCTGATTTAACTTGATCTCAACAACATATAATTTTTAGCATGGGATGTCAATAGATACCAGTTCAAATATAGCTCTACTCCACTCCAATTCAGATAAAAAAGACCACGTAGCGAATCCATCCACCTCTTGCTGCCTCTGAAAAGCAGAGGGTGAAACGTTCCTATGTAAAGCTGGCTAGCTAGGGTGACTGTGACCGTTGTGTTTTTATCTTGCAAACCACTAGTGGAAACAGGGCCAACAGTCGCGGTTTTTAAGCCCCATGCATCCTGGTTGTGCAACCGGGATGGGCCAGCCGGGACAAATGGCCCAAACCCATTCGTCCCGGTTGTACCAGCACCCGGGATGCCTGAGGGTGGCCCACGTGGTAGGGCGCGTGCCATGATGGCAGGGACTATTCGTCCCGGTTCTTCCCACGAACCGGGATGAATGGCCCTTCCGCGGCAGCACTTTGGCATTTTTCTCTGCCACGGCAGAGTTTTTATTTTTTCTGTTTATTGTTTTTCTTTTTATTTTGCGATCCCCACGGACCTTCCGGTGGCCCCTCCCCGGACCTCCCGGATCCCATGAGAAGAGAGGAGCCCCGGTGGCCCCTCCCCGGATCCCAGGAGAAGAGAGGAGCCCGGTGGCCCTTCCCCGGACATCCCGGATCCCACGAGAAGAGAGGAGCCCCGGTGGCTCCTCCCCGGATGACGAAGGGATGGATCCTAGGCCTGCCGGATGAGCGTACCCGGTCTCAGGCCCACGGCCCAAGCTCTAAAGGAAGCGTCACGGATTACTCTAGAAGGCCCAATTAAAGCCCATCCGCAAAGACTTGCGGGTCAAGTTAGGAAACTTGTAACCGACTCTAGGTTAGAGTTTGAGTCCTCTCCAGGTACGGTTTGAGACCTGGCCACCTATATAAGGCCAGGAGAACCACAGGAGAGGGACCAAGCAATACCGCATCATCAAGCCTTGAGATCGAGATCATACTCTCGACTTGAGCAACCCCCCATTGTAACCGATCTACTCGTTAATACAGATCGATAGAGTCAGGAGTAAGGGTTTTACCTCTACGAGGGCCCTGAATCTGGGTAAATTGTGCCCCCTGTCTAGCCGACGATTGTCACCAGTGCCTACACGTTCTCCTAATCAAAACCCTATGGGTTCACCCGAGGGACTTGTTGAGATGCAGATTCGACAATTGGCGCCGTCTGTGGGAACGGCGGGCGCTGGATCTCCGGCATCTTCAGCTTCATCAACAACCAACTCACGCTGGAACCCCAGGGCTTCGACTCCAGCCAGTCCGATCCGAATCGGGTCGGTCATCGTCGCCCCTCACTCGCCGGAATCGCTCCCGGTATTCAGCGACTTGGAGAAGAGCATCACGCTGACGTTCGGAAGTTTCCAGTTCTACACCAACAAAGATGGAATTCTACACTTCCCCGAGAAAACCGATCTCGAAGGATCGAAATCTGGGTCAATCTCTAGTCCAAAAGCTGTCGACTCACAACCCCGCTACGCGGATCGCGACTTGGCGAAAGGTGGGGAATCCATCCGCCTGAACACCAGCAACTTCCATACCCTCTCTACAGAGGAACCTTCTCGGGTCAATAAAGCCTGTCTAACTGCGCCTAGGACTCGCGAGCCATATCTGGCTCAGGTCTGCATGGCAGGATCAGGAGCCCCACCCGAAGAAACTGAAAACAACGCAAGGGAACGCGCTGCCATCGGCGTTTCACGAGCTGCTTGGGATCAAGCAAAGGAGGCCATCCGCACAAGCAAGCCACTGGAACCAGGAGTTCCACACGAAGACATGACCGCCTACCACTATCATCTAGTGAGAGCGGCTACCGCAATAAAGGAAGCTCAGATAGACCTAGCCGAGCGAAAGAAATTGGTGGATGCATCAAGCCAGCGCCGAGCCGCACTATCCATGACACCTTCTATCGGGAACCGCCCTGCGAAGAAAGGATACGTCTAAAAAACCACGACCATGGATGGCGATTCCTTGAGCGGAATCAGCAAATCACTCATGCGCGTCGACGAGGATGGAAACATCCATCCGCAAACTCCCGCAGCCGCGGTACTAGCCGCTGCCACCTACATGCAAATAAATCAACCAGGTAAAAACGACCCACGTGCGGAACAATACAAGCAAGTGCAGAAAGGATTAGGCATGGCAGCCGAAAAACTCGCCTCCTACGATCGCAGGAAAGCAGCCGCACAGAAGGACAAAGAAGCACCCCGTGGACATAGGGGCACATCACCTGGCAAGGAAAAATCACTTCGTCGGGCACGAGGGAAAGAATCTCGACGACCTGGAGATAGCCCGAGTGGCAGCGATAGCAGCCCGAGGGATCGAGACCGTAGCCGCAGCCCGCGATGAGGTCGGGATCGCAGCCCGCGGAGAGATCGAGATCGCAGCCTGCGGAGGGATCGAGATCGCAGCCCGCGAAGAGATCGAGACAGTAGACGCTCGCGGCATCGCAACAAGGAGCCGAGAGGAGACGTCAACCGCGACGAACCCGGGCACAACGCGCGATTAGACATCGCCCAGCGCAAGGTTGATAAGGGTCGGACGGCCAGAAACCGCGCGCGCTCCCCATCTACATCCTCCGATGATGAAGTCTGCGGAGCCTTGTGCTTTGCCCGCAGCATCCGCGAAGTGCCGCTACCCAAGAGATTTAAGCTATCCACGGAAGTGCAGAAATATGATGGTTCAAAAGAGCCGCAAGCCTGGTTGTCAGATTACCTCACGGCAGTAAAATGCCAACGTTGGAACAAAAACACGACTATGCAATACCTCAACTTACACCTAGTCGGTGCTGCGCGCAGCTGGCTAGAAGGAAGGCCGAAGGCATGCTACAGATCTTGGGACGATCTAAACCTCGATTTCTGCAAAAAAATTCCAGGCAACATACAAAAGACCAGCAACCATCGAGGAGCTACGAGCTTGCAAGCAGAAAAGTGGCGAGTCTACTCGCGAATATATTCAGCGATGGACCACACTCAGGAACACAGCGGGAAATATATCAGAAGAAGTCACGGTTGAAGCATCCGCCAAAGGAGCACGGCGAACCTCTTTCAGGGAAGAACTAGGACGACTCGCACCCAAAACCATGGGAGAATTGATGGCCATAGCCGACAGATGGGCAAACAGCGAAGATGCGGTGCGCAATGAGAAAGACTCATCACCAGCACGCGATGACGATCGCCATAGTCGAAAGAAAAGAAGAAAGAATTACGACCACGATGATCGAGAAGAATTGGTGGCAGCGGAGTTCACAAGAAATCGCGATAGTGGATATCGTGGAAAACGCGAGTGGAAGCCAAAGCCAGAAGACAAAACCCCCGAGGAGGACCTCGACGGTTACTGCACGCTACATCTATTTACAGATAATCGCACCGGCAAAACTAAGGCAACACACCTTCTCAAGGATTGCCGAAAGTTCATTGATATTCAGGAGGCCTTCTCGAAGAAAAATAGAGCAGCAATTAATCAAGGCTACCCGCAGCTTCCTGGAGGAGGAGCTCAAGGATTTCAGCAGCCGCAAGCCCTGCCCCCAGCAGGAAACCAAAACACGGTGCTAGCTGCGCTACCAGCACCACCAGCCCCAAACCAGGGAGCCAATGGATACCCGAACCCAACGGGACTCTTAGGCATGACACAAAAGGTCTGTCCATCACGCAGGGTTCAGAAGACAAACACACGACAATTATGTATGGCTGTGCAAACCCCACCTACCAAACCCGAGTACCTGAAGATGGCGGATCAACCAATAACTTTCTCAAAGGAAGACCACCCTCCGCGAGTCTATCGACCAGGACACGCCGCACTAGTCATACAGGCGAAAATTGGCAACTACGAGCTGGCTCGCGTGTTCATGGACGGAGGCAGCGGCATCAACATCATCTACGCAGACACGCTCCGTCGCATGAACAAGAATTTGGACGGACTCGATCGCGGAATCAGAGACATCCTTCCACGGGATAGTTCCAGGAAAAGCAATCCGTCCACTCGGAACAATCAACCTGGAGGTGGTGCTAGGCAACCGAAGTAATTACAGGTGAGAATTTCTTGATTTCGAAGTAGTCGATTGGCCCTCACAGTACCACGCCATTCTGGGTCGAACGGCGTTCGCCAGATTCATGGCAGTACCACACTACGCATACTTGAAGCTTAACTTGCCCGGGGAGCGCCTACTCGTTCTCTTACTCGAAACCCTATCGGTTCATCCAAGGGACTTGTTGAGATGCATATTCAAAAGGTGGTGCATCCAACTTGTTTGCTCACGAAGACCTAGAGCTCATTTGAGGAGGCCCATCATTGGAATATACAAGCCAAATTCTATAATGTAAAATTCTCCACATAGTTATGAATGAATGATAATATAAAACTTTCTCCAAACTGAAGCATTGGTGCTAAACATGAAGCACAAGTGTGGTATAAAGGATAGTGATGCGCCCCCTCTCTCTTTATTCTCTCTTTGGCCCTTTTTTTGGGGGCTTTTTCATTTTTTTTATGTTTTTATTCTATATATCCTCACCGGTAGGTGCAACATCCTATATTATAATGAATCATCACACTTTTAGTACTCATAACTCATAATGGAATATCTCTGATGTATCCAACTGCATGCTCCTGCCGGTGTAGCAGTATGCATAAATAACCATGAAGCTCATCATGAAGTATCATAATGGAGGTGGATGTTGTGCAGCAATATATCTCGGAATGGCTATGGAAATGCCATGATAGGTAGGTATGGTGGCTGTTTTGAGGAAGAATATATGGATTATGTGTAGGAGAACAAAGTCCTCCCACGGGATTTGGATGCACTGGCGAAGTTTGCACCAACTCTCAATGTGAGAAAGGGCAATGCACAGTACCGAAGAGGTTAGCAAATAGGGATGGTGGAAGTGACAGGAACCACAACACAGACTCACGACTTAAAAGGTTGCAGCAAGAAAATCATCTTTACAAGGCACAATGCAAATCATTCCAAGAGGGTCCGTGGCAGTGACAAGTCACTGTTAGCTACCCCGACTGTAGCGCGTAACAAAAGGCTGATCAGAAATGTATCACTCGTAGCAATCATATACCATTGTTTCTATCCGCTGATAATTTTAAGTGTGGCACAGTTTCAAGTTTCTTAGACCAGCCATTAAAAGTTTCTACTTACTAGTCCTTCCCGTTTATCCATTAAGCAAATTAATATCTCAAAACAACAACAGTGATTCAAGTGAAGCAGTTTAGTGATCTACAAGACCATGCAAATTTTTCCACTATACATTTTCCACTATACCAACTACCAAAATCTACACCAAGCACATATATATATATGACAACAAAAACTCTCTCTAAGCATATAGCAATGAAAACTAGAGAGTACTAAGAACTCTAAATAAGAGATGCATGCAAAACATGAGCTAAATAAATGCAGCAGCCAGACAAAGATTAAGAATACAAAGTATTCCCATGAAAAGGCGGAGCGTGTCAATCTCCAATAAAAGAATGCTGGGGTCCAACCAAGCTTATTGCAAAAATAAAAACAAACTGAAAACAAAAATAAAAGATGCTCCAAGTAAAGCACATAAGATGTGACCGAATAAAAATATAATTTCACTAGAAGTGACCTGATAATTTTGTCTATGAAGAAGGGGATGCCTTGGGCATCCCCAAGATTAGATGCTTGAGTCTTCTTGGAATTTGCTGGGATGTACCACCGGGGCATCCCCAAGCTTAATCTCTTCACTCTTCTTTATTACGTCATATCATCCTCTTCTCTTGACCCTTGAAAACTTCCTTCACACCAAACTTCTCACAATCTTCATTAGCAACGATAGTGCAATCGAAATAATAAATTCACATGGTTCAGCTTCAACACAAGGCTAACACTCATAAACACATTAGCTACTGTCACAACATCTTTTAGAACTCTTTTTCTCAAAAGAACACCAAAAGAAAGAGATTAAGATGCAAATGCAATTATTGGCAGAAATCTGTCAAAACAGGACAGCATGTAAAGATGATTTTTTTTAGAAAGTCTTCTGTTGCTCAAATCAAAAAGTGTTCAACTAAGAAAATTTATGTACATAGCCCTGAATTACGCACAAAAAAACTCAGGTCATCTTGAATTTTCTGTGATTTTATACGAATTTAACAGTGGACAGCAGAAATCTGTTTCCTGCGCAGATATCCGAAATATGGTCTGAATTTCCCACTAGAGGCTTTACTTGGCTCAACAAAGACACAAAAGAATAGATACATCGGGGTTGCTAAGGAAATAGACAACACCCAAGTGCAAAGCACACAGAATGAAACGACGGAAAACGGGTTGAAAACGGAGAAATAAAACGGGTTGTCTCCCGGTAGCGCTTTTCTTTAACGCCTTTCAGCTAGGCATAGAAAGCAACTCAAGTATTTTCAAGTGAAGAAGCATCAAAATTAAGATTAGAAATCTCCTCAACAATGAATTGTATTTCATCTATAGAAGTTTTAGATGTCCCTTTATCAGCACTTTTAGGCACACTACTTTCATCAAATGGGTTTGCAGGAACACTCCAATTAAAATTCTTTTCTAGAGCTTCATGCATTCCTACAATTTAAAGGGAATTGGTATTTTAATTTCCTTATCATTGGCTTTACCCGGTGTTCTATTAACATCTACACATGAGCCTGACATCTCAAATCGGTTAAAAACTTTTCTAGCCTCAATGGCAAGTTGGCAACATCACCAAATTCTTTAAACAAAGTTTCTAGAATAAACTATCTTTTTTCGCTATCCTTAATGTTATCAAGGTTGAGAAACATTTGTTGTATTATGGGATTAAGGTTAACAAACCTAGCTTCCAGCATACGAACTAGAGATGCTGCAGTGGTTTCATAATCTGTAGCAAGTTCGGCTAAGGATCTATCCTCAAATTCTTTGTGCTTACTAACATAATTAAAGACATCTCCAATATTATCTTTCCCAATTATATCACCGCTACCTATTGGTACGTCTTTCAAGGTAAACTTAGGTAGAATCATGATTAGAGATTAAACTAAGTGCAGAAAAGCAAAAAAAACAGCTATGAAGTAAACTAATTTTTTTGTGTTTTTGATATAAAGAAGCAAAACAAGACAAAAATAAAAACAAAAAATAAAAAATAAATAAAGAGGTTGAGAGTGAGAGACTCCTCTTGCCAGAAGAATTCTTTCTCCCCGGCAACAGCGCTAGAAATTCTTTGCTACGGCTTGATGGTGCCTTGACGGGGAGACTTCTTGATGATGATGAATTTTAAGTCCCCGGCAACGGCGCCAAAAATTATTGATGCTTGTGATGGCGTGTTGGGAACCCCAAGAGGAGGGTATGATGAGTACCGCGGTAAGAATTTCCCTCAGTTAAGAACAAAGGTTATCAATCCAGTAGGAGAAAGAGGATCTTCAGAAGGTTGATGCCACTGACGGTGGTGATGGCGCCTCACCGGTGTCAGCAACAACGCGGAACCTGCACACAACACAACCAAAATACTTTGTCCGAACGGTATAGTGAGGTTGTCAATCTCACCGGTCTTGATGAAAACAAAGATTAGACGTATAGTGTGGAAAATGGTGTATGCTTGCAGTAAGCAAAGAAAGCAGAGAATTGTAGTGGTTTGTTTAACAGTATAGCAAAATGGACCGGGATTCATAGGTTCACTAGTGGTGTCTCTCCATAAAAGATAGCATGCTGGGTGAACAAATTACAGCTGGACAATTGACAAATAGAGGTTGCACCGTAGTGCACATTCATGACATGGTGACTACTATGATATTTAGTGCGGCCATTACAACAATATACATAAACCGTAATCCAATTGCATCTATGACTAATATCCACCCTCAGGTTATCATCTGAACCCCCGTAAGTATTAAGTTGCAAGCAACAGATAATCGCATTAAGCAATGTGTGTAATGTAAGCAATGATTGTGCACGCGGGCACTCACACCGTTGGTTTCTCCCTAGTGGCAACACCACAACCTCCTCCCGTCACGATTCTGTTACTCGAGCACAAGCGAAAAGGAGGCATGAACCCAACTATCGAGCATAAATACTCCCTCTTGGAGTCAATAGAAACTACTTGGCCAGAGCAACCACTAGCAACGGAAAGCATGCAAGATCACAAATAACATATGAAATAAAGACTATAATCAACTTGGCATAAGTTCAGTATTCATCGGATCCCAACAAACACAGCACATAGAATTACATAAGAACAATCTCGATCATGTTAGGCAGCTGACGTGATCTAAACATTAAGCCATAGGAGGAGAAGACAACCATCTAGCTACTGCTATATATGGACCCGTAGTCCAAGGATGAACTACTCACACATCACTCCGGAGGCAGGCATGGTGATTAAGAGGCCTCTGGTGATGATCTCCTCTCCGGCAGGGTGCCGGGAGACAGCTTCAGAACCCTCCTGATCTAGGATTGACAACGACGGCGGCTGCGGAACTTTTCGGGGATTTTTTATCAGGTACCTAGGGTTTTCCTTGGGAGGGGGATAAATAGGCGAAAGGGCGACATCGGTGGGCCACCAGGGCGGCCTCACAACCCCCAGGCGCGACCAAGGGGCCAGGAGGGGGCCACGCCTGGCTATGGTGAGGGCCCCCTGGTGCCCGTCTTCGACTCCTCTTCGGACTTCTGGATGCTTCCGGGTTAAATAGGAACTTCGGGATTCGTGGGGTCCAATTCCAAGAATATTTGCAGAACAACTTTTCTGAAATAAAAAACAGCAGAAAACAGCGAACTGGCACTTGGCATCTTGTTAACAGGTTAGTCCCGGAAAACGTGTAAAAAATGCTATAAAGAAGGGAGAAAACATGTAGCTATTGGCATAATATCAACATTGAACATCAGAAATTATAGATACGTTGCAGACGTATCGCGACCTATATCGGTCTCTCCCGATAATTTCCTGAGATATCAAGTAATGAATAACTCATTCATTCATTTTTCCTGCCGGGCAGGGTTTGGAAGAAGTTCAGGAGTGTGACTAAGTATATCTCTCACGAGAAGCTGACGTTTAAGAGGGCCTCGGTAAGTAGTACGAGATAGGACCACACTCTTTACTTCTAGTTTTTTAATACAATTATGATGCTAGATTATTATGTTGATTGAATTATATTCTCATAAAGTGCGCACAGCAGCCACCGGGGACGCATCTATGTGGATACTATGTTTACAAGTTCATTCGCATGTTTACCTCAGAGCGGAAAGATTATAGAGTCATCGTAAGCAATACATTCACAACTTTATTTTATTACCGTCACTTCTTGTTTTCATGATTAATATTCATATTGATCTCCATTTCTTATATAGTTCGCGGCCATGCGGGGTAGTCTACTACTAGAGCATTGTGTAATAGCAAATGCAGAGGAGCTGGCGGGATTTATGATGACAGATATGGTAGACGACGCCAGACTATTTAGTTTAAATAGTCGTCGCTGCTACTGATGATCCCCGTGTAATCGAATAGACGGTCACTAGTCCCGGTAATTGTGTGATCTCCATGTAAATGTATGAAAATTGTATATATTTGTATTCTCAATCGTAATCGTGTATGCTCAATCGAATAGACGGGCTCTAGTCCCGACATTTGTGTACGGTATTATATGTAGCAGCGTAGAGAAACGAAGAAAGAAACAAATAAATAAATAAAATCTCTGCCACGACACAGAAGCGGCAGAGAATCAGTGGTCCCGGGGCGGGACTAAAGGATGTGCCCCAGTGCGACGTGCGGTAGCCACGTGGAGGGCCATTGGTTCTGGCCGGTAGTTGGTCCTGGATTAAAGGTTGGATGTTTAGTCCCGCCTGGCCTGTCCGGGTCGGCCAACCGGGACTAATGGTCCTCACTGGCGGGGACAAAAGGTTCCCTCTCCACTAGTGAAACCTCCCCACGTATGGGCTTGGTTTCGGAATTACCGGGTTGTTCGGACATTTGGGCTGACTTTGAGGAGAGCGGTTAGGTGATTGGTTGCCGGCCGCCTGGAACGAGTTCGGCAGAGGTTTTAGGTGGCCGGTTGGAGATGCTGTTGCGGACTCTACATGCATGATTTGATAAGTTGACCATGTAGCCTCTCCCATCTTGCCTGGAAAGGCCACTTGCTTAGGTAGTAGTGTACTCCCTCTGTTTCATATTAAGTGTCGCACCTATTTCTATCCATTTTTGGGACACTTAATATGAGACGGCGCGCGAGTACATGATTGGTCGGCTTTGCAAAATGTTAGGGAATGAGATGTGTCGGCCGTGTCATTTTCACGCTCAGTGCATTTTGGAACATTCTCGTCCCGTTGGACCGTACCACGCGCGAAATGCAGGACCGTCGACTGGCAGCCTGCCAGGTGCACGCACTCATCAACGTCAACAACACTTTGCACTTTTAACACCGTCCAGCTACCTTCACGCAGACGGATGGGTGCAGGTCAACACGTCGCACTCGCAGATAGACTGCTCGGAGACGGAGTGTCGTGTCGTGGAGCGCGCGCCAGGAGTCAGACTAAGCTCGCAACATCTGTGGTTTTCGGTGGAGCTCCGGCCCACGGCCAGGATCGTGCGAGATCTTGGGCTCTGTTCGTGCGAGCTAGCTGGCCCGTTGGCGTGCCACGGACGTGATCGCCCCGACCATACGCGTCACGCCATCCATCTGCCGCGGATTAGTTTCCTACGTCTTGCCAGCTGAGCCAAGTGCGCAGCCGAGAGTTTTCTCAGCCGTGGTGCATGTGCTCCTGATAACGTTTCTAAAATGCAGGCTCGTCAAGTTTCATTTTTTTCGGCGTGCTAGCTACGGATATAGCAAACAAAAAATGGGGAAATCTTATTTTTGCATATTTTGCTTTTGCCACCATAAATGAGTACATTTTGCTTCTTCTCCCATTTTAGGGTGCAAACAAAAACAAAAAAGATAAGAAAATGAAACCAAATTTTGTGTAGCGCAGGGCAAAAATGATGTATTAACAGAAACTAGCGGGGTGGAAAAGCAAAGCGTCAAAAAATTAGATCTTGTGGTAAATTCTGGTACGGGAACGTTCAACATTTCCATGCGATAATCCTCTAAAAACAGCAAAGTGTGACACATGCCGTAATTCCTTGTGTGGAATTTTTTTTCTTAGCAAGCCTAAAGTGGCTTGCATCTTCACCAAAAAGTCATGTAAATAGAACGTATTACCCTAAAAAAAGTAAATAGAACATATTTTTAAATCACTAAATTACTCGCGCATGAATAGAACTGAATGAAAAAGTATTGGGACGAGAACGAAGAAGAAGAGGTCGAGAGAGGCTGGAGCAATGGCGTTGGCGATCTCCCCTCTCCCACTCTAGCGTCTCCTCGCCGGCTCCTCCGCCCCTTCTCCGGGAGGCTGCTGTACGCCCGCCACCGCTGCACGTCCGCGCTGCCGTCGAGCGCTCGCTGCTCCCCCACCACTGATTCCCCCGGGTGCTCCTTTCCCGTCTTCGAGCCGATTTGTCCACGAGGTTGATGCTGCAGCGGCGGAGGTCCTGGAAGTAGCCTCCTGTGCCTCGACGGTGTCCGGGGGTTCCTCTCCAGGTCGCGGATCGCCGGGTGCTTCTCCTCTCCGAGCGTCGGCGAGATTTGTTTCTCCGGCGGGCCCCTCTACCGTGCACCTCGGGTGACCCACGGTGAGGGTTGGTGCGGTACGTGTGGATCTCCCCAGTTTGCTGGCGCCTGCTCCGCCATGGCCCGGTGATCGTGCTACCTTCCCCGAGCTCAACCATGGCGGGAGGGTGCCTTTTTCGCGTGGGGTGGGCCCCCTTGCTCCGTCCTGCGTGTCCCCACTTGTCAGTGACTTTGGTGTGGAGGAGGAGGAGGTCGTTCAGGTTGACGATCAGCTTTGGGCAGTTCCGTCATTTCGCCGTAACAGAGATAAATCCGAAAGGCTGCTGGTCTGGATCCAAAAGGGGATCGGAGACGACAAGCTCTCCATCGCCGATTGCTACCCCGCCACCACCTCCCCCCTACTCCACCATCGTGCGCGCCCACTCAAGCTGCCTTCCTGCTCGGGTCCTGGGTCTTTTGCTGAGGTTCTTAGCCGGAAGATGCTAGGGGGTCGCACTGCTGCGGGGAGGGGGCGTGGCAGATCCGGTGGACCTCCACCGCCGGCTGCTCCTGCGCGCTCCGTCAACCCGACGGCGGCGGGGGATTCTGCGGCTACTGCTGGGCCTGCCGCCTTCCGCCGGCTCAGAATCAGAATCAACGAGCTCACTGTCCGCCTCAACGCTTCTACCCAAAGAACAATCAAGCCCCTGTCACCCAAGGTCAGTCGTCGAGTGCTCCTCTGCAGCAGGGTTCTTCTGATAGGTCTGCTTCGTCGCACTCAGCTAGCTCCGAGGTCCCTGTTCAGCTCGAGCAAGTGCTAGATCCTAGGTATAGTAAGCTGATTTGCTTCAATTGTGGAGACCCGGGTCATTTCGTTGGTAACTGCGTCAAGCCTAGGGTTTGTTTCATCTGCAACTTGCCTGGACATTCGGTGAATTCTTGTCCTGAATGGTTGAAGGAGCATCCATCTGCGGAATACTTTGGCAGCGGAAATCCTGGTTTGGGTTTCTTCCACATTGACGTCCCTTCTGCAGAATCAACCAGGTGGCTCAATTTCTCTAACTGTGGCGTCGTTTCGGTGAAAAAGGTGATCTATCTCTTGCAGAACTGGAAGCAAACTTTAACTCCATGTTCTGTAAAGAACGGAAGTGGCCGTGGCAGATACGAGAACTGGAATCTTCTTCGTTCTTGGTTAGATTTCCCCCTTGGAAGAAGGTATCTGACTTGAGCGAATCCCCTGCATTCGATCTAGAGAAGGAAGGAGTTACCATCAAAATTACCTCCTGGGATGGCGAAATCAAGGAATATGGTTTTCTGGATGAGATGTGGGTGAAGGTTAGGGGGATTCCTCCTAAGTGGTGCGCCTGGAAAACGTTTGCTCAAGTGGCTTCTATCCTGGAAGTTTTGGTGGACATTGATTGGTCCTTGCTTTTCAAGTCGATGTACTCTGTGGTTCGAATGCTTGTGTCGGTGAAAGATCGATCCAAGATCCCTCCTCAGCGTGTGGTGGAGATGAATCAAGCCCTCTACCTGCTGCACCTTGAAATTGAAAATGAAGATGAAGATTCTGTCTCTCCTGATGATGGACATGATGATCAAGATTCTCAGATGGTTCCTATGGATGATGATGTGCCTCCTGCTGCTACTAATGCTCTCACCCCTGCTCCATCTCTGATGCCCCCCCAATGGTCAAAGAGCTGGTAAAGGGGTCATGGAAGATGATACAATGAGTTGCCCTGAATTTACTGCAGTTGAGCATTGCTCCAGCCCTACTGGTTCCTTGCCTGATAAACTCCAGTATGGAAATCTTGATGATGATGTCTGGGATTGGAAGGCCCTTACCCCAAACCTTTGCAAGTGATTCCTGCCCCTGCCCCTGAATTTGAAGCACCCAGATGCATTCTTCAGCTTGAGGATTCAACAATTGATCTTGACCTTTACAAAGAGGTGTTTGATGCTGGTATGGATACTGATGAAGATGATAAAGAGGAGGACCCTTGCTCAGAACATCTTGACCCTGAACTGGTTACTCTTATCAGTGGTTCTAAAAGGACATTGCTCCCTTCGCTTGATGAAGCTTCCTCTGCTGCCTCACCATCCAAGGAGACTAAGAAGCCTAAGTGGGTCCCACCATTGCCACTCGGAGGAGTGCCAGAAACCATGGTGCTGGAAACATTGTCGAGAAGGCAGAAAAGTATAAGATGAAGAAAAATCTCGAAATTCCTGGCACCTTTAAAGGTAACTTTTTTGCTGTCCTTGATCCACATGTCCTTGGTGATATGCTAGATGTTTTGAATATCTCTTGTGGATCAGATATTGTTGAAGAACAATTGAACATTGATAGATTGGTTCAAGATGAGATTACTCTTAACCATAGCTTTGCTTTAGATAATCCTGTTGCCTCCCTTCCACATTCTATTGATTTGGATAGTGACGCGCAATTTCCTTCTATCACTCCACTTAAAAGCCAGGATAATGCTTGTCAGAACTCGAATCAGCTATCTGATTCTGAATCTGGCCTTAAAAGCAACCCCTGGACAACTGTCACTAGAAAAAATAAACATATTTCACATGATAGGGGGTCTTTGGAACAGTAGAGGCACAGGGAGACCTGGCCGCAAGCAAGCTTTAGCTGACTTCATTTTTAAAAATAAACTGGATTTTGTGGGGATCCAGGAGACTAAGAAGGTTACCTTTCCTCCTAATTTCCTGAATTTTATTTCTGGACCTTGGGAGTTTTCCTGGATCTCTCTCCCTGCCAAAGGTACTACTGGGGGTATTTTGGTAGGCTTTAGAAAAGACAAGTTTGAAATTATTTCTCATACTTGTTTTGAATTCTGTGTTGCAGTGAGTGTCAGGAACCTTATGGACAATTTTTCCTGGCAGTTAGTTGTGGTTTATGGTAGCCCTTACTATGATTTTAAAGTGCAGTTCATTGCTGAACTGCATGATATCATGACTAAGAGTTCCTTGCCAACACTCCTAGGTGGAGATTTTAATTTGGTGAGGGATGCTTCAGAAAAAAACAATGGGACAGTTAATGTTAACTGGTCCTATTTGTTTAATTATTGGATTAATTCTTGGGCCCTTATTAATTATGACTTGGCTAATAGGAGATATACTTGGTCTAATAACCAAGATGATCCCATCATGGCCACATTGGATAGGGTTCTGGCTAGTACTGACTGGGATAGCAAGTATCCTCTCACTACTGTGAGGGCTCTGCCAAAACCAGTCAGTGATCACACACCCCTCTTGCTAGATACTGGCTCTGATGCCCCACCACCTCCTAGGCTCTTTAGATTTGAGAAATGGTGGTTAGAATACCCTAAGTTTCATGAATTGGTGAAGAAAGTGTGGGCTCTCCCTTGTGCTTTGATCTCCCCTATTTGTAGGTGGCAGTTTAAGCTAAGAAACCTTAGGAAGAATTGCAAAGGGTGGGGCATCAATATTGATGCTGCTAATAGAAAAGAGAGAAATGATTTAATCCAAGAGTTTGATATCTTGGATACTTTCTATGAAGCTAACCTCCTTTCTGACCATGAAAAGACAAGACTGGAGCAAATTAGGATTGACCTAGACAGGCTCCTCAAGCTTGAGGAGACTAAAGCCTGGCAGAGGTCTAGAGACAAGTTTATCAAGGAAGGTGACAGAAATACTGCCTACTTCCATGCTGTAGCCAATCAGAGAAGGAGGAAAAAGAAATTAGCTATCCTTGATGGCCTTGATGGACCAGTAGACCAAACCTGTGATATGCTTAAAGTTGTAGTGGACTTTTATAAGTCTTTATTTGCTGCTGAGACTAGAATGAATATTGCCTTGGGAGAGGACTTTTGGGACCATGGTGACATGGTTAACCCTGAAGAAAACCTTATGCTCCAGAAACCTTTCTCTGAGGAGGAAATCAAGGAGGCTGTCTTTGGCTCTTATGCCAATGGTGCCCCTGGCCCTGATGGTTTCCCATTTCTGTTTTATCAGAAATTTTGGGAGATCATTAAAGCTGACTTCATGGCCTTAGTTAGAGATTTTGAGCTTGGGAATCTGCCTATTGCTAGGCTTAATTATGCAATTGTGATCTTGATTCCTAAAGAACCTGAAGCTAGGGATATGAATAAGTTTAGACCCATTAGTCTGGGTAATTGTAGTCTCAAAGTTATATCTAAAGCCATTACTAATAGACTTTCCTTGGTTGGTAGTAGATTAATTTCTCCCAACCAAACTGCCTTTATTAAAGGTAGATTCATTCTGGAAAGTGTTGTCTCATCCCAGGAACTCATCCATGCAGCTCAATCTAAAGGAGATCCTGCCCTGATTTTGAAATTAGATTATGAGAAGGCTTATGACAGGGTTGACTGGGGCTTCTTGGATGAAATGCTGGCTTCCAGAGGGTTTGGCCCCATCTTTAGATCCTGGATCAAAAACCTTCTGGTTGGGGGGTCCCTCTGTGTTAGGATCAATGACACTAACAGTTCCTACTTTAAAGTAGGCAAGGGGCTCAAACAAGGTGACCCCTGTTCCCCCATTTTATTTAATTTAGTGGGGGATGTGTTCTCAAAAATGCTGTCTAAGGCTGCTGCTGGAGGCCTGATTCAAGGCCTCCTCCCCCAAGTTATCCCTGGTGGGATCATTAGTCTACAGTATGCTGATGACACAATCCTATTTCTGGATGCCAAGGTTGAATTTGCTAGGAATTTGAAATGGATCCTAGCTTGCTTTCAACAAATGTCTGGCATGAGAATTAATTACCATAAATCTGACCTTATGTCTGTTCATGTTGATGATGATCATAAAAACCAATTTGCCCAGATTTTTTGTTGTAAGCTAGCAGACTTCCCCTGTAAATACCTTGGTGTTCCTCTTCATTATACCAAGCTGAGAAGAGAGGATTTACAACCTATTATGGATAAAACCTTTAAGAGGTTTGCTGGGTGGAGGGGTAAGCTCCTTAGCTACCAAAGTAGGCTAGTGCTTCTGAAAGCATGCATAGCTAGCATTCCCATGTACTTACTCTCAGTTATTAAGTTCCCCAAATGGGCTATTAAAGCTATTAACTCTCCGATGGCTCACTTCCTGTGGAGTGACTCTGATAATAATAAGAAATATCATCTAGCCAACTGGGACTTGGTTTCCATGAAAAAAGAATTTGTAGGGTTAGGTGTCCAAAATTTAGGAGACTTTAACTTGTGTTTGATGGCCTCCTGGATCAAGAGATATCATAATGACTCTGGGAAGATTTGGAAAAAGAGAGTTGATTTCAAATATGATCCAGACCCAAATATTTTCTCCTCTGTTCCCAATATTTGCTCTCCTTTTTGGAAAGGAGTCATGTGGGCTGCTAGGGCTGCCAAATGTGGGTACAGGTGGAAGGTGGTTAATGGTAGGAAAACCAAGTTCTGGAGTGATGTTTGGATTGGCAACTGTAGCCTTGCTGTTTACTATTGGGGGTTGTTTGAAATCTCTAATGAGCAAGACATTATAGTTGCCCAGGCTTACCAGGATGGTGAGTTGCATCTCACCTTTAGGAGGAATGTTTCTGTAACACCCGGGGTTTTCCCCCAAAATAGTATTGTTTGGTTTCTTTTTTTTCGCATCATGGCATCCTGCATCATCATGCATTTAAAACTTGCAAAACAATTGAAAATTACTCAAATCTTGTTGCTAAAATTTACTCAACTTTATTTGATGTCTAAATCTTTTTCTTATTTGCCTAAATAATTTCTGCAAAAAAATGGGGGGTTTTAAAAAGGAGAGAGAGCAGCCCAGCTGCTCAACCCTCTCCCTTGCAGCAGCCCACCAAGCCCAGGCCCACCTACTACCCCTTTGCACCCAGCCAACCAGGAGGCCCCTCCTTGTCGTCTTCCTCACGAGGTCGTACAGAACGTGACCATGGCCTCCTCCTGGTCCCCCCTCTCCCCCTCTTTATCTACCCCCCTCCTCCAAGCCCCAAACCCTAACCTCCTCCCTCCATTCCCTCTCCACCGCTGCCACCTCCCTTCTTCCTCCTCCCCTAATTTCTTTCTCTGAAACTTTCCGAACGGAGAAGAGGGCACCGGAGAACCTCACCGTGGCGCCACTGCTATGGGCCCTCCCGCGCCCATGCAAGGACGCCAGAAGATCCGCCTCGTCGTCCTCTTCGTTCGCACCAGAGCAATCGAGCTGGTTCGCTCCCGTTCGCCGCCGACATCCTCTTCCTCATCTCCGGCCAGCCCCTTTCTCCGGCGAAATTCGTCGTCGTTCGTCCACGCCGGCGACCACGACTTCTCCGAGCCCCTCCCGGTGAGCAGTCGGACCAATTCCCACCGTTTCCCCCTCCCTTCCCCTGCTCTGTGCGCTCGCCGTCGTGCGATGCCGTCCGCCATGGATGCGTGCTACAGGCTCACGTACGAGCTGTTGATGCTGGCTCTGATCACATATGCACCGGGCATGCACACAACCTGCAGCACGCCCACACCCCACGCACCACGGAGCACACCCAGCGACCAAACCTGCCAGCGACGGTAATGTACGTGGTCGTCACCGTAGTTTCCGTCCGTCGTAGTCGATCTGCAAGGAAGTTCGTTTTCAGTTTCGTCAGAGAAATACCGCGCAGCGACACCTCTTAGTCTGCCCGATGCGTATTGTATCACAAAACGAATCGCTAGCCCAGTGGCTGCGCGCCCCGTACGCACGCCCTGGAGCCCCGAGTTCGATCCCCTTCCGCAGCAAAAGTCACCCCTTTTTCCTCCATTTTTCTTTTATTTCTCGAACTCCAGAAAAACAGAACTGAATCTTTATTTGTAAAATCCATAACAAATTGAAAATTGCTTCAATTTCAATGATTCAAGTTTCTATGGATTCAGAATCTTCTGATCTTTCTATTAGTCACAAAGTTGCAACATGTTTCTGTAATAAATTTTTCACTAAATAATTAAATACAGAAAATGCAATAAAAATTGGAAACTTTGGAAAATCATAACTTGAGTTCTGTTCACCCAAATTGAGCAAACTTGGGCTCTAAAATTTTGTCTTAACAAACTCTACACAGTGGTATTTTATTTGGTCACAATTGAATTAAATTTGAACATGTTTCCTTCTGTTTACTAAAAGGGGCAGAATAAAAATGCTTATGGAAAAATGCATAATAAATTCAATAATGATCCAAAAATTATGTTTAATAGCTCAAATTGTTCATTGGAACATTTTATACATGATTTCAACCTTTTCAATACAATTTTTTTACTGTTTTTCCTAATTAAAAATTGGAGTAATAATTCAATACTTTAATTACACCTTTTAAATTGCAAAATTCATAACTTGGGCAATGCAAATCCAATTCCAACATGTAAAATATGTTTTCCATCCCATTTTTCATGAACTTTGCAAATATCAACTTTGTTTTCTGTTTTGAATAAATTAAATTGCTGAAAACAACTATTTCTTAATTAATGCATTTAAAATTGTCAATTTAATAACTTGCTCATCTAAAATCCAAATTCAACAAATGAAATATGTATTCCATCTAAAATTTTGTGTTCTTTCCAAATATAAATTTTGTTATCTGTTTTGAACCTTTAAAATTGGTGAAAACAACAAATGTTTGTTTAAATCATTTAAAATGGCAAAGGTCATAACTTAATAAATAAAATTCCAAACTTGGTAAACAACATATCAAATTGAAGCTATTGTTGTTTTCTTATTGTTTTCATCATCCATGCATCATTCTAATCAACTTTCACATGATGGTTATTTGTAAATCATTTAATTCAACATCAATTCATGGGCTTTTCCATATGCAATCCAAATTGCATATGGGCCCATTTAAATGTGTTTACCATGTCAACTAATTTATCTTTGATGCATCCTTAAACTTGTCATGCATACATATCTTGATCATGCTGGATCTTTTGCCGTAGTAGTAATTGTTGCATCCGGTGTTTGTTCTAGTTCGTTGCTTCTTCGCGGATAGGACGTTGAGATGATGTGAGCAACGACAAGTTCTTCGGATGTACCCCTACTTGCTGGATCTCAGGCAAGTATACTCACTTATTGCCCATGGCTGCCTTTCATCACTTGTTACCGATTCTTTCCGTTATCTTTATGCTAGCCTTATGATTCGATGCTTGTGTCTCGATCCTATCATATGTTTACATTGCAACCATGATATAGCCTTCCTTCCACTTCCTATTACCTGTTGTTTGTTTACCCCGTTGGCCCTCGTGTCGTAGTTGCATGCTTAGGTTTGTTTGCGCTCAAGTCTTGTTGTCCGTCTTATCACCTGTTTAGTTTGATAGTTGGGTTTCAATTCAATCAACAACATGTTAATGTTTTGGGTAATAATAATTTGATGATAAGGCACCGGCAGGAGGCCCGGCGTGGTTTTGAGGCCTGCTAGTGTCGAACTTAATTAGGAAAAGGGTCTTGTCCTCCGATCCATGATGAGCGCACTAACCGCATGTGGGAAGCGAGTATGGGCGCCCCCCACAACTTTGATTCGATTCGCATCTCGTCCAAATTGCCTCATTTAGTTCGGGTTTTCCATTTGCCGCATGCATATGCAGGTGCGAACCCTTGGCGCCAGGGTGGAACTTTTGTAGTCGGCATTTAGGGAGACACGTTCTTAGAGTGCTATGAGGGTCCCGTTTTCTTCGTGGGGCATGATTACTCGTGCGCTCAATTGCACGGCGTTCTTTGGGCTTGATGCGAAGAAGAGTTGGGTTGTGTTGAGTGCCTCGCTTGGTGGAAGGGCCTTTCCATCTGGCGGTTCATTCTTACGTGTACGGCCAAATTGGTGCATCCCTGCAGGGTTAAATCTTCTCGAGAAGCCGTGTTGTCTGCGGTTATGGATGACTTGGTGAAAGTGCTGGCTAACAAGTACTCAGACAACTTACACTTAACGATGATAACTTGACTAGTAATATAGATTACCTCCACCATAAAAATGGATGTCACCTTAATCAACCGTGTGAGTTTCCTTGGGTTGCTTCCTTAGTAGGGGGTAACATTGGATGGGTATTGTTTGGTGAGTAGTTGTAGTTGGTTCTGATACGCTATCTTATCCCTTTCTTTTAGCCGGATGCTGTAGCACGTCTCTGTAGTTAGTTAGTGCAGCCAACTGCCGCTTCTTTGCAATAATCCCTTCCTTTCCGTTGTACCCAAAGTATTTGTATCTTGTGATGACTGGTTACGCTGGTATCTTGTGAGTATGGTTTATCCACTTGCCAGTACTTAACCGTACTGACCCACGAATCCATTTCGTGGCTGCATATTCCACATTGCAGTCAACAGGTTTGAAGTCTGACGACGTTAGCTTGGGAATCCCTCCGGCTTGGCCTGGGCAGGGATTGGACGCCATCGGTTATCTTCAGGACTCTTAGTCCAATTTGTATCTTGTCCGTAGTCGGGCACTATGTTGTTCCTTCCGCTGTAATTTGGATCTTTGTATTGTATCAGTTGTATCCTTGACTTGTTTGAGTCGTCTTGTATATACCTCCTCTGTTGTTGTGGATTATTCGTGAACTGTTGTAATGTTATCACAAGTGGCAACCTGGAATCGGTTATTATGTGGATTTTGGCGGAAATGCTGAAATCTGCATAGTGCTTGATCTCGGGGCGTCACAAATGGTATCAGAGCATGGTTTCCGATTCCCAATGTTGTTTCAATACGAATGGTTATCGAAGCAACGGGTCCGCAAAGCCTGTAGGGTAACCTCGCTAACAGTCGTTGTTTCTAGAGTGTCAAAAACTATTTCTGCTAAACTATTTTGGAAACATCTCAATAGGATTCTTGTTTTCTCCTTATCTCTATTCTATTTCTCCTCTCATCTTATTTGTTTTGGAGTCTCTCTTCCTCTCAATCTTTCAAAGTTCTAGGATTCTACGTGGGTGGACGTTTTCTGAGCCTTTAACCTAATAGGTTCGATCATCGGAAGATTCCTGGTGGAAGAACATCGTCATCAATCCGAGCAAGGATGTCTTGTTAGTGGTGTCGAGGAGATCAACTGGGAGCATGAAGAATCGATAGTCGAACTTCTTTCCCCTCCCGGGTTAGTGGGTGGATTGCGAGGGCGCAATCCCTTGTTAGTGGTGTCGTCTGTAACACCCGGGGTTTTCCCCCAAAATAGTATTGTTTGGTTTCTTTTTTTTCGCATCATGGCATCCTGCATCATCATGCATTTAAAACTTGCAAAACAATTGAAAATTACTCAAATCTTGTTGCTAAAATTTACTGAACTTTATTTGATGTCTAAATCTTTTTCTTATTTGCCTAAATAATTTCTGCAAAAAAATGGGGGGTTTTAAAAAAGGAGAGAGAGCAGCCCAGCTGCTCAACCCTCTCCCTTGCAGCAGCCCACCAAGCCCAGGCCCACCTACTACCCCTTTGCACCCAGCCCACCAGGAGGCCCCTCCTTGTCGTCTTCCTCACGAGGTCGTACAGAACGTGACCATGGCCTCCTCCTGGCCCCCCCTCTCCCCCTCTTTATCTACCCCCCTCCTCCAAGCCCCAAACCCTAACCTCCTCCCTCCATTCCCTCTCCACCGCCGCCACCTCCCTTCTTCCTCCTCCCCTAATTTCTTTCTCTGAAACTTTCCGAACGGAGAAGAGGGCACCGGAGCACCTCACCGTGGCGCCACTGCTATGGGCCCTCCCACGCCCGTGCAAGGACGCCAGAAGATGCGCCTCGTCGTCCTCTTCGTTCGCACCGGAGCAATCGAGCTGGTTCGCTCCCGTTCGCCGCAGACATCCTCTTCCTCATCTCCGGCCAGCCCCTTTCTCCGGCGAAATTCGTCGCCGTTCGTCCACGCCGGCGACCACGACTTCTCCGAGCCCCTCCCGGTGAGCAGTCGGACCAATTCCCACCGTTTCCCCCTCCCTTCCCCTGCTCTTTGCGCTCGCCGTCGTGCGATGCCGTCCGCCATGGATGCGTGCTACAGGCTCACGTACGAGCTGTTGATGCTGGCTCTGATCACATATGCACCAGGCGTGCACACAACCTGCAGCACGCCCACACCCCACGCACCACGGAGCACACCCAGCGACCAAACCTGCCAGCGACGGTGATGTACGTGGTCGTCACCGTAGTTTCCGTCCGTCGTAGTCGATCTGCAGGGAAGTTCGTTTTCAGTTTCGTCAGAGAAATACCGCGCAGCGACACCTCTTAGTCTGCCCGATGCGTATTGTATCACAAAACGAATCTCTAGGCCAGTGGCTGCGCACCCCGTACGCACGCCCTGGAGCCCCGAGTTCGATCCCCTTCCGCAGCAAAAGCCACCCCTTTTTCCTCCATTTTTCTTTTATTTCTCGAACTCCAGAAAAACAGAATTGAATCTTTATTTGTAAAATCCATAACAAATTGAAAATTGCTCCAATTTCAATGATTCAAATTTCTATAGATTCAGAATCTTGTGCTCTTTCTATTAGTCACAAAGTTGCAATATGTTTCTGTAATAAATTTTGCACTAAATAATTAAATACAGAAAATGCAATAAAAATTGGAAACTTTGGAAAATCATAACTTGAGTTCTGTTCACCCAAATTGAGCTAACTTGGGCTCTAAAATTTTGTCTTAACAAACTCTACAAAGTGGTATTTTATTTGGTCACAATTGAATTAAATTTGAACATGTTTTCTTCTGTTTACTAAAAGGGGCAGAATAAAAATGCTTATGGAAAAAAGCATAATAAATTCAATAATGATCCAAAAATTATGTTTAATAGCTCAAATTGTTCATTGAAACATTTTATACATGATTTCAACCTTTTCAATACAATTTTTTTACTGTTTTTCCTAATTAAAAATTGGAGTAATAATTCAATACTTTAATTACACCTTTTAAATTGCAAAATTCATAACTTGGGCAATTCAAATCCAATTCCAACATGTAAAATATGTTTTCCATCCCATTTTTCATGAACTTTGCAAATATCAACTTTGTTTTCTGTTTTGAATAAATTAAATTGCTGAAAACAACTATTTCTTAATTAATGCATTTAAAATTGTCAATTTAATAACTTGCTCATCTAAAATCCAAATTCAACAAATGAAATATGTATTCCATCTAAAATTTTGTGTTCTTTCCAAATATAAATTTTGTTATATGTTTTGAACCTTTAAAATTGGTGAAAACAACAAATGTTTGTTTAAATCATTTAAAATGGCAAAGGTCATAACTTAATAAATAAAATTCCAAACTTGGTAAACAACATATCAAACTGAAGCTATTGTTGTTTTCTTATTGTTTTCATCATCCATGCATCATTCTAATCAACATTGTCATAATTCAACATCAATTCATGGCTTTTCATATGCAATCCAAATTGCATATGGGCCCATTTAAATGTGTTTACCATGTCAACTAGTTTATCTTTGATGCATCCTTAAACTTGTCATGCATCCATATCTTGATCATGCTGGATCTTTTGCCGTAGTAGTAATTGTTGCATCCGGTGTTTGTTCTAGTTCGTTGCTTCTTCGCGGATAGGATGTTGAGATGATGTGAGCAACGACAAGTTCTTCGGATGTACCCCTACTTGCTGGATCTCAGGCAAGTATACTCACATGCTGCCCATGGCTGCCTTTCATCACTTGTTACCGATTCTTTCCGTTATCTTTATGCTAGCCTTATGATTCGATGCTTGTGTCTCGATCCTATCATATGTTTACCTTGCAACCATGATATAGCCTTCCTTCCACTTCCTATTACCTGTTGTTTGTTTACCCCGTTGGCCCTCGTCTCGTAGTTGCATGCTCAGGTTTGTTTGCGCTCAAGTCTTGTTGTCCGTCTTATCACCTGTTTAGTTTGATAGTTGGGTTTCAATTCAATCAACAACATGTTAATGTTTTGGGTAATAATAATTTGATGATAAGGCACCGGCAGGAGGCCCGACGGGGTTTTGAGGCCTGCTAGTGTCGAACTTAATTAGGAAAAGGGTCTTGTCCTCCGATCCATGATGAGCGCACTAACCGCATGTGGGAAGCGAGTATGGGCGCCCCCCGCAACTTTGATTCGATTCGCATCTCGTCCAAATCGCCTCATTTAGTTCGGGTTTTCCATTTGCCGCATGCATATGCAGGTGCGAACCCTTGGCGCCAGGGTGGAACTTTTGTAGTCGGCATTTAGGGAGACACGTTCTTAGAGTGCTATGAGGGTCCCCTTTTCTTCGTGGGGCTTGATTAGTCGTGCGCTCAATTGCACGAGGTTCTTTGGGCTTGATGCGAAGAAGAGTTGGGTTGTGTTGAGTGCCTCGCTTGGTGGAAGGGCCTTTCCATCTGGCGGGTCCTTCTTATGTGTACGGCCAAATTGGTGCATCCCTGCAGGGTTAAATCTTCTCGAGAAGCCGTGTTGTCCGCGGTTATGGATGACTTGGTGAAAGTGCTGGCTAACAAGTACTCAGAAAACTTACACTTAACGATGATAACTTGACTAGTAATATAGATTACCTCCACCATAAAAATGGATGTCACCTTAATCAACCGTGTGAGTTTCCTTGGGTTGCTTCCTTAGTAGGGGGTAACATTGGATGGGTATTGTTTGGTGAGTAGTTGTAGTTGGTTCTGATACGCTATCTTATCCCTTTCTTTTAGCCGGATGTTGTAGCGCGTCTCTGTAGTTAGTTAGTGCAGCCAACTGCCGCTTCTTTGCAATAATCCCTTCCTTTCCGTTGTACCCAAAGTATTTGTATCTTGTGATGACTGGTTACGCTGGTATCTTGTGAGTATGGTTTATCCACTTGCCAGTACTTAACCGTACTGACCCACGAATCCATTTCGTGGCTGCATATTCCACATTGCAGTCAACAGGTTTGAAGTCTGACGACGTTAGCTTGGGAATCCCTCCGGCTTGGCCTGGGCAGGGATTGGACGCCATCGGTTATCTTCAGGACTCTTAGTCCAATTTGTATCTTGTCCGTAGTCGGGCACTATGTTGTTCCTTCCGCTGTCATTTGGATCTTTGTATTGTATCAGTTGTATCCTTGACTCGTTTGAGTCGTCTTGTATATACCTCCTCTGTTGTTGTGGATTATTCGTGAGCTGTTGTAATGTTATCACAAGTGGCAACCTGGAATCGGTTATTATGTGGATTTTGGCGGAAATGCTGAAATCTGCATAGTGCCCGATCTCGAGGCGTCACAGTTTCCCCTGAAGGGTTTGCCCTTTGGCTTGAACTCTCCCAACTTGTTAGCACTGTAGAATTGACTGAGGAGGAGGATATGCCCATGTGGATGTTCCATTCCTGTCGTACCCGGACTTCTAGAGGATACACACAGCCCGCTAAATAGTAGATATTTGGCTTACGGGGCCTACCTGCACCCACGTAAACGCGTGACAACCATTCTCTACTATTCATCATCTGTGAAACCATCCAATAGGAATCCGAATACTTCCATTGACGTACTTCATAACATACACACATGGTACGTCAACGGCATTTGAACAAGTGATATCACAACAAATCTCTAAGACACAAAGAAATAGAAATAAGTGGCAAAAGCTCTCACTAGAGCAGAGATAGCAAATACAGTCATGCAGAGGACACATGTCCCAACAAGTAATCATTACATCACCGCGGAAGCAAACAAAGTGTCTGAGATACAGACAAGATCCAAATAGGCCTAAGAGGCCGGAAACGAAAAGAACGGAGCCCATCCACGAAGTCTCGGATCCTGCCCGGGTCCGCTATCTACTCGTCAGCAGCCTCGTCATACTCCACGTAGTAGCCACCATGGGGATCCTCGGAAACGTAGTCTGCAGAACCAGCAGCCCCAAAGGGGTCAGTACGGACGAGTACTGGCAAGCAAGACGCACAAGATACCAAAGTTTACCCGACAACACCAAGTACAGATGCTTTGGGTTCAACGGAAGATAGGTGATACAAAGGTGCGGCAGCGGGCTGCACTAACCAACTAGAGAGACACGCTACAACATCCGGCTAAAAGAAAGGGATAAGATAGCGCATCGGAGCCAACTACCACTAACCTTAAACAAACCCATCCTGGATCTCGCCCCTTATCCAAAGAAGCAATCCGAGGATAACCCACACAGTTGGATTAATGAGGGTTCAGGTTATTGTGACAATATGCCTATTAATAGTCAAATTATTATTAATTAGGTGTAAGTTGTCGGAGTACTTGTTAGCCAGCACTTTCACCAAGTCGTCACATAACCGCGGACAACACGGCTTCTCGAGAAGATTCATCCCTGCAAGGTGTGCTCCAGTACCCGTACACACTCGAGCCACCAACTAAAACTCAGGTGGACTCAACACGACCCGAACCATCTCTACAACCTGTCCTAGGAGCCACAGAGCTATAAGGTCCCGGCCAGTCCGACCTAACCTAAGCGCAAGGGTGAAAACCACACCCCCCGGCACCACAGGCCTCGCCCTATATGTATGCGTCATCATCATCATCATAATCATCAACCATGGGCGCGACCCATTCATGCGTATGCGCAAATGGAACACCCGAACTAAGTGTGGCTCTTCGGACAAACTGCGGATCAGGTCAAAGTCGAGGGGGGTTCCATACGACCACCCGGATGCGGTGAGCACGCTCATCATGGATCAGAGGACAAGACCCTTTTCCTAATTAGGGTTGACACTAGCAGGCTTCAAAACCCTAACCCGGGCCTCCTGCCAGTGCCTTATCATCAAATTATTATTACCCCAAACATTAACATGATATTGATTATAACAAGTCCATCTATCAAACTAAACAGGTGATAAGATAAATGACAACAAGACTCGAGCACAAACAAACCTAAGCATGATACTACGACACATGCTAACAAACAACAAGGTTGTACGTGTGGGGGTGAGGCTATATTCATGGCTGCAGGATGACATGTGATAGGATCGGAACACAAGCAATGAATCATAAGGCTAGCAGATTAGACAACGGAAAGTATCGGTATCAAGTGTGGAACGGACACAATGGTTCATGTGAGTGAATACTTGCCTGCAAACTCAGTAGCCTGGTACTGGGCTAACTCCTCTGAAGTGGTATCGTAAACCTCGTATGTCTCAACGTCGTCGTCTATTCGAGAAGAAGCAAACAAAAAACGAAGAGAGACGGACAATCAATAACATGGCATAATGCACAAACATGGGATGATGCATGACATTTTAATTGGTGCATCGAAGGTAAGCTAGAGACATTATGACCAATATTAAATGGAGCCATATGCAATTGAATTGCATATGGTAAAAGTCCATGTGCCTAATTTGAGGGTTTAATGAATTACACCTAATTTTTTTGTTAAAGTGGATTAAATGCATGAGAGATGATAGAAATAGCAAGGAAATAGTGTTAGCTTCAACTAGACATTTTATTTGTCAAATTTGGGGTTTTAAATAATTAAATATGAATTTTACAATGTAAAATAGCTATTTAAAGTATTTAATTTAATATGCAATTTTACTAGCCCGGAATGTCAAACAAAAATGATATTCATGTAGAGCATTTAAAATGGAAAGGATTTCATGTTTTAAGTTTTCTGTGTCGAGCAAATATGCAAAAGATATGAATTTTAGAAGTTTTAATGAAATTCTGGAATTTAAATAGAGGCCAGGGACCTATTTTTGATTTCAGGGACCATGATTGTGAAAACAGAAACTTTCAGAACGGTCCAGGGGACTTTCGTCACGCAGTGCAGACCTGCCCTGGGTCACTGACCAGTGGGCCAGCACCCAGCTGGCGCCTGCGTGGCGCGTGTGTGCTTGCGTGGCTTCCAGTGCCCATGACAGATGGGGCCCGCGTGCGCGCGTGGCGAAGTGGAAAAAAGGGGTGGTTTTATTCCGCGCGAAGGAGGACTTGAACCCGGGACCTAGCGCACGCGCGGACGGAACCGAACCACTGGGTTAGGCTGCTGTTTGTGATGGATCTGGAGGTGAGTTGGTTTTTGAGGTGGACTACGTGCGGTTAGCTGAAAACTGAATCGAAGATTCAGTACTGGACGACGACGGGGACGGACGGCTAGGGACGGTAGCCGCTGCTACGTGCGGAGCGTTGCGGCGTGCGCGGACGCGTGCTTGGGGGAAAAGAGGAGGACAGGGGGGCTGCTCACTGTGGGTTCGATGGAGGAAGCAGGGAGGTCGCGGACGAGGTCGCTTCGACGACGACCTAACGGCGACGGACAAGATACAGCACCCAGCGACAACGAAGAACCCGACGACCTGGTCGCCTGGAGCCCCCTCGGTCCATGCCGTCTTCAGCAAAGTCGAAGAGGGTGGAGTCGTGATTCCATTCCCGCAGAGAACCGGCCCTGAAGACGACCACCGCACCGGCACCGGAGCCTGCAAGTTCCGGCCAGTGATGGAATTTTTTTGGGTTCAGAGAAATCTTCAGAGAACAGAAGGGGATCCCGGGAGGAGGAAGAGAAGGCGGCGGCGGCGGCTGAGGGAGGAGAGGACTAGGGCACCGGCGGAGGGCTCGGCCTCGTTTATAGCTGGAGGGGGGAGCAGGTAGGGGTGACGTGGAGGGCTCCCCTCCACAGGATCTTACCTGCTCCCTGGCTCTCTGTCCGTACGAGGAAGGAGACGGCTAGGGGGGCTTGGGCCTGGTTCGGGGGTTGTAGGTGGCCTGGGCCTGTCCATTCGGCTGGCCTGGTCTGCCTCCCCCTTTTCTTTAATTTCTTTTTATTCTTTCTTTTTGTAGAAAAGAAAAGAGATGGAAAAAGAAGGTGTTTTTGGGATCCAACATTTATGGTGATAACTTGTATGAGTTCCTTATTGAAAATACCCAGTTGCACCAACCTTTCTTTTTCAAAATTTTAAATATTTGTTGCTGTTTGAATTTTAAATGAATTTGCTTAAATTTTGCAATAAATGAATTAGTTGAAAATTACCCAAGTCACTTATTTGGAAATTCAAATTTATGGAAGCAATTAAATTATTTGATTTGAATATTTTATTTGAAAAGGTTGTAACAGACCAAGTGTGAAACATATTGATTTGAATTTATTTGAAATTTGAAATTCCACACATGAGTGAATTATGATGACATGATGCATTGAATAAAATTCAAGAAACAACCATGTAAAAGGGGAATTTTCATACTTGGGATGTTACAATTCCTCAGGTGTTTACAGTGTCAGATCCTTCTATGGGTTTACTAACAACAGAGGGGTTGTGCCTATGCACACTCCAACTGTCTGGAGTCTTAGAGTTCAGCCTAGAGTGCATGTTTTTCTTTGGCTTTTGGCTAACAATCGAATCCTGACGAGAGACAATTTGGCTAAACGTCGTCCAGTCCCAGATGGTTCCTGTCTGTTTTTGCTTTGTGGCTCGTCAGGTTTGGCCAATTGTCTCTGATTTACTAGGCGTAACTGTGGGTTCTTGCTTTGAAAGTGTGGCAAGGTGGTGGATTAGCAAAAAGAAGAATTCCCATATTAATGTTACCTGTGCTGTTGTACTCTGGGCGATATGGAAACTAAGGAACTCTATGTGTTTTCAGGGGCTCGTCTGGCCAGGTGTTCGGGACGTCTGGAGAAGAACAGTGGAAGAACTGGAGCAATGGAAGATCTTAGCTACTCCCTCCTCCGCTCCGATGCTGGCCGAGATCGTACTGAAGCTGAATAAGCACCGCGGGGAACTCCTTCGGATTGCCTGGAGGTGATGGCACTTCCGGCGCTGGACGCTGCCCAGGAAGATACCTGCAAACGCGTCCTCGCCAGATTCTGGGCGAAATCTCTGCAGTAGGTGCTAGGGGTCTCGTGTTTGGGTGGAGCCGTTTTGTCGATGAACTCCTATGTCTTTCTCCTCCCCGATGTGGGCTTGTGCTCTCTGTTAAACTAGCTCGCCATTCTGGCGTTTTGCTCGTGATCTGTAATGAACTCAAACTGCCGCTGGCTGCTTTTGGTTTTAATGAAACCGGGGGTATACCCCTTTTAGTCTGAAAAAATTACTCGCGCCATGTCCCTCCCCCCCCCCCCACACACACACACACCCAGACACCACTAAATTCCGTTCAAGCTCCGCCACTGGTAACCGGATAGAGGATCGATGGCGGCGCGCACACGGGGAGGAGCGCTTGTCGGCGGAGGAACACGGGATGACAAGGCCTTTGTGGGGAGGGAGAGAAAAGAGGACTACCAACCAGGTCGGGGCCGAGCCGCCAGTCCTATGTGAAGAGACAGAAGAGCACACACACACGACTTTTTCCACACGGCTTTTCGTGCATGGCAAGAAAACACTGGAGAACGGGGTATTTGAACCAATTATTTTCCTAAAAAAGATTTACCAGTAAAAGAACAATTTCATATGAATTAAAGCATGCCATGCTTAGTCAGCCAGGGTGTGGTATACCTCACATCATGACCTGGTATTGAGCGGAATAGATAAAAAAAACATCTCGGGATATAGCATAGATTCTTTTCTTTTTGCAAAAACGTAAAAAGCGGTGTGTTTCCATGCATTGATAGAGAAAGGAAATTCTATACAAGTCTTGTGTTTCTTTACTTGTAAGATATGATGATCTATGTTTTATTATTAAATAAAAATCGGTTTATGTATCATTTTGATGCAAAGTCTAGGGATAGAACCTCCATTGCGATAAAAAAAAAGTTGCAAGCCTTGAAACAGGCAACCCACGACATACAACTCAACCGAGTACTCTACACTAAGTGAGTATAAGTGCGAGGCCGCTAGCCCACGCTCACCCAAGAACGAGAGCTTCAGTCTTGCCAACACCCGGAAGAGAGCTTGCTCAACTTGGAACAATTCAAAAAATATATATATATATTCGTGTTTTATTTCATAATAAGTACTCCTACTAGAGTATTTTTCGAGTTTTTGTTTTGAGGTAGAGAGTATTTTCGAGTTAGTTTGCGTTGAATTCGCATGCATGTTGCCTCTTCCCTAGAACACCTTGTTGACATTCTCTTCACCGTTTCTGGCCCAGGAAAGTGGGGAGCCAAATTAAGAAGAGTGGCACGACCGTTTTGACCGTGGACCAGTAACGGCTAGCTAGCCGGCGCAAAAGGAGGCCAGGTAGCCGAGTTGCACGGCGTCAGCGGTAAGCATGGCTCAAAGGAGGGCTCACACGTACCACGTCCCCCACTCTCTCTTCCTGCCACCTACCCAACATCTTTCTATCTCCAGTTCTCCACCCTGCATCACCAGGTGACCTGAGCCTCAACTCTGTATAAATACACCAATGGTGCACCGATCGATCTTACTTGGAACGGATACAGGCAGGTTTGTCACTTGCCGGGGACGGAGACCGGAGATGGGTCGGCAGCCGTGCTGCGACAAGGTGGGCCTGAAGAAGGGGCCGTGGACGGCGGAGGAGGACCAGAAGCTCGTCGCCTTCCTCCTCACCCACGGACACTACTGCTGGCGCGTCGTCCCCAAGCTCGCAGGTGAGGCATCACCTGCCGTGCCGGCTCTGCTCTGAATTTGACGTTTCCTTAGGCTTGACATGCGCATCTCTGTTCCGGTGCAGGTCTGATGCGGTGCGGGAAAAGCTGCCGGCTGCGGTGGACCAACTACCTGCGGCCCGGCCTGAAGCGGGGCCTCCTCTCCGACGACGAGGAGCGGCTCGTCGTCGACATGCACGCGCAGCTCGGCAACCGCTGGTCCAAGATCGCCGCGCGGCTCCCGGGAAGGACCGACAACGAGATCAAGAACCACTGGAACACGCACATCAAGAAGAAGCTCCGCAGGATGGGCATCGACCCCGACACCCACCGGCCCCTAGTCGATCAACAAGAGCAGGCTCCTCCTACCGTGCAACAGCAGGAACAGTCGGCACCCACGTCGGCGCCGTGGCAGCAGCAGGCTGAGGACGAGGAGAAGAAGGCGGTCCTGAAGGTCCAGCAGTCGGACGAGACCACGGTGCCGCCGCACACTGCCGGGAGCAACTACTCTGCTTCCCCTGCCTCGGCCATCTTCTCGCCGTCCTGCTCCTCCACCTCGACCTCGGCGGCGTCCAGCGTCGACGTGGCGGAGTGGCCGGAGCCCACATACCTCTTTGGCGTGGAAGATGGCTTTATGGACGTGGGCTCGGTCTGGGATGCCGGCCTTTTCGTCTCCGGCGTCGATCCGGTCGACCACTGCTACCCAGGCGCTGGCTTCGACCAACAAGACTGGTTTTGACAACCAACAATCCACATATATAGCTCGCAGATTCACTTCTTCTCTCCCTCCCGTTCGGCCCTCCCTACGCATAGGCATAGCTCCATGTCCTATAGCCAGTAACTAGCTTAGCTGTTCATGCCATCAGGCCATGTCGGTGCATACTCGGATGTTTGCTGTTGAGTAGAAAAACGAGGGGAAAGAAAATCATGGGTGCCAGCCAGATATATATCTGACCACCTGCTGTTATGTGATGTGAGCTAGATTGGTCTGCATCCCAACTTAAGATGCCCTCTCCTTCTAGCAAAGTCCATGGATATGTCTCAGTGCGCGCGCGCGTCAGCCTGATTGTGTCAGCTTCAGAGTTCGCATGCGGACTTTCAACCAAGCAAATTCAGCTGACAGTGCCGACTGTCGTGACGCGAGAGCGGTGGCGTCGCCCAGGCTGCTTTGACCTTTGGGCCGGAGACATGCCAAGCTCGTGCTTCTTTTGCTGTTAAATGTACATTGGTGTGGTAATGGTTTACCCCAGTTTTGTTGCGCTCAACCATGAAACTTTGACTGAGTACCTAACTAGTTAAAGTTTCCTGAAAATATTTAAATTTTAAAAGATGCGAAATTCCATTCAAACGTTTGGGATATTTATAAGATTGGAACCAATGTTGAACTAAAATTTAAACTAAACTAGCTTAAATCTAACGGTAGCGACAGAAGACGTCGTAGTCCTCCTCCAACACGGTGTAGCCGGTGTGGTTCGGCCCCGCCTCGTTGTCGCCGGTGAGGGCGACGACGGTTGCTCCAACGATCGTGAGGTGGTCCTAGAACGACCACCAACACACCACTGGGAGAGGCAGGGCACTGGGACATCGGTCATGGACGCTTGGAACGCGGTGGTGTTGCCTCGAGGGTCGTCGTCTTCCTTCTGATGCCGACACCAAATAATTGTTGCGGCCATGGGGGGCGATCTGACCCTCTCCGGCACTTCCCTCTTCTCGGTTTTTGCCGGAAACTCTTCCAGAACCATATAATCCCAATAGATAAAATCATCGACCTTATATACTGATGTTAGAAACATATTTCTAACATCCCGGAACATCGCATGTCCCCCGTATTCTCTTTGATAAAGTTCTGCCCTCTCCCGGCATCATTTTTTTATAATAACTTTCCCGAAACATGTCCGATTGACACCGGACTTGTTTTTGTGACATCGACCATTAATAAAAACATTAGAAATATCTTTATTCTCTCAGTTAAATGTTAGCATGGTTTAAGCGAGTGACCCGTAAAGGTTCGGTAACACACGGACATGTTCAGAAACTTACCGAATAATAACCAACAACAAAGCCATGAACGCATACGATGGCTCCAATATGTCCACGAAGAACGAGGAAACCTTCAAGATACTCATTATACTTGTTATAACGAGGTGAGAAAATATGCTCTAGTCTGATCAAACCATTTGATCATACCACATATAAAACTCATACTGATAGTGTTCTCTTTTCCCTTCCATATCCCTGATGTCCTTGTGATAAATCACAGTGCATCTAGGCAGACGATTGGCTGAAATCGGTGATACTGAGAGGGCCTAGAGGATGATCTCTCCACTGTCTGGAGGATTTAACTACTATTCTTTGAATGGTCTCAGTTTTATTACACGCTCTTGGTTATACCTAGATGTCAACGTTATAACCCTTTTTAAGGTGGATGTTTAAAGACATCCAAAGCCATAACTTTTGATTGTACTGTCACTAGATATTCTCATAGTATAGGAATTCTAGTGAACGACAACTCCATATGCACTTTGCCAAATACATTGCAATTGTCAGTCTCTTAGCAAGATCATATACTTGGGTTGGTTCAGTACTATTGTTATCCTAACAATAAACTATTATGTTTGCTAGACTTATCAAAGTCCATGATCAGAAAGACATGATCATCTCACAAACCATAAAATAATCTTAGAGACAAGATCAGAAACTCTTGTTTGTTTATATCTTCACACCCGCGCACAAGTTTTCCTTTGAAAGCTCACTTTTCAAGTACTATATCGGTTATATCATAATGATATAAACTTAATATTGAATTTCAAGATAGAATAAGAACTGAATATTATTGCCTCTATGGCTTATCTCCAACACTGCCATCAAACCATAGATGCAAGACTCATAATTGTACGCAAATTTATGTCTTTTACGGGCCTTGAACCCTACATGCAAACACCCAAAATCATGGCCTAAAAACCTACTCAAATCAACTCGCATCCACATATGGTTTTCAATTCGGGAAAAATCTACCATAGAACGCGAAAAGGCCTAATGCGCAACCACCTAGAGACAATAGGACAAGCATGGGCTTAGTATTGAAGAACACAATTCATGGATAAGGGGACTTACTGTAAAAAGGGGAGGGGCTCCTTTGGGGCGACGAATAGGAGACATGGCGGAGGCACGCTCTCATGGCCACGACGACTCTGCCTCCTCGGAGCGCGACGAGAATCCCGCCAGTGAGCACCACTGATTTCTCAGATTTTAGGCAGATTTCGAATATGTAGCCGTTGGAGGGGTATATTAGTCCAAACGAAATCGTTTTTTGCAGATAAAAAGGGTTGTCCACCCCTCTCATTTCTCACACTCAAACATGGATGGTTCCAACCAGTTTACCAACTTCACTATGGGTGATCTCGACCCCGAGTTCGACGCCAAACTCGGGGGTCAAGGACCCTTTCCCACTTCACCTCTCACCGAACACTATGAGATCGACTATACACCTCCCTCATATTCACATTCACATGCCTCTTAGACTTCCAATGCCAGCACCTTCACCTCCACCACCACCACCACAAAAAGGCGTCGCAAGAAAACCTCGACGGTGTGGGATCACTTCGAAGAAGAGACCATGGTGGTGGATGGTGTCGATGTGCTTGATACGTCATAAACGTATCCTTAATTTCTGATGTTCCATGTTGTTTTCTTGTTATTTCCCACATGTTTGATATACAATTTATGTCATTTTTATCGATTTTCCGGACTAACCTATTAACAAGATGCCACAGAGCCAGTTGCATGTTTTCTGTTGTTTTTAGTTTCAGAAAAGTTGTTCTAGAAATATTCTCGAAATTGGAAAATTCGAAGTCCGGATGTCCTAGAATTCTCGAAGGTTCCCCAGAGTCCCGAAGAGACCCGGAGGGGGGGCCATAGGGGGCCCACACCATAGGGCGGCGCGCCCCTGGCCGCGCCATGGGGTGGTGTGGGTCCCCCAGGCCTCCACCGCCTTTGCCCTTTCGCCTATTTATACCCCCCGAGACGTAAACCCTAAGGATATACCACTTCGTCCCGAAAAACACCCGAGGCCGCCGTCATCGTCATCCCGAGATCGGGAGGGTTCTGGAGCTCTCCCCGGCGCCCTGCCGGGAGGAGAATTCATCACCGGAGGGGTCTACACCACCATGCCCTCCTCCGAAGTGATGCGTGAGTAGTTCATCCCTGGACTACGGGTCCATAGCAGTTGCTAGATGGTTGTTCTCTCCACTTTGTACCTCATGTTTGGATCTCGTGAGCTGCCACACATGATCGAGATCATCTTATGTAATGCTACATGTTGTGTTTATTGGGACCTGATGAATGTTGAATGCTATGTCTTCTGATTATCAATCTCTCATGTTATCTTCATGCATATGTTATTTATGATGTTGCATGCTCTCCGTTATTAGTAGATGCTCTGGCCAAGTAGATCATATTAACTTCAAGAGGGAGTATTTATGCTCGATAGTGGGTTCATGCCTCCTTTACATATGTGCTCGAGTGACAGAAACGTGACGGATGGAGGGTGTGTTGTTGCCATTAGGGAGAAAACAACAGTGTTTACCTAGTTTACATTGTTTACATTACACACTTTGCTTACGACGATAATCTATTGCTTGCAACTTAATACCCAACGTTTGTTCGGATGATATTCGGAGGGTGGATTATTAGACATAGATGCAGTTGGATGACGGTCTAGGTATTTTATTGTAATGCCCACATGAATCACATAGTAATCTTTAGCACTACGGTGCAGCCTTCATTTATGTCAATTGCCCAGCTGTAATTTGTTCACCACACATGTTATTTATCTTTCATGGAGAGACACCACTGTGAACTGTGGACCTTGGTCCTTTTTTCCTCATACTGATAAAATACCTACTTCTTTCATACTACTTCCATACTATTACTACTGGTTTCATACTGTTCTCGTACTGTTTTCCACACCATACGTTTAACCTCTTTGCGTTCAGCAAAACTGGTGAGATTGACAACCTCACTGCTTCGTTGGGGCAAGGTGATTTGATTGTGTTGTGTAGGTTCCATGTTGCTATTGAACCGGTAGTGCGCCCTGCCATCTCAGCTGCATCAACCTTCTGAAGTTACTCCTTCCTCCTACTGGTCGATTCAACCTTGGTTTCTTTCTGAGGGAAACTTGCTGTTGCACTCTTCATACCTTCCTCTTGGGGTCTCCTAACGAACGTGTGTTCACACGCATCAAGCACTTTTCTAGCGTTGTTACCGGGGAGGAAGAGAATTTCTACAATGGGAGTCTCTCACTTCCAATCTCTTTACTTCGTTTTTGTTTTGATTAGTTTATTTTATTTTGTCTTGTTTGCTTCTCTTTATCAAAAACACACAACAATTAGTCCTTATTCTAGTTGTTACTTTTGTTACCTTGTTGTTATTTTTCATCATGTTGTTCCCTAAGTTTGCCCTGAAATCTCTGCCAGTAGGAAGTGGTTCTATACTTGGAAAGGATACCATTAAAGAATTCTTTGATCATATTAGTAAGCATGATAATTTTGTGGAAAAATCCATAGTAGAACTGTCGTGGGATAATCACGGCAGACGTTACCGGGGGTAACTTGTCTTGGGGCAAATCGACTCTGGTGTTTGGGAGAGGGTTTAGCTCAAGGGAAAACATGATGATATGCGATCTGGTAGCCGGCAATCAAGTCGCCGAGTCTCCGATCTAAATATATTAACTCAACTCTCGTGTTACACTGGATACTCGATACCTAGCGATATTGCTCGAACTCTTGGATCTCTCTTGGTCTAACCCTAGGGGCCGGCTTATATAATATCCGGACCCCCTGGCCTACTCTCCAAGGCGCACTCTGAATCCTACCCGGACACTGCTTACAAACCCTAAATTTCCTTATCGGAACCCACAATCCGGGTTACGAGGCCTACGTTCCTGGGCCTTCTAGAAACTCCTTTATCTTAAGCAGGGTCTTGCGCAGCGTCCTTTGGGCCGAGTTACTCCTTGGCGTTGGCCTACCGGGTTATCATCCCTCCATCAGCAGTCCCCAGAATAGCTTGGGCTTCATGAGATCCTTCTTGAAGCGCACGCTATTCCCTGCAAAAATAACAAACACACAAGTTCATAGAGGCCGGGTTAGATTGCTTTGATAAACAGCTAGGCCTAACTCCATGGTGGCCATATAATAACCCGGCTTTCTCTAAGTCCATCTTTACGTTTTCCGGGTCAATGCCCTGGTAAGAATGTCAAAGATCCGGCTTACTTCACCCGCTAATCGATCCAGGTATCACGGAAGGGATTTGTCTCCTATCCATTCCGGATATCCCGCCCAGCACTTAACGCATATCTCAGAAAATCAGGATGGATATCCCCTATCCCGAAATTTCTGACTCCCGCCCGTTGGCCTAGGTTTACCCTCCCGTACCTATAAATAGGTACCTAGGGGGTAACCTAACCCCAACGGCTCATTCCATCTTCTTCTTCCTCTTCATCACTTTCTCGCTCGCGCTTGCGCAACACCACCACGGGGACCTCGAGCGCGCCACCGGAGCAGAGCCGCCGCCGGCTGCGTTCACCCACCGTTCGCCCTGCGTTGCCGCAAAACTCCGCCGCTGCGCCCTCATCTTGCCCGCCGGGAATCGCAAAGGGGCATTTGGATTGCGCCATCTGCCGCCGTCGTGCTCTACTCCAATCTCCTCCGGTAAGCTTCTTGCTCCCATTGAATTAGCCTCACAATTTCTCGATTCATTCTAGATTGGATCTAGGTCAACCGCGGGCCATTTCTTGCCCCGCGCCGGATTAAGTCGCATAGACTCACACTAGTTCATCCAGTTGCTTGAATGTTGGCTCCACTTCGTTCTCCTATTACTTGTAGTCACTAATTTCACCACGAATTCGAAAATGAAATTTCCAATCTAGGCTCGGTCCGCCCAAACCTTCCGCACCTGCCACCAATACTAGGAAAATCCACTTCTTCCGGTTCATTTACTTGCTCTAGATACATAAGTAGTCAATCTTTTTCCATGAATGTTTGCCAACACGTAAATATCCCGTATTTTCTGTACTGCTACTCGATACCCGGATAACCTGTAATTTTCGCTCCGCCCACTGATACCCGGATAACTCATAGTTCTCATGCCTCTTACTGATACTTGTTCGCGTTATGTTCGGATAACCCATGATTTCCGAGTCTTACATCTTGTACTTTTTGTCTCGTGTTTTGCAGACTGAACCCATGGCTCCCAAGAAGCAAGGGAAACAGCCGGCTAAAACCCGGATGACCCAGTCGATATCCGCCAACTGGGCGCGATCCACAGTTACCAAGGCCAAGCTAGAGGAGCTGGCCGAATTAGGGGTCCTCCCCTCTCAGGAAGATATCCATTGGAGAGTGCCGGGTGATGAGACCCGGCCTACACCTGCTGCCGATGAGGTAATATGCTTCATTGAGCATGTGACGAGGGGGTTTCGCCCTCCGGGTCACCCTTTCTTTCGTGAAGTCTTGAGCCATTACGGCCTCCGGGTGTTCGACATAGGGCCTAACTCTATGTTGAACATAACCCATTTTATCGTCCTTTCCGAGTCATATTTGTGCATTCCGCCAAATTTGGCTCTCTTCATTGAACTCTTTCAGTGCAAACCGTGCCGCGAAAGCGGTGAATGGGCACTTCTTGCTTGCGGCGGGGTTTCCATCCAGCGCCGTAAGAATTCCCCAATGCCGACTCTTAACCTGAATTCTCACGTTAAGCATTGGCAACTCTCCTTCTTCTACTGCCGAGACACCTCCCCACCCGGCGAAAGGAAACTGTCGGGTTACTCGGAGGGCCTTCTAGATATCTCCGAGTCTTTCAATGCTTTTGCCCCTGAGTCGGACAGGGAGGCCATCCAACCTCTTCTAACCAAGATAGCCGTCCTCTCCGCCCAAGGTCTCCTTGGGCTCAACTTGGTCAAGACATGGGTGGACTTCCGGATCCAGCCCAACTCCATTCGCACCAAGCTGATGTGCGACTATTCGGGGCACGTCACAGACGCGCTCCGATATTCTTCTAAGAATTATCCAGCTGGCGATACCAACAAGACCATCAAGAGTTTCTTGACGGAAAAGTTGGAGGTGATCAAGAACATCGCCGGGTTACCACCGTTTACCCGGAATAACCCGGCCCCAGCGGTAAAATCTGATACCTATGCATTTATCCTCACGCTTTGAATTCATACAACCACTAATTCCCATTTTCATGCTTTTATCTCAGGCTGATAACGTCTTCTGGAACGTCGAGACCTCCCCTTCTTCCGGAGACCCGGAAGAAGATGAAGAGCCGGCTAATAACAATGAAGGTATTATCCGGGTATTCGATCAATTCCACATACCATTCCTCTTTCACATATCTCACCTTTTTTCGACTGTACACTCCGAACTTTCAGGGCTGGAGGACAAAGATGACAAGGACGAGGGGGACCCGGAGGCCACCGAGTCCGACCAAAGCGACCCTGAACAAGAAGCAATTGTGGGGCCAAGAGGAAGACCAGAGGGGTGGTATCCAAGGTTCCCTTCTCCTTTATGTCCCCGAACCCTATTCCTTTGATAAACATGAAACTTAAAACCAACAATTATCCAACTCATCACGCTTGAAGGACTCTCTTCCGGCCAAGCGTAGGGTGACCCGGAGTTCCCCGGGTGACGATCCCCTCAACCCGGGCATCTCCACCTCACCAGTCCACCGTGCCGGTACTCCTCCACCTCATCCTTCCAACTCTCCTCGGCGTCACCCCTCCCCCAACCATCCACGGGCCGGGCAGTTCCGGGTTCCGCTATCGGTTCCTGTGACAGATTCATCCGCTTCCAGCAGCGAGCTCCCCCGGATTACGCTGTGAACACCGGGTGAGTCTTTGCTGTACGATGTCCCCGCATACTCGATAATCTTCCTCCACTGCCGCTAACTGTTTCTCTCTTTTTTCCTTAGCGCCCAAGTCACACTTAGTGACCCGGAGAACATGGAGACAGATAACCGGGAGACGGAGGGGCCGACTGATAATACGGACGCCGCGACTGGCGGTGATGCTGAAGACAACCAGGAACAAGGCCCCTTGGGTGACCCAGCTCACCAGGAAGCCGGGTCTCCAAAGCCATCCGAAGAGGCTGAGGACGAGGAGGTTGAGATCCTGGACACAAAGATGAGTTCTCCAAACCCGGACACCCAGACAGTGCGGGTCTCGACTCCAAAGTCGGGGAAAGTTCACCCGCCAGGCGATCAAGCTGCCGGCTCTTCTGGTGTCAGGCCTGAAGACATGACGTTCTCCCAGATGCTTGATGCCCTTCACACCTTGAGGGCCGATGAAGAAAATATCTTAGAAGCTTTGATAGCTAAACATGAGGTAAATCCGAATAATATTGCCTGTATCCTATCTAGTCCCCAAGTTCCGAGTGAATTTATTGATAATTTGCTTGGAACTTCGTAGTATATCCGACTAATCCTTCCTTGTGTGTCTCCACTCAGGCTTTCGACCCAATCCGAGAAGAAATTGGCGAAGGCCACCAAGCTCGTTGAGAAGGAGGTGGCTCTGCGTGAGGCGGCTGAAGCTGAAGCTAGGAGGAGCGGGAAGATCACGAGGAAGTATAGGAGGAGGGCTCATGCAGCAAAAGATGAGCTGACAAAGGTTTCTGTTCAAATTGCCGATACATATCGTGCATTGGCTGGTACGATTCCTAACTTTGATAATTATGACCCGGATTCTCATTTTGATAAATAGTCGGATTTCTTTACTCGTTGTTTTTTCCTACTTTCTGCAGGTCCGGACGAAGTAATCCCGGACGACACTAGTGGAAACAACCCCTTTCGTCCAGGGGGGCAGGGGGCATCTGTCCCGGTTGCACCAAAATCCGGGACAAGTGCCATGCATTGGTCCCGGTTTGTGTGCCCGAGGCAGCAGAAACCACCTGGGGGCATCTGTCCCGGATCGTGGGGAGCCAATGGTCCCGGTTCGTGCCACGACCCGGGACGAATCCCTAGCCACATGCCACGTGGCACGCGCATGGGCATTGGTCCCGGATCATCCCCCAAACTGGGACCAATGTCCCTTCCCCTACAAATGCGGCCACAACCCCCATCCCTTTTTTTAGCTTGGGGGAGTGAGAGAGAGGTGTGGGTGGTAGTGTGTATTGTACCTCGTGGCGCGGGAGTCCTGCCGCGTGGCGCGGGAGTTGTAACGCGTGGCCATGAATGTGCGTTATAAACTGCCGCACCTCCACTCCACGCACCGTCGTGCCACCACCATGCCTCCGAGGAGGAACAACACTACCGGTTTCTGCGGCGTCCGATCGCGGCAGAACGGAATGTTCACCGCGACTATCCGCTTCGGGGACGACCGCATCCCCCTCGGCTCCTTTGCGACGGCGTCGGAGGCCGCCCGCGCTTGGGACGCGGCGGCCTGGCGCCTCAGCCTCCCGCGGTCGTTGATGAACTTTAACGACTGCCACACCTTGGGAAGCGGAGGCCAGGGCCAACGCCGCAGATCGTCACTGCCGCCGACCACCGCCACCTCAGGCACCGCGCGTTTCAGGGCCTAGTCGACGCCAGGGACGACCGCATGGTCCGCGAGTATTACCGGAACAATCCGGGTGAGGAGAGCGCCGACAGGGAGCTATGGCAGACCCGCGCGGCTGAGCGGACGGAGCGGCGCCTCGAACGCCACCTCGAGTTAGATGCCGCTCGGGAGGCGAGGACGAAAGCGCTGCAAGAGCTCCGTCGGGCCGACCACGCCGGCGAAGTCTGGGCCTCCGATGATCCGAGGTGGGGGCCTATCTCGGAAATACCATCATGCACCTCCTCCGACGACGAGGAGGTCACCGACGACGACGAGGACGAGGAGTAGCGCGCTAGCGCGTCTGTTTTCTGTTGGCTGTTTAATAAAATAATTTGTTGTATTCTGGGAAACAGTGGCCCTCTAGCTCGTCTGTTTTCTGTTTTCCGTGTGATTTTTCCTGATTGGTTGGATTCAGACATCTAATGGCATTTCGATAGACGTTAAAAAGAGGGGGACATGCATTTCGATAGATAAACAAGGCACAGTACACATAATGGCAAGATTGGATCTAAATCTAAACGGAGAGCATAGATCTAAATAAACAAGGCAGTACATAATGGCAAAAGTGCATCGATCTACTAGTCATACTCCTTCCTAGGCCTATAGTACATGTACTCGTAGTCGTCGTAGTCGCCGCCGCCGTCGTCGTCACTATCGTCTGACGGTGCTCTGCACTCCCTCGGAGGATCACGACTCCAGGACTGGGCCTGAGGGTAGCGTAGGCGGGGGATATCGCCGGCCCTGATGTAGTCCATGACGCTCTGTAGAGTCCGGCCGGACCACCATAGCCGACGACCGGCCTCGTGAAAGTTCCCAGGAGGCAGACCGTCCTCCTCATACCTGGCGAGCGCCCTCTCACGCCGATTGATGAAGAAGGCATCCCAAGTATGCTGGTTATCGGGATGCCAACTGGGATTCCTCCGCTGCTCCGGCGTGAGCTCGTGGTAGTAGTGGTTCGTGATGGCCGCCCGACGCGCCACACCTTGAGGAAGAGGAGGGACCGCACTCCTCCGGCGCTCAGCATCCAACCGGCGGGAACGTTGTAGCCGCACGGGCAGGGGTAGTTCGAGGCGGAAAGTGCCTCCGCCTGGATGAATGTTAGAGTGGGTACGGTAGAAGTCGTGAGAGAGTGGTGAGTTTGTATGTGTTTATGCCAATGGTGTGGCAATGCATACATATATATAGCGAGAAGAAACATCTCTTTAGTCCCGGTTGGGGACACCAACCAGGACTAAATGGGTTAGGGTTTCATTGGGAAACGGATCATCCCTTTAGTCCCGGTTGGGGACACCAACCGGGACTAAATGGGAATTAGGGTTTCGTTTGGACCAATCAGATAGAATCACACGGATCGTGTGTTTCTTTCAAGCGCTCTTGAGTCGTTGGATCCGGGTGTGTTTTTTTTGAGCTGTTGTGAGCCGTTCAATCAGGGCTACGGTGTGTTTCTTTCGAGCTGCTGTGAGCCGTTGGATGAGGTGTTTCTTAACCGTTGGATCAAAACCCTAGCTCAACACTTTGTGAGCCAGAGGACCCTATATATAGCCCAGCTTCATACACCGGTCAGTTCATCTCCCAAATACAAAACATTCGGATTCGCCATCATACGTCCAGCCGTGCATTTGGTATGCATATATGCACCCAGTAGCCACGGTTGGGCTGTATGATGGCGATACCGTTTGTTTTGTTCTACACCCCTTTAAGGTTTGATACATCATATATTCAGTTCATCGAACAAATACAAAACATCCGGATTCGACATCATACGTCCTGCCGTATATTTGGGTCAGTGTTTAACACATTCACCCCCCTTTAACACATTCATCCATGCATGCTTGGGTCAGTGTTCACTTTGAGCTCGGGTAGTAATGTGCACGGGAACATCAGGTAGTGAGAAGTAATGAAGCTCGAAGAGGAATAGTAGATGGAGGCCAATAAAGAGGATCGGCGAGTATGTTTGCCCGAATTCTCTTTTTAATAAAAGAATTTGTATTCCGGCGACACTGCGGCGCGCTAGCGCGTCTGTTTTCTGTTTAATGTAATTATTACTAATTTTAAAACAATCTAAGATATTTATATTTAAATTAAGTGCAAATAGTGAAATAGTTAATAGTTTGAATAGTTAGAATAATTATTTAGGTAAACAGAAAACGGATTTGAATTAGTTATGCAAATTCAAACAATTTTCATGTTGTAATTTTTTTCAAATTTGAAAGTATATAGAAGTTATTCACGTGCATATTTAAGATATTCAAATTTTGGCGCTAAAACAATTGGCACGCCCGGCCCAAAAGTACTTCTGGTCCCGGCGCGCCCGACCAGCCGGGGCTTTCGTCCCGGTTGTTGCCACGAACCGGGACGGAAGGGCCTTTCGTCCCGGTTGTTTCCACCAACCGGGACGGATGCTAGATAGATATATACACGTCACCGTCCCTCCCAGTTCCAGACCGCGCGCAGGGACGAAATCGACGCCGCCAGGCTGCCCATTTTTTCCGTCCCCCCGCGCCGCCCCTCGCCCCCGTCGGCGTCCTCCTCTGTGGCGCCGCCTCTCGGTCCCGTCGCACCCGCGCCGCCCTCGGTCGCGTCGCCCCCGCCGCCGCCCCTCGCCCCCGTCCCCTCTGCGGCGCCGTCCCTCGGTCGCGCGCCCCTCGCCCCCCGCCGTCCTAGCTCGGTCGCGTCGCCCCCGTCGTGTCCTCCTCTGCGGCGCCGCCCTCGGTCCCGTCGCACCGCCCCTCGCCCCGTCGGCGTCCTCCTCTGCGCACCCGCCCTCGATTGTCTCGCGCGGCCTCGCGCCCCGCCCTCGATCCGTCTCGCCCGGCCTCGTCCGCGCCGTCGCCCTCTGCGCGCCGCCGCGCCGCGCTGCCCCGCGCCGCCGCTGCCCGAGGGGAGGTAAGGCTGCCTCCATCTCGCCCTAGCCCGGGCCCTTTTTTGTTTTTTTCTTTTTTTTTTACTTAATTACTGTTTTTTATTAGTGTTACAAATGTTAGAATTATTAGTTGTGAATGTTAGAAATTTTAGATTAGACTTACAAATTTTAGATTTGTACGTTTAGAATTGATATAGGAATTTAAGAATGTTAAAATTATTAGTTGTGAATGTTAGAAATTTTAGATTAGACTTAGAAATTTTAGATTTGTACGTTTAGAATTGATATAGGAAATTTAAGAATGTTAGAATTATTAGTTATGAATGTTAGAAATTTAGATTTGTACGTTTAGAATTGATATAGGAAATTTAAGAATGTTAGAAATTTTAGATTCGTATGTTAGAATTATTAATTATGAATGTTAGAAATTTAATTAAGATAGTGTTATAAATTTAAGAATGCTAGAAATGTTATCGTACGTTTAAATATTTCATGAATATGTTGCTATTTTTGTGTATTATCTATAAACAATTTTGATGAAAATAATTGATCATTAGTTAATTATTATGTATAAGCAATTTTAATGAAATTGATCTGAAATATATACTTACTCTTTTTGTATAGTATGGAGCCAAGAGACGAAGATGCCGAAAATATGATCGAGGGTTTAATCCGCGGGCCCGACGTAGAGAACGATGTGAGCCAGTGGATGAACGACTCCGGTGAGGGAGATCCGGTGCTCACCCAGGGAGACGACTCCGATGAAGGAGAAGCCGACGGCTCCGATATGGGAGCAGCCGACGGCTCCGGTGGAACCATACAAATTACAAACACCGGCTCCGAGGTGCATATATAGATATGTTAATTAATGAAGCATCCGTTTGTCTATATACATGTATTAACAGTCTTTATATTTTTAGCCATCCGGTTCAAGTATATCAACCGGAAAAAAGACTAAACGAGGCGCAACAAGGAAGTTGAAAGATACAGAAAGATACAGGATCGACACGATCGCAGCAGACGGCGCACCCGAGCTTCCCGCTGATGTTGCCCAAAAATTTGTGAAGCAATTGGGAGTGATAGTTAGAGATCACATCCCGATCACTGTTAATGAGTGGAATAAGCCAAAAGATCCGCGGAAACAAGGAATTTCATATGTCGGCAAAATAGCCAAAGATCTTTTCTCAAAGATTTTGGCTAATTTCAACTTACCCGTGCCGGAGGTGGACGAGAATGAAGCGGCTGTGAATGAGGCCGATGTTACTAAATGAAACATGAGATACGGGAAAAGGTCAAAGCGTGGACCCTGAAAAAGATGGCCGAGAAATTCAAAACTGGAAGAAAAGATTGAACCTTGATTATGTTAAGAAGAACAAGACTCCTGATTTCACTCAAGGGTATGAGAAAATAAAACCCGTATTGGCAGACTTCGTGAAGTACAAGCTGGCAGAGAATGAACTGGAAAGGACAAAAACAAATGAGAAAAACGCCGCCAAAAAGGTATATCACCATGTTATGGGGCAAGGTGGCTACAAGGGTTCCAGTCCCAAGTGGGAGACATGGGAGAACAACCTGCTTCAGAAGGGGATCACTCCCGAGCCGTTCTTGTGGGTCGAGCGGACAAGGTCATGGTTCTACGGGCATGGGGGCACGTTGGACGCCGAAGGAAAAGCAATATATAACCTAAGGCATAAAGAGAGTCCTCTACCCATAGAGAAGCTGAGAGACGCAATAAAGGACGTTAAAGATGGGAAGTTCGTGCCAGATAGAGAGAACGACGAGCTCACACGAGCCCTCGGGAATAAGGAAACACAGGGCGTACACGAGGCACAAAAGGCACTCCTCCGTGGAGTGTTGCGTTCGACTCCACCAGAAAGTTATATCCAGATAGAAGCCGTCAACGTAAAAAGGACAAGGAGGCAGCTGAAGCAGAGAATCAGGCAAACTGGAGGCGTCAACTTGAAGAAATGGTAAAGCTGACACAGGATGCAGCAAAGAAGCAGCATGACCAAATTAACACACTTAGCCAGCAGATAGTGTCTACCGGCGCATCAGTACACATGGTAGAAGTTGAAGTCGAGGCTCCCGACGCCGCACATTCTCATCGCAAAAGCAGCGTTGCGTCCACGCAGCTACCGGGTGATGATGCACCACCGATGATTCACCCGGTGGATGAGATCACGGAAATGACATCCTGTGAGCTCCACGTGAAGGTCGTCAATATAACCATCAAGGCGGCGGCCGGCTATGTCTTACCAATTGGCAACGAACCAACTCACCATACTCTTCCGGTTCCACGGGGCTACGCTGTTGTTGGGGTCGATGAAGTTGTCAACGGATTCAAGCGGGTAAAGCTTGATTTTCCTGAAGGTGAAGACGAAGAGTTGACTGAACTCGGAGAAGCCAAGAACTTGACCGTTTTATGGCTAAAGGAATGCATTGTGCTCACAAATCAGACGGCAAAGCAATCGAATCCTCGCCTTTCTCCAGCGCAAAAGTCTCCAGCGCGGTCGTTTTCGCAACGCATGCCGTCTCCGGCGCGGTCGCCTACGCCGTGCACGTCTCCAGCGCGGTCGCCTACGCCGACGCGTCAGCCTTCTCCGCCCACTAAGTTTCTGCCGAAACGTAAAAAATCACCGAAACATCAACGGTCACCCCTCCCGAAGGTACCAAAAGAGGTACCCAAGTTACCTTACGACTATACTCCCGAGGAAAACCAGAAAATCGCAAAGGACCAATACGAGGCATGGAAATCAAAGCGGAAGGAGAAGCAAAAGCCAGATTTCCCCGAGACCGAAGAAGAGATAGAACGAGCTTGGAAAATGGTGAAGACTCTTCATCAACCCGATCCGAGTCTGTCAACTGACTATGACCGCTCTATTCTGAAGTCACACCAGGAAATGGAGCGGTTGACGAAGAGTAGTAGCGCAAGCGGGAAAAAGGGAAAATCAGTTGCTCAGCTCGGAGAGCAGAAAAAACAATCCACGTCCCCGCTCAAAGTGATTTCCAATACCCAGGTGGGGCCGAGCACTAATATTGCTGTCGAGCATATTGATCCGGAGTTTATAACACTGTACGCAGACAAGGCAGCTGATGCGGGTTTGTCCATTGCTGAGTATATGCAAACAGTGAACTACTTCCCCGCAGCTGAATGTGCGTACAAATACCAGTACTGGAAGTCTCTTGTCAAACCCGAGGAGATAAAGGATCTACCAACGAAAATGCGAAGAGTGCATAGTTGGTATATGGAAGCCGTTGAGGAATCTATGGACTGGATATGTCTCAAGGTTAAGGACGAGCACTATGGAAATGGAAATGGATATGTTATGATTCAATTTGAGAAATTGTTTCAGTTATACCAGCTGCAGGCCCTCGACAAATCTATCCTTAGTGCCTATTGTCTGTAAGCACTTATTTCTCTAGCTCACCTCATTCAATTGCATATTCATATATATATATATATATATATATAGTACACTCATATATTATAATTGCAGAATGAAGATTCTCGAATGCAAAAGAGGTGGAATCTATGATATTGGGTTCATTGATCCAAATATTATTTATGAAAAGACTCTTCGGCAATCTCCCAAGGATACAGAAAATAATATTCTGTGCGCAATAATATTTAACCAACACCGACGGGAAATACTATTTTCTTACAACTTCAAGTAAGTGTGTTACTCTGTTGTAAACATTCGGTTTTCCTTACTCGATGTTCACTGTATAATTGATGAGTTCTGCGTGCGCAGCTTCCACTATATTCTGCTAATCTTCCAAATTGACAAAGGAAAAGTAATTGTAATGGACGCAAAACGTAAACCCCTCTCAATGTGGGCTGACATGCAGGAAATGATCCAGCGGTAATTTCAATCTTTATTAATTTCAGTATTTATATATGGCAATATATCGACTACTTTGTTTCATTTTCGGATATCAAGTAATTAATAACTCTTTTTATTCTTTTTCTTTCTCGGGTAGGGTTTGGAAGAGGTTCATAAAGAAGTCTCCCGGTGGATGGGAAAAAAAACTTACATTTGATGTTGTGCATGTAAGTACTATCTAGATCCGCGCCCATCTCCTTGATTCTATTGTCGATACCATTATCATGCCTGGTTGATTATTATTTTGATTGAAACAATCTTCTCGTAAAGTGCTTGCAACAAGGAGACGGGAATAACTTGTGTGGATACTACGTTTGCGAGTTCATTCGTCAGACCACATCTCCCAAGGGCAGAAATTTAAAGCAACTTCATGTACGTTAGTCGTCAATTCTTCTTATTACTATCTATTTTAGTTACTTAGTTTCATATATTTTAATGACCACTCTTCTTTATATTCGATCGAACGGCTTCGGGACGGTCTTCTACCAAGGGACCGCATACGAGCAATTCAGGAGGAAATTGCGGGCTTCTTAGATGCAGAGGTCATAAACGTAGATGGAGAGTACCATGCCTCTGGTTGGAACTAAGTTTGATTTTGTAATACACTCCATCGGTCATGTAATATGCTCGATATACTTTGCTTCCGTAATATAAGTGTTTCTTATTCTGCTTTATATACTTATTCACTCGTGCGATCCGGGAGCTCCGTGGAGGGTCCACCGAGGCTCTTCTCTTCTCGAGGTCCGGGGAGGGGCCGCCAGGAGGTCTGGGGGGCCAAAAAACGGAAATTGTAAATTTCTGCCGCGGCAGAAGGGGCATGCATCCCGGGTCGTATTGAGAACCGGGACTAATAGCCCTGGCCAGGTTCCAGCGCACGGGCCACGTGGTCAGCCCCATTTGTCCCGGGTCCTGGCACAACCGGGACCAATGGGGAGGGGTATTTGTCCCGGATGCCCCGTCCCGGTTGCACAACCGGGACAAATGGGGCCTACGAACCGGGACTAATGCCCCTGTTTCCACTAGTGCGAAGATGACATTGCCAAATTGAAAACCATCAAGAGCACTATCCGGCAGCTCTATGCCGGAACAAAATGGATCCTTCAAGAACTGCAATGGCCAGGTGTTGGACACGGCAACCTGAAGAGGTTGCTGGACGCCTGCTCCAATATACCCGAGTGGATTGGGCACTGGAAGCGCTCATCCTGCCGGATTGGAGTAACTCGGGGGCTTGCGCTGGCTAAAGCTTATTTTCCTAAGCTCGAGCCGGCCAAGCTTGTGGGCGGGTTTCCAGAATTCAACCATGACGGGTCCAAGTTCTCAGTGAAGAATTTCCAGGCCATCCAGAAGGAAGTTCGTCACCCGGCCAGTGTGATTGCTGATGGCTTGGATATCAACTCAATTATCCCTGCGTATGATGCTGATGATAAGGCGATTAAGTCGGATCTTCCCAAGCCGTACGACATGCTAGCCCGATGGAAGGCGGAGGCTGCCCAGTTGAGAGAGGAGGCCGCGAAGAAGAAGGCTGAGGCCGATTCTGCGCCTGCTACCTCCACACCAATCGTCCCTCCTCCTGCACGGGCCGACACTACTGCTGATCCGGGTCTGCTGCTACCAAGAGTGCTGAAGAGCAAATCAAGGGACAAGACCCCGCTGGCAAGGGCAAGGAGAAGATGGATGCCTCAGCCCAGGATGCCGAGTGATATTTGCTATCCGCTGTCGTTTCATATGCGTCAGTCGGCCAACGGGCCCTTTGAACAATTATTTTTGACGGTGCGCCTGTGCACCTTTGATACTAGTATCGAGACTTGTAATGTACTTTAATGCCTTGATATACTTCGTGCCTCTTCTGGCCTTTGGATGAACTTGATAGCTATCTGCTTTTGAGCTTATTTATTCTTGATATTCCGACTTACTTTATGGTTCCTTTTGTGAGACTCAGTTTCCGAGTTTCGTGGGTTTTGACAGGTGGACTTTTCTCTAAGTCCCCAAGTCCCCAAGACTTGGATGTTTGGGTTTTTGAGCTTACAAGCTAAGCAACCTTCTCCTTTTCAAAATACCCAGTCCCCAAGGCCCGAAATTCCGAGTCTGGGGTGTGAGGTTTCTCAAAGAAAACAAGTTGTTTCTGCTAAGCCCAAAACCTAGAGCCGTTTCACATAGGTTTTGAAGTTATGCTTAATAGACTTTGAGTTTCCGGTTATTAACCCTGTACTCTGCATAACTTGTGTTTTAGATGACCCTTTTGACTCTCTTGTACTGTTAGTCGGCTTTCGTGTGGATAATCATGTTGTTACATCTGTACGAAAACAGGGTCAGGCAAGTCCCATTGGGCATCATGGCTGATTGTAACCGTAAGCGAGCAAATCATGCCACTTTAGTGCGAGTCACATCGAGCTTAAGTAAGAAAAGTCAAGAAAGTTTGGCTCCTTTGTCCGGTTATAAGATTGCAGCCGTACTCGTTTGCGAGTAATCGGCCCTTATAACTCATAGGCATTGTGGCCGGGTCTTTGAGTTTGTAACTGTGCTATTCAAGCAATCAGCCCCCAAGACCTAAATACATGCAACATACTAAAGAAAATAATGCACGAAAAACAATAAATAATACTTACCTGGAAGAAAAGTAAAAAATATGACGGAAAAATAAAGCTTGATAAAACATGTAAAAAAGATATATTGCTTAAGCATCTCTTTTTATTGATACGAGAAAGTTATGTCAGCAGGCCGCCTCATTAAAAACCCTCCAGTCCCCTTAGGTACCCTGGATAGGAAAAGAGTGCGTCTGAAACCTGCTGCCTGTTACATCGTGTAATTCCACTTGTGAGTCTGGTCTATACTAGGTATAGTAGGGACGCAGCTGAGCTACGTTCCATTGTCTTTCTCTCTCTTGCATAGATGAAGTGGTATGAGCGGTGTCGTTAACCGCAGCCGACTCTTCCCTTGCATCTATCAAGTAATACGATCCATTATGCAGATTCCGGCTTATGATAAACGGTCCTTCCCATGGCGGTGATAACTTGTGTTTTCCTTCCTTTGACTGTACCAGGCGCAGAACCAGGTCTCCTTCCTGGAAGACCCGGGTTTTCACGCGTCGGCTATGATATCTACGCAGATCCTGCTGATATATGGCTGATCTTTCCAGTGCGTGTTCCCTTTCTTCTTCTAGCATATCCACTGCGTCCTGCCGGGTCTTCTCGTTCTCCACCTCGACGTAAGCCGACACTCGAGGCGAGTCATGGATGATATCACTCGGCAACACCGCCTCTGCACCATAAACCATGAAAAACGGTGTCATCTGAGTGGATCTGTTAGGTGTTGTGTTTATTCCCCAAACCACTGCAGGTAATTCTTCGACCCATGCACCAGCAGCTCTGATACACGGAACTCGCAATCGTGGCTTTAATCCACGAAGTAACTCTTGATTTGCCCTCTCCACTTGTCCATTAGCCTGTGGATGGGCCACTGAAGCTATGTCAAGCCGGATTCCATTGTTACCACAAAATTTCTCCATCTCGCCAAGGGACATATTGGTTCCATTGTCGGTAATTATACTATGGGGATACCCGAACCGATAGATAATCTTTTTCAGGAACTTGACTGCTGTAATTGCTTCACAGTTGGTAACTGGCATAACCTCAACCCACTTGGTAAACTTATCAATGGCCACCAAGAGATGTGTCTTTTTGCAAGGTGACATGTGAAAGGGGCCAACCATGTCCATACCCCAAACAGCGAACGGCCATGTTAACGGGATGGTCCGTAGTTCCATAGCCGGCACATGGGTTTGGCGAGCGTACCTTTGACATCCGTCACACCTTGCCACCAATCGCTCCGCGTCTGCTAGGGCCGTGAGCCAGAAAAAACCACGTCGATAAGCTTTGGCCACAAGGGATCTTGTGGATGCATGATGCCCACAATCGCCTTCATGGATTTCCTTGAGGATCTGTCGGCCTTCTTCTGGTGCTACACAGCGCAAAAAGACTCCTGCTGCACTTCTCTTATATAACTCTCCATTGATGATAGAATATCCTTTTGCTCGCCTCAGAATTTGTCTTGCTAATACTTCCTGCTGTGGTAACTCGCCCCGTGATAGGTAGGCCAGGAACGGCTCTGTCCACTCGGGAACAACACGTACTGTGGCCACGAGCTCCAAATCCGGGTCTTGATTTGCCAGTTCTTCCTCAGACTCGGTTTTAAATGATGGTCGCCATAGTTCATCCAGGAAAACATTAGGTGGAACCGGCTCTCTGCGCGAGCTGAGTCTGGCGAGTGCATCTGCTTCCTCGCTTTTTTCTTCTGTCTATGTGCTCCACCTCATACCCGGAAAAACATCCGGCAACTCTATCAACCTCTCTGCGGTACGCTGCCATAGTTGCATCTTTTCTATCCCAAGTTCCTGAGACCTGCTGTACCACAAGGTCCGAATCTCCAAAGCATCGTATCCTCTTAATATTCATCTCCTTGGCTACCTTTAAGCCGTGCAATAAGGCCTCATACTCGGCCACGTTGTTGGAACAATCAAAGTGAATCTGCAGCACGTAGCTCAACTTGTCTCCTTTGGGTAATGTTAACACCACTCCAGCTCCTGACCCCTCGTATTGCTTGGAGCCATCAAAGTGCATGATCCAAGACTCGGAGTTTGGAGCCATGGTGGGCATGCCTGTGTGTGTCCAATCGTTAATAAAATCGACTAGAGCTTGAGATTTGATTGCTGACCTTGGCTCGTAGTTGATATGATAATCCCCCATCTCGATTGCCCACTTGGCTATTCTACCTGTCGCATCCGAGTTTCTGATGATATCCGACATTGGTATAGAACTCACCACTGTTATGGGGTGTTCCTGAAAATATGGCTTCAATTTCCGGCTGGCCATGAAAACCCCGAAAACCAGCTTTTGCAAATGTGGATAGCGCTTTTTTGCCTCTGATAATACCTCACTGACGTAGTAAACCGGCCTCTGGACCGGGTATTCTTTTCCATCTTCTTTTCGCTCGACAACAACCACTGCGCTAACCGCCCGGGGCCCTACTGCAACGTATAGTAACATAGGCTCTTTTTTTTTTGACACCATTACTGTGGGGGAAACCCCCACAGCCCCCCATTTATTAAATAAATAAAAAAAAGTTATTTACAAATGTACAATATGTACAAGAAAATTATGGGAGTGAATTAATCCATGATGTCAAAAAAACAGAGTCTGCACTCTTCACCCTGTACTTAAGCAGAGTGACTTCCTGTGTAAACAGGGCCTTCCAACCTCTGAAAGTTGGCTTGATGTTCTTGAAGATCCATCCATTCCTTTGCTTCCAGATGCACCAGCAAGCCAGGATCACAATCTCCACAAAACAAGAACCAGCAAAATGCTTTCTGGCATACATGATAGCATAAGATGGTGTGCCAGGTATCCAAGGAATCTGCAAGTAATTCCAAATCCTTGTACTGAATGTACAATTGAAAAATAAGTGTCTCCAATCCTCAAGAACATGGTCAGGGCACAGGACACAATCAGATGATGAATTAATGGTCCAATGTCGTCGAATTAACATGTCCCTGGTATTAATTCTATCATGCAGGATAAGCCAAGCAAAAAATCTATGCTTAGATTGACACTTGCTCCTCCAAATTGCAAAAGAAATTGGATCATCAGGGACATCAGAAAAATGTGTTTATAAAATGAGCTAGGACGTAATCTGCCACTAGAATGTGGGCTCTTCCATTGATCTGTAATACCAAGTTGCAATGTAAAATGACCAATCATGCCTTTCAATAACCTAAGCTCTTCATTTGCTTGAACTGACAGGGGTAAAGCAAAGTTCTGGAGACAATCTGTGCCAAGCAGGAAATCATTTACAGACTGAAATTTGTCTTTGGCAAAAGAAAAAAGTCTTGGGAAGGTTATCTTAAGAGGTTGAGGCTGCCATTTGTCTTCCCAAAACAATATTGTGAAACCATTGCCCACACAGCATGTAGTGTAGTTCCTGTAACTCCCAGATAATGCCAATATATTTTTCCACCAGAAAGAACCAGACTCAACCACAGCATGAGGAACAGCCTTATAATAGTAAGCATCAGTAACAAGTTGCACCCAAGGCAAGGCTTCCTGATTATAAAGTTTATCAAGATGTTTTAATAAAAGGGCAGAGTTCTGGATTTTCAAGTTAATTACTCCCAGCCCTCCCTTCTTTGGTTTGCACACCATATGCCAAGCTGCAAGTGATTGAGCTTTTTCCTTTCCTCTTTTACTCCACAAGCAATGCCTTCTTGCTCTGTCAATAACCTCAATGACACCAGTAGGAATAACAAGAGAAAGCATATAATAGGTTGGCAAGGATGATAACACAGAATTCACTAGCACCAGTCTATCTCCATATGACAAAAAAGAGGAGGTGGCAGAAAGTCTCCTTTCAACTCTATCAATCAAAGGAGAGAAATCCTTGATAGAGGGTTTAGTGGTACCCATAGGCAAGCCTAGGTAAGTAAAAGGCATAGACCCAGTTTTGCATTGGAAAGTTCAGCCAGAGCATTAGCTTCCTCATCAGTTAAGTTGATAGGAATTATAGATGATTTATGAAAATTGATTTTCAGGCCTGTAAAAGCAGCATAGGTGTTGAGAATATCCTTGAAAACATCCAGGTCTTTGGCACATGCTGGAAGCACCACAATAGTATCATCAGCATACTGAATTATAGGAAAATCTTTACGTACTGGGATAGGAGAGGAAAGTAGACCATCAGAGTACGCTTTGTTTACTAAACTCTGTAATAAATCAGCTCCTTCAACAAAAAGAAGTGGAGACAAAGGATCTCCCTGTCTAACTCCTCTTTTGCAATGAAATTTCTTCCCAGGTATTCCATTGAGTAGAACAGAAGAAAAACCTGATGCTAAAATTTCTCTTACCCAATTGAGGAATAAATCTGGAAACCCCTTAAATTTTAGGACTTGTATAATGGCATCCTGGTCCAAAGTGTCAAAGGCTTTTTCAAAGTCAATCTTGAGAACCACAATTTTTCTTTTGGACTGTTGACACTGATGCAGAAACTCAAAAGACCAAGCAAGGCAATCCTGGATGGTTCTTCCCTTAATAAAACCATATTGGTTATCATGAATTGTATCACAAATCACATTTTGCAACCTATTAGCAATAAGCTTGGTGACAAATTTGAGACAAGTATTAGTCAAGGAGATAGGTCTGAAATCATTGACAGTTTCAGGAGAGTTTGATTTTGGGATAAGAGTGATATATGAGTCATTAATACTTTGTAAAGATAAATTCCCTGAATGGAAATCATGGCAGAGCTTTGTGAAATCTTCCTTTAACACCTCCCAGCATTTTTTAACAAAGAGTCCATTGAAACCATCAGGGCCTGGTGCTCTATCAGTCTTAAGGGATTTCATAACTGAAGTAATCTCTTCTGTAGTAAAAGGCTCAACCAAGCATTGTAAACTAACAGTTGGATGTAGGATATTGGAGAGATCTAAAAGTTGTGATGTGACAGAGGAGACTCCCATTCTGTTCTTGAAACAAGTCCAAAAAGCAGCTGCCTTGTGATGATGATCTATTAAAGATACACCTTCCTCGTTTTTAATTTCAGCTATAGTGTTAAATCTATAACGCTCTGTAGCTTTAGCATGGAAAAATTTAGTATTTTCACCACCAAGTTGCACCCAACGGATGGTGCATCTATTCTTCCAATATGCAGACTGAGATAACAGCAACTTTTGCAAGTGAGCTTTAACAATGTTTCTGAAATTGAATTCAGGTCTACTGAGGTTTCTCTCCTCCTCCAGAGTATCCAAGATTAAAATCACCTTATTGCATTTAGCAATTAATAGCTTCAAGCTTGAAAGATTTCTACCCCATCTCTTGAGCTCATGTCTGATGTTTTTTAATTTAGCAGTAATAGTGGCCGCTATGTTATTCTTCCTAACAGGCCACTTCCAGACTCTAGCAATAAGATCCAAAAAACCAGGTTGATGTATCCAGTGATTTTCAAATCGAAAAATCTGAGCTTTAGGAATGTTGGTGGATATGGAAATAACACATGGCACATGATCAGATGTTGACTTAGCCAAGGGCATAACCAAAGTGTTAGGAAAGTTCAAAGTCCACCAAGTGCTAGTAAAGAACCAATCAAGTTGCTCAAGCAAAGGTTGATCTTGCATATTAGACCAAGTAAAGGATCTACCTTTTAAAGGCAATTCAATCAGGCCTAGATGACTAATAATTTCATTGAAAATGAATATATCATTCATATCAGCTCCAGGTTTGTTCCTGTTCTCCACTGATCTAATAAAATTAAAATCTCCCACTATCAACCAATTTTCATAAGTAGGAATTGATAAATCAAAAAGCCATTGAACAAAGAAGTCCCTGTCAGGGCCACTACAGGGACCATAAACAGTAACCAAAGTCCATGCAGAGAGATTATGTTTTGAGGTAAAATTAATCTGAATGGCAGACTTGAAACAATCAATCAATTCTCCATCAAAAATGGAACTATTCCATAGAACAATAATTCCACCAGAAGCTCCCACAGAAGGAGAGAAGACAAATTTGTCAAACCTTTTTGGACAAAAGGATCTAATAAAACTGTGATCAAAACTTTCACTTAGTTTTCTTAGGGATAACTAACACATTGGCTCTCTTCAATTTGTTATAAACCAGAATTCTCTTATTTTTATCATTTAAGCCTCTGATATTCCAATCCATCACTCTCCAATCCAATAAAAATTGTGGTGTATTATCCATTGACAAAGATAATAAAAGGAACAAAATAGCTAGACCAGCCAGCTACCAAACGAACACCATTCATCAAAGCAGAGTAACAATAACAGGGGCCTATCAGGTTCAGAGATAAACACTTGGGAAATAGATCCATTACATAACTATAATTCCAGGAGGTGATAAGATAAAACATTAGAAATCCAGACCAAAAGACAATACATAAAATTTGTCTAACATTAATTTCCTTGGTCTTTTGGAGAATCAGGATCAGCATCAAGCTTGTCCTTAGTGAGCTCTTCCTCTGCAATCTCGAGAGCTCTCCCCACCTGCTGGAGAGTCACAATAGGAGTGTGGGGAGTGACAGAACTACTGTCAGCTTGAGGTCTAGCAGACCTTGGCTTCTTCCTGGGCTGTGGGTTTTCCTGCATGGCCACCAACCTGAAGCCATTACTCAGTGCAGCCTGTCGAGTACTACGCCTGACAGAAGATTCCACAGATGGGGTGCTTAATTTGCACCTCCTTCTTTTCCTTGCGGTGACAGCAGAAGCAGTTGGAGTGGAGGAATCAATTTCCTCAATAGTAGCAGAGGGCAGTGGTCCAGATGTACTAGAGGAATCCTTCAGGTATAGATTTCTGTCAGTCCTCTGTGCCTTGAAGAATCTTCTCTTGGCATTGAACTGGAAAATTTTCCCCTTAAAAGGAACAGAAGCATCTGATATCATAGTGAATGGGCTAGGGGAGAGCCCACTGGGCCTGGCAGAAGACAAGCATAAAAAGGGAACCAATTTGGACAACAGCTTATCCCACTGCATCGAAGGGGGCAAGGTAGGCCCATACAAGTGGGCATTTGACTGAACCCATGGCCAGGCAAAGAGACCAGGGGCATTGGGTGCAGCAGTGGCAGTGTGAACCTGCAGCATGTTGACCATCAAAACATTCTGATTGACAGAGTTGTCAGAATCAGAGCTCATTGTAGAGTTGGACTCATGCTGGGGTAGGAGGTGGTCCCAGCCTCCAACTTGCCAAGCAGGGGCTTGGTCCTCCATAACATCATCTTGTGGCTGCTGCTCTGGAAAAGCTTGCCAAGCAGCAGGTGGTTGATCATTCCAGCCAAGTTCTGGAAACTGTGGCAACCCAAAATTGCCATGGTCCTCATGCATGTGTCCAGGCATAGGATGGGGATTCCCATCAGGAGGCATCTGATCCTCATCAGGAGGCATCACTTCATTAAATTCAGCAGATAAAATATAACAGGGTGCAGTCCATGACTCCCTGGCAGCGCCCAAAGAACTGAAATTTCCAAAGACAATGTCTCTTGGAACGAGCTGTGGTGAGATGAAGGTGACATAAACAAGGGTCCTGTCCAGGACACCGTCGAGGTGATGCCAATGATGAAATCTTCCAAAAGGAGCAACTGCATTGGCAAGATCCCTCTCATTGCGGAAGTCATAAGGTACTCCCAACAGCATAATCCGGTACGAGTACCAAAAGCAGATCTGTGCAATTGCGTGCGGTTGTCATGGTTAACAAAACCGCACAAAGATGTTTTCCTGCAACTCATACGGTCCATTCTGAACCAAGGCAGTACGCAGCAGCGCTATGCATCTTAAAAAGTCCAGTACCAAAAAGACATGTCTGTGTATCCTCTACAACTCTCTGAAGAGTTTGCTCGATGTAGTTACGAACCTGAAGCCTCCAGAACTGCTCTTCCTCTGGCAACTGCTGGTTCGATAATGGCGACGCAGAAAGCTTCATGAGTTCTGGAAGGGGGAACAGCAGGCGTGTAGAAGGAACGGGGCAGCCGTGTAGGCCCGCCGTCGATGACCTGGAATCCCTGAGGAACCCACCTCCCCGGATTGAGCTCGAAGTTCGCCATTGGGGTTTTCGTGGAGTTTTCGCCGAGAACAGAGGTGGGGGTTAACCGACAGGTGGTGGAGGCTATGTCAGGGAGTGGAGGGTGGAATGCGTAACGGCCACGGGCGACGCTTGAGTACTCCCAGACGGACACGAAGACAACTTATTTTTTGGAACCCAAACTTGGGCTTTGCTGCTTAAACAATTCTTTTCAACATGTCCATAATGAAAGCATTTACGACATCTGATATTACTGTGACAATTAGATTTGTCGTGCTGCATGGATAAACATCTAGCACATTTCCAGAACCGGAAGCCATGTCATCAATAACAGAAGCCAGCCCTAATTGACCCGTGTCTTCCACAACCTCAGGTTCGGATGAAACGGAGGAAATTGGAGTAGATGAATCCAAAGAAGTAAAAGAACCAAAAGTGATACTCGAAGAATTAGACGATTCAGAATATCCCTTGCAAGCATCATAGCTAAGAGATTCCGAGAAAACCAGCTTCTTGCTAATAGAACTTTTGGTCTTGATAATAGATCGAGGCATTGGCAACTTTAGTGCATCCAAACCAAGTTGAATTTTCTTCTTGCTCGGACTAACAATAGTCCATTCCTGATTACATTCCTCTTGCCAATATTTGAATTCACTTAACCAATGAGGTCCTCCTCTACCCCAGAGATTAAACACACACTTGAATTTATCACAAGAAAATGTCTTAAGCTTGTAAATATGAAAACCAACCAGCTTATTGGAGACATTGAAAGAATAAGTTCTATCATTAAGATGAGAAACTTTTAGGCTGCCACAAAAACCTCCAATAACAGCCTCTAGGGCGATAGCAACTGAATCATTATTAAGACGGAAGCAAGAACGTGCAAAAGATACCACCTAATAAAGTGCCCCGTATAATAAGTTGGATGAACCGTTGATGAAAATAGACGATCAACCTCTTTAGCAAATTTAAATCCATGGGAAAAATCCAGTCCCATAGAGATTGAATCAAGAACCGCCGAAGCACAATTTTGTGAGGTGGATATTTCGTCGGAATCATTATCCGCAATAATAGTGTCTGGAGTAACCGAAACCCCAGGTGTGGTTGACTCCTTGACTAGATCCAAAGACTTAGGGATCCCGACAGGTACCTGAGTAGTAGGAGAAACCATGCATACGCCAACTAGGGCACAGTGGGTTGGAAATCGTACCTTAAACCCCAGATCAATATTTTCATCAATAATCACGTGTCTCCCAACCAAAGCATTGCCCTTAGCATCCTTAAGGCAGATCCAGTCACGGTAAGGTTTTTTGATCCAGAGATGGAGTGATCCATCATAAGACTTGACACGTCCCCGATCCAGATCTTTGGAGGTAGAATATGTTACCTTCCAGATCCATGCAGGGGGTCGTGGGGGAGCCATCCGAGAGGAGGACGGCGGAGGAGTGAAGTAGCAGGCTGGAGAAGGGAAGTGGACGCCGGGAATAGGAGATCGCCGGCGGCTAGGTCAGGGGGGTGGAGTCGCCTGAGTCGCCATCAATCACCACCCATTGGGGACCCCCAAGAGGAAGGTGTTGTAGCATAGCTAACATAGGCTCTTTAGGACCCGGAGCTGCTAGGACTGGTGCCTCAGATAGCTGCTTTTTTAGTACCTCGAACGCCTCGTCCGCCTCTTGATCCCATACGAATTTATGAGATTTTTTCAAGAGCCGGTACAAGGGTATTGCCTTTTCTCCGAGTCTGGATATAAACCGGCTGAGCGCTGCTACGCACCCTGTGAGCTTCTGAACATGTTTCAAATTTTCCGGCTTTTTCAGACTCTGGATAGCTTTGATTTTGTCCGGATTTGCCTCAATTCCTCTCTCAGAAACGATAAAGCCGAGTAATTTCCCGGCTGGAACTCCAAAAACACACTTTGTCGGGTTGAGTTTCATATGATACCTTCTCAAGTTCTTGAACGTTTCCTTTAGATCATCAATAAATGTCTCCGCCTTTCTGGTCTTGATCACCACATCGTCTACATAAGCATGTACGTTGCGTCCAATTTGGTCCTCGAAGCACTTCTGAATACACCGTTGATAGGTTGCGCCAGCGTTCTTCAATCCAAATGTCATGGTCTTGTAACAAAAGGCCCCAAAAGGGGTTATGAATGATGTTTTCTCCCAATCCTCCTTCTTGAGCTTGATTTGATGATACCTGGAATATGCGTCCAGGAAACATAATAGGTCGCTTCCAGCTACTGCATCTATGATCTGATCTATCCTTTGTAGTGCAAACGGATCCTTTGGGCAATGCTTGTTGAGACTCGTGTAATCAATGCACATCCTCCACTCATTGGTCTTTTTCATCACGAGAACCGGATTTGCTAACCAGTCCGGGTGAAACACTTCCATGATAAAGCCGGCTGTCAGCAGCCGAGCAATTTCTTCTCCTATAGCTTTCCTTCTTTCCTCATTCATCTTTCTCAAGCCCTGCTTCACGGGTCTGGACTTGGGATCGACGTGCAAACTGTGCTCTGCCAACTCTGTGGGGATACCCGGCATATCGCTAGGCGTCCAGGCGAACACATCCTGATTTGAACGAATGAACTCCGCAAGTGCTTTCTCCTGCTCGCTGTCCAAGTTAGATCCTATAGCAAATTGCTTAGAGGGATCGCCCTCGACAAAAGCTACCATCTTGGTGTCCTGTGCTGCCTTGAACTTTGCTCTCTCATCTTCAGTATTCGGCCTTTTTAACGATGTTCTGTCATCCGGGTCTACTTGAGACCGGTAATACTTGAGTTCCTCTTTTCTGCAAGCTTGCTCCGCCATGGATGCATCTCCTTCGTCGCACTCAGCTGCTATATCCCGGCTCCCATGTATGGTGATGGTCTGCTTGGGCCCCGGGATTTAGTTGTAGATACACATAACACGGCCTGGCCATGAACTTAGCATAAGCCGGCCTTCCGAATAGCGCGTGATAAGGACTGCGCAACTTGACCACCTCGAAAGTAAGCCACTCGACTCGGTAATTATCCTTCGATTCTCCAAAAGCTACCTCCAACGTGATCTTTCCCTCGGGGCACGCTGAGTGGCCCGGCACAATCCCATGAAAAACTGTTGAACTCTTCTGTAGCTGAGACTTCTTGAGACCCATGCGTAGAAAGGTTTCCCAATACAAGATATTGATGCTACTTCCACCGTCCATTAGGACCTTTTTCAGCTCATAACCATTAACTTGTGGTGCCACCACCAATGCTAAGACTCCCGGGTGTTCTATCCTTTCCGGGTGATCTCTTCTGCTCCACGTTACGTCCTGCTCTGACCATCTCAGGTATCTCGGAACAGCCGAAGAAACCGAGTTTACCGCTTGTTTCAGTATCTTTTTATCCTTGTTAGAAATTCCTGTGGTATGCACGTGATATTGTCCCAATTGCTTGGGGTTAGCTTGGAAACCTCCAGCTCCCCCTTGGTTGTTACCCGGATTTCCACCTGCCGGGTTACCGGCTGGGGGTGGGCCGTTGCCCGGGTTTCCACCCGGACCCGGTCCTCCTCCCCGACCTGCACCTCGCATAGCCTTGTTTATCTCCTCATTCTTCCATCTCTGTAGGTCCGCGCACTGTTCCAATGAGTGGTTAGCCGTCCTACCGTTCCTGCTGTGCTTTGGACACGCCATTCTGAAGATATCCCAATTGTTACCAGGCCTCGGTGGCCCTTGATAATTTCCTCCATTGTGGTTTCCAGCATTGAAATTTCCTTCTGCCCTAGGTCTCGAAGACCCGGCTTCTGTGCTAGCGACAAACTCGGAGCCTCCCTCAAACGGGCGCTTGTTCTGGTTGTTCCCATTGTTACCTCCATTGTTACCCGACGTTGATCCGTTGCCGGTTCTTCCACTATTATTTGTATTTGCTTTTGTTTTCTTGTCATCGACATCCTCTTCTGTAGTATCCGTTGCAGCGTGTTTGTTGCATGCATCCATTAGCTCTCCCATCGTAACCTCTGAAGCATTTCGACTAGATTTCATGCGAGTTAACTTTTGCACTAAAAGTATGTACTTGCACGACTTTGCCATAGCTTGTAGCGCATCTTTGGGCTGAATATCCGTAGATGAGTGAAGTATCTCCATAACCCGGCGCACCCAGCTGCGCGCCGATTCTCCCTTCTTTTGGACACATCGTTCTAGGTCATCAATAGTAAATAGCTTTCTGCACATCCCATGAAAGTGCTTGATAAACGCAGTTTTCAACTCCTCCCATGACTTGATAGATCCTTCCGGTAAATTATTGAACCATAACTTTGCTGCTCCTTCTGACATCATCAAGTACATGAACTTGGCTTGAAGATTTTCGGATGCATTGCTAATCGACATAGCCATCTCATAACTGCTCAACCATGTTTCTGGATCCATAGTCGGCTCATAATTTACAACTTTACCCGGTTCCTTGAATTTGTCCGGGTAAGGCTCAGCCCGGATGTCAGCCGACACACACTTAGGCCCAGCGAGATTAGTCGGAACTGGCCTCACTCGGGAAACATGCGACCCTGCGGGGGGCGCGGCGGGGCGCGGTACTACTGGTGGTCCATGCACCGCAGACCCGGCCGCGGCTCTCCTGGCTCTGGAACTATCCACAATAGCTTGTGCTGCTGATGCTGCTGGTACTGCCTGAACGCGGGGAGGAGGTGGCATTTGCTGCTGCTCTTCCCTCCGCCGTGCTGAACTTGTCTGGATATTGCCGGTATTGCCTCGTTGCTGGCTGATATATGGTGTCACATGCATTCCACTTCTGTGATCCGGGTAATTAACTTGTTGCGCTACCGCAGTGCGCAATAGATCTATCGCCCGCCGGGTCTCCTCTGCGTGGGGTGACTCTCTCACGGGGATTTGATTCAATGCGAGCGTTGCTGCGTACACATTATCCATGGGGTTGTTGTAGTGACCTGCTGGCGTGCGAAACCGCGACGGTGGTGGTGGTGGTAATGTATTGCCGGTAGTGACTCCGGTCTGCACTGTGGGTAACCCGGCTTGTATGTTTGCCGGCTGTGCTCCTCCAGTTGCAGGTTGCTGTACAGTTCCTTGGTTTGCCGCTGGGATCGGTTGATCCTGAGGCGTGATGAATAGCGTGGTCGGGTTTATAACTCCACCCGTTGCCGGTAATCTGGTTTGATGCCTTTGATGCACCCTAGTTGTTTCTTCTCGGAGCCGGGTTTCCAATGCATCCAGCTCACGTTGGCGCGTGGCCATCCCTTGTCTCTCTGCTTCTACCTGTCTTCTCTGTTGCTCCAATGCACGACGGGCTACATCCACATCTCTAACACGTTCCGCCGCATTTTCCGGAGTAATAACCGTGGCTAGAACGGTTGGATCCAGAATCAAGTTGTTGTTGAATAGGGCCGGGTGTTGCGGGTTTGAAGGACCCGCCCCTGGAGTCCGGTTTGCCAGATATCCGAACATGTTTGCCTGCAACTCGCTATCCGCCGCGTGGCTGGTAACTGATGCCGATTCTCCGTCAACCCGGGTGAGAACCGGATTTCCGTCAACCGGACCTTGCTGCTGGGCCAATGCTTGTGCTGCTCCGACTGTGGCCGTGGTCACGTTCCCCTGGTTGAGATTGATCGCCGGGGCCGTGTAAACCGCAACCTGGCGCGCAATGCTTGGCGCAGATTCGTACTCTTCCTCTTCGCTGCTATTTTCCTCGTACCGGTCCTCCAGCAGATGCAAGATAGACTCGGTATCATCTTCTCTCATAACCCGGCCACGCGGGGTCCATACCGGCTCCTCCGGCTGTTCCCTCTTCGTGGTGGGCTCTTCTGTCGGATCTACCGTCCCGACTGATTCTTCTCCATCTGATTGAACGTAGGTGGCCTCCCCTGACACAGAATCAAATTCGAAATCGTCAGGGACTGAACCGGACGTACGTACCATGCCGATGAAGACGTTGATCTGGCCGATTGTCAAGACAGATCCGGATTCGAGCAGATCCGACTCTGGCCCCTAGCCGGAATCGTCCACATCTTCTCTCCTTCGGGGTCGGTGTAGATCTCGCCGATGACAAGCTTCTCCATGTTCTTCCGAGCTTCTCCCGTGATGTAAACACCCTTGGACGTAGGCCCCACGGTGGGCGCCAACTGTCGTGGGATAATCACGGTAGACGTTGCCGGGGGTAACTTGTCTTGGGGCAAATCGACTCTGGTGTTTGGGAGAGGGTTTAGCTCAAGGGAAAACATGATGATATGCGATCTGGTAGCCGGCAATCAAGTCGCCGAGTCTCCGATCTAAATATATTAACTCAACTCTCGTGTTACACTGGATACTCGATACCTAGCGATATTGCTCGAACTCTTGGATCTCTCTTGGTCTAACCCTAGGGGCCGGCTTATATAATATCCGGACCCCCTGGCCTACTCTCCAAGGCGCACTCTGAATCCTACCCGGACACTGCTTACAAACCCTAAATTTCCTTATCGGAACCCACAATCCGGGTTACGAGGCCTACGTTCCTGGGCCTTCTAGAAACTCCTTTATCTTAAGCCGGGTCTTGCGCAGCGTCCTTTGGGCTGAGTTACTCCTTGGCGTTGGCCTACCGGGTTATCATCCCTCCATCAAGAACTTTCTCCAAACTATGACACTGCTGCAACTTCTTTAGTTCACATGTTAGAATCTAGGTTTGTTAACCTTCATCCCATATTACAGCATATGTTCCTCAACTTGAATAACATTGAAGATGTTGAGAAAGGGAAATTTATCTTAGAAACCATGCTTAAAGAATTTGGAGATGTTGCTATTGAAGCTAGAAAAGTCTCTGATCGTTTCAATATGCTAGGCTTATGTGTAGATATTGTTGGTGCTCTTGAAAAAACTGAATCTAATAATGAAAAGGAGGATAGAATACCAATCCCCTTTAAACTGGTAGCACTGCATGCAGCCCAAGAAAAGAATTTTGATTGGATTGTTACTGAGAATTTATTTGATGAGAATAGTAAGCCTAAAAGTTCTAAGGGAGGAGCCTCTGAAACTCGCTTAGATAAAATACAATGCATTATTAAGGAATTGCCAAATCTTGATTTGAATGCTTCTTCACTTGAAAATACTTGATTCCACTTTTCTGGGCCTAGCTAAAAGCCGTTAAAGAAAAGCACTTCTTGGGAGATAACCCATTCTCTGTTTTCTTTGAGTCAAGGGGTTGTATAATTCTGTAGCAACTACTTTGTATCTTTCTTTTCGTGTTTTATTAGTGCCAAGTAAGGTTTCTGACGAGAGTTGGAGTTGGTTTCGCAACTTTTTTGTTCTTTAACTTTTTCGATCTGAGCAACGTAAATGTCTCGAAAAAATTCGTCTTTACAAACTGTTCTGGTTTTGACAGATTCTGCAATTTTTCTTGCATTTGCTCTTTTGCGATGTAAAGTGGATTTCGTTGCTTCACAAAACACCAGTGGCTGTAGATAATGTTTAAAAGTATCAATAGCACTTGTTCCATACAGAACCCATGAATTTTTTATTGTTGCACTAACCCTCTAATGCGGATTATTCTTTGAGTGTGCTGTGAAGGAAGTTTTCAAGGGTCAAGAGAAGAGGGTGATGTATGTGATCAAGAAGAGTGCAAGGTCAAAGCTTGGGGATGCCCCCGTGGTTCATCCAAGCATATTTGAAGAAGACTCAAGCATCTAAGATTGGGGATGCCCAAGGCATCCCCTTCTTCATCAATAATCTATCAGGTCACTTGTAGTGAAACTATATTTTTATTCGGTCACATAATCTGAAGTTTACTTGGAGCGTCTGTTTGTTTTTCTTTTCTTTTGTTTTCCTTGATGCAATAATATAGTTGGACCCTAGCATTCCTTGTTTGGGCGAGAGACACGCTCCGCTTTTTCGCTTGAATACTTGTTATGCTAGTATTCTTAGTTTTTCTTCTAGCTGCTGCAATATTTCCTGTTTAGCTCTTGTTTTCATTGCATCTCTTGTTCAGACCTGTTAGTTTTAGTAGTGTTATGTGAGTACTCTCATGTTTGCTTTCTGTAGCATTTATAGAGTTTTTGTTAAAGCATGTTTCGTATGGTGCTTGTTGGGAAAAGAAACTGCTGCTTGAGGTAGAATTTATAACGGTGCAAATAGAAGCTTGTATAGATTGTGGCTAGACTTTCTCATATCATGCTAGATGTTATTTTAATTCTAAAGCCTTGTGGTTATTTAGTAGCATGATTAGCCTTAAATAGCTGAGAGTATTTAATGTGTCATTGAAAGAATCATGAGTTGTTCATGTCATATTGAAGCATAAATTTGTGGTGTTCTGCTTTGAATGTTTTGTTTGGTTGACTTGGCGCATGCTCACACCATGTTTATGACTATGAACCAGTCACTTATAGCCTCTATGATCATTTAGTTTTGGAACTTGTGGTACAACTTATGCTTTGATTAATGATGTTTATTTTGCTATGCATGATTATGGCTCTTATGCTCTCTTGATTTGTCACTCCCAGTCTTTTTCTAGCCTCCACCTATACTGAGTATGAGCTCTACCCGTGCATCCAACTCCCAAAAACCAAAGTTTTCCCATTGTGTCTGATGACCCACAAGTATTGGGGATCGCAACAGTCTTCGAGGGAAGTAAAACCCAAATTTATTGATTCGACACAAGGGGAGCCAAAGAATATTTGTGAGCCTTAACAAGTGAGTTGTCAATTCACCTGCACCTGAAAGTACTTTTGTTCGCAGTGGTTTATCAGTAGTAACAGTTTTATAGTAACAGCAGTAGTGAAATAATAGCAGCAGTGGAATGAAAACAGCAGCAACAGTAGTGTTTGAAGTAAACAACATGATGAAATACTGTAGGCATAGGAATGGATGAACAAGCGCTGCATGGATAAGAAAGTTCTAATAATGATCATGTCAGGGGCATTGCAGATAAATAAGATAAAGCATCCAAGCACTAAGTAACCATAGGCATGTGTTCCATAAATATTCGTACGTGCTCGCAATGAGAACTTGCACAACATCTTTTGTCCTACCAGCCCGTTTTCAGCGGGGCCTCAAGGGAAGTACAGGTAGTTAAGGTGTTCCTTTTAATAGAACACCGGAGCAAAGCATTAACACTCCGTGAACACATGTGATCCTCACATCGCAGCCATCCCCTCCGGTTGTCCCAATTTATGTCACTTCGGGGCCTCGGGTTCCGGACAACAATGTGTGTAAACAACTTGCAGGTATGATCAAGAAACAATAATTATCATCGTGATTCAATAACATGTTCAGATCTGAGATCATAGCACTCGGGCCCAAAGTGGCAAGATTTAAGCATAACAAGTTGCAACAATGTCAATAGCACTAATAGAGGATACTATGCACTATGCCCTAACAATCACGGTATTATTACATGAACGATCTCATCCAATCCCTACCATCCCCTTCATCCTACAGCGGGGAATTACTCACACATGGATGGGGAAACATGGATGGTCGATGGAGAGGCGTTGGTGATGACGATGGCGATGATCTCCTCCACTTCCCCGTCCTGGCAGGGTGCCAGAACAGGAACTTCTGATCATCGAATCGAGGTTCGGGACGACGGCGGCGCTCTGTTGTGTTTCTGTGGAATATGACGTACCCCCTCGGGTTTTAGGGTTGAAGGCTACTTGTAGTCGAAAGGGGAGTCTGAGGGAGGTCCTGGGGGCCCACACCATATGCTGGCGCGGCCAGGGGGACCCGCGCCAGGGGGTGTGGCCACCCTCTGGCCCCTCTCCTGGCCCCCTTCTGGCTTCTGGGGTCTTCCGGGGTGAAAACATCAATGGGGTCTTTTCTGGGCAATTTCCCGAAAGTTGATTTTTCTGCATAAAAACGAGACACCAAAGTAATTCTGCTCAAAACAGCGTTAGTCCGTGTTAGTTGTATCCAAAACACACAGGTTTAGAGGAAAACAATAAGAAAAGTGTTCAGAAAAGGATATACGTTTTCGACGTATCAGTGTCCATCATACCTACCTATATGTGGTATTTAACTGCCACTCCAAAGTAAATTGCTCATGTGTTACCTTTAAAACTTTCAAAATTACTCCTGTTTTGTGTTCCTGATTTAGCTTATGAGGACGTAAGTAGAGAATCTTTATCTCACTTGTTGATTGGACTTTCACACCCTGGACTAGTGGCTTAATTTTCTTATCCAATGATAGAAGAGCTGGTAGCGGGGTGCCGAACCCCAAATTAATAAGATCACATTCTCTTCACTATTTTTGCCCCTGATTTATCAGTCAAAGCATAATTGTGTAAACAAAAGAGAAAGAGGGATGACTTTCTACCCAGATGCGTCCTTCTATAGGAGCCGCTCTTGTGAAGTCTAGTCACTTGTGACGTACTGTATTTTCTGTTTACCATTCGTTCACATAAGCATGCACCTCTCTTAAAATATAGACACTCATCCACGGTATGTGATTGTTGGCAGGCACCCGAGGATTCGGTTAGCCATTGTTTGTGTAAGATGGATGGGAGGAGTGTCAAGCTTTGTATACCTCTGTTTATAAAATAAAAGCTCTAGCACATGAGTTGATCCATGCTTCCCTCTGCGAAGGGCCTTTCTTTTACTTTTATGTTGAGTCTCCATCTTCTAACTTTATGCACAGTTGAGAGCATAGTGCACAGAGTTTTATGTGCATTTTGTCCCGGAAACATTATTAATTGATTCATGATGTGTTATTGCTTGTTCTCTAATTATTTGTTCTAGTCTTCCTAATGAACTTTGAAGGTGTCCTGGCATTTATGTTTTGGCCCACTCTTAAGGACTAGCGAAATATCACTTTGCCATGTTTTCTCTATACTTTAAATAAACGTATATGTTTCATTGAATTGTTATTCATGACCTTTTATTTGTGTTACTTCTCATGATGCAAGGTGATTGCTATGTTTTATTATTAAAATTCAACTGATCATACTTGTGTTTAAGTTCTATGATCTCGGCTTACTTATGCTTTTACATTATTGATGATAAATTTTATGTTGGTAGCATGTCACCTCAGAAAATATGTGTTTTTATCGTTTACCTACTCAAGGACGATTAGGAACTAAGATTGGGGATGTTGATACGTCATAAATGTATCCTTAATTTCTGATGTTCCATGTTGTTTTATTGTTGTCTCCCACATGTTTGCTATACACTTTATGTCATTTTTATCGATTTCCGGACTAACCTATTGACAACATGCCACAGAGCCAGTTCCCTGTTTTCTGCTGTTTTTAGTTTCAGAAAAGTTGTTCTGGAAATATTCTCGGAATTGGAAAATTCGAAGTCCGGAGGTCCTATACAATTCCCGAAGGTTCCACGGAGTCCCGAAGAGACCCGGAGGGGGCCACAGGGGGGCCACACCATAAGGCGACGCGCCCCTGGCCGCGCCATGGGGAGGTATGGGGCCCCCAGGCCTCCACCGCCTTTGCCCTTTCGCCTATTTATACCCCCAAGACGTAAACCCTAAGGATATACCACTTCGTCCCAAAATACACCCGAGGCCCCACCGTCATCGTCATCCCGAGATCAGGAGGATTCTGAAGCTCTCCCCGGCACCCTACCGGGAGGGGAATTCATCACCTGAGGGGTCTACACCACCATGCCCTCCTCTAAAGTGATGCATGAGTAGTTCATCCCTGGACTACGGGTCCATAGCAGTAGCTAGATGGTTGTTCTCTCCACTTTGTACCTCATGTTTAGATCTTGTGAGATGCCTCACACGATCGAGATCATCTTTATGTAATTCTACATGTTGTGTTTGCTGGGATCTGATGAATGTTGAATGCTATGTCTTCTGATTATCAATCTATCATGTTATCTTCATTCATATATTATTTATGATCTTACATGCTCTCCGTTATTAGTATATGCTCTGACCAAGTAGGTGCTAGTAACTCCAAGAGGGAGTATTTATGCTCGATAATGGGTTCATGCCTCCTTTGCATCTGTGCTCGAGTGATAGAAACATGACAGATGGAGGATGTGTTGTTGCCATTAGGGAGAAAACAACGGTGTTTACCTAGTTTACATTGTTTAATTACACACTTTCCTTACGACGATAATCTGTTGCTTGCAACTTAATATCCAACGTTTGTTCGGATGATATTCGGAGGGTGGATTATTAGACATAGATGCAGTTGGATGACGGTCTATGTATTTTGTTGTAATGCCCGCATGAATCATATAGTAATATTTATGTCTTGCATATGCACTACGGTGCAGCCTTCATTTCTGTCAATTGCCCAGCTGTAATTTGTTCACCACACATGTTATTTATCTTTCACGGAGAGGCACCACTAGTGAACTGTGGACCCCGGTCCTTTTTCCTCATACTGATAAAATAGCTACTGCTTTCATACTGTTTTCCACACCATATGTTTAACCTCTTTGTGTTCAGCAAAACCGCTAAGATTGACAACCTCACTGCTTCGTTTGGGCAAGGTGATTTGATTGTGTTGTGCAGGTTCCACGTTGCTGTTGAACCGGCAGTGCGCCCTGCCATCTCAGCTGCATCAACCTTCTGAAGTGACTCCTTCCTCCTACTGGTCGATTCAACCTTGGTTTCTTTCTGAGGGAAACATGTTGTTGCACTCTTCATACATTCCTCTTGGGGTCTCGCAACGAACGTGTGGTCACACGCATCAGTGCTCAAGGCGAGGTGCAAGTGGGAGGGTTACGGAAGTGTGTTCTCCATGCAAAAAGGAGGAGGAAACAGCCACATGAAGAGGCACTTCGTGGGCCACGTGAAGAAGCAGGATGCTGCCAATACGGTGCCGACACAGAGACAGGATACGCTCAAGTACAATCCCGATGGTTCGGTACTTAACTTCTCCTATGATCCTAATCTGCAAAGAGAAAATCTCTGTCGTATGATTTCTGCTCTTGATTTACCGTTGGGTTTTGGTGAATCTGAAGCTTTTGTCGAATATATTCAAACTTCTCATAATCCAATTTTTAACTTGTTTCTAGACAAACTACATCTAGGGATATGAGAAAGTTATGCAAAAGAAATTTTGCTAAAAATAAAAGATGAATTGGCGATCGAACGACACATTTTCACTCGCTTTAACATCTGATATCTGGAGTGGTAGGTAAAAGCAATACTACATTAGTGTGGTTGCCCATTATGTTGATAAGAATTGAGATCTACAAAAAGGAGTCATAGGATTCGAATTAATTGATGTAACACATAGTGGCGCAAACATTGCTAACACTATAAAGCAAGTTGTGAATGATTTTGCTATCCAATCCAAAATCTTTTCAATTACTTTGGATAATTCTTTAGCAAATAGTAAGGCAATGGATTATCTCACTCCTTTATATGACATGTATGATGCACCTTATTTACTCCATCATTGTTGTGCTTGTCATATAATTAATCTTATTGCTAAATGTTGTTTAAAGAAAATTGAAAAATAAATTGCAAATTTGCGCTTGGGCATTTCATATCTCGGTAGTTGCAATGTTAGAGGTGCAAACTATGAAAACTATTGCATTGCTTTAGGTGTGACACCTCATAAATATTCTTCAGACATGCCTGTTAGATGGAACTCTACATATATGATGCTTAAAGTAGTTGTGAAAGACAAAGTGCAATTTGCGGGTTTTGTTAATGCAAATATTGGACACGAGCTAATAACTCCACAAATTATTCATATTGCTAAACATTTGACCAACTTCTTGGAGATGTTTTATGATGCAACTATTTCTTTGTCTGGAGTTTCTTATCCCACATCTCATATGATGGTGCATGTTATTTAGATATCGCTAGTCATTTGAAAGCATATAGAAATGATGCAATTGTCGCAACTTCTGTTGATAGGATGAAACAAAAATTTGAGAAGTATTGGTCAACTATTCCTCTGTTGTATATTTTTGCCTTTATCTTGGATCCTAGGGCTAAAATTCAAGGGTGTGGTAGTGTCTTGGATTTACTAGTGGAGTGCGTAGGTGGAGATTATACTGCTTATTTCACTGATGTTCGTGGTAAGCTTTCCGCCATTTTTGCTAAATACGAAGAAAAGTATCGCGGTAGTAGGCGACAAAGGCCTCCACCGATACCAAATTCAGGAAAGAGGAAAGGAGTGTGGAGCATGATTTTAGGAAGGTCTGTTGCGGCCTCGGGCTCTTCAGATCGAACAACTCCCTTGCTTCTAGGTGACGGGGAGTTAGCGAAGTACCTCAACAGCGACATAGTGCCCTATAATCCTGATGAAGAGGAAGAGTTCAACATACTACAGTGGTGGCAAAACCAAAAGCTTACTATCCGGTGCTTTCAATATTAGCACGAGATGTGTTATCAGTGCCCGTGTCAACGGTATCATCCGAGTCTGCTTTCATTCTATCTGGAAGAATAATCGAGGAGAGAAGAACTAGTCTCACACCGGATATGGTGAAAACACCGATGACCGTAAAAGATGGAGAACTACCAAGAAGAGGAGCCCAGCACACTGCTGCTAACGAAGAACAGGCGGCCACATTCTTCAACCTTGCCATGCGCGACCCAGAAGATGATTGATAGAGTAGTCTTCGTAATTTCTCTTTCTTTTTGTAATTTTTTTATCCTTTTGTAACTTAGAGTAGAGCAAGCTGCACTCTTTTTCCTTCCCAAGGATGGAAGGTTTTTTAATGAGGCAGCTAATAATAAAGCTCAATTTTATCCCAAATTACACTTTGCCTCATTCTTGTCACTACAAAAATTAAAATGAGATTCATGCTACATTGAAAAAGCATACATGATACATTAAAAAAAGATACATCATACATTGAAAAAATATACATTGAGCTGACTCATTAAAAAACCTTCTAATTCTAAGAAGGAAACGGAGTAGAACTTCTCTCTAAAGATACAACTTCTCTCCAAAACATGTTACCACCAGCGTGCGGTGCATTTTCACGCTCACGCCTAATGTGATACTGATGGTGTCTAATCAGGTGCCCGGTTGAACCTCCTCTAGTCACGGTGAACTCCTGCGAGCATCCAGGTGTTGGGAATATGCCCTAGAGGCAATCATGTATGATGTAATTCCCAATGTATTCATAAAGTTATTAATTCATCCTTGTTTTGAACATCTGATATATGTCATTGAATATGTGATTCGATTGTGGAACTATGTATTCATCTTGTCCTTGGTCATTAAGGTTGTGCTGGACACACACCCTAGCCTAATGTGAGTGTTGGCTGATGACTCGGTTCCACTTGTCATGGGAATGGCGATGCCATTCCAACGTTCACAGACTCGGCTAAAGAGTTTAGCAAGTCGGACTGACACATATTGAGATGCAACGAGTAAGTCGTCATTTGTATGTCTCAATCAATGTAATCCTTAGACTTGAGGTCGTCGCACAATCCGAGTTGTGGATCACCGACTTAGTTTCTGTCAAACGATGTTCCGTGACAAGGCAGTTATAAAGGCAGAGTTTGGATCGAATGAGAAGCAAGCTGCGTGATGTGGATAATCAAGATGAGATGTTTCCCCTCCGACTGGAGAGATATTCCCTGGGCCCTCTCGAGTGATGTGATTCCGTAAGCATGGCCATGCGCGACTCAGTTAAGTGTTAACCGGGTCTTGTCACGACCCCGGACCCAAAGGTATACATACTGTTATGCGCTCCTAGTCATGGACCCACAAGGGCTTCAGGGTTACCAGCCCCGGCCGCAACAAACAACGTCAGGCAAACCGGATTCATCGGCACGCAGGCCGGATCACCACGGTTCTACTACTCCTTGTGTCCATGCTAGTCATAACCAACTATGCATATCAAAGCGTCCACGAATCGTATGAAACTGAAGAAACGGGACCAAAGCTATACAGAGATGCTATGTTTCCAGAAAGTGCAACAACAATCGAGGGTAACTGGGGTTACCAAGCCCCAGGCCGAATCACATCGGGGTAACTGGGGTAAATGGATCATCGTCTCCACAAACCCTCGACTTCGACAACTATGCAAGCATAGCCAAAACTGTATAACAATGAGCTCGAAACCAACAACCGATCAAAGCAGCACTCTAGACATGGAAGATGTATTAAATAGGTATTACTAGAGTATCTTTACAAACCAAGGTCACACGACCCAACATTACATCAGACAACGGAAGACAAATTATGTTGCTAGTCAACAAGAACCAAAAAGGCCTCAGAGGCCACAACATAAGGCGACGTCCCTACCCATAGATTCCAGGCTGCTACCTGGGAACCCCAAACTACTCGTCGATGTCCATGTTGAATCACCACCGATGTGAGATCTTCACCTGAACCAAATTAAGCAAATATGAGTACGGGAGGTACTCAACAAGACTTAGTTAACCTATTATATATCTGCTATCTTTAGAAAGGGTTTTATGAAGGCTATTTTCGTAAAGCAATCTTTGGTTTCCAAGTCGAGGAAGAATAGCACGTCTCATGGAATGTTTTTTAAACAGATGAGAAAGCCACTCAACTAAAGATATCATCATCTTTTCATCCACCAACATCATTTCCCAGCATCTCACATGCTACAAGGATAACCCCTCTCGGAATCTCCGAGGAGGCACCCTTCAATCATGGTTAACAAGTTTTAATCATTCCGTTGAAGTTATCTATGATCACAGAATCCGTTGCCAAGTCGTCTGTAACCGTGGACACGGCTTCTCGAGGAGATTTATCCCTGCAGGGGGTACACTTTACCCACACGTACCATCCGACTCCTATCTCCACGTGTACGCTCATCCATGGATCGCGACAGAGGGTGGCTGGCCACGACCTTTACCTTGCTCGACCATATGCATGAGTCAACCCAAAGAGGGCCACTCCGTCAACAGGGAGTTGGCCACCTCCTCACGGCACCTGTTCTCTGAGTCGGGATCAAGATCCCTGTACGTCCATCACTTGTCCCGGTCACGCCCTAAGTTTTCTCCAAATCGTTTTCTGACTCACATGTAGATGAAAAGATCAAACTACGTGACTCATGGACGTGGCCAAACAAGTTAGTTAGTCGAGCACGGTCTGTTAGGCCCCGCGTGTGGTTGCACGCTTAGTCTTGGCTTCGAAGGCGAGAACTCGCTCCTAGGGGCATGAACAGGACAAAACGCCACAACCCATTGTGGCCTCACATCCATGCCGTTATTAGTCAATTTATCAAAGGTAAAACAAATCACAACAACCTGACATTTCACCAGATTCATCAACCGGATGGATCAGACACAACTAGGCATGGCTAAGCAAGACTCACAGGCTTTAACGAGGCGCGCACAAACAAAACCTATAGCTGCTAGGAGCAGTGGATCAGGATATTTTGGCGATGCAACAAGTATAGGAGAACTCTATCTAAGACCACAAATACTTTGAATCGCATGCAAAATACGAGATTCCAAAACACTTCGAAAACCATATATGAGCAGATAAGAGGTTATGCTTGCCTTGGTTATAAGAAAACCAGATAAAGATCTTCTGGAATAAGTGCTTGACTTGTTGGTTAGGACAAAGTATTCGCCATTGGAGTTGTTCGCCTTCACTTTAGAGTCGGATTCTACCGAGGGGGAAACAACACCGAAAAGAAAAACAACAATCAACACATGGCATCGATGCAATGCACAATATGTATGCATGAGAAAGTTAATGCACTGAAATAGAGCCCTAAACATGTTTGTTGGGTTGCTAGGGTTCGTATGTCAATTAAGCATTTTTACTGAAATTTTCCCGAAATAGACCCCGGAGGGCAATTCTAAAAGTGGGTACCATTTTAATTGTTCAAATGGGTTTGAAAACATCATAACTAGGTTGCATTTGTCATTTTAAGCAATTTTGTATATAACTTGTAATTTTCTAATTTTATTGAATAAAAACTTATTTTTCTCCATTTTAAATGAATTAAACAACATCAAAATAATGCCCATTTTTCAAATTTGTCAAACATGTATGAAAATGACATATTTGGGTAGATTTTTTTTTGCTGAACAAAACCATATCTTTATTTTATTTTTCTTATTTAGAGATTAAAAGATATTCATTTTCCAAGTTTTATTTATTTTCTGTAATTAATAAAGGGGTGGGGCCCACTGTCAGTGTAATATTCATTTTTCAAAAAACAGAGAAAAACGGTTTATGACGTCAGTGTGACACAATGATGATGTCACCATGCCTTGATCTTCACAGATGAACTCGAAATCGAACAAATTCGCTCGCGTTTTGGAGAACCAACTACACCACGGGCAAGAGGAGCTCGTGGGGAGTCTAGGGATGGTAGCGGTGACCATCTGGTCACCGGAGATGGCCGGCGGCAACCATACCGCGGCGGCGGGGCACGGACGACGACGTCAACGAGCTACGAGGCACGGGGAAGCAAGGCAAAGGCACAGGGAGACTCAGAAGCTCACCATGGTGCTCGTGGAGGTCTCGGGGAGGCAAGAGGTGACCGGAATCGGCCGGAATCATCCGGGACGACCGGCGGCCGGAGATGGAAACGGCGACCCGATTCACGTGGTGGAGGCCATCCCGGCAAGCGAGGTTCGAGTAGGAGGTAGAGGAGACCTTGACGGAGCTCCAGGGACATGCGGTGGGGCTCGAGATGTTCCACGTCGGCGGCGATTCGCGACCGACGGCAAGCTAGGGTTCCGGTGCCATGGGGGAAAATTACACAGAGGAGGAGACTGCGTGCGGGGCAAGGGGGCAGGAGGAGGTTGGAGGACGTCTCCTCGTCCTTCTTATCTGCGCGGAGGGGAGCAGGACGTGGCGTGCGGCGGCGGCGGCGACCTTCCGGCCTACTGTCACGAGGAGGAAGACGAAACGGGGGGTTTTCCTCCATAACCCCTGAGAAATTTTGGAAATCACAGGGAGGCCCTTTTCCATTTAAAACAGAACAGAAAACCAAGTTTGAGGGCCTTTTTATAAACATAAAATTTGGGAAAAATAAGATTTGAAAACCTTATCAAATTTCGAACCACACCATATTTTTGTTTGGTGAAATTGAAATATTTTTCAGTTCAAAATTTTGAAACCCACATTAAGTAGTATTTGTGGAGATTTTCTCAACCCATTTAAATTGTTTCAAACATGCTTAAATTTTTGTTTCATGCATGTATGAGATGAACACAACACCGCACACCCTAATTTAGCAAATTTGGGATGTTACAAATCTACCCCCCTTACAAGAATCTCGTCCTGAGATTCCCGAAGGAGAAGAAAGCAAGGAACACCGGTTTTGAACGATCTTCTCAAATCTTGCGGTTTTCTTCTTGCAGAGGTTGATCCGTAGCACTTGCGAAGATAACCACCAGCTACACCTTAGGTAGGAGGGAAAACTCTTAGGAATTGATCTTTACGAAGATCGAGTACCTCATGGCTAACTCATGACAGGAATGTTCATGAAGAACTGTTGAGTTATCGTGCATGAAACACATCAAGATAACGGAGGAAATAGGAGAAGGTTTCAAGTTTGTGGGCGATGGTTCTTGAAAGGATTTTGAATATGAGCTTTGCACAATACTTTAAATCATTTTGGAATAGAAAGGTTGAACAACTTGTGACATAGAGGTTTCTTCAAAACAGAAAACCAAGATTGGAAAGGATTGTCTTGGATACCACAACGTAATATCCGTAGACGAGAGAGAACACAAAAACACTGTAATTCGTGCGTGAGAGGAAGTTTTGATACGGTATCATGTTAACTCTTCAGAGTGGACATGGAAGATAACGGAACTTTCAATCATTCCTTAACAGTTTCTCAAAATCTTTGTTAAAGATCATGATGTTACCTCACAATAGGAGATAAGTAATCAAAAGATGTTGGAACACCTTAATTAAGGAGGAATTCTTGGTCACACCATAAAAATGAGTAACCAACGGGGATTGAAGCACCGGAGAAATAGGGCATCTCTTTCCTATTGTGGTTTTGGACGTAGTAGTACAGCTACCACATGGTTAAGACCCCATGGCTGAAGTGACTGACAAATTCACACAATGTGCGGGATGAGCAGACCTTCAAGTACAAACAACTTGAAAAAGGAAACTGATCAATGGTGGTTACGAAACACCACGAGATGTTTTCGTACTGAACTTGGTTCCACTAAAACAAAGGTTTTGGAGGTTCCACAGAGAGATATTGGACATATCAACTTCCAAATTATCCTTGATGTTCTAGGTACAGCCAGCAGGCTCATAACAAGCCTTCTATAGGTCATCAAGTGAATGTAGAACTCCAGTTTGGAAGAACGGTGTGGCAACTTCTAAGATAAGTCGCACAAGAATCCTCACGGAGAGTGGTTGTTATTACTGATTCAAGGTAATATAGAGTTAGGACTTCCGGCTAATTGTGTCAACCACAACATCAACCATGCCGTATTTTCAAATGGACCTAATTCAATGCCCTTGAGGAAACACCAACCGTCGTTGCTGCTTGAGATTCAGCTCTGGTTAGTGGGAGAATGATTCAGAATCAGCAAGTTTGATCATACTAACGTGATACATTTACTAGATTCTCAAGATATGGACTACGATGCCACACTCAAAATGATGAGCGAGATTGCAGAACTCATGTATTAGCAACTTGTGAAAGACGGTTGCACCTACGTGGCTTACTTGCGAAGGAACACATCAGAGTCCTTGTTGGGAAGATGATTGCAAAGATCACGAAGATCTTGGACTTCTTCTCTTTCACGGTTAATCAGTCAGTGGCTGGATGTGGATGCAAACTTCTTCAAATAGATGTAGGTAACAACCTACCATCTCAAGAATAGTCCACACATACATGACCGACTTGGGATTATTCCTGGGGGAACAAGAGAACTCTTCTCGGATCTATGGCGACGACTTTCACCAAAAGCACATGGATCAGAGAAAGTCACTCCGAACATCTAGAACACAAGCTTCATGATGACACAAAGATGGTTCTCGAAAGTTTCCAACATTAGTGCCAATTGTTTAACAGGAACCTCTTGCAACTTGGAGAAAGTAGGGATGCCATCGATGGGCTCGACAACACGCTTATGAAAACACTCCAAGAAGAGGGATTCATATGATATATGAACGAGGCAAGGTATTGGTCAGACCGAAGGACATGAAGGTATCCTCAGGGAAACACCCTGAGTAGAAGCACCATTAAGATAGTCCTTGAATCTAGACTTCATCTGACGATAGCCCAAATCAAATCAAGGTAGAATGATAGCATGTCCACGAAGGAGATACTATCCTGCTTCCACAGGATGAGAACTAGACATCCCATTGCAAAGGACAAGTTAGGATGAGCTTTTGTCTTTCAACTCTCCAAGTTGTTGTTTTAAGCTCAACCAACAAGTTCAGGCTATCCAACCCTGTTTTCTTGGAGAGAGGAGTAGTTCAAATTACCCCTTGTTTAAGCATTACGGTCAGGTGATAAAACTGGTGATACTTCTAGAAAGACAACCAGAATATCACAACCTACCGATATGTCTCGGAGTTTGAAAGGAATCTTTTTTTCAAAGCAATCGATATGATCTTGAGAGTTTCAACACAAACCTAACTCTTTGACCGGGAATGTGGACCGGAAAGAACAGATTTGGTAACACAGTCAACTTCAAAAAGAGGCTGGGTGACCAGTAGTGCTAAGAAGGATACAAATGTTTCTTAGATTTTTCAAAGCAATAGAAATTGCTAGGAACATCTGATACACACATCAATGCACATACCCACCATTCTCAAGCACTCAGGCCAATCACACACTTAAGACATAGAGCATCACTTCGTCAATAGAGCCATGAAACTCAACACAACCTCTTGATACAAAAGAATATGATACTCGAAGGTGGAACAGAACAGAATGGAAGCTGATGAAACTTCTTTAATCCGCGAATTCCAAAACTTTGACCTGGTCCTGGAGATGAACAAGGTTCTAGAGTTTGTTTCTCCTCACATTCCAAAGTGGAACATTCTGGCGGACTACAAGAGGAATGCATTGGAAGACTCCAACACACACATGCCACTTGGTTTCAAAACAACGGATGGAGATTTGAGAGCAACTGGGGAGTAGGAACATGCTTCAGGGAATCCAGAGATCATGGGGAATGCACAGGGTGATACTCTTTTGTAAAATCCATGCTAGGTAGATTGGTATAGCTGAATCAAGAAGGAAGATGTGGAGGCCATGATGATCACTATTGTTGTGATCCCTTTTAGTTCCAAAAGAAAGCCTATGGTTGTTGGAGTAGAGATTACCTAGCCATCCTAAGGTAGAAGATGTTCCTCAGGGTTAACAGAACGAGACTTGGGTTAAGGGTCAGCATCCTGTACTGATAGCGTGAGCATCGGATAGTTAAGAAACCACACGATCCAACCCAGTGCAATTTAGCACATTCTGAGACCTTAGGTTCAACTCCAAGGGTTAAAAACACAGAGAAAGGAGGAACTACTATCTGAGTGCTTTAAACAACACCATGAATAGCAATCACGAGGCATCTTCCAGAAACCATACGTAGCTACTCAAGTATCTGATCAAAAGACAAGGAATACATTCGAGATGGAAAACAGATCTCGAGGTTCAGGATTTGGGACTTTGGAGCATGGAGGAATGTGGAATCCATACAACTTTGAGAGATTATGAATGGAAGGGAATCTCCCAGTTTGAACAAGAAACAATGGAGTAAGGAACACGCACGACTCTAGAACTTAACACTAGGTCAACTTGGGTAAAAGAACGTCATGGCCAAAGAAGGCACCTAAGTTTTGAATAACTAGAACCTTTTCAAATCAAAACAGGTAAGGTGACCCAGAGTTAGAGCGATACCAGATAAGGAGTAAAAAGAATCCTAAGAAGGTTTTCACAACTCATTTTAAGTTTTCAAATAGTTTTCACAAACACTAGACTCAACATCGACCAAGCAGTAAGGTTTTCCTACAGACAGTCCTGCTCTGATACCATGACTTGTCACAACCCCGGACCCAAAGGTATACATACTATTATGCGCTCCTAGTCATGGACCCACAAGGGCTCCAGGGTTACCAGCCCCGGCCGCAACAAACAACGGCAGCAGACCGGATTCATCGGCACGCAAGCTGGATCACCACGGTTCTACTACTCCTTGTGTCCATGCTAGTCATAACCAACTATGCATATCAAAGTGTCCACGGATCGTATGAAACTGAAGGAACTGGACCAAAGCTATACAGAGATTCTACGTGTCCAGAAAGTGCAACAACAATCGAGGGTTACTGGGGTTACCAAGCCCCAGGCTGAATCACATCGGCATGCGTGCTCGGAAATGGATCATCGGCTCCACAACCCCTAGACTGCGAAAACTATGCAGGCATAGCCAAAACTGTATAACAGTGAGCTCGAAACCAACAACCGATCAAAGCAGCACTCTAGACATGGAAGCTGTATTAAACAGGTATTACAAGAGTAGCTTTACAAACAGAGGTCACACGACCCAACATTACATCAGACAACGGAAGGAAAATGATGTTGCTATTCAACAAGAACCAAAAAGGCCTAAGAGGCCGCAACATAAGGCGACGTCCTAGCCCATAGATTCCAGGCTGCTACCTGGAAACCCCAAACTACTCGTCGATGTCCACGTTGAATCACCACCGATGTGAGATCTTCACCTGAACCAAATTAAGGAAATCTGAATACGGGAGGTACTCAACAAGACTTAGTTAACCTATTATATATCTGCTATCTTAAGAAAGGGTTTTATGAAGGCTATTTTTCGTAAAGCAATCTTTGGTTTCCAAGTCGAGGAAGAATAGCACGTCTCATGGAATGTTTTTAAAACAGATGAGAAAGCCACTCAACTAAAGATATCATCATCTTTTCATCCACCAACATCATTTCCCAGCATCTCACATGCTACATGGATCACCCCTCTTGGCATCTCCAAGGAGGCACCCTTCAATCATGGTTAACAAGTTTTAGTCATTCTGTTGAAGTTATCTATGATCACAGAATCCGTTGCCAAGTCGTCCGTAACTGTGGACACGGCTTCTCGAGGAGATTTATCCCTGCAGGGGGATTACCCACACGTACCATCCGACTCTTAACGCCACATGTACGCTCATCCATGGAGCACGGTAGAGGGTGGCTGGCACGACCTTTACCTTGCTCGACCCTCTCCATGAGTCAACCCAAACAGGGTCACCCCGTCAACAGGGAGTTGGCCACCTCCTGACGGCACCTATTCCGTGAGTCGGGATCAAGATACGTGTATGTCCATCACTTGTCCCGGTCACGCCCTAAGTTTTCTCCAAATCGTTTTCTGACTCACACACAGATGAAAAAATCAAACTACGTGACTCATGGACGTGTCCAAACAAGTTAGTTAGTCGTTCGCGGTCTGTTAGGCCTCGCGTGTGGTTGCACGCTCAGTCTTGGCTTCGAAGGCGAGAACTCGCTCCTAGGGGCATGAATAGGAAAAATGCCACAACCCATTGTGGCCTCACATCCATGCCGTTATTAGTCAAGTTATCAAAGGTAAAACAAATCACAACAACTTGACATAATAGATTCACGCATAGACCAGATTCATCAACCGGATGGATCAGATCACAACTAGGCATGGCTAAGCAAGACTCACAGGCTTTAACGAGGCGCGCACAAACAAAACCTATAGCTGCTAGTAGCAGTGGATCAGGATATTTAGGCGATGCAACAAGTATAGGAGAACTCTATCTAAGACCACAAATACTTTGAATCGCATGCAACATACGAGATTCCAAAACACTTCTAAAACCATATGTGAGCAGATAAGAGGTTATGCTTGCCTTGGTTATAAGAAAACCAGATAAAGATCTTTTGGAATAAGTGCTTGACTTGTCGGTTAGGACAAAGTATTCGCCATTGGAGTTGTTGGCCTTCACTTTGGAATCGGATTCTACCGAGGCGGAAACAAGACCGAAAAGAAGAACAAAAATCAACACACGGCATCGATGCAATGCACAATATGTATGCATGAACAACTTAATGCACTGAAATAAAACCCTAAACATGTTTGTTGGGTTGCTAGGGTTCGTATGGCAATTAAGCATTTTTACTGAAATTATCCCGAATAAGACCCCGGAGGGCGATTCGGGCAATTCTGAAAGTGAGTTCCATATTAATTGTTCAAATGGGCTTGAAAACATCATAACTAGATTGCATTTTTATTTTGAGCAATCTGGTATATAACTTGTAATTTTCTAATTTTATTGAATAACAACTTATTTTTCTCCATTTTAAATGAATTAAACAACATCAAAATAATGCTCATTTTTCAACTTTGTCAAACATGTATAACTATGACATATTTTGGAAGAGTTTATTTTTCAGAACAAAACCATATCTTTATTTTATTTTTCTGATTTATAGATTAAAAGATATTCATTTTCCAAGTTTTATTTATTTTCTTTAATTAATAAAGGGTTGGGGCCCGTTGTCAGTGTAAAATTCATTTTTCAAAAACAGAGAAAATGGTTTATGACGTCAGCGTGATGCAATGATGACGTCACCATGCCTTGATCTTCACAAATGAACTCGAAATCGAACAAATTCGCGCGCGTTTTGGAGAACCAACTACACCACGGGCTAGAGGAGCTCGTGGGGAGTCTAGGGGGTGGTAGCGGTGACCATCTGGTCACCGGAGATGGCCGGCGGCGACCATTACACGGCGGCGGGGCACGTACGACAGAGGAAACAAGCTACGAGGCACGGGGAAGCAAGGCAAAGGCACGGGGAGACTCAGAAGCTCACCGTGGTGCTCGTGGAGGTCTCGAGGAGGCAAGAGGTGACCGGAATTGGCCAGAATCATCCGGGATGGCCGGAGGCCGGAGATGGAAACGTCGACCCGATTCACACGGTGGAGGCCATCCCGGCAAGCGAGGTTCGAGTAGGAGGCAGAGGAGACCTCGACGGAGCTCCAGGGACATGCGGTGGAGCTCGAGATGGTCCACGTCGGCGACGATTCGCGACCGACGGCGAGCTAGGGTTCTGGTTCCATGGGGGAAAATTACACAGAGGAGGAGACTGTGTGTGGCGCAAGGGAGCAGAAGGAGGTTGCAGGACGTCTCCTCGTCCTTCTTATCTGTGCGGAGGGGAGAAGGACGTGGCGTGCGGTGGCGTCGGCGACCTTCCGGCCTACTGTCACGAGGAGGAAGATGTCAGGGTTTTTTTCCTCCATAACCCCCTGAGAACTTTTGGAAATCACAGGGAGGCCCTTTTCCATTTAAAACAGAACAGAAAACCAAGTTTTGAGGGCCTTTTGGTAAACATAAAATTTGGCAAAATAAGATTTGAAAACCTATATTTTTTTTGGTGACATTGAAATATTTTTCAGTTCAAAATTTTGAAACCCACGTTAAGTAGTATTTATGGAGATTTTGTCACATCCCAATTTTGGAATACCTGTTAACACAGTTGTTTTGCTAATTGCTTGGCTAATAAACCTTGATTGTGTTTGTTTGTGTTTGTTTAAGTGCAACTAAACAAACTTAAAAAGGATAGCAAAGCAGTAAACTAAAAATATTCAACATATTGTTCCAATGATAAAAATATTCAACATATTGTTCCAATGACTTTGGCAATATTTTCTCAAGTAAATATTGATCAAAGAGTTTTACAAAACTATCTTATGAATCCAATACTTGTTGAATAAAATTCCAAGACCTAAATTAAGAAAGAGGAAACACTTAATAAATTTCCCTAAAAAGATTATTAGAAAAAGAGGCATTCTTAAATGCTTCACCAAAATATTATCAAATGTTTTTCCAACCTTGAAAGATTAAAAACAATAGTATTAGAGAGCATTTACTTGCTATCTCTAGTCACATAAATATTTTGGCAAATCATTGCTAAAGGAAAGCCAAGTGCTTTATTAAATAGAAATTCCAATATTTTCCAGAAACAGAAAACTAAAACAAGTTACTATTGGAAACTTTACTCAAATGAGCTGAAATTAATACCATTGCTTCCTTATATCAAATAAGGAACACACACAAGAGGAGACCAAGAATTGAATCCATTAAAGCCCTGAAAACATGAATTTTCTCACAGCAACAATTGGGATTTTGAACAAGTTTGTTCTACAAACTTTTCCCAAATGCCATGAAATAAATACCACATGCTCTATATCATAAATGAGGATGAAAACCAAAAGGGCACAAGTTTTTGAATAATTTAAGTTGCCAAAAACCCCTGTTTTCTTGACAGCACCTTTTTGAAATTTGAACAAGTTTGTTCTATGAAGTAACTCAAAATGACTTGAATTTTCTACCACATAAGGAACACATCAAATAAGGAATGTGTGCCAAAAATTATCATTTTTGGAAGCCCCTAAGTAGTCAAATAAATTCAATGTCCATTTATGTAAGAATTTGAATTTGAACAACTTTGAATTATCAAGTTTAGGCAAATGAGCCAATTTTCACATATGTTGTGTATATTAACTAATAAGAATTTTGGGCAAAAGGATTTCAAATTTTAACTTTGTTTGCTTAGGAAAAACATCCATTTTCAGAGAGTACAGGGACCTACTTGTAATTTTCCAGGGACTAATTTGTAAGCTGAGTCACATGGTCATCTTCTTCTTCCTGTAGATGACGCAGCAGAGGGGCATGGGAGCCCATGCTTCCATTGCTTCGAAGGTAAGCCATCTAGGCGTTTAAAAGACCTCAAGTGCACCTCTCACCTGCCCCTCTCTCCCCCCCCTCGAACAAGCTCTCTTCTCTCTCTGTGAAAAAGAACTCCAAACCCGAAACCCTAGCAATGGAGCTCAACGTCGATTCGACCTAATGTGAGCACGCCGCCGGCCGCCGTGTAGTCCATTAGCTCCGCATCGTCGTGGTAGTCCGCCCTGCCGAAGAATCGAGGCGGAATGACCGGTGGTGGCCGCGCCGTCCCATTTCGTCTTCGGGGCCGGCGAGCTCCGGCGAGCCATCGCCGTCGCCTCGGCCCTTCCCCGCCCTAGCCGAGCCCTCCATCGCACTCAAGGTGAGCAGGGGAACCTCCCCGACCGCTTTCCCCTCTCCCTAGGCCTCTACGTCATCACCGCGCCGTGGTCGAGCTCCGGCCGACGCGCGCCGCCGTCGCCGGCCACCCTCCGATGGTTCCCTGGAAACGAGTCCCCTCCCTTTTGGTTCCCTCGTCGAGTACAAACGTAGGTGCCTTTTAATCGATGAACGGTGGCCGGATTCGCTCGATTTTGGCTCGCCGGAGTTGTCCCGCCGGCGGGTGACGCCGTCCTGGCGTCACGCTGACGCCAGCGCGCGCTGACCCCGCGCGGGAGAGTCAAACTGGCCCGTGGGGCCGCGAACTGCACGCGTGGCAGCCACCGTGGCCTGCTGGCCCGCAGGTCAGCGGCTCGGGCTAGCTCTGGCCGCGGTGCTGCTAGATCTGGCCGGCCCAGTAGCAGATCTGGCCCGTGACATGTTCTTTTTCCATTTATTTTTTTTACAGAATGTGCCTTGTTTACTTTTGGACCTAAAAGGCAACCTAAAAGATGTTTTTGACCACAAAAATTCACAGATGTACAAAAACAAAATCTAAACCATCTCCAAGTTGTAGATCTACTTTTGGATAGATAGATTGAAAAAAATGTTTTGGCAACAGGTACCAGAAACACCAAATGAGCACCATTTTTATTTTACAACTCAGAATGAAGTGAGGCCAATTGCATTGGAAAGCCCTTGAAATTTCCTAACAGGAGCATTTAACCTCGTTTCCAAATTCATTGCATTTTTGAAATGGCATGCAATATGGTTAAACACCAGAGAGCACTTTGGTGATTTTTATAAAATTATTAAAAATGATTTTTGATGCAAACTCAATTGGATGGTCTTGTACATGTTTAGGGCTATCCAAAACTAGAAGGGTTTAATTTTTAAAGCATCCTAGAAAATTTTGTGGACAGATCCTTTTTTTGCATATTTCTGCCATTTTGGCATTTTAGCTAATTAATTGTTGTGATATATTTTTGTGTTGCATTATTGTTTTCTAGCATGTAAAAGTTGTGTGAACTTGTTTTCTAAGCGTTACTTAGATATTTTAGCATGTTAGGTTGTGTGGACTTGAGTTGAGAAGAAATAGAATTTTTGTTAATAGCATTTGATTATTCTCTAGTTAATATTTGCATAGCATTTTTGAGTGATGAATTCATGTGCAAAGCACTTGGATTTTTTGAGTGTATCCAGTACCATGTTGGTACTTAGTTTGTGTTGTTATCACCTCTGCTATCTTGCATTGGAATTGGTAGAAAAGCACTATTAGCTTTGTCATGACTATGAGTTTTGTTATGGAAAAATTCCCTCAGGTGTGGAATTTTGACATAATCATTTGTGGTTTTGTGACCACATATTTTTGGGTTGTATCCATAGGTCCAGTAGCATTTTGATAAGTTTTTTATGATTACTTGACCCCTAAAGTTTTCACTTGTGTGAAAACAATAACATGAGTAGCAGTGCCTTGCTTATTTAAGCACCCTATTATTTTCTGCTAGTATTGTTAATGCACTAGATGCTAGTTTAGTTTTTTTGTTAATTTTTGTCAAGTATGACCAGAGGCTTTGTGGCCTCTTAATGCTTTGATATGCTAGTGGAACACCCATGGTGTCATTGCATTTTTGGGTGGAAACATTATTTCCCCACACTAGATGGTTTCTTTTATTTATGTTTTGAGTAGATCTTTAAATGCTTTTTAGGCTTTTTGCTAGATTAATTCTCATGAAACCAGTACCATTTAGGTACTGTTATTTTGGTTATAGCACCTCTAGATACTTGGTGCTTGTGTTTGAAATAGATTTAAATAGCAATGCTTAAAGTCTAAATTTCATACTAGGATATTCATGTATGCTTTTTGTCTTGTTTTACCCTAGGGAAAACTATGAATCTTTGGTGTGGAAACCAGAGGATGGAATGTCCTTGAGGCATTATTATCTTAGGGTTTTCACCTCTGATAGGTTTCCTCTTAAGTAGCATAAAAGCATGAGTAACACTTGGATGACTAGGAATTAATCTCCTCACATGTGTAGCCTTTTAAGCATAGTTTTTCCTTGTTTCCTAGCTATGCTTTTTATGTTATTTTGTGGAATCCAGTAGCAATTATGGTACTGGTTAGAGGAGTATTTTGCCTCTGCTAGCTTGCACACTTGTGCATAAAATTAACTAGTGTAGCCTAAACTAGTCTAGTATTTTTCCTAAATTTTCTACTAGTATGAGTAGGAGTTTTTGGGTGCTTGTTTGTTTGTTTTGAACACTTTTATAAAAGTGACCAGAGGCTTATTAACCTCTTGGTGAGCATATTTGCTAGTGGAACACCCATGGTATGTTTGCCTCATGGTGGAAAAATAGGTTTGACTTGTTGTCATGAACCTTTTTCACCACTTGAATATTTTAGCAAATTATATGTGCTAGCCATAGAGATTGTTGGGGAAGTTTTTAGACATAAAAATGTGTTTTATGTGACACCCTACTGTCTAGTAACATGTGCTCTACCCCACTGGTCCATGGTGTCCTTAACTAAAAATCATTGAATTGGCCACACATAAACACTAGGAAAAAAGCAGACTTTTCAACTATAGTTTTTATGCCAATTTTCTTAAGGGAAAAATTGAGAACTTGGGTGGTACTTCTTGATTGCTTGCTGTATGTGTTACTTGTAGCCTTGTTTGTCTTGTTTGGTTCTGAATGTGTGTCCTTTATTCTCTTTTTACGACGTTAGAAAACGAAGAGGAAGGAAGTGTCGGGAAGCTCTGTTTCAAGTTCCAGTCACTCCAACAACCAGGGACACAAGAGTTACCAGGCAAGCCATCCTGATGCTTGCTGATACAATACTTATCATTATCTATCATGCATGTTTTACCTCTGAAGTTTTACAAAAACTTGATTATCAAAACTATTTTTGATGTGGAATTTACTACTATACTATATTATAGGTTACTATCATGCCAGTAGTTAAACTTGGTAATACCAAGCCCATAAGCCACCATATGGTATTTAATACCATCAAATATACTAGTCCCTAAGTGGACACCCTAAAATTGTGATTCTACGAAACAAAGGCTTTACGGAAAAAAAACCCGGAGAAAAGGCGGATCCTTGTCTCCGGAGGAATGTGGAAGTGGTCATTTTTGAGAAAGTGGTGTTTTCAAAAATGACACATAACCTAGTCTTCGCCGGACAACCTTTACCGTACTGCCACCCTACCCCAACATGGGCACGGGGCTTAACTTGAAGTTTGTTCTTATTAGTGTGTGCTATCTCACTTGCTATAAGGGGCGTCGTACCCTCGAACCGAAGTCGTCAAAACTCCCAATGTTGAGGCATATAAAGTGTGGGATTAATTTTCCCTCCGGTTGCATCGGTTGAGTCTCCTGTCATGGCGATGTGCGACATGGTGCCGAGGAGATTAAACTCAACTGAGAGATAGGCATATTCTAGCTTGAACATAGTGGATGGTTATGATCAGATACCTGATGTTTACATACTGTTGTTACAGTCCGTGATTGTTCACGGGAGGTGTACTGGATCTGGTGGATGTGTACACCTCTGCAGAGTATAACTTTTTCGAAGAAGCCGCGTCCTCGGATATGGACAGTTGAATGGCCATGTAGCTAGCATTGTGTCAATGTTTTCAGAAAGGAGTTTTGAAAGGGAAATTTGGAAAGGAAGCGTTGAACTTGTGAAGTTCGGAAAGGAATGGAAACTTATACCGTGGAGGTATCGTCGATGATGAAAAGCCAGATGATGTTATACAAAACAAAATGTTTTGCAAACAAAACCTTTTCTACTCTACGCAAGAATTCTGGAAACTGATTCCAAGAAGTTTTGCAAAGAGAAAATATTCTTTAAACAAAACTTTACCAAACCTCTTGTACATGTGATATCTACAAGAGAAATAAAACTATATTATTTTATTCTGAAGTATCTTCTTCAACGAAGATACAGATTAACCTGACTGCAAACGTGGTGTCATCATATATGAACACCATTGATAGTGAACCCCATTTATAGCCTACCTATTCCACCATATAAGCATACTTGCATGTTTAGTAAGTGACATGATGGATGTCTTGCTGAGTACATTCAAATGTACTCATTATGGTTTCGCCCCTGGTATCTACTTATCAGATTTGGAGAAGGAGTCTCCGAAGGAGATCTATGAAGAGAAGTACGGAGTTGACGGCTTTGCGAACTAGGATTGTCTCCGGGTCAGCAGCCTGTAGGTTAAGGCGTGACTTGGGCTCAACTACGTTGTGTTTTATTTGTCTTCCGCTGTGTTTGTTAAGTGCCTGCCCTTTTGGCAGTTGTGCTAGACTTGATCATGTGATCATTTGTGTAATACCTTTATGTATTCGTGTAATGGATGATGTATTTCTGTGTGCCAACTGTGTATGTTGTTCACGACTGATCTTTCTGGGATCGTGAATGTATGCATACGTAGGGTTTCAGACTGCCGGTCTGGGGTCCTTACAGAGTTGGTATCAGAGCCATCCTGACCTTAGGAGACCTTAGTTAGCATGGACGTCAGATAGGAAAGAAAAGTATTTTTGAGTAAAAACCTATTTACTATCTAAATTATTTTTATCTAAGGTAATTTTAGTATATTTTCCCTCCTTATTATCGTTTCAAAAGATTCTAAATGCATATCAAGGGCGTCCTTGAACAGTGGTTCGAAGGGCGGGCCTTACAGAGCTGGTATCTCTCTCGGTTAAGAGTTTATTTCTTACTTGTTTGCAACTGCTCCGCTCTGTTTTTGAAACATCTCTCGTCTTTGAAGTTTTCTGTCCAGAAAATAGTTGGAGTTTCAAAAACAGATTGTTGCATAAAGTTTCATCAAAACTTTACTTCTATTATCTTGTTTCTATCCAAAAACTTTTATACTTGCCGATGTCCCGAGAAGACCAAAATAATTGCCTAACTCTACAGTGATGATGGTCAGAAGTAGATATAGTTCTTCAGCCACTTCTAGGATTTTTGGATCAGTCTAGTTTGGAGTAATTTAGCGATTACCCCATGAGTCGCCTTCCCCAACGTAGCTCCAATGGAACCTTGCTTGTGTGTTTTGGCTTGCTTATGTGTGTCCATAGGACTTTGTGCTATTGTGTGGTGTAGATTTTGGTTCATCTAGGCTTCTTTATGTTTGTGGGGTGCTAAAAATTTGCAGATTTGTGATTGCCCCGCTCTTGTTTTTGAATCGCCTCGTGTTAAATTTTTGCAAGCAAAAATGTTAGTATAGTATTCAAAAACAAGAATTTGTTGCTTAGACTTATACTTGTTTTCGCTTCATAATGCCACCCGTCGTGAACCACCACCATTAATGAAAGCACCATTGGACCTAATAATAGAGGACCATCTGAAGGGGAACGTAGCATAGAAAACAAAAAATTTCCTACGCGAGAGATACCCGAAAGGCCAAGATCTAATCTAGGAGACGAAGTGCAATGGGCAACAAGAGGGTTAAGGAGAACACATACCCTCGAAGACTCAAAGTGGTACGAGATCAAATCTCGTTGTTGGCGTAGTCGTACTCACACCGATCCCGATAGCGAGAAGATGGCACCGCAATCCGGCGGTGCATCCGTGATCGGTCACACGTACGGTTGATGACGACCTCCGTTCCCTCGTTCCAGCGGGGCGCGGAAGTAGAGGATCCCTCGGAACTCCAGCAGCACGACGGCGTGGTGTGGTGGAGAAAAACATTGCTCAGGGCTTCGCCAAGCGCACGAACAAGTGGTGGAGCAGCGGCAGGAGGGAGGAAGAGATGACACAAGTGTGTGTAGTGGGTGAGGGAGCTCTCACCCCTCCTTTTATAGGAGGGGATGGCAGCCACGAATTTTTGGCTGCCTCCACCTCTCCCTCATCATGTGAGTGGAGTCTCCACTCAACCCACTCATTCTTCCATGAATTCCCACTCAAAATCCCAAGGGTTTTCTTTAATAAATAAATAAAACAATTTTATTTCTTTATTTTAATATTTGTTAATTCCATTAACAAACATTAACATATAACCCCTTGAGTTAGTTGTTAAATCTATTAACAACCATTTGATAAGAATCCCCTTGAACTATTTCAAAATTACTCGAAACAATTTCGGTGACTATTTCAATATTCCCCGAAACAATTTTGGTGCTGTCCAAACTTTTCTCCGATATTCCGTATCCTCTCAAATGCGTCATCGAACCTTAAGTGTGTCACCCTACGGTTCGCGAATAAGATAGACATGATCGAGACTCCTCTCCGATCAATAATCAACAGCGGGATCTGGAGATCCGTGATGACTCCTATATATTCAACGATGACTCGTGATCGTGTGAACCAACAACGCCGTGAACTATTCCCTTTGTCTCGCGATATTTTACTTGTCCGAGATTCGATCATTGGTATCAACCATACCTTGTTCAATCTCGTTACCGACAAGTACTCTTTTCTCGTTCCCGTGATATAACATCCTTTGTGATCATATCACGTGCTTGCAAGCGGTTTCGATGTGATATCACGAGAGGGCCCAGAGTATATCTCTCCGTCATTTGGATGGACAAATCCCACTCTTGATCCATGATCCTCAACTAATACTTTCCAAATACTTAACGACACCTTTATAGTCACCCTGTTACGGTGTGACGTTTGATGCCATCAAAGCACGCTTCCGGTATCAGTGATTGACATGATCTCATGGTCTAAGGAATAAGTTACTTCGTATGTTTGATATAACAATGTAAACTAAATGACTTGATCGCATTGCTATATTCTCTTTGGGTATATGTTCATCACATCATTCTTCTAATGACATGACCCCGTTATTAATAACATCCAATGTTCATGATCAGGAAACCTTGATCATCTATAATCAACGAGCTAGTTAAAAGAGAGGCTTTACTAGGAACCATTGTTTGTTTATTAAGCACACATGTATCAACGTTTCCGGTTAATACAATTCTAGCATGAGAAATAAACATTCATCATAAACAAGGAATAAGATAATAACCATTTTATTATTGCCTCTCGGGCATATTCCCTTCAGTCTCCCACTTGCACTAGAGTCAATAATCTAGTCTGTAAGCACTTTAACACATATGGCGTACCAGTGTTATTACCATGCTTCGCATGCGGTAAACATCATCAAAAAGATCTGAATGTTCAGGTCCTATTGTATTTGCATGTTCTTTGCGTCTACACGCATCACTCATTCTCTAATGAGATGGCTTTGTATATATATAGTCAATTCGTGAAAACTTAATTCCTCAGCTTAAACTGATGTCACTAACATTGTGAAAATGTAGCTTCATAGTGTTAGCATTCTTGGAAACTCACCAAGTTCCGGTGATACCTTAATTCCTCAGCTTAAACTGATGTTACTAACATTGTGAAAATGTAGCTTCATAGTTTCAGCATTCTTGGAAATTCACCAAGTTCAATAAATAACTCCTTGACACAAAATACGCTTATAATTAGTTGTCAACACAACGATATACTTTAGCCTTTGTTGTAGTATCTGTCACAATATTTTAATTTTGAAACTCTTTCAAATCCAGCATGGAACTTTCTTCCATCCTATTGTGCTACCCTTCATCACATATTTTAATTGAGATAAAATTACTTGAATAAATGACAAGACTATTAGTGTAACATATTACAACTATTATTTTGTCATTACTATATAGGAAAACATATCCTTAGCATTTCTAAAATGACACAAGGATCTCTCCACTGTTGTCTAATCATCATATGAATTATCCTACTATAACATTTTATAGCAGAGGACTCATCTGGTTGTGTACATAGCATGGAAACATGACTTAGAAATCTCAATTTCAATGATGCTCATCATGTGTCAAAACACATGAATCTTGCTCAATTATTTTCCATGTGACAAGAACTCCTTCTTATCAATTTTATATTGACTTACTTCAATATTTCATCTATGTAATTTGGCTTCAATCATATCAGGCGCTTCAATCCATCTTTTATAGATATCGATGCTCAATATCTTCTAAGTCTTTCATCAATATGAAAATCTTAACCGTGTTAATTTAAAATACATATTTTCCAATCAACCATATGTCTACATAAAGTATTGGAAATATGTCATAGCGCTCCCACTTAATTTCTTGTAACTTTACAAGCATCTTTATCGTTCATGATGAAATCAAACTCTTTTGATAACTTCATTAAGGTAAAGATTTCAACTTCGTTATGCTCACTTCAACCATTGAAGTGTGCATACCTTTCTAGCAATCTTTTTGAATTTTACAAAACTCTCAGACTGTGTCAAGTACACATCCTTGATAAAACTTCCTTGAGAGGAGAGTTGGTTTTGTTATTCAACTGCCATATCATAATATGTAACCTTTTGCTAGAACTATCCGCAAAGACTAAGCATCACTACGGAAGATCAAATCTTGTAGTAGTTAACTCTTTGAACTTCGTCGAAAACACTTTTCGATAAGTACAATTTTAATAAGATGTAAAATCCATGTCTTTGTCGCTATAGACCCTTTTGCTATCGCTAGGCATCATGCCTATCGAAAGGACTACCAAGTCACATACTTGATATTCATACAAGGATACTATGGCGGATATAATGACTCATAGTCAATTTTACGAAGTCAGTGCCCATCATTTGCTTCCTTTATAAGGTCCAGGTCCTTTGTTGTCAAAACAACACTTTATACTTAAACCACAAGTTGTTCAAAGTACAAAGTTTTTGGACTTTTCTGGTACAGTTCGCAAACTCATTTGAAGTTTCTACAACATTTGTAGTGTCTTCTACTTAGTCAAAATAGTAAACCCCGGAACAACTTCCAGTGCTGCGCTACTCTTGACATGATAACGAAGATTCTCTAATCTCGTTGAGTTTGTACTGTGCTCCCACTCACTTGTTTCGCAAGAACTACTTTCTCGAGAAATCAACCCTTTCTGACAAACAACATTTGTCTTTTGGTTCGGTGATAGGAGAAATACCCAATGTTTTATTTAGGATAACCTTATAAACATATATTTATCCTATTTTGGTTGTAAACATTTTACACATGCTATGCATACCAAAACTTAAGAAAAATGACAATTCAGGTCATTACCCAAACCATATCTTATATGTTGTCAATTTCAACGGATCATGATGGTGCTCTTTTCAGTGTAAAAGCGGTTGTCCTTAATGTATAAACTACAAACATATAATGGCAATTTTATTAATCTTACCATGTCAAACAGGGTTTGATTTTGTCTTTTGAATACTCCAAACTAATGTGGGGTATTCGAGAAGTATAAGTTGTAGAACAATTTTGCAACTTCTCAGATGTTTTGCTAAACTTGTAACTCAACTTTATCCTTTATGATCCAATCATAAAAACTTGATTATCTTGTTACATTGATTTTAACTTCATATTAACAACCTTTTGAACCAATTCAAAATGTCAAACTCTGTTCCCTTTAAATAGATATACTCACATATCTACTTAAATCATCGACAGAATTTTATGAAGGAAAAATTAATCCACCATACATGACTACACATAATGGACTATATACATCAATATGTATAATCTCCACTAAATTAGTCGTCCATTCTACTTTGGCCTAAGAACGGAATTCTAGTCATCTTTTGGAAGAGGTCTCACAAGCGTCAAAAATGACTCCGGAAGTCCATCAATATGGAGTTCCTTCATGTTTTCCTTTCCGATATGAACTAAAATGGTGGTGTCACAATTTAAGTGAAACTCTTCAACGTCTTGCAACGTTTAGCATTTAGTCTTATAGATGTTTACTTTACCAACATGATTTATATTAACATATCCATCAATTATGGAATATGATCATAGTTTGAACAATCTCATTTGTTCTCACAAAAGACTAGAACAAATAACAAATTATTAAGTTCTTCAAATAAATCTTGACTGGTTGGTTCGATACGACAATGAACACAATAACACTTTATTTATGTTCTTGTCATAATCGATTCCACATCTATTACTAGTTCCTTTTAGGCCCTTGTATTTCTTTCATTGTGTTGCTTTGTATGACAACTCATACCAACCAATGTGGTATCAAAATACCAAAAATACTTTGTTAACTAGTAATACATCTATTTGTTATCAAGTATATACTCCTGAGCTGGACTTTTCCAGTTATCTTCTTTTCTGCCATATATCTATTTGTAATTCTATTTTCAATATTCCCTTTCCTTTATAGAAGAATCATTCAACATCAAACAATGCTAGTCTTACTAGCTCATTTTCTTTGGCGTGTTAGTCATATACTATCACCATTGAGTCATACTTTGAGTTTGATTGTTCTACTAATATCACCATATTAATAGCATTCTTCTAGATTCCACTCTTAGCATTTTCCAAGTAAGGTAAACTACTTTACCCATACTTCTAATCCATCCCATCATAACAATTTTATGATTAAGCTATTATAGCTCGAAGGAAGGAATTTAGAGGATAATTTTTAGCATCCAATTTCTTGGAATATTCAAACGCCTAGCGTCTTCAATCATTGCATATATTCAGATAATATAAGCAAACATTGTCACGCTAAATTATACTCAGTCATGTTGCCACAAATAAGTTTCTAGATATCAATATATCTTTCACTTGATTGTTTCTGAAAACAACTCTTTTCAGTCCCTAAATCACCTTGATCAACAAAACATTCTTTTGAAGATAAAGTAATACGGAAGCAACCATGACTCTGGATTCTAAGTAGGAATTATTTGCTCTCTAGATTAATCAATCATTAACCACATGGAGCTAGGTAGGAAATACCAAAAATTTACAATAGGACTCAATTTTAAATTTCACTAATACGATACCAATCTTAAATGGTATTTACCAGATCATAACAGTTATATCTCAATTAACAATCTAAGTGTAAGATAGTTATGAGGATGCCAATGACTACTACAAGTTGTGCAAATTCACTTTGATTTGTTGTTCATGATAAATAAGTTCAAGTTAATTCAAATTAAGCCATGAACTCCCACTCAAAAACAACATCCCTCTTAGTCGTCTTTAGTGATTACACGAACCAAATTCACTACAACAAAACCGATCATCACGTGAGATGATGTAGCTTCAAAGGCGAACATCGACATGTTCATCATATCATCCATATGACTCATGCTTTACCTTTCGGTTACGTGTTCCGAGGCCATGTCTGTACATGCTAGGCTCGCCAAGTAGAACCGTAGTATTGCGTGTGTTTCAAGGCCATGTCTGTACATGCTAGGCTTGAAAACACCCGTTGTATGCGAACGTTGAGTCTATCACACCCGATCATCACGTGGTGTCTCGAAACGACGAACTTTCTTAACGGTGCATACTTAAGGAAGAACACATTATTATCTTGATATTAAGTGAGAGGGATCATCTTATAATGCTAACATCGTTATCTAAGCAACACAAGATGCATAAAAAGGATTAACATCACAAATCACATGAAAGGATAACGTGATATGATATGGTCCTTCTTGCACTTGATCTCCATCATGTGCATTATGGTATGATCTCAATCATTCCACCGGCGTGGTACCAAGTACCACGGTACCACAAACTTGATTGTCCATCAATAAGAAGACAACCATATGGATACCTTCCGGTATATCAATAATTTACAAAATAGATCATCTCATAATCAAATTTGTAATATTGACCATATCAATTCACATGCCCAGCAAAAACTAGTTAGACGCTTCTAATTTATTTTTGCATATTTTACGTGGCTTAGGGCTTTCGAGGATAGAACCGTTCATACCTACGAACATCAACCACAACGTTGATAAACACATTTTTAACAACCCTTCATAGATTAGATCTTAACTATAGTAGGAGAAACAGACACCCGCAAGCCACTTATGCAATACAAGTTGCATGTCAGTTGTGGAACAAGTCTCATGTACGTGGACATGTAAGGTTAGTCCGGGCCGCTTCATCCCACTATGCCACTAAGATCATAAAATAGTCAAGGAGGTAATAACATGATCATTAACGCCCACATACACTATGTGTTCTACCCGTACAAAACATCTACGCATAGATCCGGCTCTGATACCACTGAAGGGGAACGTAGCATAGAAAACAAAAAATTTCCTACGCGAGAGATACCCGAAAGGCCAAGATCTAATCTAGGAGACGAAGTGCAATGGGCAACAAGAGGGTTAAGGAGAACACATACCCTCGAAGACTCAAAGTGGTACGAGATCAAATCTCGTTGTTGGCGTAGTCGTACTCACACCGATCCCGATAGCGAGAAGATGGCACCGCAATCCGGCGGTGCATCCGTGATCGGTCACACGTACGGTTGATGACGACCTCCGTTCCCTCGTTCCAGCGGGGCGCGGAAGTAGAGGATCCCTCGGAACTCCAGCAGCACGACGGCGTGGTGTGGTGGAGAAAAACATTGCTCAGGGCTTCGCCAAGCGCACGAACAAGTGGTGGAGCAGCGGCAGGAGGGAGGAAGAGATGACACAAGTGTGTGTAGTGGGTGAGGGAGCTCTCACCCCTCCTTTTATAGGAGGGGATGGCAGCCACGAATTTTTGGCTGCCTCCACCTCTCCCTCATCATGTGAGTGGAGTCTCCACTCAACCCACTCATTCTTCCATGAATTCCCACTCAAAATCCCAAGGGTTTTCTTTAATAAATAAATAAAACAATTTTATTTCTTTATTTTAATATTTGTTAATTCCATTAACAAACATTAACATATAACCCCTTGAGTTAGTTGTTAAATCTATTAACAACCATTTGATAAGAATCCCCTTGAACTATTTCAAAATTACTCGAAACAATTTCGGTGACTATTTCAATATTCCCCGAAACAATTTTGGTGCTGTCCAAACTTTTCTCCGATATTCCGTATCCTCTCAAATGCGTCATCGAACCTTAAGTGTGTCACCTACGGTTCGCGAATAAGATAGACATGATCGAGACTCCTCTCCGATCAATAATCAACAGCGGGATCTGGAGATCCGTGATGACTCCTATATATTCAACGATGACTCTCGTGATCGTGTGAACCAACAACGCCGTGAACTATTCCCTTTGTCTCGCGATATTTTACTTGTCCGAGATTCGATCATTGGTATCAACCATACCTTGTTCAATCTCGTTACCGACAAGTACTCTTTCTCGTTCCCGTGATATAACATCCTTTGTGATCATATCACGTGCTTGCAAGCGGTTTCGATGTGATATCACCGAGAGGGCCCAGAGTATATCTCTCCGTCATTTGGATGGACAAATCCCACTCTTGATCCATGATCCTCAACTAATACTTTCCAAATACTTAACGACACCTTTATAGTCACCCTGTTACGGTGTGACGTTTGATGCCATCAAAGCACGCTTCCGGTATCAGTGATTGACATGATCTCATGGTCTAAGGAATAAGTTACTTCGTATGTTTGATATAACAATGTAAACTAAATGACTTGATCGCATTGCTATATTCTCTTTGGGTATATGTTCATCACATCATTCTTCTAATGACATGACCCCGTTATTAATAACATCCAATGTTCATGATCAGGAAACCTTGATCATCTATTAATCAACGAGCTAGTTAAAGAGAGGCTTTACTAGGAACCATTGTTTGTTTATTAAGCACACATGTATCAACGTTTCCGGTTAATACAATTCTAGCATGAGAAATAAACATTCATCATAAACAAGGAATAAGATAATAACCATTTTATTATTGCCTCTCGGGCATATTCCCTTCACCATCAAGCCACACGAACTGATAGCGTTGATACCAGTGATGCACTTCAACAGATAAAGCTCCAACAACGACAACCCTCAAAGAAGAAAAGGCGTGAATGAACCAACCAATACTGACCAAAACCTCTATGTTTGTGTGTGTGCAAAAGACTCTTTCTACCATATTGGCTAAATGTTGCACTTGTTTATGTTCCCTTTTAAAAGACCAAACTAAAGAGATCCCCTTTTAAAAGTTATATACCTCCCTCCTCTAGGAAAAGGTGCAAAAAGGAGTCTTCACATGCCATGATGCGCAACCCCCTCAGAAAGCCAATCAAAAGAGCACAATTCAATATTCGACGATGACGCTAGTCGTATCTTGTCGGACAAACATTATTAAATAGAAAGCTAACAAGACTAACATGCTTTGCCTAATCTTAGGTTGACACCTAACCAAAGCATGCAAACTACTGACAACTCTTTCTAAACCAAGGAATTAAGTGACTTACGACACCTTTTAATCTAGTTGGTAAAAAGGAGAAGTCACGAGAAAATAAGATGATGACCTATTCGTTTACGAGTCAATAGGATATCATGTGTATCTACTTTGGAAACCAAATAGTAGTAGACATTGTAGGTACTATGAAATTCGAGGTTTAGAAATTAAGTGAACGATGGAATGTTTATGATAGACCAAGAAAACAACAGTTTTCCTGTTTTTGTTTCTTTGTGTGCTCTTGATTGAAATAAATTTGTGTTTTATTCAATCTTGCTTCCTAACTTATATGGAGTTGGTAGGACTTGTTATTATGTTATTTTTCTTACAATGAATCTACCCTAGAAAGTGTGTGCATGATTGAAAACTCGAATAAAAAAATGAATAGCATTTGTTACCTTCTAGTTTATTATTTGGATTGTGGAGTGGGCAAATCCTTATAGATTTGTTGTACCTAGATTTTTGTTATGGTTACGATAGATCCAGTACCATTTTGGTACTGTTATTTATATGCTGTTATCTTCATTAACTTGCATGTGATCTTATAGCAAAGCATGAGTAACATTTGCTATTTTTCCAGTTTTTATTATTTGGAATTATTGGGAAAGCTAGACCTTTGTGTGAATGCTTTGATAAATTTTGTGCTATGTTTTCTTTGAGTCCAGTACCATTTAGGTACTGATATTTTGATGCTTGTACCTATGTTAGCTTACATGTCTTTTAATATTAAAGCATGTGTAAGAATTGCTATCATTATGCGCTAGTATAGTTGCACTAGATTAAATAGCCTTATATTTTTATCTTGTATGCAAAGTTTTTCATGAGTAACCAGAGGTTTAGTACCTATTTTTAATTGGTATTAGTAGGCCATAGCCCACTGGTCCCATTGTATTTTGGCTTGAGGATGAAAATCCCCAACCATACACATGTGTGAAAATAGCATGTTTCACTATGTGATTGATTTCTATTTTCCACCATGGAAAATATAATTGTTTCTTTTCACTTATGCAAATGAGAAGTTTATTTCTTATTAGCAAATACTAATATGTTTAGGTGTGATCCTTTTGTTAGCATAATATTCCTTAGGGGTATCATGTTAAGAAATGTCTCACTATCGTGTGCTGAAATTAAATTGTTCGCAAATAAAATAAATTCCTCTTGATTGGTAAATTGTTTGTGAATGATTTTAAATTGAGTGTATGGATTTTTTGAAAAGGTTTAGATAACTTTTCATTAATTGCATAGCTACTGGTTGTGTGAATTATACCTTGCTTGTTTGCTAGTAATTGATTAAAGGAAAACAGAAATTGCTAGAATAAATTTCTGCATGTTTAATAGTTGTATCATGGGATTGTTTTGATGTTTGTGCTTACTAACATGAGTAATTTTTGTGTACGGTTATTAGGTACATTTATATTCATGACTTGCTTGTGTAAGTTTAAACATCATGATAGCATTGTTTGCTTCTCTAGAGATGAACTAGTTTCACCACTAGAAAATGGTGATTTTTGCTCTAGTTTTACACTCTTTTTATTTTATGAGAGTATTTGTTGATATAGAATGTTTAGGAAGTATTACTTCTGTTATCATGCCATGAATTATTTAGTTGCATGTTCTATGGTTATAGGATATGATTATCTCTTATAGCATGCTGGTGTAGATTTTTCATACTAGTGTGTGATTTGTGCAGACCTTTTTCTATGCCTGTGTAATAGAAGTTTTACCTTGTGTAAAGATGGTGTTTTAGAGTATCTTTATTATTGAATTCATTAGTTTTTAGCTACTGGTTGTTTGCTAATTGTTCATGATTGATGGATTCCAAAACCTCTAATAAACAATAACCTAGTGAATAAATAGTCTGTTCATCTGTGGTGTTGTTTGCTTGCTTATTGGATTTTGTTTAGATGTTTTACCTTAGCATGAGTTTATACTTGTGTAATGTTTGTGCTTAAGAGTACCTTAGGAAACTAAAACATCAAACTAAAATCATGAACACATTAAGTGATAGTCGCTGGTGGTGAGTAATATCCACTGCCGTGGCTATTGTTCTGTCTGTTTGTTTTACCGTAGCAACCTAACCTTTGCACCCACAAGCTATATTTTTAGCTTCTTATATACCTTGTTATGAGAGTGGTAGGCCACTCCATATGTGGTATGTAATATGTGGGATTTAGCTAGAAACTCATGAAATAATTGACGGTACTTTTCCAGGTAGTTCTGCACTAAAAGGAACTAGTTGGCAGTAGTGACGTTATCAGAAATTTTTAAAATTTTGTGGTTGAGTAAATTGATGGCTAGAGAAATTTTTAAAAGTAAATTTGCTAATTTAGGGATGTACCCCACCTCCCAAGAAAAGTCAAAGGGGGGAAGCACCTGCACTCCAACACTAACATTGTGTTTGTTGGCCCTCCCTTAGTCCTCGCTTGTGAATCTCGGGGACGAGATTCTTTTTAAGGGGGGAAGACCTGTCACATCCCAATTTTGGAATACCTGTTAACACAGTTGTTTTGCTAATTGCTTGGCTAATAAACCTTGATTGTGTTTGTTTGTGTTTGTTTAAGTGCAACTAAACAAACTTAAAAAGGATAGCAAAGCAGTAAACTAAAAATATTCAACATATTGTTCCAATGATAAAAATATTCAACATATTGTTCCAATGACTTTGGCAATATTTTCTCAAGTAAATATTGATCAAAGAGTTTTACAAAACTATCTTATGAATCCAATACTTGTTGAATAAAATTCCAAGACCTAAATTAAGAAAGAGGAAACACTTAATAAATTTCCCTAAAAAGATTATTAGAAAAAGAGGCATTCTTAAATGCTTCACCAAAATATTATCAAATGTTTTTCCAACCTTGAAAGATTAAAAACAATAGTATTAGAGAGCATTTACTTGCTATCTCTAGTCACATAAATATTTTGGCAAATCATTGCTAAAGGAAAGCCAAGTGCTTTATTAAATAGAAATTCCAATATTTCCAGAAACAGAAAACTAAAACAAGTTACTATTGGAAACTTTACTCAAATGAGCTGAAATTAATACCATTGCTTCCTTATATCAAATAAGGAACACACACAAGAGGAGACCAAGAATTGAATCCATTAAAGCCCTGAAAACATGAATTTTCTCCACAGCAACAATTGGGATTTTGAACAAGTTTGTTCTACAAACTTTTCCCAAATGCCATGAAATAAATACCACATGCTCTATATCATAAATGAGGATGAAAACCAAAAGGGCACAAGTTTTTGAATAATTTAAGTTGCCAGAAACCCCTGTTTTCTTGACAGCACCTTTTTGAAATTTGAACAAGTTTGTTCTATGAAGTAACTCAAAATGACTTGAATTTTCTACCACATAAGGAACACATCAAATAAGGAATGTGTGCCAAAAATTATCATTTTTGGAAGCCCCTAAGTAGTCAAATAAATTCAATGTCCATTTATGTAAGAATTTGAATTTGAACAACTTTGAATTATCAAGTTTAGGCAAATGAGCCAATTTTCACATATGTTGTGTATATTAACTAATAAGAATTTTGGGCAAAAGGATTTCAAATTTTAACTTTGTTTGCTTAGGAAAAACATCCATTTTCAGAGAGTACAGGGACCTACTTGTAATTTTCCAGGGACTAATTTGTAAGCTGAGTCACATGGTCATCTTCTTCTTCCTGTAGATGACGCAGCAGAGGGGCATGGGAGCCCATGCTTCCATTGCTTCGAAGGTAAGCCATCTAGGCGTTTAAAAGACCTCAAGTGCACCTCTCACCTGCCCCCTCTCTCTCCCCCCCCCTCGAACAAGCTCTCTTCTCTCTCTGTGAAAAAGAACTCCAAACCCGAAACCCTAGCAATGGAGCTCAACGTCGATTCGACCTAATGTGAGCACGCCGCCGGCCGCCGTGTAGTCCATTAGCTCCGCATCGTCGTGGTAGTCCGCCCTGCCGAAAGAATCGAGGCGGAATGACCGGTGGTGGCCGCGCCGTCCCATTTCGTCTTCGGGGCCGGCGAGCTCCGGCGAGCCATCGCCGTCGCCTCGGCCCTTCCCCGCCCTAGCCGAGCCCTCCATCGCACTCAAGGTGAGCAGGGGAACCTCCCCGACCGCTTTCCCCTCTCCCTAGGCCTCTACGTCATCACCGCGCCGTGGTCGAGCTCCGGCCGACGCGCGCCGCCGTCGCCGGCCACCCTCCGATGGTTCCCTGGAAACGAGTCCCCTCCCTTTTGGTTCCCCTCGTCGAGTACAACACGTAGGTGCCTTTTAATCGATGAACGGTGGCCGGATTCGCTCGATTTTGGCTCGCCGGAGTTGTCCCGCTGGCGGGTGACGCCGTCCTGGCGTCACGCTGACGCCAGCGCGCGCTGACCCCGCGCGGGAGAGTCAAACTGGCCCGTGGGGCCGCGAACTGCACGCGTGGCAGCCACCGTGGCCTGCTGGCCCGCAGGTCAGCGGCTCGGGCTAGCTCTGGCCGCGGTGCTGCTAGATCTGGCCGGCCCAGTAGCAGATCTGGCCCGTGACATGTTCTTTTTCCATTTATTTTTTTTACAGAATGTGCCTTGTTTACTTTTGGACCTAAAAGGCAACCTAAAAGATGTTTTTGACCACACAAAAATTCACAGATGTACACAAACAAAATCTAAACCATCTCCAAGTTGTAGATCTACTTTTGGATAGATAGATTTGAAATGAAAAATGTTTTGGCAACAGGTACCAGAAACACCAAAATGAGCACCATTTTTATTTTACAACTCAGAATGAAGTGAGGCCAATTGCATTGGAAAGCCCTTGAAATTTCCTAACAGGAGCATTTAACCTCGTTTCCAAATTCATTGCATTTTTGAAATGGCATGCAATATGGTAAAACACCAGAGAGCACTTTGGTGATTTTTATAAAATTATTAAAAATGATTTTTGATGCAAACTCAATTGGATGGTCTTGTACATGTTTAGGGCTATCCAAAACTAGAAGGGTTTAATTTTTAAAGCATCCTAGAAAATTTTGTGGACAGATCCTTTTTTTGCATATTTCTGCCATTTTGGCATTTTAGCTAATTAATTGTTGTGATTATATTTTTGTGTTGCATTATTGTTTTCTAGCATGTAAAAGTTGTGTGAACTTGTTTTCTAAGCGTTACTTAGATATTTTAGCATGTTAGGTTGTGTGGACTTGAGTTGAGAAGAAATAGAATTTTTGTTAATAGCATTTGATTATTCTCTAGTTAATATTTGCATAGCATTTTTGAGTGATGAATTCATGTGCAAAGCACTTGGATTTTTTGAGTGTATCCAGTACCATGTTGGTACTTAGTTTGTGTTGTTATCACCTCTGCTATCTTGCATTGGAATTGGTAGAAAAGCACTATTAGCTTTGTCATGACTATGAGTTTTGTTATGGAAAAATTCCCTCAGGTGTGGAATTTTGACATAATCATTTGTGGTTTTGTGACCACATATTTTTGGGTTGTATCCATAGGTCCAGTAGCATTTTGATAAGTTTTTTATGATTACTTGACCCCTAAAGTTTTCACTTGTGTGAAAACAATAACATGAGTAGCAGTGCCTTGCTTATTTAAGCACCCTATTATTTTCTGCTAGTATTGTTAATGCACTAGATGCTAGTTTAGTTTTTTTGTTAATTTTTGTCAAGTATGACCAGAGGCTTTGTGGCCTCTTAATGCTTTGATATGCTAGTGGAACACCCACTGGTGTCATTGCATTTTTGGTGGAAACATTATTTCCCCCACACTAGATGTGTTTCTTTTATTTATGTTTTGAGTAGATCTTTAAATGCTTTTTAGGCTTTTTGCTAGATTAATTCTCATGAAACCAGTACCATTTAGGTACTGTTATTTTGGTTATAGCACCTCTAGATACTTGGTGCTTGTGTTTGAAATAGATTTAAATAGCAATGCTTAAAGTCTAAATTTCATACTAGGATATTCATGTATGCTTTTTGTCTTGTTTTACCCTAGGGAAAACTATGAATCTTTGGTGTGGAAACCAGAGGATGGAATGTCCTTGAGGCATTATTATCTTAGGGTTTTCACCTCTGATAGGTTTCCTCTTAAGTAGCATAAAAGCATGAGTAACACTTGGATGACTAGGAATTAATCTCCTCACATGTGTAGCCTTTTAAGCATAGTTTTTCCTTGTTTCCTAGCTATGCTTTTTATGTTATTTTGTGGAATCCAGTAGCAATTATGGTACTGGTTAGAGGAGTATTTTGCCTCTGCTAGCTTGCACACTTGTGCATAAAATTAACTAGTGTAGCCTAAACTAGTCTAGTATTTTTCCTAAATTTTCTACTAGTATGAGTAGGAGTTTTTGGGTGCTTGTTTGTTTGTTTTGAACACTTTTATAAAAGTGACCAGAGGCTTATTAACCTCTTGGTGAGCATATTTGCTAGTGGAACACCCACTGGTATGTTTGCCTCATGGTGGAAAAATAGGTTTGACTTGTTGTCATGAACCTTTTTCACCACTTGAATATTTTAGCAAATTATATGTGCTAGCCATAGAGATTGTTGGGGAAGTTTTTAGACATAAAAATGTGTTTTATGTGACACCCTACTGTCTAGTAACATGTGCTCTACCCCACTGGTCCATGGTGTCCTTAACTAAAAATCATTGAATTGGCCACACATAAACACTAGGAAAAAAGCAGACTTTTCAACTATAGTTTTTATGCCAATTTTTCTTAAGGGAAAAATTGAGAACTTGGGTGGTACTTCTTGATTGCTTGCTGTATGTGTTACTTGTAGCCTTGTTTGTCTTGTTTGGTTCTGAATGTGTGTCCTTTATTCTCTTTTTTACGACGTTAGAAAACGAAGAGGAAGGAAGTGTCGGGAAGCTCTGTTTCAAGTTCCAGTCACTCCAACAACCAGGGACACAAGAGTTACCAGGCAAGCCATCCTGATGCTTGCTGATACAATACTTATCATTATCTATCATGCATGTTTTACCTCTGAAGTTTTACAAAAACTTGATTATCAAAACTATTTTTGATGTGGAATTTACTACTATACTATATTATAGGTTACTATCATGCCAGTAGTTAAACTTGGTAATACCAAGCCCATAAGCCACCATATGGTATTTAATACCATCAAATATACTAGTCCCTAAGTGGACACCCTAAAATTGTGATTCTACGAAACAAAGGCTTTACGGAAAAAAACCCGGAGAAAAGGCGGATCCTTGTTCTTCGGAGGAATGTGGAAGTGGTCATTTTTGAGAAAGTGGTGTTTTCAAAAATGACACATAACCTAGTCTTCGCCGGACAACCTTTACCGTACTGCCACCCTACCCCAACATGGGCACGGGGCTTAACTTGAAGTTTGTTCTTATTAGTGTGTGCTATCTCACTTGCTATAAGGGGCGTCGTACCCTCGAACCGAATGTCGTCAAAACTCCCAATGTTGAGGCATATAAAGTGTGGGATTAATTTTCCCTCCGGTTGCATCGGTTGAGTCTCCTGTCATGGCGATGTGCGACATGGTGCCGAGGAGATTAAACTCAACTGAGAGATAGGCATATTCTAGCTTGAACATAGTGGATGGTTATGATCAGATACCTGATGTTTACATACTGTTGTTACAGTCCGTGATTGTTCACGGGAGGTGTACTGGATCTGGTGGATGTGTACACCTCTGCAGAGTATAACTTTTTCGAAGAAGCCGCGTCCTCGGATATGGACAGTTGAATGGCCATGTAGCTAGCATTGTGTCAATGTTTTCAGAAAGGAGTTTTGAAAGGGAAATTTTGGAAAGGAAGCGTTGAACTTGTGAAGTTCGGAAAGGAATGGAAACTTATACCGTGGAGGTATCGTCGATGATGAAAAGCCAGATGATGTTATACAAAACAAAATGTTTTGCAAACAAAACCTTTTCTACTCTACGCAAGAATTCTGGAAACTCATTCCAAGAAGTTTTGCAAAGAGAAAATATTCTTTAAACAAAACTTTACCAAACCTCTTGTACATGTGATATCTACAAGAGAAATAAAACTATATTATTTTATTCTGAAGTATCTTCTTCAACGAAGATACAGATTAACCTGACTGCAAACGTGGTGTCATCATATATGAACACCATTGATAGTGAACCCCATTTATAGCCTACCTATTCCACCATATAAGCATACTTGCATGTTTAGTAAGTGACATGATGGATGTCTTGCTGAGTACATTCAAATGTACTCATTATGGTTTCGCCCCTGGTATCTACTTATCAGATTTGGAGAAGGAGTCTCCGAAGGAGATCTATGAAGAGAAGTACGGAGTTGACGGCTTTGCGAACTAGGATTGTCTCCGGGTCAGCAGCCTGTAGGTTAAGGCGTGACTTGGGCTCAACTACGTTGTGTTTTATTTGTCTTCCGCTGTGTTTGTTAAGTGCCTGCCCTTTTGGCAGTTGTGCTAGACTTGATCATGTGATCATTTGTGTAATACCTTTATGTATTCGTGTAATGGATGATGTATTTCTGTGTGCCAACTGTGTATGTTGTTCACGACTGATCTTTCTGGGATCGTGAATGTATGCATACGTAGGGTTTCAGACTGCCGGTCTGGGGTCCTTACAGATTTTCTCAAACCATTTAAATTCACAATTTAAATTGTTTCAAACATGCTTAAATTTTTGTTTCATGCATGTATGAGATGAACACAACAGCACACACCCTAATTTAGCAAATTTGGGATGTTACAGGTCTATTGACTAAGAGTTAGCGAAATGAATCATATATCACGGACCGAGAAGAGAGTTGAGCTATTTAAAGGATGACGATAATTCGCCTATAGTTTGACAAGGTATATCGTGAGGAAAAAGAGACTCAGATGAAAGTCACATTGGAAGGTATGTCGTCATGACTCTATGGAACTTGGGAGTCGGCACGTTCTGCTAGGAGCCGCTTCCGGTTGATCGATTGGGAGTCAGACTCCAATTGTGTCCAAGTCGCCATGAGCCTGCAGGGACGCACACTTAAGAGCGCGAGCAAGTATATTGGTCAAGTTGGACCAGAACCGGAAATGGACTGAATTAGTGAGTTGGACTCACAGAGGGAATGGACCACAAGAGTTGTGAAGCCCACTCCCACTCGCTATATAAAGAGGGGCGCAGGTTGCCCAACGGGCACAAGTTTCCACTCACATGTGTTGGGAACCCTAGCCCCACTCAGTCCAGCCGCCGCACCGAACCTAGCAGTCCGTCGTCGGAGCTCCTCCTCGTACGTGTGGATACCGGCAGAGGTGCTGTACGATCAGCACTTCGACGATCGCGGGATTGGATCGGCTGGATCAGATCGTGGGACTACACTGCATCGACGTGCTTCATCGATAATCCGCACCTGCGCGTCTAGTGGTAATCCTCGTGGGCTTCTACCTCGGCTAGATCTTGGAAGTATCGCATAGAAAAGTTTTTGTTTATATCTACCCGTTCCAACAGTGGTATCAGAGCGGTAGCTTCTGGTTTTAGGCCCATGATCTGCACATATGTGATATGTAGTTAGCGTTACATTGGATCTAATTGTTGTTTTGGTGGCCGTTCTATGAGATAGATCGGTTTTGTACAAGGTTGATTGGATCAATCGTACTCGGGGTTAATGGATGATTTGGTTTCCGTGATCATACTGCTAAGGTCGTGGAACAACTTACCTCTACCAGTCAGTTTCCGCCATCGGGGTATACCGTGACACATAAATCCAGTTGCGGTGATCGAAGATCAAAGAGTTTGGTCGAATCGGAATACGGATCAGATTTGGGACCGCCGGTTTCGCCCTGTCGTAGCGCCTTAGATGTCGTTACGAGTTTCACAACGCCGGTAGATATCGTTTCTATGCATAATTTGTTTTTGCAGGATGTTATGAATGGTATGGCTTATGTGCATTTGATGTGTGTAATCCATACATGATCTGCGTATCATGTTTTTGTCAGCCGGCTGGAGCCTAGGTGCTGTCATTTTATTGTATAACGGCCTGCGTGTCGGATTCTCTATGTAATTTTTCCTTTTACTAGCTAGTGTAGCTTTTTGGAGTTCCAGGATGACATGCTAGTCAATGTACAAGTCGGCTACATGGAGTAAGATGGCACGTGACAAGAGTTGGCACGAGTCGACTTACAAGCTTTGTGGAGATGGAGTTCACCATGAAGAGAGCCATACCATTTCACATTATAATTGATTTATTTGTGTTATTGTCATGTCTCTTTTTACCTCTATTTAGATAGTTGGTACATTTTAATCCCTCAAAGAAGGTCTAGTCGGTCGCCCCGCCAGTGCTCCACCATCACAAGTCAGACATTCTTGGTAGTGGGCTCATAAAATTGAGGTGCTACCAATTCTTTCCGATTAGGTGGGTTTGAGTCGGACTCTTATAGCGGAAGCACTTGGTAAGCTAGATGAGTCCATCACAACGGTTGTGGGGCTCGGGGCGAGGTAGGTTGGGAGTCGGGGCATGTGATGCCACCCGACTAACAGGAGTCGTAGTGGATACGGTTGGCAAGGTATTGCCTACCTAGATTGCTTGACGGCTAGCGGTGATACTAAAGCTCACTAGTCGGCTTGCTTATTTAGGATCTTGAATCACTTAGCAACCACTGGTAGAAAAAAGGCCTTCCATACGCCCCCATCAGTCCCCAAACGTTGCGTACCGTGACTAATGAGTCTTTAGTCCCGGGTCGGGAGGAGACCCGCGACAGAAGGTCATACGTCGCGGGTTGGGAAGCGCGTTGAGGCGCGTGGAGGGCATTAATTCCGGTTGACCTGGCCGCCCGGGACTATTGGTCCTTTAGTCCCGGTTGGCGTGGCCAACCGGGACTAAAGATCAAACTGCTCGCCTCCCGCGTGGCGGTTTTTATTTCGCGAGCGAGGCAGAAGGGCGCCATTCCACAGTGCGCGTCGGAGTGTCTCTGTTTCTTCCTCTCTTCTCTGTGTCTTCCATCTCTTCGATCTTCTCCAAGCACACCACCATGGCTGAAGTTTGGGAGACATACCGTGGTCCGACACCATGCGGCAAGCTTCTGGACGTGTGCTACACCAACAGTTGCGATCGGCTGGCCGGTGCTCTTGGTCATTTGACCAATCTCTATTTCTCCTCCCGATGAACACCGGTTCTTCGGGCTTGATCTGGAATATACGGCGGATCAACGGGATGTTGCCGTCATCCAGATTGCGTACAAGGAGTCGGTTTTGATCTTCCAATGGTCAAGGTAACGCACACGTCCAATCTTGCATCTTCGATTTGTTTGTTGCATGTGAAGAATACATGTGTTGCAACATATCTAACACATTGATATTTTTGTTGTTGCAGTAGTTCAAAGCATTCTCCGGCCCTTGTTGATTTTCTTGTCAACAAGGGATATGACTTTTGCAGCGTTGACATCACGCAAGACCGTCCGAAGTTGAGGCTCTTGGGTATTGTGATACCTGAAGATCACTACATTGATCTTAAGGATCTTATCCAATTGAACGGGCCAAAGACCGGGATGGCTCGCATGACAACTGCCCTCATCCACGAGGGCTACGAATCCATGAAGTCTGGTTTCCCCCGAAGCAATCACTTCTATAGGGAGAAGACCCCACTGGACTTGACGAACGTCAAGTATGCAGCCATAGATGCATATGTCTCCTACGAGTTGTTCCGCATCTACTCGACGGAGCCATAGATGTAGGCGTTCGATATATATGCATGTAATGGGTATCTTAGTATATATGTAATGGATATCTTAGTATTGACTTATGTTTGTGTGTTATGTGTGATCGTAAGACTATGTTATGAATGTGTGATTGTGTTGTATTCTATATTAATTCCTAGCTATACTATTTCTATATTATGTCAAACACACGTTTCAAAACAAGCAAAAACAAAAACACATCAAGAAAACAAACAAAACACATCAAGAAAACAAAACAGAAAAACTACAGTTTCTATATATCTGTTCATCCAGTATTAAAATGAATTAGTATTATTTTTCTTAATTTTTTGATATATTATTTGTATTTATAAGATTTTCAAATGAATTAGTATTATTGTTCTTAATTTTTTGATATATTATTTGTATTTTTAAGAATTTAAAATGAATTAGTATTATTTTTCTTAATTTTGTGATATATTATTTGTATTTTTTAAGATTTAAAAATGAATTAGTTTTATTTTTCTTAATTTTTTGATATATTATTTGTATTTTTAAGATTTTAAAATGAATTAGTATTATTGTTCTTAATTTTTTGATATATTATTTGTATTTTTAAGATTTTAAAATGAATTAGTATTATTGTTCTTAATTTTTTGATATATTATTTGTATTTTTAAGATTTTAAAATGAATTAGTATTATTGTTCTTAATTTTTTCATATATTATTTGTATTTTTAAGATTTTAAAATGAATTAGTATTATTGTTCTTAATTTTTTGATATATTATTTGTATTTTTTAAGATTTAAAAATGAATTAGTTTTATTTTCTGAATATTTTGATATATTATTTGTATTTTTTAAGATTTAAAAATGAATTAGTTTTATTTTCTGAATATTTTGATATATTAATAGTATTTTTAGAAATAATACAAATTAAAAAGTTAATGTTTATTTATTTATTCAAAATTATTAATTACATCATTACTTTTGTTTATTAAAAGATTTATTTGAAATTCAAACAATAAAGAAATGTGGCATCGACCGACATGTTAATAAGATTGATATGATACTACTATCACATACATTCGTGCAAAACACTTGGATGCGGGACGGTATGGAACTCGGAAGTTAAGCGTGCTAGTGCTAGAGCAGTGGGAGGATGGGTGACCGAGCGGGAAGTTTGACCATGAGTAAGTAATTTGACTAGAGATAATTGTAGTTAGACGGTAAGCAAATAATACAAATTCTGAAGAAAAAAAAGGGAGTGAAAAAAGGGAGTGAAAAAAAGGGAGAGAAAAATTGGTGTGAAAAATAATTAGAAACCCAAATGAATTAAGGAAATAACGAAATAAAGTCTAGTCCCGGTTCAGGTGGCCAACCGGGACTAAAGGTCCTCCGCCCCCCGGCTCCGCCACCCGCCCACGTGGCCGGGCCTTTAGTCTCGGTTCGTAAGCGGCGCGACTATAGGGGGGGTCTTTAGTCGCGCATAGCTAGTCCCGGTTGCTCGGTCGGGACTTTTGGCCCTGGCGAACCGGGACTATATGCCTATTTTCTACCAGTGAACCATCGGAGAGGTGTTGGTTCTAGTGGGAGCATAAGTATTAAAACGTTTAATATGCCTGCTCTTTTATGAATGCATGTCTTAAGTGGTTTGCATATTTTCTGTTGTAGATCAATGGCACCTAGCAACCTTCCTCAGTTGTCGACTTTTGTGTTGAGGTCAATCCTAGAGAAAGATAAGCTTAATGGAACTAATTTCACCAACTGGTACCGTAATCTAAGGATAGTCCTCAAGCATGACAAGAAAGACCATGTTCTAGACACTCCACTTCCAGATGAGCGTGATGATGATGCTACAGTCGCTGTCATGAATGCCTACCGTAAGACTAGAGACGAGTCTACGGAAATTAGTTGTCTTATGCTTGCACACATGGAACCGGACTTGCAGCAGCAGTTCGAGAATATGGAGGCCTACGATATGATCGAAAGCCTCAAAAGAATGTTCTAGGCTCAAGCAAAGACCGAGAGGTATCAAGTCTCTTAAGCTTTGCTGGGATGTAAGCTCAAAGACGACGATCCACTGAGTCCACATGTAATCAAGATGACTGGTTACGTGCAGTCTCTGGATAGGCTGGCCTTCCCAATTAACGAAGAGTTCGCTACTGATATAATTCTAAACTCTCTTCCTAGAGCGTATGGTCTGTTCATTTCGAACTACCAGATGCATGGTATGGAGAAGAAGCTCACTGAATTACATGGGATGCTCAAGATGGCAGAGGCTGATCTCAAGAAAGACGCCAGTCAAGTGTTGATGGTGCAGAATAAGGCTAAGTTCAAGAAGAGTTCTTGGACCAAGAAGAAGAATGATAAGTTAGGAGGAAACACCCATGGCCCTATCCGGTGCGCTTCCTCAAGGACTAAGCCATCTCCTGCAGCTGGAGCCAATTGCTTCTATTGCAAGCAGGATGACCACTGGAAGAGGAACTGCACCAAGTATTTGGCCGACAAAGCCAAGAGTGGAGGTGTGACTTCCAACTCAGGTACGCTTGTATGCAATGTTATAATCATTTATCTTGCTGATGCACCTAACAGTTCTTGGGTATATGATACCGGATCAGTAATTCACAGATGCAACTCGTTGCAGGGACTGATAAAAACTAGGAGCGTGGCGAGATGAGAGGTTGATATTTGGGTCAGCAACAAGGCGAGAGTCGCTGCGTTGGAAGTCGGCACGATGCAACTTCATTTACCTTCAGGATTTTTAGTGGAGCTGAATAATTTTTATTATGTTCCAGTACTTAGTCGAAACATTATTTTCGCCTCATGTTTGATGAGACAAGATTATGAGTCGAATATTAAGAACAATGGTTGTTCTTTATATTTGAAAGATATGTTTCATGGCTTTGCGCCCGTTCAGGACGGGTTATTTATTTTGAATCTTGATAGTGAATCGGTCTATAACATAAATGTGAAAAGGTTGAAACCAAATGATCTAAATATGAATTATTTTTGGCACTGTCGGCTTGGTCATATAAGTTGGAAGCGCATGAAGAAGATCCATGATGATGGACTTCTAACTTCGTTCGAGACATGCGAATCATTCCTACTCGGCAAATGACCAAGACACCTTTTACAAGGAGTTGTGGGAGGGCGTCCGACTTGTTGGAACTAATACATAGTGATGTATGTGGTCCAATGAGCACGACATCGATAGGTGGTTATGAGTAATTCATTACCTTCACTGATTATTTGGGTAGGTATTGATATATTTATTTAATGAAACACAAGTCGGAAGCCTTTGAGCAATTCAAGAAATTCCAAAGTGAGGTACAAAATCAACTCGGCAAGAAAATAAAGTTTCTACGGTCGGACCGTGGAGGCGAGTACATGAGCCATGAGTTTGATGACCATCTAAAGAGTTGTGGAATAGTTACTCAACTCACTCCGCCAGGTACGCCGTAGACGACCGGTGTATCGGAACGAAGAAATCGGATCTTGTTGGACATGGTACAATCAATGATGAGTCAGACAGATCTACCTTTATTATTTTGGGGTTATTGTCTAGAAACTGCAACGTTCACACTAAACAGAGTACCATCAAAGTTAGTAGAGAAGACACCGCATGAGATGTGGACTGGCAAAAGACCAGTTTGTCTTTTCTTAAGATTTGGGGTTGTGAAGCATTTTTCAAGCGACTTCAGTCGGACAAGCTCACGCCCAGGTCGGATAAGTGTTTTTTCGTGGGATATCCGAGGGAAACCTTGGGTACTACTTCTACAACCGAGAAGAGGGCAAAGTGTTTGTCGCTTGGAACATTGTCTTCCTTGAGAAAGAGTTTCTCAATCGGGGAGTCGGTGGGAGCATAGTGCAACTTGAAGAAATTCGAGAGGAACCGGCTAGGGGCGAGTCGGCAAGGGCCTTGGAGGATGAGCCGGTCGTGGTAACTATGCCGGTAACAACACCTTAACCACGGAGATCTGCCAGATTACAAAATGCTCGTGGTGTTTTACTGTTAGACAATATTGAGCCGACAACTTATTCAGAAGCGATGATGGGATCTGATTCCGAGTCATGGCTTGGAGCCATGAGATCCAAGTTAAAGTCCATGGATGAAAATCAAGTTTGGAATTTGGATGCTCTGCCAGACGGTGCAAGACCCGTCGAGTGCAAATGGGTCTTTAAGAAGAAAACTGATATGGACGGAAATGTTTCCGTCTATAAAGCACGACTTGTCGCGAAGGGATTCCGACAGGTTCAACGAGTTGACTATGACGAGACCTTCTCACCCGTAGTGATGCTTAAGTCAGTTCGGATCATGTTAGCCATAGCAACCTATTTCGACTATGAGATATGGCAGATGGATGTCAAGACGGTTTTGCTTAATGGAAATTTAACTGAGGACGTGTATATACAACCCGAAAATTTTGTCGATCCAGCTAACGCTGACAAGGTATGCAAACTTCAGAAATAGATTTATGGGTTGAAGCAAGCATCTCAGAGTTGGAACATTCACTTTGATGAGGTAGTCAAATCGTTTGGCTTCATCAAGAGCGATCATGATTCTTGTTTATACAAGAAGTTTAGTGGGAGCAAAGTAAATTTTCTAATCTTATATGTGGACGACATATTACTAATGGGAAATGATGTCATGATGTTGCAAGAAACCAAGGAATCATTGGAAAGGATTTTCTCAATGAAGGATTTGGGTGAGGCGACTTACATACTTGGAATCAGGATCTATAGAGATAGATCAAGCCGGCTCATTGGATTGAGTCGGAGTACATATATGGAGAAAGTATTGAAGAAATTTAATATAGAAGAGTCTAAGAAGGGGTTATTACCGATGTCCCATGGTGTAATACTTAGCAAGACTCGGTGTCTTCCGACGACTGATGAGCGAAGTCGGATGAGTGTGATCTCGTATGCTTCGGCAGTCGGATCCATCATGTATGCCATGATTTGTACTAGGCCGGATGTTTCCTATACTCTAAGTGTAACGAGCAGATACCAGGATGACTCTGGCAAAACTCACTGGGCAGCGGTTAAAACCATCCTTAAGTACTTGAGAAGGACTAAGGACATGTTCCTAATTTATGGAGGTGATAAGGAATTCAGTGTAAAGGGTTACCCGGATGCGAGTTATCTCACCGACTCAGATGATTCTCGTTCGCAATCTGGATACGTGTTCGTCATGAACGGAGGGGCTGTGAGCGGGAAGAGTTCCAAGCAAGATACCGTGTCCGCATCTACGACAGACGCTGAGTATATTGCTGCCTCGGAGGCCACAAAGGAAGCTGTTTGGATCAAGAACCTCATCATGGATCTTGGTGTGGTTCAGGGCGCGTCCAATCCATTGGACATATATTGTGAAAACAATGGTTCTATCGTACAAGCCAAAGAACCTAGACAACACCAGAAGAACAAACATATACTCATGTGTTACCACCTCATTCGCCAGTTTTTCGAACAAGGTGATATCAAGTTATGCAAAGTACACACGGATGCAAACATTGCAGATCCGTTGGCAAAGGCGCTACCGCGGCCAAAGCATGAGGCACACATGAGAGGTATGGGCATTCTATGCCTAGGCATATGATGTTGAGATGATTGACTCTAGTGCAAGTGGGAGACTGTTGGGAATATGCCCTAGAGGCAATCATGTCTGATGTAATTCTCAGTGTATTCATAAAGTTATTAATTCGTCCTTGTTTTGAACATCTAATATATGTCATTGAATATGTGATTCGATTTGTGGAACTATGTATTCATGTTGTTCATGCTAAATTATCCTTGGTCATTAAAGTTGTGCTGGACACACACCCTAGACTAACGTGAGTGTTGGCTGATGACTCGGTTCCACTTATCATGGGCATGGCGATGCCATTCCAACGTACACAGAGTCGGCTAAAGAGTTTAGCAAGTCGTATTGACCCATATTGAGATGCAATGAGTAAGTCGTCATTTGCATGTCTCAATCAATGTAATCCTTAGACCTGAGGTTGTTACATAATCCGAGTTGTGGATCACCGACTTAGGTTCTGTCAAACTCTGTTCCGTGACAAGGCAGTTATAAAAGCAGAGTTTGGGTCGAATGAGAAGCAAGCTGCATGATGTGGATAATCAAGATTTAATTTTGCCCCTCCGACTGGAGAGATATTCTCTAGGCCCTCTCGAGTGATGTGATTCCGAAAGTATGGCCATGCGCGACTCGGTTAAGTGTTAACCGGGTCTATTGACTAAAAGTTTTGTCAGATGAATCATATATCACGGACCGAGAAGAGAGTTGATCTATTTAAAGGATGACGATAATTCGCCTATAGTTTGACAAGGTATATCATGAGGCAAAAGGGACTCAGATGAAAGTCACATTGGAAGGTATGTCGTCATGACTCTATGACACTTGGGACTCAGCACGTTCTGCTAGGAGCCGCTACCGGTTGATCGATTGGGAGTCAGACTCCAATCGTGTCCAAGTCGTCATGAGACTGCAGGGTCGCACACTTAAGAGCGGGAGCAAGCATGTTGGTCGGGTTGGACCCGAACCGGAAATGGACTGAATTAGTGAGTTCGACTCACAGAGGGAATGGGCTACAAGCGTTGTGAAGCCCACTCCCACTCGCTATATAAAGAGGGACACATCTTGCCCAACGGGCACAAGTTTCTACTCCCTTGCTTTGGGAACCCTAGTCCCACTCAGTCCAGCCGCCGTATCGGACCTATCAGTCCGCCGTCGGAGCTCCTCCTCGTACGTGTGGATACCGGCAGAGGTGTTGTACGATCAACACTTCGACGATCGCAGGATTGGATCGGCTGGATCGGATCGTGGGACTACATTGCATCGACGTGCTTCATCGATAATCCGCACCTGCACGTCTAGTGGTAATCCTCGTGGCCTTCTACCTCGGCTAGATCTTGGAAGTACTGCGTAGAAACGTTTTTGTTTATCTCTATGTGTTCCAACACCAGACCTTTTGTATTTCGCTTTTACCACCGCGACATCAATCACTTCGACATCTTCTTTATCAAAGTGCTCCCACACCGGAAGGGGTTGGGATGTTGTTGTGGTTCAGCCATATTTGAGTGTAGAAAATAAGAGGGGTGGACAACCCTTTTTATAGGGAAAGAATGGTCATTTTTGGGAAAAAATTCGAAAAAACGGTTTTCCCGCCCTCCCCCATGCTCCCCACGCTTTGCCTGCGCCGCGGGCCGCTGGCAGGACCCGCGTGCCTCGCGGGCCGGCTCCTTTAACTCTGGTGCCGGGCTTGTGCCCAGAGCGGCCGCCCGCGTGCCAGCACGACACGACACACTTAGTATACGTGTCGCATAGTGCCATGCCGGGCTTGGCCCTGTAAGCCTTCGCGTGCCCGTGCCGTGCCAGGCTGGCCCGTTGGCCAGGTTTGGGTGTGCGCCGTAGAAACACGTCCCGTCGTAGATAGTAACGTTAGTGACAGTGTTCATAAGTACAATGACCAAACTGAGTTTTTCGCGCAAGTTGAGTGACCGTACGTGTCTATTATACTCTTTAATTATAAAAAGGTTTAAGTTCTGAAACAGTGGGACTAAGTTTTAAATTTAAGGGTGTGCCAAATTTGGGTGCCTAATAGGAAGTTTGACTTTTGGCATCACTTTCCTCATACTTTGCCAAATGGCTAAAGTAAAAAAAAACTTACGTGATCCCGTGCCAAACTCAACAACCAAATAAAAAATTTAAGGAAAAAATGGTTTAGGAGAGAGATGAGAAAACATGATTTCTCCTTGCTATATTAAAATGTAGCAACCAACCGAAACAACTATGATGTCACCGCTGGGACAAACAACACAAATCATGCCCAAATGAAACAAGCAAAGAACAAAGAAAAGAAAACACTGCCGGCATCGAGGCTCGACGAAAAACAGCGAGGATTCGCAACCGCTGTGCACACTGAAGAATTTCCACCACGCTCTCAACCCACGGAAGCGTCTCATACCAAGCAACACCTCCAAGAAGGGGACGACGCTGACACCGCTATTGCCCGGACAACTCTAATGGTTTCTCGGAGCATGTCCTAGGGTTTCCCCTGGTACGCTGGGGGGGGGGTGAGAAGGAGGTACTCTGACACCCTTCAAGAAGGATGGCGACACCCGGAGGCGTCACCACGTCAGTGTCTCAACGATAGGGAGTTCTGTAAAAAAAAAAAACAAAAAAAACGACAGGGATTTCTCCCGACCTCCAAAACACCACACCCCCACGCTCTGTCAGCCCCCACCAATCTTGCCGCCTAGCACGCCACCACGATCCTGCAGTCCTCTGTCGTCTCACCGTGGCCCAAGTCGTGAGGTCGATAGAGTCGAGTAGAGGAGTCCATACGAGGGTCAACGGTGCAGTAGCACGTGGGAGGGATCTACCTCCACGCCATTCGGCGGTAACCGACTGGATGCAGCCACAAAGTAGACCATACCCTCGTGGCCCCGTCGAGCCCCAAGGGGGCCGTAAAGCTCCATAGCCGCACTGCAGCAGGAGCGCCACCGCCTCCGCCAACTCTAGGAAACGCCCTCGAGACTTCGACCCACTAGGAAACAACCTCACGACTGGGCGGCCCCAACACCGTGCTCACGGGAAGGGAAAGGAAACCCCCCGCCCACAGAGCCCAGATCGGGCCCGCACACGGGCCTGGCACGCCGGTCACCAGCACGCCGCCTACCGCCGTATCCACGCAGCAACACGCTGGAGAGGATCCCCGCGCCGCCACTGTGTCCTCGAACTGCGGCCCGCAAAGGCCCGCACGGACCCAGATTGGGCCCGGCCGCCATGGCCGACCACCGGGACGAGGACGCCTGCCACACAACGTCCGCCTGCCCCCGTCACCGCGCCGTCGCGCCCCACGCCAGCTCGCCGCCTTCGATCGACGCCATTGTCGAGCTCGGGGAGAGGAGGCCCCGCCGCCGCCGACGCAGACCAGGCTTTGCCTATCGGCGCACCATGGCAGCGGCGAGGAGAGGAGGGGGTCAAGCCCGGCGGCGCTAGGGATCCCCCGGTCGCTCGCGGGAGCGACACGGGAGGGAAAAATTACTTTTCTATTTCAACTTGTGATAGCATCTGGGCGCACATGCATGCAATTTGGCTTCGGTACGCTGGCGTAAAACAACAACTGTAGATTCGCTGCCTTTCTGGTTTAATTTAGTTATCCTTTTTGTTAGGTGCTCCATGTGTGAAGTTGTGATCTGGATCAAGATCAACCATTGTTTTCCCTCTCCTCCACAGTCCCCAACAAAAGCCAATTCAAGTCGTCTCTCCAGTCTTCCCACGAGATTCAGATTTTCAGAGGACAAGTGAAGTGACGCGATGGGGAAGCCGGCCAAGCCCTCTCCCGCCGCGGCGGCGGCGCCGCCGGCAGCGCCCAAGACGGTGCACTCCGCGCTGCTCACCTACGCCTCCATGCTCTCGCTTCTCTCCCTCTGCCCACCCTTCGTCATCCTCCTGTGAGTAGCCCTCCTCCCAGATCGAACCCGCTCCGTCCCCGCTCTCGCTCTCGCATCTCACCTCTCGCCCTCGCTCTTGCAGGTGGTACACGATGGTGCACGCGGACGGATCGGTGGTGCAGACCTACCAGCACCTCCGCGACCACGGCCCCCTCGATGGGTTCAGGTCGCTCTGGCCCATGCCCACCGTCGTCGCCGGGAAGATCATCCTCGGATTCGCCCTCTTCGAGGCCGCCCTGCAGCTCCTCCTCCCCGGGAAGCGCTTCGAGGGGCCCGTCTCGCCCTCCGGGAACGTGCCCGTCTACAAGGTTGGCTGCTTGCCACTCTGTTTTTTTTTTCTGAAGCTGTTTAGACTTGTCCAAGTCTACGTACACAATGGAGATTTAAATCTCTAAACGATCGTACCTAGCTCACTACTTTGCTTCTTGCAACGGCTCTACAGATTAATTACTGTTAGATTGCAGCTTAATTTACATGATTGCAGCTTAATACAACTCTTTTTTTTTTCTGTCAGGCAAATGGTTTACAAGCATATGCAGTGACATTGGTCACCTACCTAAGCCTGTGGTGGTAAGAAAGATTTATTCTTTTGGTTGAACCTACTGATTTAACCATACTGAAACAAAACAAAATGGTACTTGCACGGTAATTTGTATCTCCAGTCACTAACAGAAAAAAAATCATGTCAGGTTTGGAATTTTTAACCCTGCCATAGTATATGATCACTTGGGGGAGATCTACTCAGCTCTCGTCTTTGGAAGCCTTGTGTTCTGTATTTTACTGTACATAAAGGTGCGCTTATTTAACAGATCTCTGTTTGTCCATTACTTATGTGTGTCTACTGTGATGTCTTAATTCGTTATTGCATCATTTATTTTCCGTTTTAGGGCCATGTAGCACCATCATCATCTGATTCTGGATCCTCGGGAAATCCCATAATTGATTTCTACTGGGTAGGTGTTATTCTATCCATGCGGTATATTTTTTACATTGCCTGGAGTTTTGAGCTATCTCCTGTGGATTTGTTGTTTCATGTAACTAACATGCACATTTTCAGGGAATGGAACTGTATCCTCGGATTGGTAAGCACTTTGATATCAAAGTCTTCACAAACTGCCGTTTTGGGATGATGTCCTGGGCTGTTCTTGCTGTAACTTACTGCATAAAACAGGTCAGAACCTCGTAGTAGACTAGTCCCAATCAAACAGCACACTCCAAAATTGTTTGCTATCTGGTTTCTTATACTCATACCAACCAATATAAAGATAAAAAGCCTCTGTTAATACTATATGATGCAGTTCTCTGTTAAACTCATTTGATTTCTGTGAACTTTGACATGCAGTATGAAATGAATGGCCAAGTTGCAGACTCCATGCTTGTGAATACTGCACTGATGTTGATCTATATCACTAAGTTTTTTTGGTGGGAGTCTGGATATTGGTGTACAATGGACATTGCCCATGATAGAGGTAGGTAATTTATTGTTTTCAATGCCAACATACCGAATGCATTAGCCATTTTCTGGCGCATTTGTGGTATCGCCTTCCTACAAATGATACATAAGTGACCTTATTTATATGTAGTTTATATGTGATGAATTAGAGGATATTGGGGATTGTGTATCAAACATTCTATAAATTCTAGGTTGTACCATGTCGCTGCCATAAAACTTCTTGGGATTACATGTTCTGTGAGGCTGCTATTACTATCAAAAGGAGCTCCAAACATCCAAGTGTAAACTGAAATAACTCACTTGGCTCAACCCACTGGAGAAATTTATGCATGTCAAATTTCTCGCAAGAGAAGTTCTAGGTTAATTAGATAATCCATTGACTTAAATCAATAGGAGAATGAACCTAACAAAACAGTCAAACTTCCTACTGCTGCAAATATTAGTTTTTTGATATACAAGTTCATTCAAAGGAACCCCGTGTTAAACTACATTGTGGCATATCAGGATTTAATTGTTATATTATTAATATTACGAAAAAACTATGTGTGAATCTAATTTTATCTTGCAAATGTGCATTTCCATTTGTTTTCTCCAGATCATTAATATTATTTTGTCTGACATGATTTTCTACAGCTGGTTTCTATATTTGCTGGGGATGCTTGGTTTGGGTTCCATCAATATACACCTCTCCTGGCATGTACCTTGTCAACCATCCTGTGAATTTGGGTCCCCAGGTTTTCTTTCAGAAAACTTTTCTTTGATACTTTGGTTTATAGCATTATTTTCTGTCACTTACTGTATACACAATTTTAGTTCCAAGACTTGACAGGAATATTTGTTATCATGTGTTTAGCACTGTCAATTCTCTTTGCTGGAATATTGTGCATATATAAACTACGATTGTGATCGCCAGCGCCAGGAATTTCGCCGGACAAACGGAAAATGCTCGATCTGGGGCAAAGCTCCGTCAAAGGTTTAAGTCTTGCACTTCTAAAGTAGCCAAAAGTACTTTCATGCTTATTGGGTTGCTTATGTCTTTATTTTGGTGGAACTTCAGATTGTCGCTTCCTACCAGACCACAAATGGAGAAACAAAAACCAGTCTTCTCTTGACTTCTGGATGGTGAGTCGAAGATTCACTTTTCTTTCTGTACATTGTTCACGAAAAGAGAAATTTGTGATCATGTATATGCAGAGTCTTTTTTAGATGATGTATATGCAGAGATAATAGCCATTTGAGCATGCTCCTTTGTTTTCTATTTGGACAGGTGGGGCATGACTCGTCATTTTCACTATGTCCCAGAGATACTATCAGCTTTTTTCTGGACCGTTCCAGCTCTTTTTGATCATGTAAGCATGCCGTATATTGTTATGTTATATCACAAATTTAGCTAGGTCTATACTAATAGTATTCTTTTTGTCCACTTGCAGTTCCTTCCATATTTCTATGTGATATTTCTGACCATACTACTGCTGGACCGAGCGAAGAGGGATGATGATAGATGCTCATCAAAGTATGTAAACAACCTTTCATTTATCTTTTTAGCTAACATTGTCAGAGAAACTTATCTTGAAAAATGATAAATTGCTGTCGGTAATTTTTTTAATAGGATAGATGTTGGTATTTATTTTGGTTAATTTCGGTTTAAGCAATATCCAGTTCTCTGTGTTTGTGTCTGATGTACTTATTTTTTTGTCTGAAAGGTACGGCAAGTACTGGAAGACGTATTGCAACAAAGTACCATACAGGGTTATTCCTGGTATTTACTGAATGGTTTGGGCCACAGTGACTAGACTACAAGTGCTTAGAAGAAACTCAGAAGATGATGTAATTCTCTCCCTGTTTGCGTGCTAATATGTACGCCATTAGCTTGATGTATGCAGTAGTTGATTGAGGGAAGTTTTGGCATCTGTATCGTGTGTGTTATATACATGCATATATACACTGGGTCGGGTTTTTTTTTGTTTTGCTACAAGTCTAATTGCAGGATTCATAATCTTCTGTTGTATATTTAGCATTTTCATATAGGTTCTTTCAGGCAACATCTGAACGAAAATGCACCAACATGTACTCTGTTGTTTGAATACTAGTCCAGTCACTATTTATTTCATAAATATTATTTTAAATTCAAAATTTTCCTGGTAAACATTTCTACTTATGTGATAAAGCTATATTTTTGGTGGTTTGTTCTTTGCCTTCAAATTGATGGTCTTTGTGGCACGAAGCTCCTGTTTTGGTGCTTTTAGCAGCCATATCGAGTTGGGGGCATTTATGTAGTGAATACCAGTGACACGGACACCTTTTCTTGCTCGGAGAAGTTGGGGGCATTTTTGTAGTGAATTGTTTAATTAGTATTGATTTTCGAGCATCATATCGAGTTGTAGTTTTCTCTGCAAATAATTCTAAGCTAAAGACAATACAAGTCGAGATAAAAAAAAAATACAGTGAAATATTGCAACACAAGCAATGGTAATATTATTAATCGCTCAACACAATACTGATCGATCCATTTGTGCGCACGTGTGTGTATGCATCAAGCCTCGGCGTACAAGTGAGCCGAGAGCTTAGGAACCACGACGGCTTCTAGCGGGAACTTGCGTGGCGTGGACAGCCCAAAGACCTCCTCCATGCTCAGCTCCTCCTTGGTCACGCCGTCGGGGAGCCTCCACTCGAAGCCGTGCAGCAGGTTCGCCAGGCTCACCTGAATCACCTTCAGTCCGAGACTATACCCAGGGCACATCCTGCGACCCGATCCGAATGGCAGCAGCTCGTAGTCCTGCCCCTTGACATCGAGCTTGCTACCGAGGAACCGCTCTGGCATGAACTCATTCGGTGCGTCCCACAGCTCTGGGTCGCGACCGATGGACCACACGCTCACAAGCACACGAGTGCCGGCGGGGATGTCGTAGCCGTCAATTGATGCGTCCTCGCGCGACAGTCTGGGCGCCAGCATCGGCGCAACCGGGTGCAGTCGCATTGTCTCCTTGACAATGGCCTCGATGTAGGGGATGCTCGGGATGTCCTTCTCCGTGACCCAACGGCCTCGGCCGACAACACGGTCTAGCTCCTCCGTCGCCTTGGCAAGCACCTCGGGCTTTTTCAGGAGCTCCGAGAGGGCCCACTCCAGCGTCACCGCCGAACTTTCCGTGCCTCCGGCGATGAGATCCTACAAGTGCCAGGCGGGGATAAATATGAAGGGTATTGCCCATGTGATCTGTAACCGAGGAAACATTGAACAACTGATAAAATCGTTGTGATTACGTACTCATTAACTGCCTGCACTATCTACGACTGAACTTGAGTATCTGCCATGCGGTCTGTTTATTATTACTTCCATTTCTTGAGTTTTTCGGTGGAACTTGGTTCCCGCAGATTAAAGACATGTCGCTGCAGTTGCTCCATGTAATAGTACTCCCTCCGATCCATAAAATGAGTGACACTTTTTATGGATCGGAGGGAGTATAATTAATTCCTCACAGTCAGGACATCAGTACAGCATCTAGCAGCTACTACAATCCTAATATTCTTGTTTCTTTTTCGGCATTAAAGGACAATACCGATTTTGTTTTCACTCTGGCCAACGTTTAAAATCATTGCTTACGAACCAGTCTGAACTAATCACTCATTTATTTTCAAACCACTAGTCCTTTATATTAATGCTTTGGCCGGCCAGATGATGCAATAGAATTTGTATATTTGTAATTCCGTAAGAGGGAGCAGGCTACGACGAAGCTGTTATTTTGAAGTGATCCAAATTTATATGAAGATATAAAGATAAAGCAAACTTCGGACGAACCAAAGCGAGACACGTCGAGTTGTTACTGACTTGGTTTAGAATTTTATCTTGTCTCGGTTTTACCCTTTTATATAACTCCTATAAGGCGCCGGTTTGGAATAAGTAACAAGTTATAAATCCTGACGTTTGTAACGTACCTGATGTAGTGAAATTTTGCTCCGTGGTTTTTTCTCTTCCTTCTTGGAATAAGTCGGTTTGGAATAAGTAACAAGTTATAAATCCTGACGTTTGTAACGTACCTGACGAACCGGCTCTTTTCCGGGTGACCGTTGCAACGATCGATTCTGACCGCGCGCGCTATTCCCTTTTAGGCTTAGACGACGTTTCCTTTTCGGGTACGAGTACGACAGACAGACTTCCTCCTCTGCCCCCTTTTCTTCTTCCCGGACGACTCCTCTCCCCCATTCTGTTCCCTTTTCTTCTTCCCGGTGACGGATCTCTCTTTCCCTTTTCTTCTTCCCGGCGACGGAGCTCTCTGTGAATCCACCGTTGCCACTCCTTCTACCATCCCTTGGCTTTGGCGAATCCATTTTTCGGTCGCCGTGGATGCATCCTCGCTGCTCGCCCGCATTTTGGGGCAGAGACTCCTCCCCCCTGTCCCCTCGTCTTCTTCTCGGCGAAAGAGCTCGCCGTGGATCCAGCCCTGCCACTCTGCCGACCATATTTTTCCGTCTTTTAATCCGGTTTTCTCTCCCCCTATGGGCCATGGCGAGACTCGCTGCTCTCCCGCATTTTGGGGCGGAGATTCCTCTCCCCTGTCCCCTTATCTTCTTCCAGGCGGCAGAGCTCGCCGGTGATCCACCCCCGCCACTCAGCCCACCATATTTCCGGTCTTCTATTCCGGTTCTCCCCCCCCCCCCCCGTGGGCCATGGATGCATGCTGGCTGCTCAGACGAATTTTGGGGCGCAGATTTTGTTCGACTTCGAGGTTTGAATCCATACTGCTCTCATCCTATTTCCACTTCTTTCCCGTAGTGATTTGAATTGATCCATACTTCTCTCACCATTTTCCTTTGCTTAACCCGTACATATAGTTTAGATTTTTGTACATTCGATCCCGATTGGGAAGATTGGGGGAGAAGTTCCATGTTCAATTAGATTTTTCCAGGCGTTATTTTATGGTTTGTGTCAATAATTCTGTGTCTCAACTTTGGATAGATTTTAGATGGACTACAAACGATGCATTTTTCCGATCTGCTGTTATTTTCTTGAGGATTGTCCTTCGAAGTTCAGAACAGAAAGGGCGGATCTGCTGTTATTACTTGAGGACTGTCTCTCAAAGTTCAGAACATGAAGGGATGATCTGCTGTTATTTCTTACCAAACTATGCGACCAATTCGAAGTTGAGAAGACAAAGGGCATTAACGTAGCTGAGATGGAAGCAGTTGTCTTCGACCTAAATAGCTACACTAACTGACAGGTAACTGAACCTTGAGTTGGCTGTCGAGGTGATTGTTCCGGGCAATTCTCTATAATCAGGATGTGGATCATGTACATTTTTTTGATGGCTACAAATACTGACATGAATGTTCAAGCATATTTTTGCATGTGCGCTGGCAATGTGGAGCTTTGTGCTGTTCACTTGAGTTTTGATTACATGTTAAGATAAACTTAGACCAGTGCATAATTAGTATGGCCCTTGTCTGGTTGATGCATCGATAGCCAAGTCCACGCAGTATGTTATCTTTTTCTAGATGCCAATTTTCCGCATATATTTTTTTGTGGTGTATGATGGAAATGTTTTTGCTGTGTTTTTTGTGAGAAAGCATGACACCTGGTTTTGATGGAAATACTAGGGGGTCTAATCTATGTATCGGTTTTGGCTGCATGCCAGCATCTCTTTTTTCATAGAATCTTGAATGTAGTTGAAAATGAGACCTGGACACATTTAGCCCATAGCCTCATCTGAAGCCATCTGCTGATGCAACAACTTGAGAAACAAAGATCGAGCCCCTTATTGTAGCTACCCAGAGTTCCACGGTGCAAAGAAGACGTCCTAGTTTTCCACTGTGCACTTGTTTTTAATTGAAGGCAGTACATAATGATGTTTTCAGCTTCGGTCCATTTGTTTCTGTACATATCTTTCTGGAGATAGATGGTCCATTTGTTTTATTTTCTTATACACTTATCCTGCAGATAGATGGTCCATTTTGTTTTTTGTCCTTTCATTGCATATTAAAGTAATATGCAGTGCTATTTTTCCTTGTGATGTGTATTCTTTTTTTTTCAAACGACGGAGCATGTACTGAAGTAAAAAATTAGTAGTATGTCTTATAGAAATTCCAAATTAGGACTCAGATTGTATGCTTGCTAGCAAAAAAATTCAGTTTAGTGTAGTGCTTAACTAAACCTTTCTGGTTTCTGGTTTATATACATGTCATTGGTTCATGAATTTTTGTCATTCTTAGGTAAAGTTGCATGCTGATTGAAGTGGACTGCTATATCTAGAAAGAACTGATATACTCCAGGATAACTGGAAAATATCTCATTTATCTCTAAATTATCCTCTCAAGTTGATTGTGTTATTTCAATACTTTTATAGGGGTTTGAGGTGCTCTCTGGATTGTCAGCTGGCCTAATTTTAATAGTGAAAGGGAGAGGGAGTCGTTGATGGAGGGTGTGGACTATGGAGGAATCGAACAGGGAGGATGCCTATGTTTTATACCAGTCTGTTCTTGGAGAGGTCTGCATTGCTGCTGATGCCGTAACAACTAAACATCTCATCCGAGCTCGGACAACTGTAACTGCTTGCTTTGCTCTGTAAACTCATGAAACATTTGAACATGCAAACAATTGCTGTTAGAATTTTCTAGGACTCGTATTTTGTTTACATAAATTTGGTTAACATAAACTTTCATGGAGTAGAATTCAGCTAACACCTGCACTGCTTGTTGAGCAATATGCAAACACTCGAACTTTGTAGGAGTTTTTTGGGCTTGCCTGCTTTGTTTCTAACAGTACTTCCACTGCCTGCAATATCTTTGTGAAACTTAATTGAATATACACTTGAAATATTAGAGAAATTAGTTTGTGAGAATTATTTTCGCCGAAGTTATCTATGAAATATTTGAGTAATTACCTGGTATATGCAATTCAAGTGGATCTACTCCTGAGCACCGAAAAGTTTTTTGTCGTAAGCTAGTGTATGTAGTACTGCCGCCAATATCGCTCAATGATGTTTTTAAAGTACATGTACTTGTTGTTCAGTTTCTTAAAGCATATAGCCTTTATTGTTGGACATGCAGACATTGAGCCAACGTCCAAAGAAAACTTTGTGTTTTAAGCCCTTCAGCCTTGTGTTTTTTAAGGCCTTCAGCCTGATATGGAGTATATGCTCTTTTTTCAGGATTTTTTGGTGATGCACTAGGTGAACAAATGTACGGCAAGCATCATCAAACTGGGCATTGCATCTCGAGTGTCCACCGGGTGAGTGCCTCTTTGTCCTAGGTTTTTAATCATCTTTTACTTCTATTTACTGTTTTACAGACGTTAGTAATTGTATTATGCGATTTGTTCTTTTTGAACCTATTTGACACATCCTCTCGAGCAGAGTATCCGTGTCTGTTGTACTATTGAGACGAGCCCGTGTCCCCATCCCCCTCCAGTTTAGGTTTGGCTAGTCGAAGACGAGCCGTGCGTCTCAAGGAAGGAGCGGCTTAGGGTAAGTCGAGTCGGGAGTGGACGTCGTCGCGGTTTACCGCGACGACGGACACGGAGACGAGCCGTGGGCGAGTCGTAATTGGACGTCGGCGCGTTAGCGACGCGGCCAAGTAGACGAGCCCGTCGCGCCACCCCCTCCCGTTTAGGGTTGGCGAGTCGAAGACGAGCCGTGCGTCTCAAGTAAGGAGCGGCTTAGGGTAAGTCGAGTCGGGAGTGTACGTCGTCGCGGTTTACCGCGACGACGGACAAGGAGACGAGCCGTGGGCGAGTCGTAATTGGACGTCGGCGCGTTAGCGACGCGGCCAAGGAGACGAGCCCGTCGCGCCACCCCCCTCCCGTTTAGGGTTGGCGAGTCGAAGACGAGCCGTGCGTCTCAAGGAAGGAGCGGCTTAGGGTAAGTCGAGTCGGGAGTGGACGTCGTCGCGGTTTACCGCGACGACGGACGGAACGAGCCGTTAGCGAGTCGTAATTGGACGTCGGCGCGTTAGCGACGCGGCCAAGGAGACGAGTCCGTGGCGCCACCCCTCCCTCATTTAGGGTTGGCGAGTCGAAGACGAGCCATGCGTTTCAAGGAAGGAGCGGCTTAGGGTAAGTCGAGTCGGGAGTGGACGTCGTCGCGGTTTACCGCGACGACGGACACGGAGACGAGCCGTGGGCGAGTCGTAATTGGACGTCGGCGCGTTAGCGACGCGGCCAAAGAGACGAGCCCGTCGCGCCACCCCTCCTCCCGTTTAGGGTTGGCGAGTCGAAGACGAGCCGTGCGTCTCAAGGAAGGAGCGGGGCGTTTCAAGGAAGGAGCGGCTTAGGGTAAGTCGAGTCGGGAGTGGACGTCGTCGCGGTTTACCGCGACGACGGACACGGAGACGAGCCGTGAGCGAGTCGTAATTGGACGTCGGCGCGTTAGCGACGCGGCCAAGGAGACGAGCCCGTCACGCCACCCCCCTCCCGTTTAGGGTTGGCGAGTCGAAGACGAGCCGTGCGTCTAAGGAAGGAGCGGCTTAGGGTAAGTCGAGTCGGGAGTGGATGTCGTCGCGGTTTACCGCGACGACGGACACGTAGACGAGCCGTGAGCGAGTCGTAATTGGACGTCGGCGCGTTAGCGACGCGGCCAAGGAGACTAGTCCCTGGCGCCACCCCTCCCTCATTTAGGGTTGGCGAGTCGAAGACGAGCCGTGCGTTTCAAGGAAGGAGCGGCTTAGGGTAAGTCGAGTCGGGAGTGGACGTCGTCGCGGTTTACCGCGACGACGGCACGGAGACGAGCCGTGGGCGAGTCGTAATGGACGTCGGCGCGTTAGCGACGCGGCCAAGGAGACGAGCCCGTCGCGCCACCCCTCCTCCCGTTTAGGGTTGGCGAGTCGAAGACGCCGTGCGTCTCAAGGAAGGAGCGGCTTAGGGTAAGTCGAGTCGGGAGTGGACGTCGTCGCGGTTTACCGCGACGACGGACCGGGACGAGCCGTGGGCGAGTCGTAATTGGACGTCGGCGCGTTAGCGACGCGGCCAAGGAGACGAGCCCGTCTCGCCACCCCCCTCCCGTTTAGGGTTGGCGAGTCGAAGACGAGCCGTGCGTCTCAAGGAAGGAGCGGCTTAGGGTAAGTCGAGTCGGGAGTGGATGTCGTCGCGTTTTACCGCGACGACGGACACGGAGACGAGCCGTGGGCGACGTAATTGGACGTCGGCGCGTTAGCGACGCGGCCAAGGAGACGAGCACGTCGCGCCACCCCCCCTCCCATTTAGGTTTGGCGAGTCGAAGACGAGCCGTGCGTCTCAAGGAAGGAGCGGCTTAGGGTAAGTCGAGTCGGGAGTGGACGTCGTCGCGGTTTACCGCGACGACGGACACGGAGACGAGCCGTGGGCGAGTCGTAATTGGACGTCGGCGCGTTAGCGACGCGGCCAAGGAGACGAGCCCGTCTCGCCACCCCCCTCCCGTTTAGGGTTGGCGAGTCGAAGACGAGCCGTGCGTCTCAAGGAAGGAGCGGCTTAGGGTAAGTCGAGTCGGGAGTGGATGTCGTCGCGTTTTACCGCGACGACGGACACGGAGACGAGCCGTGGGCGAGTCGTAATTGGACGTCGGCGCGTTAGCGACGCGGCCAAGGAGACGAGCCCGTCGCGCCACCCCCCCATTTAGGGTTGGCGAGTCGAAGACGAGCCGTGCGTTTCAAGGAAGGAGCGGCTTAGGGTAAGTCGAGTCGGGAGTGGACGTCGTCGCGGTTTACCGCGACGACGGACACGGAGACGAGCCGTGGGCGAGTCGTAATTGGACGTCGGCGCGTTAGCGACGCGGCCAAGGAGACGAGCCCGTCGCGCCACCCCCCTCCCGTTTAGGGTTGGCGAGTCGAAGACGAGCCGTGCGTCTCAAGGTAGGAGCGGCTAAGGGTAAGTCGAGTCAGGAGTGGACGTGTCGCGGCACGGAGACGAGCCGTGAGCGAGTCGTAATTGGACGTCGGCGCGTTAGCGACGCGGCCAAGGAGACGAGCCCGTCACGCCACCCCCCTCCCGTTTAGGGTTGGCGAGTCGAAGACGAGCCGTGCGTCTCAAGGAAGGAGCGGCTTAGGGTAAGTCGAGTCGGGAGTGGATGTCGTCGCGGTTTACCGCGACGACGGACACGTAGACGAGCCGTGAGCGAGTCGTAATTGGACGTCGGCGCGTTAGCGACGCGGCCAAGGAGACTAGTCCCTGGCGCCACCCCTCCCTCATTTAGGGTTGGCGAGTCGAAGACGAGCCGTGCGTTTCAAGGAAGGAGCGGCTTAGGGTAAGTCGAGTCGGGAGTGGACGTCGTCGCGGTTTTACCGCGACGACGGACACGGAGACGAGCCGTGGGCGAGTCGTAATTGGACGTCGGCGCGTTAGCGACGCGGCCAAGGAGACGAGCCCGTCGCGCCACCCCCCTCCCGTTTAGGGTTGGCGAGTCGAAGACGAGCCGTGCGTCTCAAGGTAGGAGCGGCTAAGGGTAAGTCGAGTCAGGAGTGGACGTGTCGCGGCACGGAGACGAGCCGTGAGCGAGTCGTAATTGGACGTCGGCGCGTTAGCGACGCGGCCAAGGAGACGAGCCCGTCACGCCACCCCCCTCCCGTTTAGGGTTGGCGAGTCGAAGACGAGCCGTGCGTCTCAAGGAAGGAGCGGCTTAGGGTAAGTCGAGTCGGGAGTGGATGTCGTCGCGGTTTACCGCGACGACGGACACATAGACGAGCCGTGAGCGAGTCGTAATTGGACGTCGGCGTTAGCGACGCGGCCAAGGAGAGTCCCTGGCGCCACCCCTCCCTCATTTAGGGTTGGCGAGTCGAAGACGAGCCGTGCGTTTCAAGGAAGGAGCGAGTTAGGGTAAGTCGAGTCGGGAGTGGACGTCGTCGCGGTTTACCGCGACGCGGCCAAGGAGACGAGCCCGTCGCGCCACCCCTCCTCCCGTTTAGGGTTGGCGAGTCGAAGACGAGCCGTGCGTCTCAAGGAAGGAGCGGCTTAGGGTAAGTCGAGTCGGGAGTGGACGTCGTCGCGGTTTACCGCGACGACGGACACGGAGACGAGCCGTGGGCGAGTCGTAATTGGACGTCGGCGCGTTAGCGACGCGGCCAAGGAGACGAGCCCGTCTCGCCACCCCCCTCCCGTTTAGGGTTGGCGAGTCTTCTGGGTTGGCGAGTCGAAGACGAGCCGTGCGTCTCAAGGAAGGAGCGGCTTAGGGTAAGTCGAGTCGGGAGTGGATGTCGTCACGTTTTACCGCGACGACGGACACGGAGATGAGCCGTGGGCGAGTCGTAATTGGACGTCGGCGCGTTAGCGCGCGCGGCCAAGGAGACGAGCCCGTCGCGCCACCCCCCCTCCCATTTAGGTTTGGCGAGTCGAAGACGAGCCGTGCGTCTCAAGGAAGGAGCGGCTTAGGGTAAGTCGAGTCGGGTGGACGTCGTCGCGGTTTACCGCGACGACGGACACGGAGACGAGCCGTGGGCGAGTCGTAATTGGACGTCGGCGCGTTAGCGACGCGGCCAAGGGACGAGCCCGTCTCGCCACCCCCCTCCCGTTTAGGTTGGCGAGTCGAAGACGAGCCGTGCGTCTCAAGGAAGGAGCGGCTTAGGGTAAGTCGAGTCGGGAGTGGATGTCGTCGCGTTTTACCGCGACGACGGACACGGAGACGAGCCGTGGGCGAGTCGTAATTGGACGTCGGCGCGTTAGCGACGCGGCCAAGGAGACGAGCCCGTCGCGCCACCCCCCTCCCATTTAGGGTTGATGGCGAGTCGAAGACGAGCCGTGCGTTTCAAGGAAGGAGCGGCTTAGGGTAAGTCGAGTCGGGAGTGGACGTCGTCGCGGTTTACCGCGACGACGGACACGGAGACGAGCCGTGGGCGAGTCGTAATTGGACGTCGGCGCGTTAGCGACGCGGCCAAGGAGACGAGCCCGTCGCGCCACCCCCCTCCCGTTTAGGGTTGGCGAGTCGAAGACGAGCCGTGCGTCTCAAGGTAGGAGCGGCTAAGGGTAAGTCGAGTCAGGAGTGGACGTGTCGCGGTTTACCGCGACGACGGACAAGGAGACGAGCCAGTGGCGCCATCCCTCTCTCCTTTAGGGTTGATGAGCCGTGGGCGAGTTGTAATTGGAAGACAAGCCATGGGCAGAGTCATAATTCGACTCAAGGAAGCAACGACTTAGGGTAACAGTAGTCGAGAGTGGATGTCATCTCCGTTTTGAAACGAAGACAAGCCATGGGCAGAGTTGTAATTCGATGTTCTATTTTGGAAACATGCCTAAGGTTTTCACATTCTCTTTGTTTACAATTTGAGTTTTTTTCATGTTGCGTGTCCATAGCGTGCACCACTTATCTCTTTGAAAGGATGACCTTGGAATAATGGTGGCCATTAAGTTTGGAATAAGATTTAGAGAATTAATAAACAACAGAAGAGATTCAGAAAATCTTTCGCAAATGTAAAGAAGGTACAGTAATCCACATCATCAGATTTAGAGAATTAATAAACAACAGAAGAGATTCAGAAAATCTTTCGCAAATGTAAAGAAGGTACAGTAATCCACATCATCACGTCTTTCTTGATCCAGAGCAAGTATATCCCTTTTTTCCATTATACATGTTTACTCCATAACAGAAACATAAAAACGTGACAATTTTTCATATCGGAGATGATGACGGAATAGTTTTCCTTCTTATGCAATTTCTTCCCACTTCTTATTTCCAAACTTTAAATAGAACCTATTGATTCAGCAAGTGTACTCTTTATCTCGAGACATCTCTTCTGCCTACACTTGTTGCAGCCCAGACCATTAGTAAACGTTGATGTCCTACCTGGTGGTCGCAAAAAAAAATCACAAAAGGTAAACACGAATGAATGAAACACTGTAAGTAAGACTCTATTCGAAATGTAAATAAAATATTTTTTCACAAATAGAGGTAATACCTTGTCACGGTCAGGGCAGTTTGGCCTTTTGTGCCCCGGCTGCCTGCATAGACATTTCCTCTCCCTGTTCTTCTTTATTATCTTTTAGCCTTCTCATATATTGTTTTTGGCCTATCATAGTTGAAGCTTTTTGCCTGAGATTGTGGCGGATCTCTCAAGCCAAATGTTTGGCTGTCATCGACAACATCTGTAGTTGTGTGAGAAGTAAGAGGATCATGTGTGTTAGTTGTCTCGCAGGTAGGAGTAGCTTGCTGATGGATGTCTATAGGAGATCGCACCTCGCTAACACCATCACGCACATATCGCACATCTTTTTGAACCGGATCATCAACGCACTTCCTTTTGTTCCTTGAAACACGATCATGATCACGTTGTTGCCACCCCCCCTCCCGTTTAGGGTTGGCGAGTCGAAGACGAGCCGTGCGTCTCAAGGAAGGAGCGGCTTAGGGTAAGTCGAGTCGGGAGTGGATGTCGTCGCGTTTTACCGCGACGACGGACACGGAGACGAGCCGTGGGCGAGTCGTAATTGGACGTCGGGCGTTAGCGACGCGGCCAAGGAGACGAGCCCGTCGCGCCACCCCCCCTCCCATTTAGGGTTGATGGCGAGTCGAAGACGAGCCGTGCGTTTCAAGGAAGGAGCGGCTTAGGGTAAGTCGAGTCGGGAGTGGACGTCGTCGCGGTTTACCGCGACGACGGACACGGAGACGAGCCGTGGGCGAGTCGTAATTGGACGTCGGCGCGTTAGCGACGCGGCCAAGGAGACGAGCCCGTCGCGCCACCCCCCTCCCGTTTAGGGTTGGCTAGTCGAAGACGAGCCGTGCGTCTCAAGGTAGGAGCGGCTAAGGGTAAGTCGAGTCAGGAGTGGACGTGTCGCGGTTTACCGCGACGACGGACAAGGAGACGAGCCAGTGGCGCCATCCCTCTCTCCTTTAGGGTTGATGAGCCGTGGGCGAGTTGTAATTGGAAGACAAGCCATGGGCAGAGTCATAATTCGACTCAAGGAAGCAACGGCTTAGGGTAACAGTAGTCGAGAGTGGATGTCATCTCCGTTTTGAAACGAAGACAAGCCATGGGCAGAGTTGTAATTCGATGTTCTATTTTGGAAACATGCCTAAGGTTTTCACATTCTCTTTGTTTACAAATTTGAGTTTTTTTCATGTTGCGTGTCCATAGCGTGCACCACTTATCTCTTTGAAAGGATGACCTTGGAATAATGGTGGCCATTAAGTTTGGAATAAGATTTAGAGAATTAATAAACAACAGAAGAGATTCAGAAAATCTTTCGCAAATGTAAAGAAGGTACAGTAATCCACATCATCAGATTTAGAGAATTAATAAACAACAGAAGAGATTCAGAAAATCTTTCGCAAATGTAAAGAAGGTACAGTAATCCACATCATCACGTCTTTCTTGATCCAGAGCAAGTATATCCCTTTTTTCCATTATACATGTTTACTCCATAACAGAAACATAAAAACGTGACAATTTTTCATATCGGAGATGATGACGGAATAGTTTCTCCTTCTTATGCAATTTCTTCCCACTTCTTATTTCCAAACTTTAAATAGAACCTATTGATTCAGCAAGTGTACTCTTTATCTCGAGACATCTCTTCTGCCTACACTTGTTGCAGCCCCAGACCATTATGTAAACGTTGATGTCCTACCTGGTGGTCGCAAAAAAATAAATCAACACAAAAGGTAAAACACGTTGAATGAATGAAACACTGTAAGTAAGACTCTATTCGAAATGTAAATAAAAATATTTTTTCACAAATAGAGGTAATACCTTGTCACGGTCAGGGCAGTTTGGCCTTTTGTGCCCCGGCTGCCTGCATAGAGAACATTTCCTCTCCCTGTTCTTCTTTATTATCTTTTCAGTAGCCTTCTCATATATTGTTTTTGGCCTATCACCATAGTTGAAGCTTTTTGCCTGAGATTGTGGCGGATCTCTCAAGCCAAATGTTTGGCTGTCATCGACAACATCTGTGTTAGTTGTGTGAGAAGTAAGAGGATCATGTGTGTTAGTTGTCTCGCAGGTAGGAGTAGCTTGCTGATGGATGTCTATAGGAGATCGCACCTCGCTAACACCATCACGCACATATCGCACATCTTTTTGAACCGGATCATCAACGCACTTCCTTTTGTTCCTTGAAACACGATCATGATCACGTTGTTGCTTATCGAGTATTACTCTCTTCCCTAAATCAGCAATACCATCTATGAACATGTCATATGATCTATCGTCGGTGCACACATTCGATACTGTGTCAGATATTTTGCTCATGGCTATGGAATGTCTGACGGCCAAATGTGTTCGGAGCATTCGATGTATCATTTTGATCTGTCATCTTAGCTACCTCATGCCCAGCTGCAATTGTCCATCTTGGATTAACAAAGCTCACTGGTAGGCTACTCAATCCATTGTACACCGCTACACGTAGGACGTGGCAGCAATGCAAACCATCTCGAGAAAACTTGGAACACGAGCATTGATACACACCATCATCGGAGATGCTCACCATGTACTCTCTCTTTGCAAACTCAGCCTTTTCATAGTAGCCCATTCTCTCTAGCTTAAATGAGTGACCTGGCACAATGACATGAATGTTGTAGGCAGTTGTCTTTTTCATCTCCTCTGCAAACAAGGCATATATTGGCTGTGTGTAGATGACAGAGGCTTCTTGTTCCATTGGGTTGTAACCCCAGTAGCAAGCTCCTTTAAGTTCAGTCTTCTCCCTTAGGCGGTCCAGGTCACTTTGCTTCTTTTCCTGTATAAGTTGGTACTGCTGGAAGAATGTGGCAATCGAGTCTTTCCGTAGGACGTAGCCTTTGAAGAGAGAGTTTGTACTCTCACTCCTTCCTGTCGAAGATGAGAATGGGAAGAATTTATCCATGTAGTAAGCTGGGACCCACTCATTCCGGATTTCAAACAGTCTGCTTAGATGGTCATCTTCTTGGGCGTTGTGCTTCTCCAACAATGCTAACCATTCTCTCTCAAACTCATCTGGTGTGAAGGAGTTCCTTATTATGCGCCGAAGGTCTTCGTACAATGTCCCTCGAATAGCAAAGAATGTAACCTTCTTCTCCTTTAACTTCTTGTGAATGTGAAAGTTGCAAAAACGGTGAATTGTGGATGGCATTACAGCACGTATAGCATTCCTCATTGCGACGTCCTGGTCTGTTATGATTGTCTCTGGGTACTGGCCACCCATTGCCCTCACAAATTCTTCGAATAACCATTTGAAGGTGTCAGTTTTTTCATCCTTTAACAGTGCTGCACCAAATAAGACTGTTTTCCCATAATTATCCACACCAATAATGGGGGCAAATGGCATATTATACTGGTTTGTTGAGAACGTCGTGTCAAAGGAGACAAATTGACCAAACATTTTGTAGTTTGCTTGGCCTATCTGATCTGTCCAGAACACACTCACAACAGTGTCTCCATCAACTTCAAGCGTGTACTTGAATCCCGGCGAATTCTTACGTACTTCTTTGAAAATTTTCAGAAGTTCCTCTATGTCCCTGTTCTTAAGCTTCAGTTTCGCTTTCGTCTTTTGGTTGCTTAAATACTTTGCATCAAAAGGTATGCCTCTGTAACTTCCCTCATCCTCCTGAAATAGTCATGACTTTTCTAGGTGGAACTCTGCTTTCTTGAAGGATATCAATGAGTGCCTTGTCTGATTCAGACATTGTTTTATGGCACCTCATGAATCTGACAAGCCATTCACTTGGAGCCAAGTCATGGTTATGATTGAGGTTCACTGACTTTATGACCCACCGACCATAGTCATCCTTCACTATTATATTAACAGGGCACTTTGTCTTTATTATTTTGTTTGTCCTCCTCCTCCTCAGTGCAGAATCGGTCGAAACATTTGCACCACTTTTGTTGCAAACAAAAGTTTGCCTCTGAATTTGTTTAGTGAGCCTTGATTCATAGCTACTGTCTCTTCTTACAGCAAATCCCATGCGTCTAGCATAAACCGCAAAGAACATGAACGCCTCCTCCCTTGAGTTGAACTCTAAACCTTGTTCTGGTGCACATGCTTCCAAAATCTCATGGACAGATGGATAGTTGTCATTACTGAACATACGGTCCATCTCTTCTTCTTCTGCTGTAGGAGGCTCGGGTTCAAGCGCCTTTTTCAGATCAACCTCATATTCTTGCTGAGGTACACTTTTCGGTGAATCTGCGGTTGTTGTTCCTTCATTGTTAATATCTATTGTGACTTCACTAGCTTGCTTAGCCATACCAGCTGATGAATGGGCAGTAGCTACACCCTCTGCAGCTGCAAAAGTTGGAAATAGTTCATTGTCTTCCCGTAGGATTGGATGACTTTCACTAATACCTTCATCATATTCATCTTCTTCCATCTCCATAATCTGCAAGAACAGAAGTGTCACTTTTTTTTTGGTTTACATAAATTGGTCAGATGCAACATTTTTCACTACCAATAGTACCTCATTCAAATCAAACATTGCTGGCTTCTTGTGAGCACTTGTTTCGCCTGATGCCACATGGAAATAATCGGCGACACCCAGTCCACTTGTGTGATGCAAACTAGCCTCGACCGCCTCTAGTTGTTCAAGGCTTTCCTGTTCCTGCCTCATCCTCCTCCTATTCAGAAATGACTGTTTTTTTTTTGTTTTTACCAAAAGCACAGTCAGATATAATGTACATCACGAAAATGAGTGCAACTTTATACATATTAAAATGGGAGTACCTGTGTAAATCTATCCAGAAAACGACGCGTGTCCATTGGCCTAGGTGGATCGTGTGCACCCAGATTTGACGTCGTCATGGAAAATCTTAATTCCCCATTTTCATTACTAAACATTGGTAGATTTGCAGATTCCATGCAAAAAAGGAAACCTAACTGCATAGTACAAACCAGAAACGTTAGAAAAATACTCAGCATTATATGTATGCTACTCTAATGTCTTTTTTTCTTAATTGTTTTTTTGCATCTGCATCAGCCTACTATCGCGATCTTCTCTGTGAATTTGATGCAATGTTTGCCATTTGCGAACAGAATTGACACTCTACATAAGTTACCGTGTATCAGTTTCCATGCATATTCAGATTGGTATGTCAGGTTTACTATATTTAGAATATATATTCAGATTGCCTGGTCCACTAAAGCAATTAACTGCCCCCTTCATGCCGAATTATAAGATCTTCGAGTTGTTTCCGAGTCGCATGTATCTAGATGCATTTTTGTCTGTTCCAAAACATCTTAAAATTCACACAGCAATGACCTTACAAAATGATAAAGCAATAATAGGTTTCACTAGTCATACATAATGGTGCATCCTCTGAATTTTTCTTAAGATGTACTCCCTCTGTACCAAATTAACTGATGCGGAGGGAGAGATAAGCTAATACAAATTTGTATACAAGTAGTGGAAATTAAATCGGAACATAGGTACTAGTAGTTAAAAAGAACCTCATCCCTATATTGTCATTTTGGAGCGGCATAAATATCAAATACAGGGTCTGTATTTTTTTGTTGAAGTATCAGTATGTTATCAATCTTCTTTTTCATCAGGTTTTCCTTGTCTGAAAGTGCTGAAGAAATCTTAGAGAAAACTAGGGCTGGAGAAAATCATGAGAATGTTATATACTACTGGGTGCCAGTGGACACCGATCAAACATCCAACTTTTTATGTGAACAAATGGTGGCATCATGAAATTTCTCTGGTCACCATGCTTTACTTCTCTGTCTAAATTTTTTTGCAACTAGAATTTTTTTTGCTCACATATCAAGAACGAAGAGTTCATGAAAGAAGAGTATAGTCGTTTTCAGATACACTAACCTTGTTCTTGTCTTCTGTCGTCCTTGTGCTATGGGTACAAAGGAAAATCAGAGCCAAGTCCTTGTGCTACGCGTTCCCCTATCCTAGTTGTTTGCCCCAGATCGGAAGTGTAAATTGGTGGTGCAAGGGGATATACGATCCTCTATTGGTTGTCCTTACTGAACAACCCTTTTAGCGAAGGATCACAATCATTTTCCCACCTATTTTGCTCTCAGATCTGATCCTCCGCGAAGGGAGAGGAGGGTTGCCTTCGTTCTGAAGGTTGAAGACAGGTAACCTTTACTAAAACAACCCCGTTTCTTCCTACTTTTCATTTCTGTTTTCTAGGTCGTACAATTTCATATATTTTTGTTATTACTTAATCTATGTCGGGGGGTAACTGTAAAAGTGCTTATTAGTGACGAGGGAGTTGTTTCTTGGGAGGACTTTTTTACAAAGCCTGGAGGACGCACCTTTCCCCTTTCTTCTGTCTGTCCACAGAGTTCCAGCACCTTCGAATGAGGGGGGGATATTTTCTTCGCCTTGCAAGAGAGATGAGCTTGTAGCCCACGATTTTGTACCCTCCCCCTCCCCCCTCTCCCGTACCCTCCCCCTCCCCCCTCTCCCGTCAGAAGAACAACCCCATCTATTCCTCAACTGAAGATCCCACGATTTTGTTCCAGCTGCTTCGAATGAGGGGGAACCTTTCAACGATTTGCAAGAGAGACGATCTTGTAGCCGACGATTTTGCACCCTCCCCCTTCCCCATCTTCCTTCAGGAGAAGAACCTCATCCATTCCTCAACTCAAGAGCATCAGGGAGAAACAGATCTATGCTAGGTACACCCTCCCCCATTTTTGTGAAGTTTTAGACCCCATTACCTATCAGGTTGTAGTTAGACATTGAGGTGAGATATGCTAGGATGTGTTTCCTTCAGTGAGACTGTCGCGTGACCGCAAGTTTTGGATCTTGGAGCGCATTATTTAGGGCAAGAAGCGGGGCTGTAGAAGGGTACTGACCGGTTCAGTAACATAAACCAGCATGGTGTCTGAATATGATCCTGCTTATCACTTGCTGCATCCGATTACGCCTAGTAGTATGGCAACCAAGATTTCGGATTTATATCGAGTGTATTAGTTACGTGCGCCGTGACACTGTCAACATATAGTGCTAGTACTAGTTTAGATCACACATAGGCCTACTGAATTACGACTAGTTTGACCGGATTTGGTTCTGCCATAAGGATCAAACAGAAGGTACGCTGTGTTGGCTACCAACTGCCCTGCCAGAGGGGCGTCGATAACTTCCCTAGACTCTGAGTACAAACCCCCATTGAATCGTCCGACTGTTGCGACTTTGTCGTCTCTGAACAACATGTTGTCTGAAGATACCAACGGCTGCATTTTCTGTATAAGCACGCTGTTACAGACATACAGCTCATCGAGTAAGCTGGTTATCTGAATGGACCACTGTTTGTAACAGGGAAAATACCTTCTGTTAGTGTATAGTAGTTTTTTTGTACTACTTGCATAATGAAAACTTTGCTTGAAAATTATGTGCTTCATAAATCCTCTTAAACTTTTACTAGTATCTTTCAGGAGGAGTGCTTTATCTTAATTTCGAATGAAATAAAGCTCTGTTATAGTGAATAAAACTCTGTTATTCTTCCTCGTCACATCTAGCTCGTTATTTTACAGTGTGGGCCAGTCAGACGTTTCAAGGTTCGACCATCAATTGAGAAAAAAAGTCCATCAACATCAAGGTAGAAACTAATCTTTAAAATTTACTCCCCCATATGAAATGTCGCAAGACAAGCACATGAAATAGGCAGAACGCACCGGGGCAGCGATCAGGATCAATTATTCAACATTTTGTCTCATTTTTATCGTTCTTTATGCATATGATGGTATCTACATTTTTATCTTATACATATATGTTTTTCTCTTTTTTTTTTATAGGTGGTTTGCTCACTGTCAAAGGAAGAAGAACCAACAAAGCTTTGTTTCACTTCTTTTTTATCTGATCAATATATCGACAATATGAGTGAACAGCAGCAAACAAAAGCGGTGAGTGAATTTTGAAAGAAATTGTGAAATGTCTATCCATGGACAAGCAAATGTCTAAAAATATGTGTTGTTTTATGTCAGGCTTTTGCAACAAAGCTATCACTGCCCAAATTCATCGCGATGGTGAAGCGTTTAACTTTGGAGCAGAGAGAGCTTGTTAGCAAGATGGGCTTCAAGCATCTACTGGAGCTTCGATGCGAGTTTTTGCCTCGTGGTGTCATTCATTGGCTGGCATCCAACTTTGATGTATCATCTAGATCTTTTGATCTACCGAATGGTTTTCGATTCACTGTCACTCCATTCTGTATACACCAGGTTCTCGGTACACCATTGGGTGGTACAAGGATAGGTAGGAAGGTTGATCCGGAGTTAAGAAATTTAATAGCACAACAAACAAGTTGCAAGGGTAACTACCCAACAATAGCTGAGCTAGATGAATTGATTACACCTATTCTGGATAAGGAAGTGTTCAAGAGGGTGTTTCTGATGTACACATTTGCAACCTTTCTCTGTCCTTCAAGTCATGGAGCTATCAGTCCTAATTACTATCATGTTCTTGAAGATCCTGACAAGATAAGCTCTTTTGATATCTCGACGGCTGTACTTGATAAACTAGTATCTTCAATTGATAGTTACAATGGTAGGGAGACGACGACACTCGGTGGAAATCTGCTCACGCTAGCGGTATGTAATATAAATTTCCACTTCCCGCATTTTTTTCCTTGCTATTTTTGTTTTTTTAATGATCAACCATATATATATGTAGTGTTTTTATGACATGTACATGACATCAATTTGGCACAGATTATACATTTCGAGTTTTTGGACACCGATATCATGCAAATTACCTCTAAGTGGCCAAGGCTTTCACTATGGACCTCAGAAATTGTAGCAGAATATGAAAGGAAGGATTGCATTAGCACTGAAAGAATGATCTATGGGAGGCTCCCGGTAATCATATATAACTGTGGCTTCTATTTTTCTACTTTGGTATTTTACTTGTGATTAAATTCCTTCCTTCATTTTTTCTACTTTCAGACAAAGCATGTATCTCAAACTCCATTTAGTTGCTTCAACAACCGGAATAAGTTGCCAGTCAACAGCTCATACAATGAACTATTGCGGCTAATGCTTTCAGTTATCCCAGAGGAAAATAAAAAAACGGTATATAGATTTGTGAATGAATTTTGATTATATATTTTCGGTTTACTCTGTTTTTCTTTTAGTTCCTTTTCTAAACATTTTCCCTCACTACCCTTTTCTCATAGGTTATGAACGAGCTCCCTCGCATCATGGACAACATGCATACAGAAATGTTTGAAGCAATGCAACCTGTACTCATGAAGAGCATTGTAAGCCTACTGAAGTGCATGTCGTCACCTCAGATTTTGGCAACAACAAGCATTCCAAGCATAAGCAAGAAGGATGCTTGTCCTACCTTTGCACCAAAGATTAGTGGCACGAAGCATACTCCCGACTTTCCCTTGGAAGCAACTGCTTTCAACAAAGAAACCCAAACATCAACGGAACATGACAAAGTCTCAAGATTAGAATGCTTTAAAGGGCGGCAACCAGGTCATCAGGCTAGCAAAGATGAAAAAATAGAACATATAGTCCGCAGTTTGAACTTTCAGACAGAGCATCTTCAAGAACTCTCTTGTCCTGAATTCTTCATGTTCCAAGAACCAAGTAATGAAGTTTTGGCAAGATGGGACAAAGAGGCCTGTGTGAATATTGCAGTCCCTGATATTCTGAAGAGCATCAGTCCAGTTAAGTTGTCAACTAAACTAGACATGCCATACCACAAGGATTTGTTGGAAGACATGAATCCAAAAAAAAATCAGCCAATAAGTTATGACTTCGAAACCGTGCCTACCCTAGACCTTCTCTCATACATGTTGGAGGACAAACTATTTTGGGAAAAGCGAAGGCAAGAAGCATGGGAACAACATTCCAAAAACTGGAGGGCTGTTGATTTGTTAGGAGGATTCGATATAAAAAGCCCAGTTGAATGTAGTGATGGTTCAAGGAACCCCAGCAGGCAAATGACATCAGGTAAGACCACAAAACAAAACAAAAGGTCAACTTGCTTGTCCCTAAACGAATTGGCTGCAAACTGTATAGCTCTTAAAAAGAGGGCTATAATGTTCAAAGCAGAGTTGTCAAGTCATACTTCTACCCCACTTGCGGAACCAGTATCTAATAGTGATAATGTTGATCTGTCACCACATACACCCGTGGATGAAAAAAGTTGCTGTAGAAATAATGATTTCCCATGGGATGATCATGAAATGGTAGCTCGGCTAATGGAGTCAACTGATAGGATCGAAGCAGAGTACTATGCGCGACAGTCACAGTTAACTCCACCAATCAGCGAAGGGATTCATATATCAGAGATCTCTCCTGAAAATATTTGCTCCACATTTGTCTCAACTGCAGTCGAGAAGGAAGTCTTTGTGGACATTGTTGCACGTGTACCGCAAACGACAAAACAAAGAACGTAAGTAATGCAGCACCACTTCTTTTATACATTATGTCACTGCATGTATAATAAGTTGCACCGTAGAGTTTTTTTCATGAATAAAGTGTTCATGCAGCTTTACATTACCTTTTACTCAAGTGGCTTGTTTTAATTTATTTTGTTTGCAGTATGAAAATAGTACAAATGGGCACAACATGGGTAGAACACAGAGTGTTCGCGTTAAGCATGCAAGTCTACGGAAAAGTTATCAAATATGTCATTGATATGATGGGTAAATCCGTGATAGTGGAGCAAATTGAGAAAAAGAAGCTTGGTCTTCTCCACAATGGGTATTGGTCAAAGCACTACATGCAATGTGACATAGCTGTAAGTATAAAAACTCATATGCTACATTGAGATTCACACCTTTCCTTTCTTTATTTCTTTTTTGCTTAATCATTGCTAAAAACGACTTCACATATATACATGTAGAGAACTTCTACATGCTTATGTTTTAATTTAATCTTATAAAATCAGAAACATTGTTATATTATTTTTAATGTCAAGTTCAATGTTCTCATCTCATACAATACATTTCCTTGTTTCTTTCTGTTGGTTGGTTTAAATTACTACAGGCCCTTTTCCAAAAACCGTTTGAGAATCCAGGAACTTTATGTGTACATTTAAAGAATAACATGATTGGTTTCATGCTTGACACGATTGACATGGTATTTTTCTCTTCATGACTCCTTTGTGATTTTTTCTTTTTCTTTTTTACATACACTATGATTCACAGGATATTAATATTCTTTCAACCTTTGTCTTTTTTTCTAATACATGGACAGGTGCACCTGCCATTGTTCACATCTGGTTTCTGGTACCTCATAGTGGCAAACTTCAGGAAAAAAATGTTTGAAGTACTTTGCCCGAACATCAAGATCCATTTAATAGTGGATGAAGCGAATCAGACGATAAACAACTTCAAAGGCGCTTTTGATATTGCATACAAACATTCAAAAATTCGTGTGTTCGAAATGGCAACTTCTTTCCGCAGTGTCTGTTCTTCTATGAAAGAGTAACCTCTAGACAACAATTTTTTCTCTTTTTTTGTTTTATTACCTCCTCATATTATCTTCCTTTTTCTACAAAGAGCATGTGTCTCAGGAACCACTCTTTTCTATATTATAGTTTAAGAACTAAGACATAAATATATATTTTCCATAGGGCTGACAGCGGGATTTTCACGATGAAATTGATCCAGAGCCATGATGGAGATACTACCTTATGCTTTGAGCCGGTAAGGATTTTGTAGTCATGTTTTTCATGTGAATCTATTTTTTGATTGCATCTCTTTTGTTTTTTCTTCAATGCCTATTTCTTTTACAGTAATATGAATTTTTTTAACATGTGATCATTTTCAACCTTTTTTTATGTGTACAAAACAGGAACATGCAAAATGCTTGCGGGAAAGCTTGTGTTATTACATGCTTGCTCATCCATTAAATGAGAAGCTGCCACCAGAAACCAAATCAATCCTTAGGAAACATGTGAGTGTCAGTTTCTTCGAAATTTATTGTATCAACATAGAGCACTATTTCTTATAACCTCTTTTATGTTCCCACTTGTTCCAGGGAATTGCATACGATTACACAGTGAGTTCACAAAATCAAAACCCCCGGATTGTATTTTTGTGTGTACACATGATTTTGTGGTTTTTATCAATATAATGTTCTTTTATATGGACTCCCTTACTTTTGGGCAGTCTACATTTTCTTGCAATTTTCCCATATGCCCATTTCTTTCTTTTGCAGACACCAGGATACTCCCCATGGGGGCAATAGTTACATGTTAGCAGATTAAAAGGTTAGATATCTTCAAAAGTCAGTAATCTATTCTTCTTGTTTATTTGACTGATTATGATAAGGAAATTTTTTCTTGGCTATTCGTTTGAATATCTTTTGTCTATCAAATATCGCTCGGGGAAATTATTTTTTATATTCATGGGGAATCTCACACACTTCCACATACTAAATAGCTACAAAAACTGAAAATTCCTTCCTGGTTCGAACCATCTAATTCTTTTTTTGAATATACATTAAACATTTAAATTAACACACAAAAAATGGTAGTGTTTTTCATCATATGTTTTTTAATCACTGCAGTTCCGAATCATGTTTGTTAGCTGTAGAATAATCAGCCTTTATACCCCGTACTATACAGACCTGCCAATGTTTTCGGTAGGTTTGAATAGAAAGATGGTGAGAAATATGCCCCCAGGATGATATTTGTACTTTACGGCTGTCATATCTCAATACAGTACCCCATGCACTTGATCGACAGCTCTTCATAAAGCTTGAATCAAAATTTTAAATTTGCCCATCCCGCCGATTCCAAGTGTAAAGCCATTCAATTTTTTTCCTTTTCTCCCGCTCTATTTTTGGTTATTAACTAGGTACAGAACATTTTCCTTTTGTATCAGCTAGCAACTCGACGTCTCTACTGTCCTGCGTATACATCACGTAAGATTTAAACAAATACAGAAGAATGTTGAATGAACCTTTATCATCAGGAACCAGGAGATTTTGTGTTTGCATGTGTATAGCCTTCGCTTCTATTTACTGGAGGTCATTTTTGGGGTGATGACTTATCTCATGTTCTATTCCGAATTTGAGACGGTTTTGTCTTGTCATCCATGTCCATATTTTTTGTTTGCCTTTTATTCCATCGACATGCGTGAACATGAAAGGATCGGAATATGATGCTTTCCTGTCTAGATGCCATAGAATTGTTTCCCCTTTAGGGTTACTTAGTCCAGAACTGATTGTTTGACTGGATATCTGTAGCTAGCCTGTATGCACTTTTTTAACACAAAAAATAGAATCGGCAAATCAATAATTTTTGTAGGGAGGCAAGTTTTTTTTTAAATGTGATCAGCATCCGAGCCAAAATCTGATACATAATGATTTTTCAATCTATGTTTATTCTTTTTTTTGCAGCTCAACTTCGTCATGTGGCCTGTGACTATGACTAGAAATTTCAAACAATTTCTGAATAGAGGAAGCAGAGTGCAAGCATATTCTGTCATGTGTCAAAATCTTGTTTCTTACTCTGTTTTTAATTTTTCACCTCATGTGAATATGTATGACCTTGCACAGCCTTCTCTCTTTTGTATACTTTATTTTTCGCCTCTCGTTGATTGTAATAATTTTAAGAATGTAAACTGAAGTTAGTTGTTTTTGGTACTTCAAATACAGCCACTTCCATTTTTTTAAAATGATAAAGCCACAAACATTACCTTCATGGGAAGAGAGGAATAGATTACTTTTCGTTTTTTGAAAGTGATAGCACATTTCAGTTGAAAGTGCTTTTCCCCTCCCATTTTTATCCCTAATAAAATAGCTATGTCCCAAAAAGGGAACAGGCTAATTAAAAAAAATACTGAATAGAAAAAATCCAGACTAACAACGAACAAGGGAACAAGCGGGAGTGACCCATCAGTGAAATGGGTTGTGTGGAAGCAAAAGGAAACAAAGCGTGTGATGCACAGATAAGGAATAGGAGGACCGGTGGGAAGAAAGCGCGTTGTCCAAAAAAGGGAATAGGGGGACCATCCTAATTAGACTACTTGCTGTCGGAAGATTGATTTGCGGAACGGTCACCCGCAAGATAGCACAGCCCCGTACCTGATGTAGTGAAATTTTGCTCCGTGGTTTTTTCTCTTCCTTCTTGGCGGGTGTTTTCCATGTTAAAATCTTGTTCGTTTTATCTTAGTATCGTTTATAACAAAAGCGTTCATTTAGGGAAGGACAGCGCTCACCTGAGTGAAAGCCTTGACACCCTCCCTGTTGAGCTTCACCTCGAGGTTGGGGTCGCTGGCGAACTGCAGCAGCACGTCAACCATGTCCTCGGCAACGAAGCTCTCCCCAGCCCGCCGGCGCCGGTCAGTGTGCTCGTCCACCACGTGCTCCAGGAACCGGTCGAACATCTTGCTCAGCTTCTTCATCCTCCTGATGTACCCCTGCAGGTCGAGCCAGTCGAGCCACGGGATGGAGTCGCCGATGTTGAGCACGCCGTTGAGCAGGAACAGCTCGTCGATCATCCACCTGAACTCCTCCAGCGTCGTGACCAGCGACCCGGCGTCATCCCTCACCTCATTGCCCACGAACTTCTTGCCCATCACCATGCGCGTGATCACGTTCAGGCTCGCCGTGGCCAGGTGGTCCTTGAGCACGAGGGCGTGGCCGGTGGTGGCGCCGTGATGCAGGTCACGGACGAGGGCGAGCGCCTCCTCGGCGCGGATGTGCTCGTACGAGTCGAGCCGCTTGGCGCTGAAGAGCTCGGTGCGGCACATCTTGCGCGCCTGGCGCCAGTAGGCGCCGTAGGGGGACCAGGTGATGTCGGAGTAGTTGTAGGTGGTGTACCTGCCGGCGGCGGTCTTGGGGCGGTCGGTGAAGACCCCGTCGTGGGTCTTGAGGAAGAACTTGGCCATCTCGACAGAGGAGCCCACGACGACGGGGAAGGAGCCGAACCGGAGCTGGGTGAGCGGGCCGTACCGCCTGGAGAGCGCGTGGATGGAGCGGTGTGGCAGCGCGCCGATGAGGTTGAGGTTGCCGATGATCGGCCACGCCTTGGGACCCGGCGGGAGGTTGTACCTGCGGCTGCTGCTGCTACGGCGGCCGCGGATGACGGCTTTGAGGAGGAGCACCGTGGCGAGCACAACGCCGAGGAAGGACGCCCACTGAGGAAGCTCCATTGGGTCGAGGTGGCCGAGTGAGAGACCGAGAGTGCTGTGTTGAGGCTGGGCTGGTGAGATGCATGAATGGTGCTGCATCCAGCCGGCGACTTATAGACGGCAACGTGGAAGAAGAGCAGGAGGTATGATCAACTTGGTCCGGAAATTAATCAAGGAATGACGAGGACTGCTGCTCAGCAACATACTGTACTAGAGACGTCACAGTCGATGTAAACGTGCTGACAGTTCATCCTATTGTAAAACCTGCAGACCAGTCGGCCGAGAGGAACCCAGTTGTACTAATTTCATTATCAAGACACAGAGTGATGAGTCATGAACCGCTGTTGCATAGCACAGCTCACGTGAAGCACGGAAGACCCGGGGTCTTTCTCCATTCTATATCATGATTTAATTTAGCAGAGATCAGTGGAGCAATTATAATTTGCCATTGTGATGCATGTGTGAGAGCTTCTCTGGCAGATTTCTATAATTGTTTAGAACTGTGTGAACAAAAATTTGTAAATTTCTCGGCAGTTGTAGTTTCGGCTCAGCAAGTGACCGAGATCTAACTTAATTTCTGAACCCAAAAGGTGGCATCTGAACCCAAATCTCTGAGGGCTCTTCCCATGCTCTCCCCGACACCACCAGCGTTCTCCGTATTAGAGGTGGGTCCTGCTTCCTAAAGTTGTGGGATTGGCTTTAGGAACGACAATGGATGACTTGGCCGGTGGTCGTGGTTCTTGGTGAGGTGAAAACTATTACACCTTGGTGTACTCGGAGTTGTCTCTTGCTGAGATGTTCCATGTCGATAGCATCTTGGACAATACATGCTTCGGATGGCTATTGTAGGGTTCTTTTTGGTCTAGCTGCAGGAACATTTGAGTCATTGTCTCATTGAGCACTAATGATGATGCGACAATATGGGTGTGGCTCCTAGTAGCATGTTCGAGTTCCGGCCTTCGTGGTGCTGATGTTAGTTTTTGCCTGGTCATTATGGGAGAGCAGCACTTTGCCATGTGCCTGCGGTCTTTGCCGTCTTTCGGATATCGGGCACACGGCAAAGCAGCATTTGCCATGTGTTGCACACGACAACGTAAACACACATGAAAAAAAGGAGAAAAAAAACACACGACAAAGATGGGCACAAGGAAAAGACTAAAAAAAACATGACAAACATGGGCGCACGAAAAAGGCAGTAAACACTTGTCCGCCCTGATGGCAGAGAAAGCAACACAGCTTTTTGCCGTGTGCCATACACGACAAATATTTATTCTTTATCATGTGTCGCACACGGTAAAGACGAGTGTTCATTTTTTTTTGCTTTATCTATTTTTAATAAATTAATATTTATTTCTCTATTTCTAATAAATATAAATAGCATAACGGTGCATCTTGGTATGGGAAACAATGGTGCCGAATTAAGTTATCAAATAATTTTTTTAAAAATACCATTTTCCATTTTCTAAGTGCTGAAAATGATTTTTTTAGGCAAGTACAAAAAATATGGTGCAAAATGGCACCCATCAAATTTTCACACAAAGTAGTCCATATTTTATGGATAATCTACAGTCATTATGAATTTTATTCCTTTTTACCTAGTTTCGTCCATTTAAACGACGTTATGTCGATTTATTGAAAGTAATTCAAATTTGAACTACACATGTGTCATAGTTTGCAAAAAATCATTTTAAGGTACAAAAGTAGTGTTTATGTCATAGAACCGTTGATATTTTTGAAAAAATTGACCCCTTTCAATGAATTGTAATGTCTGCTATTTTGGCAACAAAATTAAAAAAACTCAAAGAAAGTGAAAATATACTAAAAAAAGAAAATCCTTTGGCATGGAGTCCTCTTATATCTACTACTCCCTCCGTCCGGAATTAAGTGTCACAAAGTTTGACAAAAATGGACGTATCTAACACTAAATTATGTCTAGATACATCCAATTTTGTCAAACTTTATGACATTTAATTCCAGACAGAGGAAGTAGTTGTTAGGATAAATTATAAACTTGATTTTTGAGAACTTCTCGAAAAAGTCGATTCACAAAAAGGCCTATCACGTATGAACATGTATAAGTTTCAAGACAAATGACAAGATATAGCCATCCCCGCGATATAGTTTGCGATAAGGTGCTCATATTGAGCACAAGGTGCATCTTGACATGGGAAACAATGGTACCAAATTGGGGTTTCATATTATTTTTAGACATACCTTTTTCCATTTTCTAAGTGCCAAAAAATAACTTTTTTTGTGAAGGAAGTATAAAAAATATGATGCAAAATGACACCCATCAAATTTTCACACAAATTAGTCCATATTTTATGGATAATCTCCAAGTGCTACACATTTTCTCCCTTTATACCTAATTACGACAATTAACGACTTTATGCCGATTTATCGAAAGTAATTCAAATTTGAACTAAGGTGTGTAATAGTTTGCTATGATTATTTGCAAAAAAGCATTTTAAGCTACAATAGTAGTAGTTATATCACAGACTCGTTGAATAGCCATGCCAGCCATTTTGCACATATGTTTTTCAGAAACTCACAATAGTAGAAAAATGGCCTCTCGTCATGGGATTTAGTCCCCGTTACTTATCAAACCGGGACTGGAGGGGGCGGCGTCAACCGTTCTACTGGTCGCGAACTCTTTTAGTCCCGGGTCGTAATACGGCCCGATACTGAAGTCCTAAACCGTTTGCCTCCCGCGCGTTTTAGAAGTTGTTCCGATCGGGAGGCATCAAAAGCAGAGAGAAGAGGCGCTAATTGCTACAGTAACAGTGGTGCTCTATTCTTCTTCTTCTTCTTCTTCCTATTTCTCTCCTCTCTTCTTCCCCATCCTCCACCATGAATCTATATGGTATTCGGTTTTTGGAGGTGTCCGTACATGGCAAGACCCTCGATGTCGCGTACACGAACGAGAGTGCCTGGTCCAGGGTCTTCTTGCCGATTTGGAGCGATGGCTTTGCGAGGATGAACACAAGTTTCTTGGCCTTGATCTCGAGTACACGACCGATCAACGAGATATTGCCGTCATCCAACTTGCCCACAAGAAGCATGTCAGGGTCTTCCAATGGGCAAGATAACATGAATTCTTTAGGATATATAGGAAAATTGCATAGGATAGCAACATGTGGCCATTTGAATCCTATTGGAAGAGGTTCTTTGGATTCATATAGGATAGGAAAAATGCATAGAATAGCAACATGCGGCCATTTGAATCCTATTGGAAAGAGATCTTCTTTTGATTCATATATGATAGGAAAAATGCATAGGATAGCAACATGTGTCCATTTGAATCCTATATGGGAAAGAGTTTCGTTTGATTCATATATATGAGAAGAGGAATTCCTCGTCTTTGCTTCATAGGAGAGATCCATTTTGTGTAGGATAGGAAAATTACTCATTTTGTTCAATTTCTTGTTGCATTGAAAGAATAAACTTGTTGCAGCGGTATTTAACATTTGTTTGATTTGTTGTTGCATTGAAAAAATATACTTGTTTCAGCGATATTTAACATTTGTTCCATTTTTGTTGTTGCAGTAGTGACAAGCAGTGTCCAGAACTCAAGGATTTTCTCGTTAACAGCGGCATACGTTTTGCTAGCGTTGATATAACCAATGACAAGTTGAAGCTGTCGCGCACCTGGGGTATTGAGATACCAGCTCACTGCCACATTGATCTACATGAACTGTTCCAGCTTCAGTATCCCAAGGCTTCGATGGCTGATATGACAGTCGCCTTGATCGATGAGGAATACGCTAATATGAAAAAAATTGCCCAGTAGGCAGCCTGGGTTCTGGGAGAAGACTCCACTTGATAGGATCAATATTGATTATACCGCCATAGATGCATACGTTTCATTCGAGTTGTACTGCAGGATTAGTAACCTCAACTATGGGCAGCGTCACCTAGTGACCCGGTCTCCTACTGTTTGGGATTCTTCGGAGGACGAGTACATGGGTACTGTTTGTGTCTCTATTATTATGTACTGCTTGGAGGTCTCTCCTGACGCGATGTTTGTGTTATATATTTCCTAGGAGACTTTATGTAGTACTATGTAATGGATATCCGAACTATTATTTCTATTAATTATGTCTCTGTTTAAGTATGATGTGAGAAAAAAAAGCTTTATGAAGCAATTGTGATGTATGTGCTGAAATTTTTACATCTATATATAGTAAAATTGTAATACCATTTGGATTAATTTAACATATATAGTAAATTCTATAAATAATTTATTTATAATTATAATACCAATTGGATGGCAACCTTTGACCGTAGAGACAAGATCCCAACTTGTTTACATGTTATTACTGCATAAATTACATGTGAATTTTAAGGGTGTCGAATATGCATCTCAACAAGTCCCTCGGGTGAACAATTAGAGTTTCGATTAGGAGAACGTGTAGGCGCTGGTGACAATCGTCGGCTAACAGGGGCACGATTTACCCAGGTTCGGGGCCCTCATAGAGGTAAAAACCTTACTCCTGCTTCTGTCGATCTGTATTAGCACAATAGATCGGTTACAGTGGGGGTGCTCGAGTCGAGAGTATATCTCAATCTCAAGGCTTAGGTGGTGCAGTTATTGCTTGGTCCCCCTCCTGGTGGTTCTCCTGGCCTTATATAGGTGGCCAAGTCTCAACCCGTCCCCGGGGGGTTACAAACCCTAACCTAAAGTCGGTTACAAGTTTCCTTTTTCGATCCGCAAGGCTTTGCGGGTGGGCCTTCTAGAACTGTCTATGGCATCTCCCTTCGGGCTTGGGTCTTGGTTCTTGGACCGGGTAGGCTTACCCGATAGGTCCAGGATTCATCCCTTCGTCAGTAGCCCCCGAGCGTTTTACTCGATTGAGAATCTGTCGGGTAGACGCTCAAAGTTCGTCTTGATTTCTTTTTGATTGATTGCTTTAATCGCTTGGTATTTAGAGGGCGTGTACCTTGTGTACGATGCGTTTCTTGTACTCGAGTATCGAGCGGTGAAGGTGCCTGTTGTTGGTTGTTTTCGCAGAAGGATGTGGCTCAGTTGCTTGGCTCTCCCGAAAGCTCAGGGCCAATTAATTGTATCTAGGGCAAAAACAGTTCTGGCCTACGCAGACTCGAGACCTCCGACTCGAATCCAGCGAGGTGATCATTGCGACTGGGTCGTGGAGGTCTTACCGAGTCGAACTTAACCTATAGGGATACCCGGCGCGTCCGCTAGGATTTTTCTTCGTGTTGTTGACACGGAAATTTACCGGAGGACGTAGCTTGAGTGCGATTCCAGGCCCTCAAGTGAGATCTTTTGGGTCTTACCTTCGTATCCGAGAGAATACGGCATCCGGATGTGCCTAGTCGGCTGAACGATCCAGGGTAAGGATGTGTATACATCGTGTGTCAAAGTGGCAACAACTGCTCACTCGCGAGTATTATTTTGAGTGTATTCGTATGGGAAGATTTCCCTTGTTGCACTTGTAAATTTAGGCCCATACGAAAGAGTTTTCCTGTGTGGGGAGCTTGTGCAAAAGAGTTTTCGCATATTGAAATGTCCATACGAAGGAAACTTCGTGTTATGGAACTTATGCGAAAGAGTTTTCGCGTCTTGATATGCCCATACGAAAGAAATTTCTGTCAGGGATCCCACCCGAGAGGATTTTCGGATTTGATGAGGTATGCAATGATGTCATTGCGCACTTGTTTGTTCTGGCTCCTCCCGATGGGACGTGACAGAGCGGAGTAGAGCGTGATGGCCCACCTTGTCAGCTTTTTGACCGGAAACGAGAGGTCGTTTCCGGTTTTCCCGCGAGCCACGCGCCGTAAATGCGCACGATCTGCTGTAAAGATCGTGGCAGAGGTAACTGCGTACCGCCGCCTCGTTTCCACTCCATGCGTGGCAACCGCGATGGGTGCCACGTCACCAGATCTACGGTTCAGATCGATTTGTGTTGCGTATAAGTAATTGCCCTTAGGTGGAAAGTAATTTTCCTGGCCATTTGCTCTCCTTCTTCCACCTCGCGCACACCTCTTTCTCTGCAAGCACCCACGAGCTCTCATGGCTGTTGGGAAGAAGCGCGGCGCTACCACATCGTCATCGAAGGTGGCTGAGGACGTCCACGCGCCACCCGCTGTGAGGACGGGCGACTGGCGTTCCGCCAGCACCACCAACAAGAGCATCAAGGAGATGTAGAGGGAGGGGCTGCTGCCCCCCAAGGGAGACAAACGCGTTCTCCTGAGTAAGAAAGAGGAGGTACCGAATCCCCGCGCGAACGAGCGCGTGATTTTCGCGGATCACGTCTCGCACGGACTCACTCTCCCTCTTCATCCTTTCCTTCTCGGATTGCTGTATGTCTACGGCATACAGCTCCATAACCTGCCTCCAAATGCGATTCAGCACATCTCATGCTTTATCGTACTTTGTGAGTGTTTCTTAGGCATTCGCCCACACTGGGGCCTCTGGAAGGCCCTGTTCAAAGTGCGGGTCTTCCATGAGAAGTCGCGGCTAGGCGACCTACTGGGGAGCCGCTTCGCACCGGCGGCTTCGGGATCCAGGCGAAGACGGATAACTCCTATCAGGAGATGCACTTTGTCGACTCCGCACAAGGATGGAGGAGGAAGTGGTTCTACGTTGCCGACAACAGCACGGGTGGGGCTCACGAATTCCACCCGTTCGCTGTTTTGAAACGAAGGAAGTCTTGGGCGCACAAGATCACTGCCGAAGATAGCCGGATCGTCTCCCCGCTACTCGCGAAAGTGGAGAACCTTCGCGATCAGACAATGGGGGTTGCGTTGAACGGCTTGCACCTGGCGAGCTTCTTCCTTCGGCGTAGGATTCAGCCTCTATAAGAGAGGCCGTCGACTATGTGGGAGTATCAGGGTGTTCAAGACCCTAGCCGCATCTGCCAAGATATCCTCTCGAATCCCGAATTCGAGAAGAAAATTACGGCTATCACCAAGCTGAAGGTAGGCGAGTCCTTCGCCACCTGCTCTCTTGAGCCATTCGAGGCTCCAAAGCCCCCTCCATCCGAGGTAAGTTTTCTTCTTGTCTCTTTTTTATTATTTTTACCATCCGAAAATCTATCGACTGAGGTTTCTCTTCTTTTCTTCTTCTTCTTTCGTAGAGTTTGAAAATAGCAACAATCTACTCGCCAGTCTCGGACCTCCTAGCGAGCAATATTGAGACCCCTCTCGACACCAGTGTTGCTGAGGCCGAGTCGATCTCTGAGCATGGTTCCTCAGACGACATGGAAGAGTCGGGTAGCGATCAGCTCCACCACCGCAAGCGCCGCATGCAGGGGGATGATGAAGCCACTTCCAAAGACCGTTCCTTGGGTGGCGGATCCGGCAAGGCGACCGAGCCTCTCCAGGTGACGCCTCTGAATGTGCTTCCTCCCCCGTCCCTCAAGTCGAAGGTTACTACCGCCTGGAATGTGGACATTCTGGATGACGACGACGAGGACGAGTGAGTTTGTTGTTCTTTAGTCGATAATCTTTCTCCTTCTCTTCGTGTCTTTGTTTAATAATTCTTTTTCTTCCATAGCAGCCTCCAATACAGTAGCCCCGGCTAGTACGCTTCTTCTGTTCCCTCTGTGAAGAGGAAAAAGGCAGTCACGAGCGAAACTCCAGTTGCAGAGGCCATCCAAAAGTCTCCAAGTCCCGCAAAAGCAGCTGCGGCTCCAGATTACGGGTTGTCTGGCTTCACGGGTGGAGCCTCGGCGAGTAAAGAAGTTTTGGGTAGCTCGGCGGACCCTCTGTCCATCGTCCAAGGTCAGGTAATTTTCATCGCCTTCCGTATTTTCTGCTTCGCTTGATCATGATTTCTATCGAGTGCACGACAGTGCTCCCGATGGGAGTAGCCCCCGAGGCCGTGGTTAGTCGCTGGCGATTGGCCACGGACTCAAGTTTAAGCTTTTTCTTTTCTTACTTTTCTTGATTTTATCGGGTGCACGACAGTGCTCCCGATGGGAGTAGCCCCCGAGGCTATACTCGACTGTGTACAGTCGTGAATAGGCTCAAGAGATTTTTCCCCCTAACTCAAACTTTTGTCTCATGCTTTTGCAGTCTCTTCTCGACTCCCTCGCTGCCATCGGTCGCCGAGTGCTCTCGGCTGAGGTGGATTGCGTTTCCCTTCGGTTGGATCGTGATCGACTCATCCAGGATGGCCAATCTCTTCAAGGTAGGTTAATCCACTCCGTTTTCTGTTTCCGTTGCTCGCGAAAAATTGCTCAAACTGTAATCGTTATTTTGTAGACCAAGTTGCCCGCCTGAAGACCGAAAAGGCTGAAGCTGTCGCTCGGGTGAAAGCCCTTGAGGCTGAGCTGGAATCCTCCCGAAAGGAGCTGGAGTCCACTCGTAAGAATTCAGCTGAGTTCGAGGGGAAGCTTGTCGAGGCTCAAGAGACGCTGAGGCAATTAGAGGAGGCGGGTGCCAAACATGACGGTGACCTTGTTGGTATCATCCGTCCGTTGGCTCAGAAGTTTGCGGGTAAGCCATTCTTGACTATCTCTCTGCTGTAATGTATCTTAGTTTGCTTTTTCAGAAATTTATGATATCCTTTTTGTAGATGTCCTTTTGAGTTGCATTGGAACTGCCTGGGAGCCAGCGAGTGGATGCCCTGACGGGTTCCTGCGCCCAGCTCCAGGAGCATGCGAGCGGGATCTGCTCCCTCGTTGGTGAAGCCACCCGAGTGTTGATGCAGTTCCACGAGCGCCTTCTGGTGGATGCTGTGGTTCCGCCTACGCTGGGCGGCCTTCTGAAAGTTCTCTTGGAGGATGAAAATCTCCTCCAGACTTACTCAGTCGCCCAGTCTGAACGCGGGGCTAGGACGGCTATCCAATTTGCGCTGGCGCACAGAGTCTCGGACCTGGAGAAGGTGTACTCGAGCCTTTCCTACGACGCCGTCACAGGCAGAAAGTTAGCGCTCCGTCCCTTTGGCGCTCAGGCTGAAGCCCTTGCCAAGAAGCTTTCTGAAGTGCTTGCCCGCGCTGGTCGCAAGGGGCAACCTGCTGCGAGTGGCAGTACTTCTGCAGCCCCGTAGGATAGTTTATTTTTACTTTGTCCGTCGATGTAATGAACCTTGGGATGTATTCCCGTATTTTCCTTTAATCAAAGTGTTCCTTGATATCTTGAATGCCTGATTGTTGCGATTAACTGTTATGAGCTCCTGATGGGAGTAGCCCCCGAGCACCTGTTAAATAGGTGGTGTATTTCTCGAGTGGGGTCTTGTGGTATTTCTGAACTTGTTTCGTTTCTTTCCAGGTAGTGGGTCTTAGCGTAGAGTCTTCGAGTGGGTCTGCTGCGTGGGTGGACCCGCTTGTTGCTGCTGCTAGTACCTTTGCCTCGCTCCGTGATCGCGTTGCGGATGGAGAGTGCAAGCTGAAAGCGCTGCGGGGCATGGCCGATGTCGCCAAATAAAAGGAGAGACTTGCGGATGATCGTGAAAAGTTTGTGATGGAAGAGCTGGCGGCTGTTGCAAAGGATATGCTTTGTAAGCCCGCAAGCCCCCGAGTGTTTTGGCTGCTTGCTTCCCTTTTTGTTTTGACTTGTTTGCTGAATGTTGCAGTTGTTGAACCCGATGGGCCTTGCGAGACTCACTGGGTGGATACCCACATTTCTTATGAGGCGGGTAGCTCCAAACCAGATGCAGCCAATTTTTGGTCAGACCGCAGTCGAGGCTTCGTTTTGGCTACTTTGAAGTATCGGGCGAGCCAGGCGAAGGTTCTTCTGGAGTCCTGTCGCGAGGCTCTTTCTTCTGTACATCGGGTGTTTTATTCATTGGGTACCGTTCCAGAAGGATGGAGCGCTTTGCTAAGGGTCTTTAGTCGAGTAGGAGAGGTTCGGGAGTGCGTTCGCCAGCAACTTATCTGTGTAGCTCAGGTAGCACTCGCCTTTGTTCGGGTGTGGCATCCTGTGATCAACTTTAACTCGGTGGCGCGGCTCTCCAATTGACTTTTCTCCTCACTACGCGGTCGTCCAACCCGCAGCGGAGCGGGTTATTCGACTAACTTCCGAGGAGATTGATCAAATGCTTGCGGAGAGGACTGCTCACTGCCAGATGTAATCGTAGGGTGTAGTTATCCTGTAAACCTGTATAGCTCACTTGATACATTTTAAGGTGTTTTATAAGGTGTGGACCTTGTTGTACCTTGTATTTAAAAATTGCATTTTATGCTAGTTAGGCGTAGCCCCGTGTGTTTGGGGTGTATACATGTTGTTTTTAGCATGTAAAATGGAAGATGCAAATAGCTATGGTGGAAGAACTATGTATTTTATTGATATGGCTGAGAAGCCATTTATTTCTTCGAGCTACAGAATGGCTAGTATAGCCTTATTTCTTGCGAATGGAATAATCCTAAGGGTAAAATTTGCGGAGGTGCGCAACGTTCCATGGGTTGGAGTAGATGCCACCAGTCTTCGGATTCTTCAGTCGGTACGCGCCACCTGGGATAACTTCGTGTATTATGAAGGGTGCTTCCCATGGTGACTCGAGTTTGTGTCATTCCTTCTGTTTGAGCCGCAACACCAAATCTCGGACCACGAAAGCTCTGTGGCGTATACGGCGGCTGTGATAGTTGCGTAGTGATTGCTGGTATACCGCCAATCTTGCGATGCAATGTCTCGAATTTCGTCGAGTGCGTCCACGTCTTCTGCGAGTGCGCTTTTTGAGGTTTCCTCGCTGTACGCGACGAGTCGGGGAGCGCTGAACTTGACGTATTACGGTAGGACGGCCTCGGCTCCGTAGACCATGAAGAATGGTGTATAATTTGTTGACCGATTTGGCGTTGTGCGGAGGCTCCACAGTACCGATGGTAACTCCTCGGTCCAGTGCCCTGTTGTTGGGTTCAGGCGATCGAGTAGCCGCTTCTTTAGGCCAACTGAGACTAATCCGTTGGATTGCTCGACTTGACCGTTAGTTTGCTGGTGAGCTACCGAGGCGAAGCTGAGGGTGATTCCCTTTTTCTCGCAGAGTTCCTGTGTTTCCTTCGCTGTGAAGTTGATGTCGTTGTCGGTGATGATGTTGTGTGGTATGCCAAATCTGCACACAATGGAGTCGAGGAATTTCACGGCACACTGGGCGCTGGCAGAGGTGACTGGCATAGCCTCTATCCACTTTGTGAATTTGTCAACTGCTACTAGCAGCTGCGTATATTCTCCGGGCGTCGACTTGCGTAGTGGCCCTACCATGTCTAGCCCCCATTGCGCAAAGGGCCAGGCGATGGGGATCATGTGTAGTTCTGTGGCAGGGGCGTGTGGCTTGGGCACGAATCTTTGGCAAGCGTTGCATTTGTCGACTAGGTCCTTTGCGTCTCTGGCTGCCGTGAGCCAGTAGAATCCTGCCCGGAAAGCTTTACCCACGATTGCCTTCCAGCTGGCGTGGTGTCCGCAATCTCCTTGGTGTAAGTCTCGCAGCAGTTCCTTGCCATCCTCGGGTGCTATGCATCTTTGCAATATTCCTGATATGCTCTCCGTTGAGCACCCGAAAGGTTTTGCTGCGTCGTACTATTTGTCGGGCCTCGCAAACGTCTGCTGGGAGCTGTTTGTTGGACAAGTAGTCGGGGTATTTCTGCGTTCAGACTGGCTCGACCAGAAAAACTTGTCTTGAAATATTGTGGCTGAGCTCGATGACAGCGATTTGCGGGCTGACGTCCGTCTCCAATGCTGCGGGTGCTCCCGCTGGCTTTTTGACCTTGACTGAACACTTGATCATTCGCTCGAAGTATATATCTGGCGGTATGGGCGTGTTTGTAGACCCCATGTTTGCCAGTTTATCTGCTTGCTCGTTGTTGGATCGTGCAATGTGCTTTAGTTCGCACCCTTTGAAACTTCCCTCGAGCAGATTATACATATCCCGATAGGCGACCATGTTATCCGCGATAGCGTCGCACTCCTTCATCGTCTGCTGTACAATGAGGTTTGAATCTCCATAGATCATCAATCGGGTGGCTCCGCAGGCGATCGCCATTTTCATGCCGTGAAGGAGGGCCTCGTACTCTGCGTCGTTGTTGGATGCCGGGTCATCGGGTGGGAAATCCAACCTCAGGACGTACTGCAGTTTGTCTCCCCTGGGGGATATGAGGACAACCCCGGCTCCAGCTCCTTCGTTCCTCTTCAACCCGTCGAAGTACATTATCCAGTTGCTCGAGTATTCTGGCGGTCTTGGTGTTTGCAGTTCTGTCCACTCGCTCAGGAATTCCACGAGTACCTGTGATTTCACAGAATTGCGCCCTACATATATGATGTCCCAGACTCCAAGATCGATGCTCCACTTTGCAATTCTTCCGGATGCCATCGGATTGTTCATGATAGTACCGAGTGATGCGTCGTTTAGCACCGTGACGGTATGTTCTTGGAAGTAGCGCTTGAGTTTTCGGGCTGTGAGTACCACGCCATACGCGAGTTTCTGGTAGTGAGGGTATCGCTGTTTGCACGGCGAAAGCACCTTGCTGATGTAATATATTGGTCTTTGGACGCCGTACGCCTTCCCTTCTACTGGCTGCTCGACCACGATGACCGTGCTGATGACTTGGTTAGTTGCGGCTAGATATAGGTATAAGGGCTCCTTCTCTTGCGGTGTTGCCAGGACGCGCTTGCTCTGGAGTAGTTGCTTCAGATCGAGGAACGCCTTTTTTGCTTCAGGTGTCCACTCGAACTTATCTGTCTTTTTCAACAGCTTGTAGAAAGGCAACGCTTACTCGTCTAGCCTTGCAATGAATCTGCTCAGGGCGGCTAGTCGTCCTGCGAGCTGCTACACACTGCGGAGATTGGTTGGCTCCTTCATTGTTAGGATCGCTTGGATTTTCTCCGGGTTGGCTTCGATTCCTCGAGCGGACACCAGATACCCGAGAAGTTGTCCTGCAGGGACGCCAAAGACGCACTTGGTCGGGTTGAGCTTGATCCTGTATGCGTTCAGAGCGTCGAATGTTTCTCTGATGTCGTCGAGGAGCGTGTCCTCTACTCGAGTCTTGATGACGATGTCGTCAATGTATACCTGTACGTTCTTGCCAATGAGCTTGGCGAGGCATTTTTGCATGCAGCGCTGATATGTTGCGCCTGCGTTTTTTAGCCCGAAGGGCATTGTCGTGTAGCAGTAGACACCGTGAGGTGTGATGAATGCTGTCTTTTTCTCGTCTTCCTTCTTCATCCTGATATGATTATAGCCCGAGTAGGCGTCTAAGAAGGAGATGCGCTGGCAGCCTGCGGTAGAGTCCACGATCTGGTCGATACGTGGTAGGGGAAACTTATCCTTGGGGCAGTGTTTGTTCAACAACGTGTAGTCGATGCACACGCGAAGGATGTCAGTGTTTTTCTTCGGGACCAGCACTGGGTTTGCTAACCAAGTGGTTATCTTTATTTCTCTAATGAACTTTGCGGCGAGTAGTCTGTTCACTTCTTCTCCAAGTGCTTTTTTGCTTTGGCTCTGAAAACCGTCGGATTGTCTGCTTGATAGGCTTGGCGTCTTTGTAGACTTCCAGTGAGTGCTCGGCAAACTCCCTGGGTATCCCTGGCATATCTGAAGGCTGCCAGGCGAAGATTTCCCAGTACTCACGGAGGAGTCCGACGAGCGCGCCTTCCTATGATGGCGAGAGGGTGGTGGACACCATCGCCGTTTTTGCAGGCTCCGTCGGGTGCACTTGATGCTTTCGAGTGTCGTTGTTTGCGCTGAAATCGAACTCCGGGGCGTTCTTTTTGGTGAGAGGCATCACAGAGTGGTCCGTGGTTTTTGCTATCTCTTCCAGCTCCTCTTGCATTCCGAAAGATATGGCGATCTCGTTGAACTCGATGTCGCACTTATTGGATTTTTGGAAATCACCGTTGATGGTGATGGTGCCATGTTTCCCAGGTAGCTTGAGCTTCAGGTAGGCGTAGTGTGGTACCACCATGAATCTGGCGAATGCTGTTCGGCCAAGAATAGCGTGGTACTGTGAGGCCCAGTCGACTACTTCGAAGTCGAGGAATTCTCGTCTGTAATTGCTTCGGTTGCAAAGCACCACCTCCAAGTTGATTGTTCCGAGTGGGCGGACTGTCTTCCCTGGTACTATCCCGTGAAAAGATGTCTCTGATTCCGCGAGTCCGTCCAGGTTCTGTTCATCCTACGGAGTGTGTCCGCGTAAATGATGTTGAGCCCGCAGCCTCCGTCCATGAACACTCGGGCAAGTTCGTAGTTGCCAATCTGCGCCTGGATGACGAGCGCGACGTGTCCTGGCCGATAAACTCGTGGGGGATGGTCTTCTTTGGAGAAAGTTATCGGTTGGTCAGCCATCTTCAAATACTCGGGTTTGGACGGTGGAGCTTGGACAACCATGAATACTTGTCGAGTGTTTGTTTTCTGGGCCCTGCGGGACGGGCAGACTTTCTGTATCATCCCTAGGAGTCCTGCTGGGTTCGGATACCCATTGCCTCCCTGGTTTGCGGCGGGTGGTGCGGGTAGCGCGGCCAGCGCTGCGTTTTGGTTTCCTGGTGGGGGTAGGGCCTGTGGCTGGTGGAAACCCTGGTGTCCTCCTCCTGGGAGCCGTGGGTAGCCCTGGTTGACTGCCGCTCTGTTTTTCTTCGAGAATGCCTCGTGTATGTCAAGGAACTTTCGGCAATCCTTGAGAAGCTGTGTTGCCTTGGTTTTGCCAGTGCGCTTATCTGTAAATAGATGTAGCGTGTAGTAACCATCGAGGTCCTCCTCGAGAGTTTTATCCTCTGGCTTCGGCTTCCATTCACGATTTCCACGATGTCCATTGTCGCGATTTCTCGTGAACTCTGCCGCCACCAGTTCTTCCTGATCGTCGTGATCGTAATGCTTTCTCCTCTTCTTTCGACCATGGCGGTCGTCTTCAGGTGCTGGTGAAGATGCCTTTTCCTTGCGCACAGAGTCCTCTCCGTTGACCCATCTGTCGGCTATAGCCATTAGTTCTCCGATGGTTTTGAGTGCGGCTCGCCCCAATTCTTCTCTGAAGGCGGTTCGCCGAGCTCCTTTGGTAAAAGCTTCGACTGTGACCTCTTCCGATATGTTTCCCGCCGTATTCCTGAGTGTGGTCCATCGCTGAATGTATTCGCGAGTAGACTCACCACTCTTTTGCCTGCAAGCTCGCAGCTCCTCGATGGTCGTGGGTCTTTTATATGTTGACTGGAAGTTATTGCGGAAGTCGAAGGTTAGATCGTCCCATGATCCATAGCACGCCTTCGGTCTTCCTTCGAGCTAGCTGCACGCAGCGCCTACAAGATGTAGGTTAAGGTACTGCATAGCTGTGGTCTTGTTCCCACGTTGGCATTTTACTGCCGTGAGGTAATCTGACAGCTAGGATTTGGGCTCCAGCGAACCGTCGTATTCAGGCACTTCCGTGGTGAGCTTAAATCTCCTGGGCATAGGTGCCTCGCGGATGTCGCGTGTGAAGCATAGTGCGCCGCATGCCTCTTTGTCAGAAGAGGTGGATGGGGAACGTGCGCGGTTCCTGGCTGCTCGGGCCTTGTCGAATTTGTTTTGACGATGTCAGATCGCGCGTTGTATCCAGTCTCGTCGCGGTTAACCTCCTTCCGCGGCTCCTTGTTGCGATGTCGCGAGCGGCTGCTATGACGCCGTGGACTGCGGTCCCTCTCTCTCGGGCTATCGTCGCCGCGTCGCCGGGCTTCTTTTCCTCGGGCGCGACGAGGTGACCTATCTCTTCTAGACGATGTACTCCCGCGTCCGTGGTGCGTTCCTTTGTCTTTCCGAGGGGTTTTCTCTGCCTCCTTTTCAGTCGCGTTCTTGCGGTTTTGGGCGGCGAGTCTCGCGGCTGCCATGCCCAAACCCTTCTCGACTTGTCTGCATTGCTCCGCGCGGGGGTCGTTCTCCCCTGGATGGTTCGCTTGCAGGTAAGTGGATGCGGCTAGAACTGCGGCGGCGGGAGTTGTCGGGTGTACGTTGCCGTCATCGTCGACGCGCATGAGGGAGGTTTCGAGTGTTCTACTGATCCCGCTCAGAGATTCGCCGTCCATGGCTGCGGTCTTCGAGACATGTCTCTTTGTCCCGGGATGGTTCCCTACAGAATGTGTTTTGGAGAGTGCCGCACGGCGTTGGCTCGATTCATCCGCCAGCTTTTTCTGCTCGGCCAGATCTTTGCGAGCGTCTTTGATCAATGTTGCCGCTTTCACTAGATGGTAGTGGTATGCGGTTAGATCTTCCCGAGGGGCTCCTTCTTCAATCGGCTTGGCTGAGTGTAAGACAATTTTTGCTTTGAGCCAAGCTGCTCGCGATACTTTGATGAGTTCGCGTTCCCTCGCGCTCTCTTCCGTCTCTTCGGGTGGGTCAGTTGATCCTGCCATGCAGACCTAAGTCAGATATGGCCCGTGTGTCCTAGGCGAGGATTGGAGAGCTTTCCCAACCCGAGAGGGTTCCTCTGCAGAGATGGTGTGGAAGTTGCGAGTGCTCAGGTGGATGGATTCGCCGCTTTTTGCTAGGTCGCGACTTGCGTAGTTGGGTAGCGAGTCGACAGCTTCAGGCTTCAAGACCGACTCAGAGTCCGATCCTTTGAGATTGGTTTTCTCGGGGAAGTGCAGGATCGCCGCTTTATTGGCGTAGAATTGGAAGCTCCCGAACATCAGGGTGACGCTTTTCTCCAGGTCGCTGAACGCCGGGCGCGATTCCGGCGAGTGGGGCATGAAGATGACCGACCCGATTCGGATCGGATTGGTTGGAGTCAAAGTTCCGGGGCTCCAGCTGAATTTTGGCGATGATGAGGCCGAAGATGCCGTAGTTCCAGCGCCCGCCGTTCCCACAGACAACGCTAATTGTCGAATATGCATCTCAACAAGTCCCTCGGGTGAACCGATAGGGTTTCGATTAGGAGAACGTGTAGGCGCTGGTGACAATCGTCGGCTAACAGGGGGCACGATTTACCCAGGTTCGGGGCCCTCGTAGAGGTAAAACCCTTACTCCTGCTTCTGCCGGTCCGTATTAGCACAATAGATCGGTTACAGTGGGGTTGCTCGAGTTGAGAGTAGATCTCAATCTCAAGGCTTAGGTGGTGCGGTATTGCTTGGTCTCCCTCCTGGTGGTTCTCCTGGCTTTATATAGGTGGCCAGGTCTCAAACCGTCCCCCGGTGGGGGGGGGGAGGTTACAAACCCTAACCTAAAGTCGGTTACAAGTTTCCTTTTTCGATCCGCAAGGCTTCGCGGGTGGGCCTTGATTGGACCTTCTAGAACTGTCTATGGCATCTCCCTTCGGGCTTGGGTCTTGGGACTTGGACCGGGTAGGCTTACCCGATAGGTCCAGGATTCATCCCTTCGTCAAAGGGTGAATCACTAGTTATGAATTAAGTAACTAATAGTCGATCATATTTAAAAATATGATATGGAAGTCGATCATATTTGAACTTCTCTCATTTTTCTAATTAATTTAGACATATTATTTGCCAATTTTCAATTTATGGATTTCTAGATACAAACTATTCAATATTAAATAGAAAAGGCAACACCATTAAATATTATTTAAATTCATGATTATTTGAATTCAAGATTATTATTACTTATTTATTTTTAATTAATTAAATATTTTTTGGGATTCATAAAATAAAGACGTGTGACATCATAGCTCAAGAGTTAACATGATTGACACATACTATTGTGAGTAAAACAATATTTGTTTCTTGGAAGGTCAGATGGAAGGAACTAAGAAGTTAAGCGTGCTGAGATTGGAGTAGTCTAAGGATGGGTGACCGACTGGGAAGTGTCACTAGAGAATGAAACGAGGATGATTAGAGTTAGAAATAATAGAGAAAAAAATAAAATAAAAATCATAATGATTAGAGTTAGAGATAATGGAGACTTGTCCCGATTCGCCAGTTCCGGATTTCTATCTGGGACTAAATCCCCTTACGGCCTAGGACTAGAGGTCTGACTAGAGGTATGTTTTCTATTAGTGTCAAAGAAAGTGAAAACAAATAAAAAGAAATACTTTGGCATGGATAGCTGTCGATCGACGCGTCCTCGCACGACAACCTGTGCCTGCATGGGCGACACCGGTGCAGACGCATTGTCTCCTTGACAATGGCCACTATGTAGGGTGTACTCGGGATATCCTTCTCGGTGACCCAGCAGCCTCGACCGACAACACAGTCTAGCTCATCGGTCGCCTTGGTGAGCACCCCGAGCTTCTTTAGGAGCTCCCAGATGGCCCACTCCAGGGTCACCGCCGATCTTTCAGTTCCTCCGACGATGACATCGTACACACGCATGTGGAGATTAATTTGGGAGTATTGGGCATGTGAGCTGTAACTGAGGAAACATTGAACAGCTGATAAAATCGTTGTGATAAAATCATTAACAACATGCACTAATTACGTTTAAAAAAAATGACCAATAAGGAAAATATTCAAAAAAGGAAAATAAATGGAGCATACGGAAACAAATAAACGGATGGATCTTCAAAACTATAAAAAAAATTGAGGATGGAAAGCAATTTTTTCCATGAAGTCATCCTGCTTAAGTACAGGATGCAAAGCTCACTTTATACCACCTTATCTGTTATTTTATGGTGATCCAAATTCATATGAAGATAAAGGAAAGTTCGGCCTCCGCTACGCGGAGGCCCGTCGCCGGAGGCTTAGGGCCGAGTTGATACCGAGTCGGAGTTGGATTCACAGTTACCGACCTAGTTAGGTCAGGACCGCCTTTATATACCTCTTGTAAGCCGCCGCACGGGATAAGCCACATATTGTAAATCCCGGCGCGATTGTAACCTCACCCCGAAATAGTGAAGTATTGCTGGCTGGCGCCCGTGGTTTTTTCTCTTCCTTGTTGGAAGGGTTTTCCACGTTAAAATCTCGTGTCCCCGTTGGTTCGATCTTGTTTAACTTCATCGTTGTTTTGCTATTGCGTGTAACAAGTGGTATCAGAGCCCTGTTTCAGATTAGGGATTCGCAATGGCATCGATGAAGTTTGATCTACCGTTGCTGGACTACAAGACGAGGTTTTCTCTGTGGCAGGTAAAGATGCGTGCGATTCTATCGCAAGCATCGGATCTTGATGGGGCGCTAGATGAGTTCGGGAATAAGGAAGCCAAGGATTGCACTTCTGAGGAGAAGCGCAAAGATCGTAAGGCCTTGTCGTTGATTCAACTTCATCTATCTAATGATATCTTGCAAGAAGTGCTGCAGGAGAAATCCGCAGCAGCGTTGTGGCTCAAGCTGGAATCGATCTGTATGTCGAAGGATCTAACCAGCAAGATGCATGTCAAGATGAAGTTGTTCTCGCTCAAGATGCAAGATGGTGGTTCTGTCATGAGCCACTTGTCGATCTTCAAGGAGATCGTGTCCGACCTAGTGTCGATGGAGGTAAAATATGATGATGAAGACTTAGCTCTTCTGCTGTTATGTTCGTTGCCTAGCTCTTTTACAAACCTGCGTGATACCATACTGTTAAGCCGCGATGAACTAACCCTCGCGGAAGTTTGTGAGGCCCTGCAGACCAGGGAAAAGATGAAAGTTATGGTGCAGTCTAACCCATCGTCCTCGAAAGGCGATGCATTGCAGGTTCGAGGCAGACCTGAGCAGCGAGATAACAACTATAACAACAACAACAGAGATAAGAGCAGGGATCGTTCCAAGTCCAAAGGACGTGACAAGTTCTGCAGGTATTGTAAGAAAACCAATCACACCAATGAGGATTGTTGGAAGGTGCAGAATAAGGAAAAAAAGGAATGGCACATACCAACCGAAAAATAAATCTGACGGTAATGGTAATGGTACTGGTAAGGTTGCTGTTGCTGGTGATAATAGTTCGAATGGTGAATGCCTAGCTGTTTTTGCTGCATGTGTTACCCGTTATGATGAGTGGATTCTTGATACTGCTTGTTCGTTTCATATTTGCTGTAACAAAGATTGGTTCAGTTCTTATGAGGCTGTGCAGACTGGAGACTTTGTGCGTGTGGGGAACGACAACAAATGTCACATTGTTGGCGTTGGATCTGTTCAGATCAAGACCCATGGTGGGATGACACGTACATTGACGGGAGTGAAACACATACCATCCATGGCGAGAAATTTGATCTCGCTGAGTACCCTTGACTGTGACGGGTACAAGTACGCCGGAGGGGATAAACGACTGAAGGTATCAAAAGGTTCTCTCATTGTTATGATTGGTGATATGAATTCTGCCAAGTTATATATTCTTAGAGGTAGCACATTGCCTGGTACTGCTGCTGTTATTACTAATGATGATCCAAGTACAACTAACCTCTGGCATAAGCGACTTGGACACATGAGTGAACGTGGTATGGCAGAATTGGTGAAGAGAGAACTTCTGAAGATCTGCAATATGAGTAAGTTGCCGTTCTGTGAACACTGCGTGTTTGGTAAGCATAAGAGAGTTAAGTTCAATGCTTCCGTTCAATCCACTAAAGGTACATTGGATTATGTACATGCTGATTTATGGGGGCCTTCACGTAAGCCCTCTTATGGTGGTGCTCGTTATATGCTTACTATCATTGATGATTACTCTAGAAGAGTTTGGCCTTATTTCCTGAAAACTAAGGATGATACTTTTGCTGCTTTTAAGGAGTGGAAAGTAATGATTGAAAAGCAAACTGAAAGAAAGGTGAAGTTGCTTCGTACTGACAATGGTGGCGAATTTTGTTCGCATGCTTTCGATGATTATTGTGTGCAGGAAGGCATTGTCAGGCATCACACCATCCCATACACACCTCAGCAGAATGGTGTAGCTGAGCAGATGAACAGGACGATCATCTCCAAAGCTCGCTGCATGTTGTCTAACGCCCGCATGAATAGGCGTTTTTGGGCTGAGGCTGCCAACACCGCCCGCTACTTGATTAACAGGTCACCATCCATCCCTCTTGACAAGAAAACTCCTATTGAGGTATGGTCTGGTGAGTCAGCTGATTATTCACAACTGAAAGTTTTTGGTTGCACTGCCTATGCTCATGTTGATAATGGAAAGTTAGAGCCTAGAGCTGTTAAGTGCTTATTTCTTGGTTATGGTTCTGGAGTAAAAGGATATAAGTTGTGGAACCCGGAAACCAAAAGACTTTCTTTAGTAGGAGTGTTGTGTTTAATGAATCTGTTATGTATGAGGACAGTTTGTCGACTGATGTTGTGCCAGATTCTTCTGATGAGGACGAACCACGAGTTCGTGTGCAGGTGGAGCTAGAACCCCTGGATGAGGAGAAAACTGAAATTGATGGGGAGGATATTGTGCCACCCTCACCTCCTATTGTGCAGCAAGAAAATTTGTCTATTGCAGAGCGCAAAGAGAAGAGGAATAAAGGGCCTCGTACTCGTTTAATTGAGGAATGTGATGTTGTTTATTTTGCTCTAAGTTGCAGAACAGGTGGAGAATGATGCTGAACCTGCTACATATAATGAAGCTATTGCTTCGGTTGATCGTGACAAGTGGATTGGTGCAATGCACGAGGAGATGCAATCACTTGAGAAAAATGGCACGTGTGATGTCGTGCGCTTTCCTAAACAAAAGAAGACCGTACGCTGTAAGTGGATCTTCAAGAAAAAGGAGGGTTTATCTCCAAGTGAGCCTCCAAGGTTTAAGGCAAGGTTAGTAGCAAAAGGTTTTAGCCAGATTCCAGGAGTGGATTATAATGATGTGTTCTCACCTGTTGTCAAGCATAGTTCTATCCGTACTTTCTTTAGTATTGTTGCTATGCATGATCTTGAGCTTGAGCAGTTAGATGTGAAGACTGCGTTTCTGCATGGAGAACTTGAGGAGGAGATATACATGGACCAACCTGATGGGTTCATAGTGCCTGGTAAAGAGGATTTCGTGTGCAAGCTAAAGAAGTCCCTTTACGGTTTGAAACAGTCTCCTCGACAATGGTATAAAGGTTTGATTCTTTTATGATGTCACATGGCTTTAAGAGGTCTGAATATGATAGCTGTGTGTACATTAAATTTGTTGATGAATCACCTATATACTTGCTGCTATATGTTGATGATATGTTAATTGCTGCCAAGAGCATGAAAGAAATCACTACATTGAAGAAACAATTGAGTAGTGAGTTTGAGATGAAGGATCTTGGTCCTGCTAAGAAAATTCTAGGTATGGAAAATTTCAAGAGACAGAAAATCTAGATTGCTATTTCTTAGTCAGGAGAATTACATTAAGAAAGTTCTTCATCGTTTTAATATGCATGATGCAAAGTCTGTTAGTACTCCAATTGCTTCGCACTTCAAGTTGTCAGCATTGCAATGTCCTACTACTGACAAAGAGATTGAGTATATGTCACGAGTTCCCTATGCTAGTGCTGTTGGTTTCTTAATGTATGCCATGGTGTGTTCCCGACCTGATTTGTCTTATGCTATGAGTTTGGTCAGTCGATACATGGCTAATCCTGGTAAAGAACATTGGAAAGCTGTTCAGTGTATTTTCAGGTACCTTCGCGGCACATCCAAAGCTTGCTTGAAGTTTGGCAAGACTGGTGAGGGACTCGCAGACTATGTGGATTCAGATTATGCTGCCGACTTGGATAAGAGGAGATCCCTCACAGGTTATGTGTTTACAATTAGTGGATGTGCCGTTAGCTGGAAGGCTACCTTGCAGGGTGTTCACTGGTAGAAAATAGGCCTACAGTCCCGGTTCACCAGGACTATTAATCCCGTCCGGGCAACCGGGACTAGCTATGCGCGACTAAATGCCCCCCCCTATAGTCCCGCCACTTACGGACCGGGACTAAAAGCCCGTCCACGTGGGCGCTAGGGGTCCGTTGCGGCGGAAGACCTTTAGTCCCGGGTCTTGTGGTTAACCGGGACTGAAAACCTGCGCAGGTTTAGGGTTTTAGGCCCCCTAAACCTGTTTCCTTTTTAATTTGTTTTGTTTTAATTTCAGTACACATATTCATGCATATATATATATGAAATCAAACGAGGAGAATTCAATAGGAATATATAATATATATTCAATATCGGGTGACCATATATACAACCTCGAACAAGTTCCATATTACACAATTAAGATGGACGAGCATACACAAATTCGCACAAGTTTCAAAGTACTTAGGGCTTATACATGCTTATAAAAGTCATCGTCGGTGGACGCATGGAACTCTCCTTTCTTCTGGATGACATGCCTAAGGAAAAATCCTGCTATTTCCTCTTGAATTGGTCGGAAGCGAGCTTCTGGAGTAAGCGCCCTCCGCAAGTTATTGAGACCGTTCCGCGTTTTCTCGTCCTTCTTCCTCTCAGATATTTCTTTCCGTATGTTCTCACAGACATAGTATCCACATAGACCGGTCCCCGGTGGCTGCTTATCCACACCTTTGAGCACATTTTTAAATTTTAGCGCATCTTTGAATTCACCGACATGTTGATGTGAGAGCCGTCTCCAAACTCTACAATGCAAATAAAATTAAATGAACAAGGGAGTTATTAGCTTAGAAAATGAACAAAAGAGACCGATCGATATAGAGCGCAAATGATTGAAAAATAATTACTTTTGCATCATTTGTCTCATGTCGACCCAAAGATTTGTATTTGAATTCATAGAGTCAATGATGAAAACTATGGCCTCGTGAAGATCAATTTTAGCAGAATCCAGTGGTACCTGCGGACACATTAGATGCAGAGTCATGCATAATTTATCGATTGGACATACCATGCATGGAGTAAACAAAAGAGAATGGGAACATGAGAGAAACACTCACCCAAAATGGTAAGGAAATAGAATATATCTTTTGGATTCATGCTTTTTAAAAAAATTGTACAAGTCTTTCTCCACGTCTATGGTGACGTTCTAACATAGTTCCATTAATGATTTGTGGGTCAATGAACCCAATATCATGGATGAGTCTTACTTTGCATTCCCAAATCTTCAATCTGCATAATAGCGTACGGAACAATATAGTTAGGACAATATATATATATATAGTGTAGGCAAATGAAGAACGAGATGAGGTAGAAATAAATCACTTACAGAACGTAGCAACTCAGGATAGATTTGTCGAGCTCACGCATATTGAACAGTTGGAACAATTCACTCAACTCAACTGTTACAGAGTACTTTTTGGTGTGATGCTCCTCTGTATAATCCACATACACATATTCTTTGTCGGTAAAAGTTATGAAATCTTTGTACCAACGTAGAAGACTTTGCATTAGTGGTGGTAGATCCTTTTCCTTCGCAGGCTCGACGAGAGGCCCTTTCTTCACATATTTTAATGCTACATCAGCCACTGGCATATCGTCCATGTCTAAAAAGGCACGGAGAGACATACCGGCCTCGGACGCATTTGCATGGCAGTAGCTACAATCAATCCATTGCTGTCACAGCATTTATGACCTCGGGTCATGTTCCGAGCGGCTTTCACTATGAGGGGGGATATCGATTGTTTACTCTGCATCCGAGCTGGGCAACTTGTTTCCCGCTTTGTATCATTTTTGCTTTTTTTTTCTCCTCCTCCAATATTCCTGCTTGCTTACGAAGTTCAATATCATAGTCTTTAGGCAAATTCTTCACGGATTGGGACACTGTCGATAAAAAATCCGTAGCCCAATAGTCTACAATCGGAGGGAATACTTCCTTGGGCTCAGGCTCCTTTAGCGCCTTCAGTTTGCCCTTCCATTTCTCAACGTCAGCCTTCACGACCAATTTGGTTTCAGCATCACTAAGTTCCAAGGCCTTGGGTGAGAGGCTTCAGTGATGGCTCCGGTACCGTGTGGTCTTAGGTACATAAGGGTCCGGGTTAATAGACCAAGAGTGTGTTCCCTTGCTGCCCGCCTGCTTCTGTTTCTTCGCTGGAGGAGGAATGGGGGGCGACGTCTGCTTATCCTCCGGAGGAGGAATGGGGGGCGACGTCCGCTTTATCCTCCGGAGGAGGAATGGGGGGCGACGTCCGCTTATCCTCCGGAGAGGAATGGGGGGCGACGACGTCTGCTTTTCCTCCGGAGGAGAATAGTGGGAGACGTCTGCTTTTCCTCCGGAGGAGGAATCGTGGGCGACGGCTGCTTAACCACCGGAGGAGGAAGATCGGGGGACGGCGTCGAATGGCGTGAAGGAGGCGTAGGTGAACCAGCACTAGCACCACCACCACCACCAGCACCTGCACCATCGTAGGGGGGTGGACTTGTTAGCCTTGGCGTCTCGCCTGGAAACACTATGTACTTCTTTTTCCATAGAATGAACTGGCGCTTGACATCTCCAAGTCTTCTCTCCCCTTCGGGTGTAGCTATGTCAATCTCCAGGTCCTCAAACGCTTGGACTGTCTTCCACCGTGACACGAGCATAGCCATATGGAATGGGGTTGTTGTGATGGAGTGCTCCAGGTGTATAGGTAAAGCACTGCCGGTAGCCACCTTCATGGAAATGTTCCCCACGGGATAATGCAGATCACATTCTTTCATCTCCTTTACGTCATCCACGGGGTAGTGAGGCTCCGGTGCACGACTCTCGATCATCGGTGCATTAGCACCTGCAGTCGGGGCCTCCGTGGAAGCCACGCTGCTTCTCCGCTGCTGGCTTCCGAGATCCGTTGCATGTTCTTGATGCGGCCCTGCAGCCGACGCTTTTTCTTTCTCAAGTATTCCCGCCACGACCTTCTTCAGGTCAGAAACTTCCATTGCAAGATTCGCCAGTTCATCTGCAGCCCGGTCCGTACCTCTCCTACGGCTTCTGTAACAGTACGGGTCACCCTCCTGGGAAAACCCTACTTTCCACGGCATTCTGCCTTTGCCTCGTTATGTCCTCCGTGTTCTCCAATTTCGAGGGTCTGTCAGTTGGTCTCTCTCTCTGTTGAACGTGATCTTGCCCTGTTGAGCTCTGGTCATTGCGTCAACAAGTTCTTTTGTGGGAGCAAACTTTTTCTGCCGGTGAACACACTCCCCTGTCTCCGGGTCTAGCGATCCCCCATGCCCGTACCACCACATTTTGGCTCTTTCGTCCCATCCCTCTGTACCTAGACGGATTCCTCTTGCCCTTAGGCCGTCCTCCATTGCCTGCCACTTAGGCGCCGAAACGCGGTATCCTCCTGGCCCCATAACATGATGGTACTGTTTCTTTTTCGCATTAGCCTTATTTTTTGCCGACATTTACCTTGAAATGCTCCGATTTATGTTGCGTCACAAATTCTGTCCAATCATCTCTCAGTTTCTCATATTGTCCAGTGAAATTCGGAGTCTTGCCCTGGCTGACATATTCACGGAACAATTTTTTCTTGAAGTTCCGGAATGCTTCGGCCATCTTCTGAAGAGCGAACTCTTTGACTATCCTCCTCCTCTCACGTCCACCCGGAACGTCCTGACCGAATTCATCTTTTTTGTTGTATTCCGGAGGTAGAATGAAATGTGCAATAAGCTTTCTAAACATAATCTTTTTCGTTCTCTTGTCGACATAAGTGAAACCAACACGTGCTTTCTTTGGCTCCTTCCATTCCTGGACGGTGATCGGGACGACGTCTCTAACAATGACTCCGCATTGGTTGATAAACTTTGTGGTGTGCTGTAGGGGCTTGCCGATTTGACTGACTGATTCGATGGTATATATTTCGGAATCTTTCATCTCCTTGGATTTGCCACGCTTTGTCATACTAGATCCGACCGAGGGCTAAATAAGAAAGAGAGTCGCGCGCGTTAGTCTTTGCAATTGGACCGAGGGCTAAAATAAGACCGAGGGCTAAAATATATACCTCGCCGGAGGTGGTTGTTCTTTGCAATTGGAGATCGTCGTTTGTCGACGGTTGACCTCCGTCATCAATGTCCATTCCTTCATCACCTCCTTGATCATCGACAATGTCTGTTCCTTCTTCACCTCCTTGATCATCGACAATGTCTGTTCCTCCTTCACCTTCTTGATCCTCAAGGTTCAGATAAGAAGATTACATCATCGTCAATGTCTGTTCCTCCTCCGGCTATGATATCTAATATATAACCTTCAGCCTCCTGTTCCGCCGTCAGGTCTCTATTGTCTGCCATGTCACTCCTGCAGACATGCATGTAGTAAAAATTAATTAAGTATATAGGAGACTTAGCAAATATTGTCGTAGAAAGAGGGAAAACAGATTGGTAGGGTCTCTCAAATGACTTGGAGAACCCCAAAGCTAGGTTGCATTTGCTTTTCTGGTCATTTGGTATATTATACTTAATATTCTGAATTTATTGAATTAAAACTTACTTTCATTATTTTAATGAATTTAACTCAAATTCAAATATGGTCTCATTTTAAACTTTGTCAAACATGAATGATAATGATATAAACAGATAGCTTACATTTTTGTGAACATTTTGCATATTTTTCCATATTTTTTGGAATTATAAATTAAAAGTTATTTAATTTAGAAGATTTAATTATGTTCTGTAATTCCATATACAGTGGGCCCCACGTGTCATGATGACGTCATTAAAAAAACTCGTCAACACGTGGCCAGGTGACGTCATGATGACGTCACCCTGGCGTCACACGGTGGCCCGGCGGTGGCAGTTCAGGCTCTCGGGTCTCCGGCGATTCCGACGATTCCGGCCACGGGGGAGGGAACGGAGATGGGGAGGAGGCCACTGTGGTGCTCGCCACGGGGAGGGGACGGAGATGGGGACGAGGCCACACGGCCACTGTTGTCTCGCCGGCGGCGAATCTGGCCGCGGTAGCGAGCGCGAGGGCGGCGCGTTCTCAGTTCGTGGTCGCCGTTCGGGGCGGCGCGTTCGCGCGTGATTCGTGTTCTCGATCCGTTCGATGGCGTTCGCGCGTTGGATCTAGGGCGACGGCGACAGCCCGCGGGGAACCTACCGGAGAGACGGCGACGGGACGGGGGCGGAGCAGGGTGGAGGCGGTGGAGAGAAGGGCTCGACGACGGCGACGGCGACGGCGATGGAGACGGCGCGGTCCTCTGCGCGGGCGACGGCGACGGGGCAGAAAGACGAGCAGGCGCCGGCGCGAGGGAAGAAGAGGGTTTGTGACTTAGAAAATTTTGGGGCAGGAAGGCATCCACATATATAGTTCCAGCCTTTAGTCCCGGGTGGTGTCACGAACCGGGACTAAAGGTCCCCTGGGGTACCCTCCGCGGGCCTTTAGTCCCGGGTGGTGTCACGAACCGGGACTAATGGTGAAAATTTTCGCGGCTTTCTCGTTCCCGCGCAGAACGAGCCTTTAGTCCCGGTTCGTGACACGAACGGCGACTAAAGGTGGTTATTCGAATAGAAATAATAGATGCGTGCAACCTTAAAAATACAAATATAATATCAGAAAATTCAGAAAAATAAAACTAATTCTTTTTCCAATCTTAAAAATACAAATAATATATCAGAAAATTCAGAAAAATAGAACTAATTCTTTTTCCAATCTTAAAAATTCCCATAGATAAAAAAGGCAGTACATAATGGCAAGAGTGGATCTAAACCTAAACGGAGAGCATAGATGCATGCATGATCTGATATCTGCTGCTAGTCATACTCCTGCCTAGGCCTACGACGACATGAGAAAATTCAGAGCCCAGGACTGGGCCTGAGGGTAGCGCAGGCGGGGGTTATCGCCGGCCCTGATGTAGTCCATGACGCTCTGTAGAGTCCGGCCGGACCACCATAGCCGACGACCGGCCTCGTGAAAGTTCCCAGGAGGCAGGCCGTCCTCCTCATACCTGGCGAGCGCCCTCTCACGCCGATTGATGAAGAAGGCATCCCAAGTATGTTGGTTATCGGATGCCAGCTGGGATCTCTCCGCTGCTCCGGCGTGAGCTCGTTGTAGTAATGGTTCGTGATGGCCGCCCGACGTGCCACACCTTGAGGAAGAGGAGGGACCGGCACTCCTCCGGCGCTCAGCATCCAACCGGCGGGAACACTGTAGCCGGGCGGGCAGGGGTAGTTCGAGGCGGAAAGTGCCTCGGCCTGGTTGAATGTTAGAGTGGGTACGGTAGAAGCCATGAGAGAGTGGTGAGTTTGTATGTGTTTATGCCAATGGTGTGGCAATGCACATATATATAGCGAGAAGAAAACATCCCTTTAGTCCCGGTTGGGGACACCAACCGGGACTAAATGGGTTAGGGTTTCGTTTGGACCAATCAGATAGAATCACACGGATCGTGTGTTTCTTTAAAGCGCTTCTGAGTCGTTGGATCCGGGGTGTGTTTCTTTTGAGCTGTTGTGAGCCGTTCGATCAGGGCTACGGTGTGTTTCTTTCGAGTTGTTGTGAGCCGTGGATGAGGTGGTTTCTTAACCGTTGGATCAAAACCCTAGCACCACTTTGTGAGCCAGAGGACCTATATATAGCCCACCTTCATACACCGGTCAGTTCATCGAGCAAATACAAAACATCCGGATTCGCCATCATATATACGTCCTACCGGGCATTTGGTAGGGCTGTAATGTGCAACTATTTGCTTGGTTGTGTTAGGGTGGCGCGTGGCGCGGGAATTGTGACGCGTGGCGCGGGAGTTGCGACGCGTGGCGCGGTAGTTTGTGACGCGTGGCCAGGAGGGCGCGGTATAAACTGTCGCGCCTCGAGCGCGTCTTCTCCTCTCCACGCACCGTCGCGCTTCCACCATGCCTCCGAGGAGGAACAGCACCACCGGCTTCCGCGGCGTGCGAGCACGGCAGAACGGAATGTTCAGCGCAGATATCCGCTGGGGGGACGACCGCATCCCCCTCGGCACCTTTGCGACGGCGGCGGAGGCAGCCCGCGCCTGGGACGCGGCGGCCTGGCGCCTCAACCGCCCGCGGTCGCTGATGAACTTCAACGACTGCGACACCGTCTGGGAAGCGGAGGCCAGGGCGCCGAAGCCGCATCATCACTGCCGCCGACCACCTCCACCTCCGCCACCGCGCGTTTCAGGGCCTAGTCGACGCCAGGGAAGACCGCGTCGTCCGCGAGTATTACCGGAACAACCCGGGGGAGGAGAGCGCCGACGAGGAGCTCTGGCAGACCCGCGCGGGTCAGCGGGCGGAGCGCCGCCTCGAACGCCACCTCGCGTTAGATGCCGCTCGGGAGGCGAGGACGAGGGCGCTGCAGGAGCTTCGTCGGGCCGACCGCGCCGGCGAAGTCTGGGCCTCCGACGATCCGAGGTGGGGGCCTATCTCGGACATACCATCATGCACCTCCGACGACGACGAGGAGGTCACGGACGAGTTCGGCGACGATGATGACCCGGAGGAGGTCACCGACGAGTTCCCCGACGACGACGGCGAGGAGTAGCTAGTGTTCGTATGTTTTCTCTTTTTAATAAAAGAATTTGCATTCCGGCGACACTGCGGCGCGCTAGCGCGTCTGTTTTCTGTTTTTAGTAAAAGTTTGGTACAATAAATTAATTAGAGATAATATAATTCAAAATGATCCATTAAACATGATCCATTCAACAAAGTTTGGTACAATAAATTATTACACATCAATTCTTTCCTTGTGTCCCCGCTTTCTTACGATTTGGACGTATCCATGGAGCATCCTCATCATTTACTTAATGCTTGGGTCAGAGTTCACTTTGAAGGGCGGAATTTCACCAAACATATTATAATCTTCTGACATGTCTGTCTTGTCCTCCACTCCCACGATGTTTCTTTTCCTGAAAGAACAATGTGACGCTTTGGATCATCGCATGATGCACTGATCGTTTTCTTATCTTTCCGTTTCCTCGGTTTGCTACTCATGTCCTTCAATAGAAAACCTGAGCGACATCTTTGGCTAGGACGAATGGTTCGTCAAGGTAACCAAGATTGTCGAAATCCACCATTGTCATTCCGTATTGCTCGTCCACCTTTACCCCACCTCCTGTTAGCTTGAACCATTTGCACCGGAACAAAGGGACCTTAAAATAGGGTCCGTAGTCAAGTTCCCATATCTCCTCTATGTAACCATAATATGTGACCTTTTGCCCAATCTCGGTTGCTGCATCAAAGCGGACACCACTGTTTTGGTTGGTGCTCTTTTTATCTTGGGAGATCGTGTAAAATGTATTCCCATTAATCTCGTACCCTTGGAAAGTCGTGATAGTCGAAGATGGTGTCTTGGCCAACATGTACAGCTGATCTTCAACATCATTGTCATTCATTAAATGTTTCGCAACCAACTGCCGAAAGTCTCCATGTGGGCCTTTCTAATCCATGATTCAGGCTTCCCGGGTTGTTCGAGCGTAAAATATTCTTGTGTTGCTCGAAGTACGGAGCCACCAAGCTCGAATTTTGCAGAACTGTGTAGTGTGCTTCAGTCATAGAATGACCGTCCATACATATCGTTGATTTCCTTCCGATCGTGCCTCTTCCACTTAGTCTCCCCTCGTGCCGCGATTGAGGAATACCAATCGGCTTAAGGTCAGGAACATAGTCAATACAGAACTCAATTACCTCCTCATTTCCATAGCCCTTTACGATGCTTCCTTCTGGCCTAGCACGATTACGAACATATTTCTTTAATACTCCCATAAACCTCTCGAAGGGGAACATATTGTGTAGAAATACAGGACCGAGAATGGAAATCTCTTCGACTAGGTGGACCAGGAGGTGCGTCATAATATCGAAGAAGGATGGTGGAAACAGCAACTCAAAACTGACAAGACATTGGACCACATCGTTCTGTAACCGTGGTAGATCTTCTGGACTGATTACCTTCTGAGAGATTGCATTGAGGAATGCACACAGCTTCACAATGGCTACTCGAACATTTTCCTGTAGGAGGCCCCTCAAAGCAATCGGAAGCAATTGCGTCATAATCACGTGGCAGTCGTGAGACTTCAGGTTTTGGAACTTTTTCTCCGCCATGTTTATTATTCCCTTTATATTCGACGAGAAGCCAGACGGGACCTTCATACTGCTCAGGCATTCAAAAAAAATGACCTTCTCTTCTTTCGTAAGAGCGTAGCTGGCACGACCTTGAAACCATTCCGGATGCCGGTCATCTGGGTCTTTCAAAAGTTGTTGATCCCGCCGTGCTTCCTTTGTATCCTTTGTCTTCCCATACACGCCCAAGAAGCTTAGCAGGTTCACGCAAACATTCTTCGTAACATGCATCACGTCGATTGCAGAGCGGACATCTAGGACTTTCCAATACTGTAGCTCCCAAAATATCGATTTCTTTTTCCACATGGGTACGTGCCGTCAACTCCCTGCGGAACTGATTGTCCGCCAGGACCCTTTCCAAAGATGACATTCAAATCCTTGACCATATCAAATATCTCATCTCCAGTACGTTCCGCAGGCTTCGGCCGGTGATCTGCCTTGCCGTTGAAATGCTTGCCTTTCTTTCTTACGTTATGATTTCGGGGAAGAAATCGACGATGACCCAGGTACACGTTCTTCCTACAGTTATCCAAAAATACACTTTCAGTCTCATGTAAGCAGTGCGTGCATGCTTTGTATCCCTTATTTGACTGTCCAGAAAGGTTACTGAGAGGCCAATCGTTGATGGTTACAAAAAGCAACGCTCGTAGGTTAAATTCCTCTTCTTTGTGCTCATCCCACACAGGTACACCAGGTTTGCCCCACAATTGTAAAAGTTCATCAACTAATGGCCTTAGGTACACATCGATGTCGTTGCCGGGTTGCTTCGGACCTTGGATGAGCACTGGCATCATAATGAACTTCCGCTTCATGCACAACCAAGGAGGAAGGTTGTAGATGCATAGAGTCACGGGCCAGGTGCTATGGCTGGAGCTCTGCTCGCCAAAAGGATTCATGCCATCAGTACTTAGACCAAATCTTATGTTCCTTGCGTCAGCTGCAAAATCTTTGAACTCTCTGTCGATCTTTCTCCATTGCGTTCCATCAGCGGGTGTCTCAACTCCCCGTCGGACTTACGGTCCTCTTTGTGCCATCGCAACAACTTGGCATGATCTTTGTTCCTGAACAGGCGTTTCAACCGAGGTATTATAGGAGCATACCACATCACCTTGGCGGGAACCCTCTTCCTGGGTTTCTCGCCCTCAACATCGTCACCAGGGTCATCCCCTCTGATCTTATAACGCAATGCAGTGCATACAGGGCATTCATTCAAATCCTCGTATGCACCGCGGTAGAGGACGCAGTCGTTAATGCATGCATGTATCTTCAGAATCTCTAAACCTAGAGGGCACACAACCTTCTTTGCTTCGTACGTACTGGTGGGAAACTCGTTATTCTTCGGAAGCATATTCTTCAAAATTTTCAGCAAATTTTCAAATGATGAGTCAGCTACTTCCCGTGCCTTCCATTTCAGCAAATCCAGTGTGGAGCCCAGCTTTTTCAGACTATTGTCGCATCCTGGGTACAGTGACTTCGTGTGATCCTCTAACATGCGATCCAAATGCTCCCTCTCCTTGTCAGTTTCGCAGCGTCTCCGTGCATCAGCAATGGTCCGACCAAGATCATCAGCGGGCTCATCATGTGCCTCTTCTTCACCTTCACCAAACCCTTCCCCACCTTCAGCATCATCCTCCATGAAAGTATCACCGAAAAGGTCATGATAGTTGAAATCGATATCGTCCTCTTCTTCATCTTCTTCCATTCTAACCCCTCTTTCTCCATGCTTGGTCCAACAATTATAGCTTGGCATGAAACCGTGCCGAAGCAGGTGCATGTGAACGACTTGAGGAGGAGTGACCCTTCTCATTCTTACATTCAGCACATGGACACATAATAAAACCTCGCTGTTTGTTCGCATTTGCCACTACGAGGAAATCTTTCAAACCCGTAGTGAACTCACCGGAGAGTCGGTTACCGTACATCCATTGCCGATTCATCTGCAATTATTATTATAAAGTATATAATTAACCATCATGCATCTGTTAAACTAACTAGCTAGCTGGAAATAATACAAATCATGAAAGGTTCAAGTTGCTAACCGCGATCACGGAGGTAAAATAAATGAAAACGCTCAAGTGTGTTTCATGCTATGGGGCATTTCATCGAACACCTTGTGTGCATAGTAGGAACCAAAAGCATACCCACCACCCCCTTGTGAATATTGTGAGCAAATGTGGCCAAATGCAGCGAGGTGAGTCCTATATATAGGGATGGGCCTTTAGTCCCGGTTCACCTGGACAACCGCGGCTAAAGGCCGTGGGGCCGGCCCGAGGACCTATTAGTCCCCGTTGGTCTGGCCAACCGGGACTAAATCCCCTCCCCTCCGCCAGCTGTGGGCCGAGCGCGCTGGGCCCAGACTATTGGTCGCGGGTCTCGTCCCGAACCGTGACTAAAGACCCCTATGGTCGCGGGTCCATTATTTTGGGGACTAATGGGGGCGTACCGAAGGCCTATTTTCTACCAGTGGTTGTTGCACAGTCTACTACTGAGGCTGAGTATATGGCTATTGCTGAAGCATGCAGAGAGTCAGTGTGGTTGAAAGGTCTGTTTGCTGAGCTTTGTGGAGATGATACTTGCATTAACCTATTTTGTGACAGTCAGAGTGCTATTTACCTTACTAAGCATCAGATGTTCCATGAGAGAACAAAGCACATTGATGTCAAGTACCATTATGTGCGTGATGTTGTTGCACAAGGTAAGCTGAAGGTATGCAAGATTAGTACTCATGATAATCCTGCTGATATGATGACAAAGCCAGTTCCTATTGCTAAGTTTGAGCTTTGCTCAAGCTTAGTTGGTATCACTGCTTAGCCCAAGAGGCTATTTTGGCGCCGCTTTGTGTGTTTCAGGTGAAGGTTCTCATTTATGCTACAAGAGGGAATTTGTCTCAAGGTGGAGTGTTATTTTATGGTGATCCAAATTCATATGAAGATAAAGGAAAGTTCGGCCTCTGGTACGCGGGAACCACTTGGCGCGTGGAGTGCACCGCGGGGGGTGCGGGGGGCGGCAGCCCCCGCGGTACGGTACGAGGTGATACCGAGTCGGAGTTGGATTCACAGTTACCGACCTAGTTAGGTCAGGACCGCCTTTATATACCTCTTGTAAGCTGCCGCACGGGATAAGCCACATATTGTAAATCCCGGCGCGATTGTAACCTCACCCCGAAATAGTGAAGTATTGCTGGCTGGCGCCCGTGGTTTTTTCTCTTCCTTGTTGGAAGGGTTTTCCACGTTAAAATCTCGTGTCCCCGTTGGTTCGATCTTGTTTAACTTCATCGTTGTTTTGCTATTGCGTGTAACATTATTTTTTTTTTGAATTTTCACCGGGGGGGAGAACCCCACCTGAATTTGTATTTATGTATGAATTGACCCAAAACGGTCGAGTGTTTTTGCGGCAGGAGCTACAGGGGGGGTTGTTACACACAGAGAAGAAGGGGGGGGGGCTAGGCAGTGCCTAGGCATTGTAACCAGACGCTGGCCGCGTCGGCGAGCCGTTCGGGGACTTTCGCGCGCCAAAGGTGAGCGTCTTCCCGGCAGAGGCGAAGGAGGAGGGGGAGGCATGGTGCTTGATCGCGAAAGGCCACCGCGTTCCTGTGTTTCCACAGGTTCCAGGAGCACAGGAGGGTGAAGGTGGGCGCCACCGCCGGCTGGAGGGCGCTCGGGGCGGCGTAAGCATAGAGGAGACGTGGGTCAGCGTCCTCGGGGAAGTGGTAGCCTACGGCGCTCCAGAAGCTCACCGCGAAGGGGCAGTTGAAGAAGATGTGCGCGGTGGTCTCCAGGTGATCACCGCAGACGGGGCAACCGGCTTCATCCGCGGAGAGCACGTTCTTGCGGAGCAGGGCTTCGCGCGAGAGCACCCGCTTCTTCAGGAGTAGCCAGGCGAAGAAACGGACCTTGGAGGGGGCGTGGTTCTCCCACACGAACTGGTGGGCGGCGTCATCGACACCCCCCCACACTCGCAGCTTGTAGAGCGCCGAGGCGTCGAGGGCACCAGCTTTCTTCTGGCAGCTGGCGAGTTCCCGGCGGTCGACGAACTCGGAGAGCGCAACCCCATCAAGCTCAGCCAGGAGGAGGGGGAGCTGGCGAGAGCCAGTAGCGTTGAGGCGGGGCACCAAGCTGCGACGCACCCCAACGGCGAGGACTGCGCGCACGGTGGCGTCCGGCTCGAGGGCGTGCGAGAACAGCGGAGGCCACCTGGTCGCGAACGCCGCACCGCCACACCATGCGTCCAGCCAGAAGGAGGTTCTGCGCCCATCTCCCACGTGGACACTGGTGATCCCGCGGTAGAGCGGCATGAGTGAGCTGAGCTGAGCCCAATGGCGGCCAGCGGCCGGCCGCCCCGCCAGCGCGGACCAGACCCAGGTCGCCCAGGGTGAGGGCTCGCCGGAGAAGAGCCGGTGAAGTAGTTTAACCTGCAGGCACTCGTTCTTCACGCGCAAACACTTGATCCCGAGCCCACCTTCCCTCTTGGGGCGGCAGACCTTCTCCCAGGCCACGAGGCACTTGGCGCCGGAGGCGAGCACTTGCACGTTCCAGAGGAAAGCACGGCGAAGACCATCGATGGCGCGGAGGACCCCCGGTGGCAGCTCCATGGCGCACATAGCATACACGGGGACCGCGTCCAGGACCGCGTTGAGGAGGACGAGCCTGCCACTAGCCGAGAGGAGGATCGCACTCCACCCCGACAGATACTTGTCGATCTTTGCAATCAAGGGGGCGAACGCGTCCATGGTGAGCTTCTCGCTCGAGAGCGGCAAGCCCAAGTATGTCTGCGGGAAATTCTCGACACGGCAGCCCAGCGCGCTCTGGATGATCTGGAGCTCGGTGTCACCAACATGGAGGGGGGTCAAGGTGCTCTTGCTGAAGTTGATCACCAGACCAGTAGCCTCCGCGAACTGGTCGAGGAGGACTCGAAGACGCGCCGCCGCGTCGGTGCAGGCACGCATGACGATCAGGGTATCGTCCGCGTACTGCAGAACCTGGCACGGCGCGCCGTCCACTAGCGGATGCTGCAGGAGGGGGTCCTGCCTGACGAGCTGCTGCAGCACGTCAGCGACCAGCAAGAACAAGTAGGGGGAGAGGGGATCCCCTTGGCGTAGCCCTCGTTTGCAGTCAAACCACTTGCCGGGGACGCCGTTGAGGAGGATCGCCGAGCGGGAGGAGCCCAGCACCATGCCCATCCAGTCACACCAGAGAGGAGGAAAGCCCCTGGCGGACATGATCTTCCGCAGGCTCGCCCAATCGATGGAATCAAAGGCTTTTGTGAAGTCCAACTTCAGCACCAGCGTGGGCGCTCGACGCTTGTGGCAGCATTGGACCATCTCCGCTGCGAGCACGAAGTTCTCTGTGATGCTCCGACCGGACAGGAAGCCGGACTGGTGCTCATCCACGAGCGCGCCAATCTGCGCTTGGAGGCGGGAAGTCAAGGTCTTGCAGAGGAGCTTCATCGAGCAGTTTTGGAGCGAGATCGGGCGGAAGGCGCTGGGCGGCAGAACGCCGTCCCGTTTTGGCAGCAGGGCGATGTGCGCCCTGTTGATCGCGCCCAGATCAGCCGTTTTCGCGTGGACGGCGGCGAACGCGCGGAGCAGGCTGCTCGAGACGTGGGGCCAGGCCGCCCGATAGAAGCTGGGGCCCAGGCCATCGGGGCCGGGCGCACTGCTGCGATCCATGGCGAAGACGGCAGTCCTGATCTCCGCCAGCTCGAACGGCGCGGCGAGGGCGCCTGCACACACTTGCCGCGCGCCCCGGTAGAGTTCGTCGAGGTTGAAAGCCCACCGAGGCGTCCTAGCGCAGCCCAAGAGGTCGGAGTAGAAGGCGCGCAGGGCGTGTTCCTTGGCGGCGTGGTCGACGATGGCGGTACCTTTGACGTCGAGGACGCGGATGTAATTCCGGCGGTAGCGCTGCGACGCCCGCGCGTGGAAGAAACGGGTGTTCTCGTCCCCTTCTTTAACTGCCGGAACTTGCCCCTTTGTTTCCAGAGCGCCGCCGCGCGCGAGACGGACGCCGCGAGGTGAAGCCTGGCATCTGCCCTGAGCTCCGCTTCAATACCTGAAAGCAAGCGAGATTCCTCGAAGAAATCGAGCAGGTCAATAAAGAAAGCGGCAGTTGTTATCTAGCATCGGAACGTACCGGTGGTCCTTCTTCCACCGCTTCGCCGCCGCACGGTACCGCTTAACCCCAGCCGCAAGATCGAGCACAGCATCGCGCGAGGGGACCCGGGGGAGCCAGGAGGTGATGGTGGTGGGGAGGAAGAGCGGATCGAGCAGCCAAGCGTTCTCAAAGCGGAAGAGATTTGGTTTCGGGATGGTGGTGGAGGCGCCAACGAGGATGGGGTGGTGATCGGAGGTGGGGCGGGGGAGGGAGGTGAGTGAGGAGTTGGGGAAGGTGGAGTTCCAGGAGACGTTGAAGAACGCGCGATCGAGCTTGGCCAGGACGGGGGCATCCTGCCCGTTCGACCAGGTGTAGAGCCTGTCGACGAGTGGCAGCTCGAACCATTGCATCCGATGGATCAGGGAGTTAAATTTTGCGGCTAAACTGTGATCGAAGTTGCAGTTGTTTTTGTCCTCAGGGTAACGGAGGAGGTTGAAGTCCCCGACCACTAGCCAGGGCCCGGTGATCGCGGGAGCGAGAGCGATCATCTCGTCGACAAAGGCATCAGTAAAGGAGTGGTTTGCGGGGGCGTAGACGTTGGTGACAGTTAACTGAAGATCGGTGGTGGTGGAGGCGAATTCGGTGGTGAGCGAGTAGACTAATGGAGTTGCGGCGACAAGGGAGAGGAAGCGGGGATCCCAGGCCGTGACGATGCCACCACGGCTACCACACGCGTCGACCTGGGCGAACTCTGACAGAGGGAGTGGGAGGAAGGTTCGGGCTTTGGTCGCGTCGAGCGACGCGAGCTTTGACTCCTGAAAACAAGCGATCGTTGGCAAGACGGTGGAGAGATTGTTACGGACGATGGGGCATTTGTGATCATCGCCAAGGCCACGCATGTTCCAGGACGCGACGAGCAAATTCATAGTTCTGGAGCTAATCATTACAACAACAGACACCAGGATCGGAGTTTGGGGGGGGGACGAAGGGACGAAGCGAACACCGCAACGCCATTTTCTTAACAAAGGGGAGAAGAGCGGAGGGGAGGGGGTCGAAGACGAGGAGGGCAGGGCGCGCTACGCCGCAGTTCAGATAGCAGGCAGACGGACTAATCATCGACGCGGGCAGCTCCGTTCTTCTTCAGCCCAGCCAGAATCTTGTCACCGCGTCCGAACGCAGCAGCTCTGATTTCGGACACAGCCTTCATTCCCAAAGGGGCTGTCTTCTTCGCAAGCACCTGACAGCGGGCGATTTGATCCTGCAGCCCAGTCGAGCAGCTTCTCAGCGTGTTACGCAGCTCCGCACGCTTCACAGCTTTTGTGGTCATGTCTTCAAAGTGAGCCGGCTCGAGGCCCGCGATACGGTCGCTCCTCCGCGCCGCTGCAGCCGTGACGTTGGCCTTGCCCCTGGTCTTGCGACGATGGTGCGCTGATCCAAGGACCAAGGTCCAAGCCTCGTCCTCAACATCGACAGCAGGTTGCGGTGGAAGTTCGACAGCAGCCAGAGAGTCAACCAGTTCAGTGATTACCACGGTGCTCCTCCGCCCAGGCGTAGACGCGGACGAGGTGAGGATCGAGCTGGCAGAAGAGCCCCACAGGTCTGACGGCGGGGGGGAGTCGCGGCTCGAACCACCGCAGCTGTCCGTGGGCGAAGGGGGTGGAGCGAGCATCGACGGCGGGCTGGCAGAAGCAAGTAGCAGCAGGTGGCCGAGCTGGCGCCCGCTTCCCGCGCCCCCCTGCGCCGAGTGGGGTGAGCCACCGACGGCAGCGTCACGGAGAGCTGGGGGGCAAAGAAGGCGTGGGAGCTGTGGCGAAACGGCGGCGGGGGCGCGGGGTTGAAGAAGCGACGGTACTCGCCGTTGAAGAACCTCTCTTCCAGGGACCAGACCTCACCGATCTCGACACGGACCGGCCGCGTCCCCCACGAGCCCCGCTTGGGCCACACATCGCGGGCGACCAGCCTGGTGTGCCCGCACAGGACCACAGGACCACAGCTCTGACAGCCGACATGTCGCGCCCCAGGAGGCAGATAGGGTCGATCTCCAGGACCTTTCCGAACCCCGCGAATAGAGCAGTGATCCCTGACGGGGTGTTGTGTTCAGCAGCCAACGGGGAGGCCCAGAGCAGGGCGCAGACGTCCTCCTCGACTGGAACTCTTCCGGCCTCCTCTTCCCTTTCCAACGAGACCCGTACATCCTCGTGCATAAATGGGGCCAGCTGCATGGCCAGTTCGCGCGCTTCGTGGCTGTGGAAGCGAACATAAGAGGCTCCGATGCCGGAGTGGACAAGCTCATATTGGAGGTGGCGCATGCGACCGAAGAGGGCCTCAGAGATGCCAGAGCCATTGTCCAGGCCGTTGGCTGGTTCAAGCCAGACCACCGCGAGACGGCGTGCAGCATCGAGGTCGCCAGGCGGCATCCAGACCTCCACGTAGTCCAGACGATCTTCAGTAGCGTGGGCGGACTGCGTCGAGCGGGGGGAGCTGCCCTCAGAGCCCACGAACCCTGCAGAGCCGGAGGCCACCGACGAGGGATCCCCGGGGGACGCGGTGCGGCCGCCAGCAGAGCGGGGGCGGGGCGTGGTGCTGGAGCAGCAACGGGCAGCATGCCGACGTCGCGCCCCAGCGGTGGAGAGTAGGGAGGAGGAGGATCCCTCAAGCGCAGGCACAGCGAAGGCGGGGATGGTGGGCGGTCCTCGTCGGAGTCAGGCAAGGCGGAGCCCGAGCCGCGGCGGAGGTGGAAGGGGGAGAGTATGTGGGTGCTGACGGGCGAAGAGGGAAGCGGGCGCGCGCGGTGGAGGCAGGGGGAACCAATGGCAGAGGGGAAGGGGGCGGCGGGCGGTGGGGATGTGGGGGCGGGAGGCTCCGCGCCATTGACGGTGGGGGTGGGGAAGGTGGTGGGGGCGGGACGCGGCATCGTGCACTCGATCAGGATGTGGCCTGGGCGCCCGCACCCTTTACAGCAGATGGGATCGCGACAGTCTGCCGCGCGATGGTGTTTGAGAAGAGCGAAGCAGCGAAAGCACCTCCCCTCGGGGCTCTTGATGGCGGGGGATTTTGGGGCGGGGGCGGGGCGTGGAGCAGCGGGGGAGAGAAGGGCTTGCAGGTACAAGCGGTGGGTGGAGGGAGACGGGGGCGTAAATGGTGTAGGGGAGGCCGGCGCCTCGCGCCCCGCGCTTCCGAGGTGCTCAGACGGCCATGAAGGGGCGGACAGGCCCCCCGTAACATCCGAAGGCGAAGGTACAATCGACGCGACAGCAGGGGTGGGCAGGATGCCAGCAGCTTCAGTAACTCTAGGTACCTTCCATCTACCCCGAGCAGAAGGAACTTTCGCCTTAAACTGTCTGACTGGCAGTGGGTCCCTAGTAGTCAGCTTGCTCGCAGCGTCCATGGCGGAGAGGACGGTACTGTGGAAGTTGAGCTCGAAGCTGGCCAGCTGAACCGGGCCCCAAACGGCAACGTAGCGCGCCACATCCGGACCGGAGAAGAGGACGTGGAACACTCCTTCGGCAACAAGAGACGCACGTAGGCGCTCAGGCGCAGCGCAGAGAAAGAAGTTGAGGATATGCTCGACGGCGGCGGCGGAGAAACAGCCAGAGACGAACGGCGGCGTGACCCAGAGCTCACCCGGGGACACCGCACAGAGAGCATCGAGACGAGAGAAGGAGACTTGGGCCTGGAACTGAGAGAGAATATGAGATTGGAACTTTTCACCTGGGATCCCCGCGGCGGCGGCGATGCTTCCTCGGTCAGCGGCTGGGGCTTCAGCGTGGCCGGCGTGGGGGGCGGCGGCGTCAGGGCCACCGGACGGCTGGGGGGTGGCGTGGCTATGGTGGATGGCGCGCTCCGGAGTGGGGCGCGGCGCAGGGTCGCCCGAGTCGCCCTCGGCGTCGCGGGAGCGCAACTCAGGCTCCATCTTGGTCTCCACGTGTAACATTATCATCATGGCTTAACAACCTTCCTTGATGTTTTGTAAATATTTTGTACATATGCTTCTTTATTTGGTTTTAATAAAGTAAGGCTACGGGGCTCCCCTGGAGTGTAAAAAAAAAACTGCCCGCACTATCTAGGCCTGAACTTGAGTATGTTGCCATGCGGTCTGTTTTTTCTTATTTTTTTTCATTTCTTGAGCTTTTTTGGTGGAACTTGTCTACAGATTAAACACATGTCGCTGCACTTGGTCGGACGTTTCTCATCTGCTGCTCCAAGCAGACAGTATAAGCAATTCGTGTTTCTATTTCCGCGTGAAACGATAGTATAATTTTTTGTTTTCACTCTGACCAGCTTTTAAAACCATCTGTACAAACCACTGTGAACTAATCGCTCATTTTCAAACCGATCCACTTACCAAATATTAATTATTTTATTTACAACTATTCGTCCTTTATATTGGAATGCTTTGGCCGGCGATTGCTAGATGGTGCAATAGAAATTTCACCCCCTCCTCTCAAGATAAGTATCGGTGAAATAGATTGAAATTGATGTATCTATCACTAAAATGTATCTAGATACATCCATCTCAATGATAATTATTTTAATACGGAGGAAGTATTTAGTAACTTCGTAAGGCCTTATTTACTACAAGGTATTTTCACCCCCATGTTCATACTTCATAGGGGATAGGTGGAGATTTGGTAAATTTTTTTGTTTCATCCATTGCTCACAAATATCCTGAAATACTCTTCCCCCATAATAGACTAGCATGAGGTAGAGTTTTTAATCTAGACAAAAATGAGGTGGGTGTCGAAGGATTTTTAGGGATTATCCCTCGAAGACCAGAGTAGTAAACATATTATTGTGATTTTTCCTAGATCTAGGATAATCCCTTCAAATCCTCTAGAATACACTCCAAATACCCTATAAGTAATCAAGACCTAAAAGGGAGCGGGTTGGGAAGAAGCATTCATTGTTAGGGAAGGAAAGCGCTCACCTTACTGAAAGCCTTGAACCCCCCCCCCCCTCCCCCTTTGTTGAGCTTCACATCAAGGTTGGGGTCGCCAGCGAAGTACAACAGCACGTCGACCATGTCCTTGGCAACAAAGCTCTCCCCGTCTCGCCGGAGCTGGCCAGTCTGCTCGTCCACCACATGCTCCAGGAACCGGTCGAACATGATATTTCTTATTTTTCGTGCACTCCACGTGGTTCTTGTAATTCTTGAAACCAAATATGTGTACTTCTTGTCGTTGTTGTGTGTACTTATATTCGAATTATTATTATTATTTACACTTTAGGACATTTTTTTCACGCGGAGTCTTTATTTTTAAGTTTGACCCCTTCAACCCCTTCGTTGAAGGGGTCTGAGAGAGATTCTCCAACCATTAAGTCTTGACAAACTCTCATGCAGGTAAAAGATTCGAAGTTGTTCACGAGTGGAGAGAATTCAACTTGCACCGAAGTCTTCGCGGAGTTGGCGCAAGATAGGGATCGTTCCCATTGGCTGATCTGATTTCAATTTTAGAAGAACACTTAATCTGACGACGAGTCTGATTCCTAGGACCAGGAGGAAAGTGTTGAAACTATAACCCTGAGTCCACGTTGAAATCTAATTAGGACACGAATGTCGAGACCTTCAACCCGGTTGTTGGGGAAGCTTCCCCCTCAAGTCCTTCAACCCGGATGTTGGCGAAGTTTCCCTTTTTACTAAAAAAACTCTTACTTCCTATGTTACTATAAGGAAAATACTTTGATTAGGCCGACCTAAGGCTCGTAGGCGTAGGTCGTCTCTCTCACTCGCCTCGGCTACATCCACCTACGCTGCCTCACCGTGTGCGTGCTTTTCCGCCGTGAAGATGTTGCGACCTGCTTTACACACGCTGGCCCACCATGTGCGTGCATTTGGCATAGAGAAATGATGGCCGTGTACGAATGCTAGTTGATGTATCTTCTTAGCTATTTTTTTTAACTCGCGCTTCTTGCAGCTAGCCATTCTAGTTTATCTAGTAATGCATGTTCGGAGTAGGTACTAAGTAGATTTTTCTTTTTCTTCCACACTTCCTATTTTTTTTTTTTTTGGTTTTTGTTGTTGTGTGTATAGTGCTTTAAAAAAAAAACTTATTACATGTCGCCCTAGACGAGATCGCTCGCGCAGCCCGAGCACGCCCCCTTGGGTCCGTTTGTGTATATATGTAGACCCAATTAGCATCAATTTGGTTTTTTTTCTCAGTTTTCGTGTTACAACATTTTTCATTAGCCCAACATAACAACTACGTTGTACCACATGTACGCTAAGTATTTTCGCTATTTCGTTCAACATTAACATTTTCGCCTGTATTTTGTTGCCGTGTTTTCTGGATGATTTTCTAGAAAATGCGTATATGTTTTTATAATTTATTTGGAATGATATGTTTTATACGCTCCTTCACATGTTGTAAACATGTGATTTTATTGTTGCCATCGTTTTATTTTTGTTGTTGAAATAGGGGATAATTTTTGTTGCAACCAAAACAGTGACAAATTATTTTGTTGCTTACCAACTTTTTAATTAATGCAAATATTATTTTTTGTTCCAATAGGTTGTGATTTTTGTTGAATTGTTTGAACTTTTTTGTTGCAACGCAATAAACATATTGTTTAACTATTTTTGTAACAATACTTATTTTTGATTTTTTTGGAACAATTTGTTGTAATACATTTTTTTGTACACGGGGCAATAATTTTATGTTGTGATACCCGTGAATTTGTTGCAATGATATTTTTGCTATAATTATCGAGATGACCAGGGGCAACGCGATATACCGCTTCGCTTAAGTGGGGTTGCTGTGGAGTGCGGGTTCTATATCCAAAAAGTAGTGGGGCTAAAATGTAAAAGTATGTTGTGCTGATTCCTGGACGTTGGATGATGATCGCACGACTCACGAGGAGACCTAAGATTGCTCTCGCCTAGAGCGACCTACGCCTAGCGCTGTCCTTACTATAAAGAAACTCCTGAGCCCTACTACCGAAGATACCAATGATCCTTGTGTTAGGGGATAAACTACCATGAAAGATTTGAAGGGCGCCGGAACAAACAATTTCATCAGAGAATTTTTGAGGGAGAAGTTTATCGGATTTTACACAAAACCATAGCCCAAACAACGAACACCGTGTTGTTATCACCCGTGACTCGCTAGAAATAAAATTTGAAAGTGTAAACACATACTACACTCCATTTTTCATGTCTCCAAGCGAAAAAATAAGAGAACAAATAATAAAGTTGTATCTGCATCCATGATGAACTGAAGAGATGAGCTGAGATCCGGGGAGAAGGAAGAGATGACATTGTCCTTAATTTACAATCATAATGTAGAGACAATGGCATGACTCTGTTTTATTCCTGGACAGTTGGCGCGAGGAACAAGAAGGGAAGCCGGCAAGGTTCCAATCCCTGAAGAAAGCCTGCCTCTTTGTAGGACTCGATGCTGTCCACAAGCGTGTCCTCCAGCTTTCTTGGTTTCCATCCCAAATTCTTCAGTTTATCTGAGGTTAATTCAGCCCTAAGATCCACGTCAACAATACTGCCAACAGAAAACGAATGGTTAAACATGTAGTACTATTCATTACAAGTACAACCCAGTACCATTATAGTTGTTCTTGTTACGATCTCACTTACTTGTCTACATAAGTGTAGTGTGGGTAGATGTTCTTAATGATTGCTAGCATATCCTTAATATCAATTTGTTCCAGTGAGCATATGTATCTGTCAGATGAGCCTGCCTTTTTGTATAATAGTAGTAGCGCATCAGCAACATCACGAACATCAACGACAGGGAAAAATTTGTTGTTAATCGTGTCAGGACCCCCTGCGGTGGAACATAAAGGAATTAAATTTACGGAAATCTGAATTTCATTTTCAGAACTTTATTGTTCTTGTATGGTCCAACAAGAATAGAAAAGCAGGGAAGCATCTAGCTCTTGAAACCGTCGTCGACCACTCTCTGGACAATTGCACAATATGTGTCGGATATACTTGTTAATTGATTTTTGTATAGCTTAGGCCATGCATCGGAACTGTATCCCTATAAGAATTTTATTTTTAAATCCAAAAAATTCATTACTTCATTAATTGAAAAGAAGAGAGTTTCCTACTTAACTAGCACAGAACTTTGCGAAATCAGATACAACCTGCTGATCTAGCACACAAAATATATAGCATGCACAACGTTGAGGTTGCAAGCTTATCATCAATATCCTCTCATCTGTTCTCCTTCAGCAACCGACTTCAAATTCACTTCAACTAACCATCGACAAATACCACACCGCAAGAACCGCGAGAACCTCTCAAAGATCCATGCCAAGCAATCATCCATAAGCTCATGGAAAAGGCAAGTCCGGTTCTAAGCCCCTGCTACGAAGGGGAAATTATCCAAGGCTGCAGCTCTGACTACACAGTAACAACTAACAAACAACCGAACCATGAGAATCATCGGACTCACCGGAGAGCTAACTACAAGAGCCCTCCCACGAACCCGGCCTTCCTTGACACCCTCGCCATTGTTGAAAAAGCCTCGACACAAAAATCCAACGTCTTCCACTCGTCTCTTCGTTTGAAGCAAACCTCCAAAAAAAATTCCTCCAAGGGGGGCGGTTAACCACGTAATACACCGTCATCTATTGATCATTAGGACATATGGTTTCTCCGAGTGTGTTGGGAAGAGGGACAAAAGCATCACCTCTTTGATCCATTCAAGAGGACACCCAAAAGCGTCTACATTGCCAACTATGGCCACCTACCAGAGATAACGCTTTCGTTTGGCTCTGCGCCCAACACCAACCATCCCATGAACCGACCAGATCCCCTCAAGCCTGATCTGGCCAGATCTAGCCCAAACACGCCACTGCCTGGCCAAAGGCAGCAGATCTAGGGAGAATCTAGGAACACCATTGAAATGACTACTGCCCATGCCGCTAGCAGTCACCACACCATCATGAAGGACGTCTCCTCACCTCGAGGACGTAGTAAGGAAGTGTCAAGGATCAGCCCACCGTCCCTAGCTACATTGCACCCACCACCATGAGTCCCCGCGCAGGGGAGGAGCTACACCCCAGGCAGCCATGGCCCATGGTGTAGAAAAGAAATGACCTATACACTAGCAAAAAATCGTGATTTAGCCAAGGACTTAGGCTAATTACAACATTCAATATGAAGTTGGCCCAGGGTCTGCTTGCATCCTGCCTCCGCCAGCATCCTCGTGGGACAAGGCACTATCGCGCTAGGTCTTGCCGCCACTGTACGGCCTCTACCCGGTGGGGTGTATCAAGGGTGGAGAGGCAGGGTAGAGGGAAGGGGGCACAAAAAGAGGGATCCCGCCCGGCCCTCCCCTATATAGGGGGGGGGGGGGGGGAGGGGGGGGGAGGTTATTTTAGCCTCCTTCTGGTTTTCACTAGTTGCGCATGACCCCTTCGTCGGATGTCCCACATCTGATTTCTCAAGTAAATCGAAATATTTTATTTTTGAAACGGATAACCTGGACTCTGCAAGAAATAAATAATATGGGCATAATTTATGTTGTATCTTGTGCATCAACAAATATTTATCCAAAAGTATGAAACTGTGCGGACTGTAGAAAAAAAAGGTGTATGAATACCATATGACACTATTCACTTAGGTAAAACATATGAAAATACAAATGATTTTTGTGAAGCCTCTAAAACATAGAAAAATAAACGAATGCGAAAATTTTGCATCTAGTTCCACCCGCAGGCCATTTTTTGGATGTCACCATATACTAACGGATGCAATATGCATTGCACAAAATGATTATACTCGCAAAAGAGGAGAAATAAATGTCATTGAAAGTATCTAAAGAAATTATTGTAGAAAATAATGTGGACTGGATGTGAACCGTTTATCATGTAGAGAAGGAGCTTGCTGGTCGTATTAGGCACCATTTGCTGCAAGAGAGGGCCAAAGACAACCCCAGGGCAGAGTCTGATGACGTGCAATCCAGTCTTCTCACCGTATTCCAGGGCTATCTTCTCCGCTTCGATCTTGGCAACAACATACCAGATCTGCCGATAGAAAAAAAAATTCACTAAATTGGTCTTGTATATAAGAATTCTCAAGTCTTTATAAAAAAACTCACCAATATTGAAGATCTTACACGTACTTACATTATAGTAGTTTCCCATTTCTTATCAGTAGTATGTATGTAAAGTTGCCATGTTTTCAGACACTTGTCAATTACGTGAGTCGATTTAACGATGGATATGAGATTTAACGATTTATGTGTTAGACCATGAAAAGAGTTGATGTTCAACATCTCTCTAAATTTTTGGTTCTACGCCACATTGATGATCGAATGTTAAAGGCTAAAACAAAGATTCAGCCTTGTCTACAGAAACATAATACATGAATTTGGAGGAAATTGTGGACTATATGTATAGTAAAAAATTATCCTATGTTGCCATGATCCACATCACTCTATTTTGGAAAGAGGTGATGTGGGCATCAAATGATGTTAAGATGGGATGTAAGTGGCAAGTATGAAATGGCAGACTTATAAAATTTTGGGACGGCACCTGGTTTGGTGATTCTTCTTTAGCTACCCAGAATTGGGATATTAATTTTATTATCAATCAACGAACCAAAACTATTGCATAGTTGTGGGATGGAATTCAGCTACTTCGTAATTTTAGAAGGGCTTTCACTGATTTGCTGATGGTGCAATGGCAAGAACTCCTTGAGATTGATAGAAACGTTAGCTTTTCTGACTGAAGACCAACTCATTTGGAAGTTTGAGCCAGATGGTGTACGTTACTCAAAATCACTCTTTGTAGTGGTGATCTTTAGAGGTATCAAAATCTTTTTGTGGCTATTTCCTCAAAATAAGGTGATGAACAGAGATAACCTGAGAAAAAAAGGATGCCTAAGCCAGTCAAATGTAGCCTTTGCAAAGAAATAGAGACTGTTAAGCATATTTTTTTATTGCATTGTTGCTAAATGCATGTGGGAAGATGTGATTGAAATATTTGATATTGACATTACTGATTTGTATTCTTTACCTGCCAAGTGGCTGTGTAGCAAAAAGTACTTGCAGTTAAATTTTGTTTCATCTGCAGTTTCGTTGGTTGTTTGGAACAACAGAAAAAACAGCGTGTTTAACAGGAAAACTTGGATTAATTTGAAATAGGTCTGGCATTTGATTCTATCCTATCTCAAAGACTGGAAGGTTCCTTACAAGGATCAAAGCTGGGACCAAGTGGACACAAGGAAACTCAAATCCACCCTGGAGTGGGAGCCATATTGAATTGTGCTTTATTCGGATGGATTTCTTCCTCGAAAGCTTCAACAACTTCAACATCTGGGAAGGTATCCATGTGGATGCTGAAGCCATCCATGTGGTGACGGACTAGTTTGTTTACTTTCTTGTCTACTATGAGAGGTCCCCCGGATTTTTTTTGCCGTTCGGTTTTAGCTCTTGCCAATGGACAAGTAGTCCTTATAAGCTAGGGTTTTATGTTTCCTTGTACTGAACTGTCGTGGCTTCGTTTTTCAATGAAACTGGAGCTGGGTAGCGATCCCTAAGATTCAACAAAAATAAATAAATCAAATAACTAGTGTTTAATATTAGTTGTTGAATGCTCACCTCATTTTCCCGGCAGAACTTTTTGTCTGACCAACAGCTCTCATCTTTGATTTTATCCTGAGGCCAGTCTGGGTTAAAAAGAATAGCTCCAATAGATGAGACCTGGACGAGTTTCTGGACGTTCGTAGCCGAGCAAGCCTTGAGTACATTCCTGGTGCCTTCTACAGCTGGTGCCATCATCTCTAGCTGCACGGTTGTGTGTGACACAAGATCAGTAACAGTCAAGCATGTGTTTTTATGCGAAAAGACATGTAGAACTTATGTGCTACCAGAAGATCTACTCACATGCTAGTGCACAGAGGCCGAGATTTAGGGAGCCAATTATTTAAAAAAAAATCGAGAATCATATTTACACGTTTCGGAAAGTTCTGAAAAAGTTTGAAAGTGGTTAATCATGACATGTATTATTTTTGTGTAGCCCAGAATATAAAAGTATTTTGGCTTGAGAGTTTGAAAACTATACATTCTTGACTACATCCAGACTATTGTTTTTTGGAAACTATGAAATCTGTTCTTGATTTTTCTGAAAATAAAGAATTCACTAGGACTCGACATACATTTGAAGTTTCGGACTCACATGTGTACCACTACAAAAAAAAATACTACTTACCTGGCTCAAATAATTGTAAGCTATTACACATATGTTGCAGCCTAATCATCGGAACAATTAAGAACATAATTGTAAAGTATGGGAAACCAGAAAAATGCAAAGGTTAAACATTCTTTCACAGAAGTCAGCTTATTTCCTCGCAAAAAGCTCAACTAATTATAAATTTAGGGGTACATGTAAGAAATTCGGCGAAAATGTGGAAAATATTTAATATAAACTAAATATGAAATTCTTAGTTTTTCTAAGAATTTATGACGGACATGTGTTCCGCAACCCCACAGCGAACACATTTGAGGGTGGGTTGGACAAATTTCCAGAGTTGCCGGTGGAGATGCTCTAAGTTGACAGATTGAATGGTTTGATGCTTGAGTACGACGCTTTTGCAAACTTTCATCTAGATCTGACATGTTAAAAAACATTAACCGAATCTAACCCTTCAGCGACGTGCCAATTAGGGTGATGTTTTTGACGATCTAGATATACAATTAGGGTGCGTTTATTTTGAAGGAGTTAGCTGTTTTCAATGTAACTTTTAGTCTGATCTGCCCCATGGGGAAGACTTTAAGCGATGTTTAATCTATCTATCTATTATATACTAAAAGCAATATAAAAATGTTTAATAGAGGCCTTAGGTTGATCCACGTCAACTAAATTATTTTTAATAGTTAGATATCTATCTATACTTCTTATAAAGCAAAACCCCATTAACATGCATTTATTATTTTTCTATCTCAGCATGCAAGCTATCCACATCATCCACTCTCTTAACCAATCAATTGTCCATGTCATCTCCACTCATATTTATTAATCATTGCATGCATTATTTCTTAAATCATCCAATTATCCATATTAACAATTTAAAACATATCTATGATCAATTGAATTTTTCATATTCACTTAGAAAACATAATTTATTACATCTCTCATAACCTTTTGTTTATACTATACTGTAGTTTCTAAAGTGATCCCCGCAACAACGCGTGGGGTATACTTTTAGTATAACTGATGGCTAAGATTTAATATAAAAAAATATTAGTCACATAAAGAAATATTAATCGCGTAACCCTTTTGACATGGTTCTATGTGGGGAAGAATTCAACACGTTCTGGCACGCACGTAGATTCTTTTAAGTATTTTTTTTATCAAATTCTTTTAAGTATATATGGCACATAAATTAGTACAAGATATTAGCCAAGCCCATCAACAAGATCTCCTTGATAGAAGCCCGTTTAGGAGATATATATGATCAATATGCTGCACATACATGCACAACCGAAAAGAATGGAACTGCTTGATTCCCCTATTTTTGCCATTTTGGTTCGCCTATTTTAGACTACTCGTAGTGGGGAGTATCATATACTAGTATCATATGCATGATACTAGTATATGATACTACCCCTATAATGAATAGTATCATGTAGTAGTATCATAACCACATAGTATTTATTACTTTGTAGAATCTCAATGTAAATATGTGTACGAGATTTACTTGTTAATAAAATATTTAGTTTTGTGTGCTATGATACCGTAACATAGGTAGATACCACTACACTCTCTTTCCTCATTAATTGTTGTGCCACATCATATTTTTGCCAACATGGCATGTACTCCCTCCGTTCCTGAATACAGGGCGTGAAATTTTTTCTGAAAAAATCCATAAAACAAGGCGTGTACTCACTTTTGCCTTCATTCTACCTAAAATACCCCGCATGCACACGTTTCCGCAGGCACGCTTAGCCAATACAGTTTTGTCTCTAATTTATTTACCACGCCAGAGAGCCCCATGCATGCGTCAGGGCAGCTGTCAGATGATTCGATTGGCTCGACCATGTGCATGTAGAAAGGGTAAAACGGTCCAAACTTGTCGAGTCAGGGGCTGCCTTGGTCTGCGCAAAAAATGTTTCACGCCCTGTTTTCAGGAACGGAGGGAGTATGATACTAGCTATGATACCCCCACTATGGCTAGTCTTACTTCCATTTTTCTTGCCCGCTGACTTTCTCCTGGACCGTGTTTAAGAGATTGCAAAACACAATTTTAATGAACCTATTTCAAAAAAGAATTATTAGACCATGGTAATATTTTTAATCCACCATAAATCAAATAATACAACTAATCGAACAATCTAAGTATTTTTTAGACCTATTTCCGTTTGATCTATAAATATCGATCTCTGTTTAAAAATTAGATCATCTATGGCATGTATACAGTTGCAGAAATTAGAAACTAAAGTATTACCAAAATCTCCCTGGTCCGAAGCCAATATCTCTGGCAGGGACCACCGACCGAGAATTGATAATTGTCGAGCCATCCATATGCTTCAAATAATCAGTGTAACTATGTGGGGACTCGACGCCTCGCCAACCCTTTAGTTGTTTTCAAGAAGATCTCACTATTGATAACACCAATCTCAGTTTAGGGGCTTAAGTAAACCGGTGAGTAGTAAGTTAGACGAGCAAGTGTGCAAACAAAAAAACTGAGGAGAAACTAAACAATAAAAAACAGTGAATAACCAAAATGGATCTCATGTGTGTCCAATTAAGGCCTTTTAGCCCAAAATATGGCTTAAAGAGTCTAAAATAATACTAGACCAGATATAACAAAGGGAGAAGAAACCCCACCATTTTGTCTAAGTTAATATAAACTTTATACTAAATGAGCGACACTTTTATAGATCGAGGGAGTATATGATTCACTCGCCTCTGGATCAAGCAGCTTGTCATCGGGCACCGGAGTGGCGACATGAAAGACGCCCTCGCACCCGGCGAACGCGGCCGTGAGCGTGCCATAGTCGAGCATGTCCGCCTTGAACAGGCGCAGGTTCTCCGGGGCCTTGTCCAGCTGCTTGAGGAACGCGTTCTTGGGATCACCTGGAGACATGATCAAAAATATGCGGATCAAATGATTGGAGCGTACATGCAGCTAGCCGTGTCGCCGGCTGGCCGGTACTCGTACGTACATGGGTCGCGGACGGTGGCGTGCACGGTGTAGCCGCCGGACAGGAGCAGCTTCACCAGCCACGAGGCGATGAATCCGCCGCCTCCGGTCACGCACACGCACGGCAGCGGCGACAACGACTCCATCGATCTCCGGCCGGCCGCGCGCTTTGCTCCTTTTGGTATGTGGATGTGGAGAGGAAACGGATCGGAGCCGAGATGTTACAGGACCATGATGGGGAAGAGCTATTGTGATGAACTATATATATATGTACTTCCCTCTCTGGTCAAAGGGATCGGAGCCGGCTGACAAGGATAGCTCACCGGCCGGCCGGCCGGTCGTCACTGATTGCCCGACTAAGCGTGATCGGCGTGGTGGTTAAATTATGGTCGCATGATGGCATCTGGTAGTACGGAAAATTATAAAGCTCATCCTGCAACATGCGCAGCTGAGTGGACTATTATAAGGGCATCTCTGTTACTTTAATCTTGTCATGTGTAATAATCTCATATATATTTGGGACTTTGTGAAGTAGGGACATGGAGCTGCGTTGAAGCCCACGCTTCTACAGTGTACTGAGAAGTGTCATGAGCAGTGTGTACAGCATGGTGTAGCTGGCACGGAGAGCTGCTCATGCATGAAGTTGTATCCAGGTTCTCTCCCGTGAGTCGAGAACATTAAGTCAGAGCATCCCCACCGCCCCGTAATAGCGACATCAATAAGCCTAGTGAACGTGACCACACGAAATCCTCCCACGGGGCGACGGAATAGCGGCAAAGCTGCCGGACGGGCTCAACCCCGCGTCCGGCAACCCCGCTATCGCCCATGTTTGTTGGATTGTTACCGGGGGTGTCCGCAACCACGAAAACGGGCGCCACATCGGATTCTGACAGGCGGGGGACGCGTTTAAGGTGGCGAGGGTGGGTGGGGGGGGAGGGGACGGTCTCCGCTATGCAATGGTGCACCGGTTCCCTGGCGCAGTCACATCGCGTTCCGTCACGCCTCGTCTTCCCACGCGTCATTGGAGTTATCGCGGCCTCGAGAACCGGCGCCGGAGCAAATTAACACGCCCCCTCGTGGCCCTCCGGCCATTATAAAGGCCATTGCTTGGCCCACTCTTTCGCATAGACCTTCTCCCTCGCCTCTTCTCCTCGGCCTCGTCCCTCTCTCGCTCGATCACGGCGCAATTGCACACAACCACGAGGCCACAGGCAGGGGGCGTTCACGAGCTGCCTCACAAGGCCGGAGGCAACATTCTCTGCGTGCCACCACATCCCCGTTCGGCCCGCCTCACGAGGCTGGAGGCAACATTATTCGCGTGCCACCACATCCCCGTCTCGCCCGGGGTGCACCTCCCATCCGGTGTTTATTCGGGGACCCGCCGTTCCCCGAAACGCCCGAGCGGTTCCGCGCTCTCGTACGCTAGCGCTGCCGCAACCTGACGCCGGAGGAGCGCGCCGACACCAACTACGGCGAGGATGGCGATCTCTGGACCTCTATCCTCACGCAGGAGCGGAATGCGGTGCTTAGCGATGCACTGACGAGGTTCACGGCGGTCAAGCATGACGCCGAAATGTGGTTGTGATGGTTGAACGGACGCACCATCGAGGATGTACTCCGCGAGTACGGTTCAACCCGCCGCCGGCTCGGACGCACACGGTGCCGTGGGTCGCGTCGCGGCCGTCTTCCTTGCGAGGCTGCTCCGGCCCTCTTGGAGTCACTAGCATCTACTTGGCTAGAGCATATACTAACAACGAAGAGCATGCAAGATCATAAATAACATACACATGAAGATAAGATGGTAGATTGATAATAAACAAACATAGCATTCAATCATCATCAGATCCCAGCAAACACAACATTTAGCATTACAAATAGATGATCTCGATCATGTGAGGAAGCTCACGAGTTCTAAACATGAAGCATAAAGTGGAGAGTACAACCATCTAGCTACTGTTATGGACCCGTAGTCCAAGGATGAACTACTCAGGCATCACTCCGGAGGCGGGCATGGTGGTGTAGACCCCTCTGGTGATGAATTTCCCTCCCGACAGGGTGCCGGGGAGAGATCCAGAACCCTCCCGTTCTCGGGTTCACGATAACGGAGGCCTCGGGTGTTTCTCGGGACGAAGTGGCATATTTTTAGGGTTGATGTATCGGGGGGAATAAATAGGCAAAAGGGTGATGGCGGTGGATGCCCGAGGGGCCAAAACCACCCCCAGGCGTGACCGGGGGGCCTATGGTGTGGCCCGCCTCCGGGCCTCTTCGGGACTCCGTGGAACCTTCGGAAATTCTAAGACTTCCGGGCTTCGAATTTTCCTATTCCGGGAATATTTCCAGAACAACTTTTCTGAAACTAAAAACAACAGAAAACAGGGAGCTGGCTCTGTGGCATCTTGTCAATAGGTTAGTCCGAGAAATCGATAAAAATGACATAAAGTGTAAGCAAAACATGTAGCATATGACATGAAAACAACATGGAACATCAGAAATTATAGATACGTTTATGACGTGTTGATACGTCATAAATGTATCCTTAATTTCTGATGTTCCATGTCATTTTGATGTTGTTTCCTACATGTTTTATCAATTTTCCGAACTAACCTATTGACAAGATGCCATAGAGCCAGTTCCCTGTTTTCTGTTGTTTATAGTTTCAGAAAAGTTCTTCTGGAAATACTCTCAGAATTGGAAAACTAGAAGCCCGGAAGTCTTAGAATTCTCGAAGGTTCCACGAAGTCCTGAAGAGGCCTAGAGGGGGGCCACACCATAGGGAGGCGCTCCCCCTGGCCGCGCCTAGGGGTGGTGAGGTCCCCTCGGGCATCCACCGCCATCGCCCTTTCGCCTATTTATACCCCCCGATACGTCAACCCTAAAAATATACCACTTCGTCCCGAGAAACACACGAGGCTGCCGTCATCGTCATCCTGGGATTGGGAGGGTTCTGGAGCTCTCCCCGGCACCCTGCCGGGAGGGGAATTCATCACCGGAGGGGTCTACACCACCATGCCCTCCCCGAAGTGATGCGTGAGTAGTTCATCCCTGGACTACGGGTCCATAGCAGTAGCTAGATGGTTGTCTTCTCCACTTTGTACCTCATGTTTAGATCTCATGAGCTGCCCTACATGATCGAGATCATCTTTGTGTAATGCTACATGTTGTGTTTGCTGGGATCTGATGAATGTTGAATACTATGTCTTCTGTTTATCAATCTATCATGTTATCTTCATGCATATGTTATTTATGATCTTGCATGCTCTCCGTTATTAGTAGATTTTCTGGCCAAGTAAATGCTAGTAAATCGAAGAGGGAGTATTTATGATCGATAGTGGGTTCATGCCTCCTTTGCATCTGTGCTCGAGTGACAGAAACGTGACGGGTGGAGGATGTGTTGTTGCCATTAGGGAGAAAACAACGGTGTTTACTTAGTTTACATTGTTTACATTACACACTTTGCTTACTGCGAGAATCTCTTGCTTGCAACTTAATACCCAACGTTTGTTCGGATGATATTCGGAGGGTGGATTATTAGGCATGGATGAAGTTGGATGACGGTCTATGTATTTTGTTGTAATGCCCGCACGAATCACATAGTAATCTTTATGTCTTGCATATGCACTATTGTGCAGCCTTTATTTCTGTCAATTCCGCAACTGTAATTTGTTCACCACACATGTTATTTATCTTTCACGGAGAAACACCACTAGTGAACTGTGGACCCCGGTCCATTTTTTTCATATTGATAATCCACACACTTCTTCCACTATTTTCATACTGCTGCTACTACTTTCATATTGTTCTCATACTGTTTTCCACACCATACGTTTAACCTCTTTGTGTTCAGCAAAACCGGTGAGATTGACAACCTCACTGCTTCGTTGGGGCAAAGTGATTTTATTGTGTTGTGTAGGTTCCACGTTGCTGCTGAACTGGTAGTGCGCCCTGCCATCTCTGCTGCATCAACCTTCAGAAGTGGTTCTGCCTCCTAATGGTCGATTCAACCTTGGTTTCTTTTCCGAGGGAAAACTTGTTGCCGCACTCTTCATACCTTGCGCTCGGGGTCTCCCAACGAGCGTGTGTCTACACTTCATCAAGCTTTTATGGCGCCGTTGCCGGGGAGGAAGAGAATTTCTGCAAGGGGAGCCTCTCACTTCCAATGTCTTTACTTTGTTTTAGATTTGCTTAGTTTATTTTATTTTGTCTTGTTTTCTTCTCTTTATCAAAAACACAAAAAAATAGTTCTTATTCTAGTTGTTACCTTTGTTACCTCGTTGTTATTTTTCGTCATGGTGTTCCCTAAGTTTACCCTGAAAGACCTTCTAGTTGGTAGTGGTTCTATACTTGGAAAGGATACCTTTAAAGAATTCTTTAATCATGTTAGTAAGCATGAGAATTTTGAGGAAAAATCTATAGTAGAACTTGCTCCGAATTATGAAATTGATGCAAATTCTTTAATTCACATGTTAGAAGCTAGGTTTGTAAACCCTTCATTCCATACTGCAGCATATTTTCCTCAACTTGAATAATATTGAAGATATTGAAAAAAGAAATTTTATCTTAGAAACCATGCTTAAACAATTTGGAGATGTTGTTATGGAAGATAGAAAAGTCTTTGATCGTTTCAATATGCTAGGATCATGCGTAGATATTGTTGGGGATATTCAAAAAAATGTATCTAACAATGAAAAGGAGGATAAAATACCAATCCCCTTTAAATTGGTAGAACTGCATGAAGCCCGAGAAAATAATTTTGATTGGATTGTTCCTGAGAATTTATTCGATGAGAATAGTAAGCCTAAAGGTTCTAAGAGAGGAGCTTCTGTAACTCACTTAGATAAAATACAATGAATTATTAAGGAATTTCCTTGTCTTGATTTGAATGCTTCTTCACTTGAAAACACTTGATTCCACTTTTCTGGGCCTAGCTAAAAGGCGTTAAAGAAAAGCACTTCTTGGGAGATAACCCATGGTTTTATTTTTCTCTGTTTTCTTTGAGTCAAGGGATTGTATACTTCTGTATAAAATCATTTGTATCTTTATTTTCATGTTTTAGTTGTGCCAAGTAAAGTTTCTGAGGAGAGTTGGAGTTGGTTTTGGATTTCTGCGCAGAAAAAACAGATTTCTGCTGTCCACCGTAAAAAATCGTATAATTCACAAGAAAATAAGAATGAACGAAAAAAATGTGCTTATTCCTAAGATAATTCCACAAGTTTTTCTTTCTTTAAGTTTTTATATTTGAGCAACGTAAGTGCCCCGAATTGTTTTGTCTTTACAGACTGTTCTGGTTTTAGCAGATTCTGCCATTTTTCTTGCATTTGCTCTTTTACGATGTCAAGTGGATTTCTTTGCTTAATGAAACATGAATGGCTGTAGATAATGTTTAAAAGTATCAATAGCACTTGTTTCCATACATAACCCATGGATTTTTTATGGTTTCACTAACCCTCTAATGCGAATTACTCTTTGAGTGTGGTGTGAAGGAAGTTTTCAAGGGTCAAGAGAAGAGGGTGATATATGTGATCAAGAAGAGTGTAAGGTCAAAGACTGGGGATGCCCCTACTGTTCATCCCAGAAAATTGTAAGAAGACTCAAGCATCTAAGCTTGGGGATGCCCAAGGCATCCCATTCTTCATCAACAATCTATCAGGTCACTTCTAGTGAAACTATATTTTTATTCGGTCACATCGTATGAAGTTTACTTGGAGCGTCTGTGTTTTTCCTTGCTGCAATAATATAGTTGGACCCTCACATTCCTTATTTGGGAGAGAGAAACACTCCTCTTTTTCGTTTGAATACTCGTTATTCTCGTATTCTTAGTTTTTCTTCTAGCTGCAGCAAAATTCATGTTTAGCTCTTGTTTTCCTTGCATCTCTTATTCAGAGCTGTTAGTTTTAGTAGTTTTGTGTGAGTACTCTCATGTTTGCTTGCTGTATCATTTAGAGAGTTTTTGTGAAAACATATTTTGTATGGTCCTTGTTGGGAAAAGAAACTGCTGCTTGTAGTAGAATTTATAACGGTGCAAGTAGAAGCATGTATCAACTGTGGCTAGACTTTTTCATATCATGCTAGATGTTATTTTAATTCTAAATCCTACTGGTTATTTAGTATCATGATTAGTCTCAAATATCTGAGAGTGCTTAATGTTCCATTGAATGAATCATGATTTGTTCTTGTCATATTGAAGCATAAATTTGTGTTGTTCTCCTTTGAATGTTTTATTTGGTTGACTTGGCGCATGCTCACACCATGTTTATGACTATGAATAAGTAACTTATAGACTCTATGATCATTTTGTTTTTGAACTTGTGATACCACTTATGCTTTTATTAATGATGTTCATGTCGCTATGCATGATTATGGCTCTTATGCTCTCTTGATTTGTCGCTCCCAGTCTTTTGCTAGCCTCCACCTATACTGAGTATGAGCTCTACTCGTGCACCCAACTCCCCAAAACCAAAGTATGCCATATGTGTCCACCATACCTACCTACATGTGGTATTTAACTGCCACTCCAAAGTAAGTTTCTCATGTGTTACCTTTAAAACTTTCAAAATTACTCCTATTGTGTGCTCATGTTTTAGCTCGTGATGACGTAAATAGAGAATATTTATCTCACTTGTTGATTGGACTTTCACACCCTAGACTAGTGTCTTCATCCGCTTATCCAATTGATAGAAGAACTGGCAGCGGGGTGCCCAACCCCAAATTAATAACAACGAATTCTCTTCATTATTTTTTCCCCTGATTTATCAGTCAAAGCATAATTGTGTAAACAAAAGAGAAACAGGGATGACCTTCTACACCAGTTGCGTCCTTCAATGGGAGCCGCTCTTGTGAAGTCTAGTTGGCTTGTGACATACTGTATTTTTTGTTTACCATTCGTTGACATAAGCATACACCTCTCTAAAAATAGACACACCTCCACGGTATGTGATTCTTGGTAGGCACCCGAGGATTCGGTTAGCCATGGTTTGTGTAAGATGGATGGGAGGAGTGTCAAACATTTTATACCTTTGTTTAATAAAATAAAAGCTCTATCACATGAGTCATCCATTCTTCCCTCTGCGAAGGGCCTTTCTTTTACTTTTATGTTGAGTCTCCATCTTCTAACTTTATGCACAATTGAGAGAGCATTGTTGCCATTTTGAGTTTAATGTGCATTTGTCCCAAAAACATTATTAATTGATTCATGATGTGTTATTGTTTGTTCTCTAATTATTTTTTCTAGTCTTCCTCGTGAAATTTGAAGGTGTCCTGGCATTTATGTTTTTCCCCACTCTTAAGGACTAGCAAAATATCACTTTGCCATGTTTTCTTTATACTTGAAACAAACGTATAACTTTTGATGCATTGTTATTCATGATGTTTTATTTGTGTTACTTCTCATGATGCAAGGTGATTGCTATGCTTTATTGTTAAAATTTTATTTATCATGCTTGTGTTGAAGTTCTATGATCTCAGCTTACAGATGCTTTTACATTATTGATGATCAAGTTTATGTTGGTAACATGTCACCTCAGATATTTTGTGTTTTTATTGTTTACCTACTCGAGGACGAGTAGGAACTAAGCTTGGGGATGTTGATATGTCATAAACGTATCCTTAATTTCTCGATGTTCCATGTTGTTTTCATGTTGTTTCCTACATGTTTGCTATACACCTTATGTCATTTTATCGATTTTCCGGACTAACCTACTGACAAGATGCCACAGAGCCAGTTCCATGTTTTCTGCTGTTTTTAGTTTCAGAAAAGTTGTTCTGGAAATATTCTCGGAATTGGAAAATTCGAAGCCCGGAAGTCTTAGAATTCCCGAAGCTTCCACGGAGTCCCGAAGAGGCCCAGAGGGGGCCACACGGGGGCCACACCATAGGGCGGCGCGCCCCCTAGCCGCGCCTTGGGGTGGTGTGGGCCCCTCGGGCATCCACCGCCATCGCCCTTGCACTTATTTATACCTCCCGATACATCAACCCTAAAAATAAACCACTTCGTGCTGAAAAACACCCGAGGCCGCCGTCATCGTCATCCCGAGATCGGGAGGGTTCTGGAGCTCTCCCCGGCACCCTGCCGGGAGGGGAATTCATCACTTGAGGGGTTTACACCACCATGCCCTCCTCCGAAGTGATGCGTGAGTAGTTCATCCCTGGACTACGGGTCCATAGAAGTAGCTAGATGGTTATCTTCTACACTTTGTTCCTCATGTTTAGATCTCGTGAGCTTCCCTACGTAATCGAGATCATCTTTATGTAATGCTACATGTTGTGTTTGCTAGGATCTGATGAATGTTGAATGCTATGTCTTCTGATTATCAATCTATCATGTTATCTTCATGCATATGTTATTCATGATCTTGCATGCGCTCCGGTTTTAGTATATTCTCTGGCCAAGTAAATGCTAGTAACTCCAAGAGGGAGTATTTATGCTCGATAGTGGGTTCATGCCTCCTTTGCATATGTGCTCGAGTGACAGAAACATGACGGATGGAGGATGTGTTGTTGCCATTAGGGAGAAATTACATTGTTTACATTACACACTTTGCTTACTGCGATAATCTGTTGCTTGCAACTTAATACCCCAATGTTTGGTCGGATGATATTCGGAGGATGGATTATTAGTCATAGATGTAGTTGGATGACGGTCTATGTATTTTTTTGTAATGCCCGCATGAGTCACATAGTAATCTTTATGTCTTAAATGTTCACTACGGTGCAGCCTTCACCTCTGTCAGTTGCCCAGCTGTAATTTGTTCGCCACACATGTTATTTATCTTTCACGCAGAGAGACTACTAGTGAACCGTGGACCCTGGTCCATTTTCTCATACTAATAATACACACACTGCTTCCACTATTTTCATACTGCTGCTACTACTTGTATACTGTTCTCATACTGTTTTCCACACCATACATTTAACCTCTTTGTGTTCAGCAAAACCGATGAGATTTACAACCTCACTGCTTCGTTGGGGCAAAGTGCTTTGATTGTGTTGTGTAGGTTCCACGTTGTTGCTGAACCAGTAGTGCACCCTCCATCTCAGCTGCATCAACCTTCAGAAGTGCTTCTTCCTCCTACTGGTCGATTCCACATTGGTTTCTTTTCTAAGGGAAAACTTGTTGTTGCACTCTTCACACCTTGCGCTTGGGGTCTCCCAACGAGCGTGTGTCTACACTCCATCACGTATCAACATCCCCAAGCTTAGTTCCTACTCGTCCTCGAGTAGGTAAACGATAAAAACACATAATTTCTGAGGTGACATGCTACCGACATAAACTTGATCATCAATAATGTAAAATCATAAGTAAGCTGAGATCATAGAACTTCAACACAAGCATGATAAATAGAATTTTAATAATAAAGCATAGCAATAACCTTGCATCATGAGAAGTAACACAAATAAAAGATCATGAATAACAATGCAACGAAAGATATACGTTTGTTTCAAGTATAGAGATAACATGGCAAAGTGATATTTCGCTTGTCCTTAAGAGTGGGGCAAAACATAAATGACAGGACACCTTCAAAGTTCATGAGGAAGACTAGAACAAATAATTAGAGAACAAACAATAACACATCATGAATCAATTAATAATGTTTCTGGCACAAATGCACATTAAACTCAGAATGGCAACCATGCTCTCTCAACTGTGCATAAAGATAGAAGATGGAGACTCAACATAAAAATAAAAGAAAGGCCCTTCACAGAGTGAAGCAGGGATCAACTCATGCGCTAGAGCTTTTATTTTTTTAAACAGAGGTATAAAATGGTTGACACTCCTCCCAACCTTTCTTACACAAACCATGGCTAACCGAATCCTCGGGTGCCTGCCAACAATCACATACCATGGAGGAGTGTCTAATTTTGAGAGAGGTGTATGCTTATGTCAAGGAATAGTAAACAGAAAATACCATACGTCACAACCCAACTAGACTTCACAAGAGCGGCTCCCAAAGAAGGACACATTTGGGTTAAATGTCATCCCTCTTTCTCCTTTGTTTACACAATTATGCTTTGGACTGATAAATCAGGGGCAAAAATAGTAAAGATAATTTCTTGTATTACTTTGGGGCTGGGCATCCCGCTACCAGCTCTTCTATCAATTGGATAAGTGGATAAAGTCACTAGTCCAGGGTGTGAAAGTCCAATCAATAAGTGAGATAAAGATTCTCTATTTACGTCCTCATGAGCTAAAACAGGAGCACAAAACAGAAGCAATTTTGAAGAGTTTTAAGGTAACACATGAGCAATTTACTTTGGAGTGGCAGTTTAATACCACATGTAGGTAGGTATGGTGGACACATTTGGCAAACTTTGGTTTTTTGGGATTTGGGTGCACGAGTAGAGCTCATACTCAGTACAGGTGGAGGCTAGCAAAATACTGGGAGTGACAAATCAAGAGAGCAATAATGGCCATAATCATGCATATCGACAAAAACATCATTAATCAAAGCATAAGTGGTACTACAAGTTCAAAAACTAAGTGATCATAGAGGCTATAAGTGACTGGTTCGTAGTCATAAACATGGTGTGAGCATGCGCCAAGTCAACTAAATAAAACATTCAAAGGAGAACACCACAAATTTATGCTTCAATATGACAAGAACAACTCATGATTTTTTATAAGGAACATTAAACACTCTCAGCTATTTGAGACATATCATGCTACAAAAACAACCACTAGGCTTTAAAATTAAAATAACATCTAGCATGCCATGAAAAAATTCTAGCCATAGTCTACACAAGCTTCTATTTGCACCGTTATAAGCACGAAAACAGTACTACTGCTTTCCAACACCAAGCATTTCATAATAAACAAAAACTCTCCAAGAGATGTAGAAATGAAACAAGAGAGTACTAAAAAAACTCTACTAAAACTAACAGCTCTAAATAAGATATGCAAGAAAAACAAGAGCTAAACAGGAAATTTGCAGCAACTAGAAGGAAAACTAAGAATACGAGCATAACAAGTATTCAAACGAAAAGGTGGAGCGTGTCTTTCTCCAACACAAATAATTCTAGGGTACAACTATATTATTTAAGCAAGTAAAACAAAAGAAAACAAATTAAAACAAAATAAAAACAAACAGACGCTCCAAGTAAATTTCATATGATGTGACCGAATAAAAATATAGTTTCACTAGAAGTGACCTGATAAATTGTTGATGAAGAAGGGGATGCCTTGAGCATCACCAAGATTAGATGCTTGAGTATTCTTAGAATTTTCTGGTATGAACCACAGGGGAATTCCCAAGATTTGACTTTGCACTCTTCTTGATCAAAATTATATCACCCTCTTCTCTTGACCCTTGAAAACTTCCTTCACACCACACTCAAAGAGTAATCCGCATTAGAGAGTTAATGCAACAAACAAAAAATCATGGGTTATGTATGGGCACAAGTTCTATCGATATTTTTAAACATTAGCTACAGCCACTGATGTTTTGTGAAGCAAAGAAATCCACTTGACATCATAAAAGAGGAAATACAAGAAAAATTGCAAAATCTGCCAAAACCAGAGCAGACTGTAAAGATGATTTTTTTAGGGGCACTTATGTTGCTTATATCTAAAAAATTAAAGAACTAAAAAGTTGAATAATTATCTGAGTAATAAGCACAAAAAATTTCAGATCATTCTGATATTTCTGGATTTTATAAGATTTTTTTACGGTGCACATCAGAAATCTGTTTCCTGCGCAGAAATCCAAAACCAACTCCAACTCTCGTCAGAAACTTTACTTGACACAACTTGAAAATAAAGATACAAAGGAGTTGATACAGAAGTATACAACCCCTTGACTCAAAGAAAATAGATAAAAACAAAGCAAAAAATAAAACCATTGGTTATCTCCCAAGAAATGCTTTTTTTTAACGCCTTTTAGCTAGGCCCAGAAAAGTGGAATCAAGTATTTTCAAGTGAAGAAGATGCTCACATAACAAATATGAATTAAGAAAAGAGAGCATCAGGAAGCAATTATAAGACAAATTTAAGTCTAACCCACTTCCTATGCATAGTAATCTTGTAAAGAAATAAATCAAATAAGCTCAAACTAGAGATCATGGGAAGGTAAAATAAGAGCAACTTCAAAACTTTCAACAAAAAGAGAGGTCTTTCAGTATCATGAAAATTCCTACAACCATATTTTCCTCTCTCATAATAATTTTCAGTAGAATCATGAACAAACTCAACAACATAATTATCACATAAAGCATGTTTGTCATGGTCTAAAAGCACACAATTCATATCAAGCTCAAAAACAGTAGGATCAAAATTTAAAATCGGCTCCTCTTTTTTCCCACTATTAGCAATATCAAAACTAGATGATTGGTCACTCTTAAAAGATATAGGACACATTATAGCAATCCTATTTTCAGTAGAATTATAATTTATAACATCAAGTAACATAGGACCATCATCTAGAGCATTATCATATTAATTTTCTAAACAAACTTCCTCATTATCATGCATATCAATAGTAGGAATAAACAGAGGATTATCATAGGATTTATCTAAGTAGCAAGGATTATCATAAATAACAGTAGAAATATCATTCTCACAAGTTTCATTCATAGTAGTATCAAGGTCACAAGTATAGCAAGTATCAACTTCATCAAAAAGGGATATTTCAAAAGAATCAATAGGATCATCACAACCATGAGTTAAAGAGTTACTCTCATTTGGAGGTAGACATGGGTAGCTCCATTCTTACTCCTCTTGATCATCACTCTCCTCCTCATTTCATCCTATGAGCTTCCAGATTTAACAATTTCTTCTTCCATAGGCTCCTGCAAGGCATCAGTTACTTCCTTTGGTGGAGAGCATATTTTAAGATATTTAATTATGTAGTAATTACAATCCTTGTAATTATCAAATCAATATTCAAGTATATAATAGATATCATATTTGTAAGGTGCATCATCAATATTTTCAAGCAAATAAGAAATTTTGAATGCACCCTTCCAAGCAATAAATTCCCCAATTTGTTCCACATCATCAAAGTCATAATTTCCCTTAACATAAGAAGATATGGTAACATCATCATTATACTCACATTGAAAAGGAATGTGCTTATACCTCCTACAGCAACAAGATTTATCAAAGTAATAAGTAACATTATAAGTAGAGCACAATTTTTTAGCATAGTCATGTAATTTATTAATTTGCTCCCATAAGTGTATCCCTTTTTGTTACAAGCGGTGTTCCTTATAATATTTTTGTTGTTCATTCGTGAACCCACCTTGCCAATAAGATATAGTTTCATAGACATCAAATATTGCTAGCAAGCATGATAAAGAAAGTAACAAACAAAACAATAACAAAATGAAAATGATTGGAGGTGAGAGACTCCCCTTGCAGAAATACTCTTCCTCCCCGGCAACGGCGCCATAAAATATGCTTGATGGTGCAAGACTTGCACCCGTTGGGAGACCCCAAGAGGAAGGTTTGATGAGCATAGCAGCAAGTTTTTCCTCAGAAAGAAACCAAGGTTGAATTGACTAGTAAGAGGAAGGAGTAACTTCAGAAGGTTGATGCAGCTGAGATGGCAGGGCGCACTACCGGTTAAGCATACACAACACAAACAATTCACTTTGCCCCCAATGAAGCAGTGAGGTTGTCAATCTCGCCGGTTTTGCTGATAACAAAGAGGTTAAATGTATGGTGTAGAAAACAATATGAGAACAGTATGAAAACAGTAGAAGTAGTGTGAAAACAGTGGAAGCAGTGTGAAAGCAGTGGAAGCACCGTGTGTATTATCAGAATGAGAAAATGGACCGGGGTCTGATGACCCACAAGTATAGGGTTGTATCGTAGTACTTTCGATAAATAAGAGTGTCGAACCCAACGAGGAGCAAAAGGTGTTGACAAGCAGTTTCGATCAAGGAATAAGTGTAAATACTGGAGAATAGATTTGTACGGGTTTTTGATATTGCAGACTAATAAAGTGCGAGTAAATAAAATGAAGTAGTAATAATTGCAGCAAGTGGCCCAATCATTTATTCAGCAAAGGACAAGTCGGTGGGTTTACTTATGATTAACAAACATTCTCGAGGACACACGGGAGGTTTCTGTCAAGTGCTTTTGTTCCATGCAGCTGAATAATGTTAGGTGTTTTGATAAGTGTTGTGTGGGTGAACCTATGCTAATGTACCGTCCCATACAAGACTAATACATACTTGTTATTATACCCCTTGCAAGCATCCACAACTACAAGCAGGTAATTAAGAAATAAATCTAACCACAGCTTTAAACTCCGGGATCATACGCTCCCTCGTGTAATGGTTTCCTAACGGGGGTTTAGATTTATGTCACTCCGGCAACCCCACAATTAGTAGCCAAATACACGATGCATCCCCCTAGGCCCATAAATGGTGAAGTATCATGTAGTCGATGTTCACATGACACCACTAGGAGAATAACACCACAACTTAAATATCAAACATTAAATATTATTCAACATTACTTCACTACTAACAACTTGACTTCTCCCATGTCCTCAAGAACAACACTAACTACTCACAAGACATCATATGGATCATAATCAGAGGTGATATAATGGATGATAACAATCTGGTCATAAAGTGCAAACACCAATAAATCTCACAAGCATCAACTACTAACAAGTAATCCACACCGGGAGAGAGATCTAATGCAAAAAACAACGATAGAGGCCCCTAATTGTTACAGCGGGATGACGATGGATGATGAGGGTGATGGTGCTGGTGGTGATGACGATGATGATGAAAATCTTGATGATGCCCGGAGCGATGACGGTGACGATGGCGGTGATTTCCCCTCTCCGGAGAGGAATGTCCCCGGCGGATTTCTCCCTGCCAGAGAGCTTTTCTCTCTCGGGTCTTTTTTCCGCCCCGAGGCATGATACGTCAAAAACGTATCTCCTTTTTAGAACACGTTTCTTATTGTTTTCCTCTAAACTTGTGTGTTTTGGATACAACTAACATGGACTAACGCTGTTTTCGGCAGAATTACTTTGGTGTCTCATTTTTATGCAAAAAAAATCAACTTTGAGGAAATTGCCCAGAAAAGACCCCATTGATGTTTGCACCCCGGAAGACCCCGGGAGCCAGAAGGGGGCCAGGAGAGGGGCCACAAGGTGGCCACACCCCCCTGGCGCGAGTCCCCTTGGCCGCGCCAGCATAGGGTGTGGGCCCCCAGGACCCCCCTCGGACTCCCCTTTCGACTACAAGTAGACTTCAACCCTAAACCCTGAGAGGGTACGCTATATTTTCCAGAAACACAGCAGAGCACTGCCACCGTCCTGAACCTTGATTCGGGGATCAGAAGTTCCTGTTCTGGCACCCTGCCGGGACGGTGAAGTGGAGGAGATCATCGCTATCGTCATCACCAACGCCTCTCCATCGACCATCCATGTTTCCCCATCCATGTGTGAGTAATTCCCCGCTATAGGCCGAAGGGGACGGTAGGTATTGGATGAGATCGTTCATGTAATAATGTCGTGATTGTTAGGGCATAGTGCCTAGTGTCCTCTATTAGTGCTATTGACATTGTTGCAACTTGTTATGCTTAATTCTTGCCACTTTGGGCCCGAGTACCATGATCTCAGATCTGAACATGTTATTGAATCACGATGATAATTATTGTTTCTTGATCATACCTACAAGTTGTTTACACATATTGTTGTCTGGAACGCGAGACCCCGAAGTGACAGAAATTGGGACAACCGGAGGGGATGGCTGCCATGTGAGGATCACATGTGTTCACGATGTGTTAATGCTTTGCTCCGGTGTTCTATTAAAAGGAACAACTTAATTACCAGTATTTCCTTCACGGCCCCGCTTCCACGGGCTGGTAGGACAAAAGATGTTGTGCAAGTTCTCATTGCGAGCACGTACGACTATTTACGGAACACATGCATATGGTTACCTAGTGCTTGGATGCTTCATCATATTTATCTGCAATGCCCCTGGCATGATCATTATTAGAACTTTCTTATACATGCAACGCCCGTTCATCCATCCATATGCCTACAGTATTTTCATCCCGATGTTTACTTCAATCATTACTGCTTTTGTTTTCATACTACTGCTGTTATTATTTCACTACTGCTCCTGCTATAAAATTGTTACTACTGATAAACCACTACGTACAAAAGTACTTTCAGGTGCAGGTGAATTGACAACTCACTTGTTAAGGCTCACAAATATTCTTTGGCTCCCCTTGTGTCGAATCAATAAATTTGGGTTTTACTTCCCTCAAAGACTGTTGCGATCCCCTCTACTTGTGGGTCATCAAGACTATTTTCTGGTGCCGTTGCCGGGGAGCATAGCTTTATTTGCGAGCTCACCGGAGAGTATTATTATCTACTGCCAATCATTCATCATGGGTAAGTCTCGTGATGGAAAGTTTCCTATATTACCATCCACTACAAGAAGAGGTACACCTCTGAACACCTCTGTTGCTCTTGATTCACCGTCTGTTATGAGTAAGCTGCTTACACCACCACATGCTACTTCTACTGAATCTGAAAATGCTTCTGATACTTTTGATGCTGCTTCTACTGTGCTTGATGAGAGTGGTTCTCTCGGTCCCTTCTTAGATGCTACTATTGCTAAAGCTAAAAGTATTGCAAACACTGAAACTCCTGCTAAAAACTGTGTTACTCCTGCTTTTTCACATGAATTTAGAGAGAACCCTAGTGATGATCTAGATGATGCTTATATTGAACTGAGTGATGATCTTATTGATGAAATACATGCTTTGAAGGATCAAGATGCTGCTATACATCTTATGGAAAGCCATGTTGTTAGATATAAATTATCTCCTGATGCTAAGTTTGCCACTTCTCCTATTCATATTAGGGATAAGGATTATGATTTCTCTCTTGATTTATCTTATATATCTATTGTTGAGAAAGAACCTTTTTGTGGAACTGAAAATGAAAGTGTTGTGAAACATATGAATGAGCTCTCCTCTTTGAGTAGTTACTTTGTTGCTAAATTTTGTGAAACATATGAAAGTGTATTGAACTGAATGATGATCTTAAGAAACGTAGCTACTTTGTTGCTAAAATATTCCCTTAATCATTAAAGGATGAAGCTAAAACTTGGTTTAACAATTTGTCTCCTGGGTCTATTGATAGTCCTATTGGTTTGGTTAATGCTTTCTTTCAGAAATATTTTCCTGCTAGTGCTCAACATGCTTCTTTACAAAATATATTTAATTACAAGCAATTGGAAGAAGAGAAATTGCCTGAATCTTGGGAAAGGTTCGGTTCTTTAGTTAGGGCTGCACCTGGGCATAAGCTAGAAGATAATAAACTTCTTGATATATTCTATAATGGACTAACTGTTGAATCTAGGACATACCTGGATAGTTGTGCTGGTTGTGTTTTCAGGCAACAAACTCCAGAAGAAGGTGAGGAATTAATGGCTAAAATAAGCCAAAATCATGATGATTGGACTATGGTTGAGCCTGAGCCGAACCCTACTCTAGTACCTGCACCAACACCCAAGAAGAGGGAATGATTGAATTAAATGATGAAGTGATGAGAGAAGCCAAGAAATCTCTCAAAGAGAGGGGTATTAAATCTGAAGATGTGAAGAATCTTCCACCTATAGAAGAATTATGTAAGCCAATCCCTCACTCACCATCCATTGAGGTACACTCTCTCCAATATTTTGATAGTAGAGATATTCCCTATAGAAAACCTCTTGATCAATGCTTAGATGAATTTGATAATTATGTCATTAAGAAAGATAATTTTAATATGAGATTGCGGAACCACCTAATGAAAACTCTAAAGCTATTGATAACTTGCATGGTATTATAGAAAGAACATCTAATGATGTTAAAATGCTTGTTAAACATTTTCAAATGGTTCAAACTCAAATTGATCAACTTGCTAAAGTGCAAAAAGATTTGCTAGTTAATTCTTCTAAAGAAAAACATGCTTATGAGATAAGAACTAGAAGTGGTATTGCTACACAAGATCCTTTATATTCTGAGGGACATCCTAAAAGAATTGAACAAGATTCTCAGCAAACTAATGATAATGTTATTCATACTAATAAGAAAAAGAAAAAGAAACATAAAACTGTTGTAGAATCCTTTGAACCTCCTAAAGATCCTAATAGTATATCTATCTCTGATGCTGAAACTGAGAGTGGTAATGAAAAGAATGATGCTTATGATAAAGAAGAACCTGTACCTGAAAAGCAAACTAAAACTGCAAAGTATACTAAGGAATATTTCATTGCTAATAAACATGGTAATGAGAGAGAACCTTGTTACAAAAACCAATGCCTTTTCCTGGTAAGAAACATAAATCTAAGGAAGAAGAACATTATAACAAGTTTTGTGAATGGATGAAACCTTTGTTCTTGCAAATTCCTTTAACTAATGCTATTAAATTGCCTCCTTATGCAAAATATATGAAAGATATTGTCTCTACCAAAAGGAAGATTCCTAATGAGGAAATCTCCACTATGCTTGATAATTACTCTTTTAATGGCAAGGTTCCTGAGAAGCTTGGAGATCCTGGTATACCTACTATTCCCTGTTCTATCAAAAATAATTATGTTAGAACTACTTTGTGTGATCTAGGATGGAGTTAGTGTCATGCCTTTTACTCTCTATGAAAGACTCCTCCTAGAAAAATTGATACCAACTGATATATCTTTGCAAATGGATGATAATTCTACTGCTATTCCTGTGGGTATATGTGAGAATGTTCCTGTTCAAGTTGCTAATAATTGTCTGATATTAACTAACTTTGTTGTGTTGGAAATGCCTGAAGATAATAATATGTCTATTATTCTTGGAAGACCTTTTCTTAATACTGCAGGGGCTGTTATTGATTTTAATCAAGGAAAAGTTACTTTTAATGTTAATGATAAAGAGCACATTGTTTATTTTCCCAAGAAGATTGATAGAAAATATGGTCTAAATTCCATTGAAAATGTTGAGACCATCAAGATTGGAGAATTTTATTGTCCTATTCCAAAGCCACCCAAAGAATATGAAATTATTATGATTGGGACTATGCCTATCAAGGTTGAGGTAACATAATTATTTAGTGAGAAACAAAGTTGGCTTCATATAAAATTATTTTGGTAGCAAACACTAGCGGAAATGTAACACCTGGGGTGTTACCCTAAACAGAAGTTGGTTGTTTTTCTTTTTTGCATGCATCACATGCATCATAAGCATGCATCTTGATAAACCACTTACACATGTTAACTAATTGTAGATCATTGCTTCAACCTTAACATGTGCATCCATATGCAACTCACATTGCATATGGGTCCAATTAAATGTTGTTATCTTGTTAAGTAGTTTACCTTGATGCATCTTTAAACTTGTCATGTATCCATATCTTGATCATGCTGGATCTTTTGCCGTAGTAGTAATTGTTGCATCCGGTGTTTGTTCGAGGTTCGTTGCTTCTTCCCGGATAGGACGTTGAGATGATGTGAGCAACGACGAGTTCTGCTACCTTGCGGGATCTCAGGCAAGTATACTCACTTGCTGCCAAATGGCTGCCTTTCATCACTTGTTACCGATTCTTTCCGTTGATTCTTTTCTGCTATCCTTAGTAGTAGTTGTTTCTGTTACGAACCCATCACATGAATCCCTTAACCTCGATATTGCCTCCCCTCCATACCTATAACCATTGCTTGTTGCCCGTGTCTTACTATCATGCTTAGGGTTGTTTTGCTCGAGTCGGTTACCCGTTACTTTCTGTTACTATATTCCATTATGTTCTGGGGGCTCGATGTTTAATCAATCAATCATGCTACTGTTATTGTTAAATAATAATTTGATGATAAGGCACCGGCAGGAGGCCCTTTTTGGTTTTGAGGCCTGCTAGTGTCGACCCTAATAGGAAAAGGGTCTTGTCTACTGATCCATGATGAGCGCACTACCCGCATGTGGGAAGCGAGTATGGGCGCCCCCCTCAATTTGACTCGATTCGCATCTCGTCCAAATCGCCTCATTTAGTTCGGGTTTTCCATTTGCTGCATGCATGATCTTGCGAGCCCTTGGATCCCGGGTGGAACTTTCGTAGTCGGCATATAGGGGGACACGGTCTTAGAGTGCTATGAGGGTCCATTTTCTTCTGGGCTCGATTAGCCGTGCGCCCAAGGTTCTTTGGGCTTGATGCGAAGAAGAGTTGAGTTGTGTAGAGTACCGCTTGGTGGGTTAGCTCCCCATCTGGCGGGTTATTCTTGCGTGTACGGCTAAATTGGTGCAACCCTGCAGGGATAATCTTCTCGAGAAGCCGTGTTTTCCGCGGTTATGGATTACTTGGTGAAAGTACTGGCTAACAAGTACTCAGGACAACTTAAACCTAATGATTAACAATCTTACACCCAATGAAACAACTTGACTAGTAATAGGCTTATTGACACAATAATCTGAACCATCATTAATCCAACCGTGTGAGTTATCCTCGGATTGCTTCTTCGAGGGGCGAGATCCAGGATGGGTTTGTTTGAAGTTATCTTTCAGTTGGTTACAATACTCGATCTTATCTTCTTTCTGTTAGCCGGAAGTGGTAGTATCTCTCTGTAGTTGGTTAGTGCAGCCTGCTGTCGCTTATTTGCAATAACCCCTTCCTTTCCGTTGATCCTAAAGTATTTGTATCTTGTGATGATTGGCTACGCCGGTATCTTGTGAGTATGGGTTTATCCACTTGCCAGTACTTAACCGTACTGACCCACGAATCTCTTTCGTGGCTGCATATTCAATATTGCAGTCAACAGGTTTGAAGTCTGACGACGTTAGCTTGGGAATCCCTCCGGCTTGGCCTGGGCAGGGATTGGACGCTCTCGGTTATCTTCAGGACTCTTAGTCCAATTTGTATCTTGTCCGTAGACGGACGATATGTTGTTTCTTCCGCTGTTATTTGGATCTTTGTATTGTATCAGTTGTATCCCTGGCTCGTCTGAGTCATCTTGTATCTATCTTTTTCTGTCGTAATTGTGGAATATTCGTGAACTATTGTAATGTTATCACAAGTGGCAACTGTCGCACCCTGGTTTCTAGGGGATACTCATCGGGCCGAACTGGATAGCAGATGCTTGGATTATGGGGCATAACTGCTCCCACGTCCCAGCTTCCTGGTAGGCCTGCGCTTATGCGCGACAACACAAGCCCTGCTATTCCACCGTCGATGTAAACTATCCACTAGAGACCATAGGCACTACTGTCGACGTACTTCATATCAATCACGCAGGGTACGTCAACAGCGTTTAACAGAATGATAGCACAACATATCTCTAAGACACAAAAGATGGAAATAAGTTGCAAATAGCTCTCACTAGAGCAGAGATAGCAAATACAATCATCCAGAGGACACATGTCCCAACATAACATCATTACATCAGCGGAAGCAAACAAGGTGTCTGAGTACAGACAAAACCAAATAGGCTTAAGAAGCCGGCAATGAAAAGGAAGACGGAGCCCATCCACGAAGTCTCGGATCCTGCCCGGGTCCGCTATCTACTCGTCAACAGCGTCGTCGTACTCCACGTAGTAGCCTCCATAGAGATCCTCGGAATCGTAGTCTGCGTAAACCACAGCCCCAAAGGGGTCAGTACAACAACGTACTGGCAAGCAAGACTCACAGTTCACCAAAGTGTAACCCGTCAACACCAAGCACAGATGCCTTGGGTTCAACGGAAGAAAAGGGGTTATAAAAGATGCTGCAACTGGCTGCGCTAACCAACTACAGAAACACTAACAATTCCGGCTAACAGAAAGGAGATAAGATAGCGTAACGTAACCAACTATAACTAACCACCAAACAAACCCATCCTGGATCTCGCCCCTTATCCAAAGAAGCAATCCAAGGATAACTCACACAGTTGGATTAATGATGGTTCAGGTTATTGTGTCAATAAACCTATTACTAGTCAAGTTATAATAGTTAGGTGTAAGTTGTCTGAGTACTTGTTAGCCAGTACTTTCACCAAGTCGTCACATAACCGCGGACAACACGGCTTCTCGAGAAGATTCATCCCTGCAGGGTGTGCTCCAGTATCCGTACACACTCAAGCCACCAACTAAAACTTAGGTGGACTCGACACGACTCGAACCATCACTACAGCCTGTCCTAGGAGCCACGGAGCTATAAGGTCCCAGCCACGCAGCCGAATACTCAGCGCAGGTGTGCAAAACTCCCGCAGGACACAACACCCGGCACTACAGGCCTCGCCCTATATGTGTGCGTCATCATCAGTAACCATGGGAGCGACCCATTTTATGCGTATGAGCCAAATGGAACACCCGAACTAAGTGTGGCTCTTCGGACAAACTGCGGATCAGATCAAAGCCGAGGGGGGTTCCATACCACCACCCGGATGCGGTGAGCACGCTCATCATGGATCAGTAGACAAGACCCTTTTCCTAATTAGGGTCGACACTAGCAGGCCTCAAAACCACGACGGGCCTCCTGCCGGTGCCTTAACATCAAATTATTATTACCCAAGCATTAACAGGTTGTTGTTTACACATCGAGCCCATAGAACATAATAGAAATATGATAACAGAAAGTAACGGGTAACAGACTCGAGCAGAAACAACCCAAGCATGCTAGTAAGACACGGGCTCAAACAACGGGGTTATAGGACTGGAGGTGAGGCAATATCATGGTTTCAGGGTATCATGTGATAGGATCGTAACAGAGGCAACGATACATATGGCTAGCAGAAATAGACAACGGAAAAGTATCGGTAACCAATGTTGAAAGGAACACAGTGGTTCATGTGAGTGATAACTTGCCTGCAAACCCAGTAGCCTGGTACTGAGCTAAAACCTCAGAAGGGGTGTCGTAAGGATCGTCGGTCTCAACGTCGTCGTCTAACCGAGAAGAAGCAAACAGACAAAGCAGAAAGGGTAGACAATCAATATCATGGCATAGTGCACAATCATGGGGATGATGCATGTCATGTTAATAGTTGCATCAAAATAAACTAGTTGACATGGTAACACAAATTAAATGGACACATATGCAATTTTGAGTTGCATATGAAAAGCCCATGAATTTTGGGTTAGATTATTTGTTTTCCAACTAATCAACAGATGAAGGAGAATTAGTATGATGCATGGATAAGGAAAACAACAAAATAACAACATTAGAACCAATTTGGAATAAGGGTTAACAATTTTGGAAATTTATTTAGCAAGTTATGGAATTTTGGTTCCTTAAGGTTGTCACACAAGTATTTGTTGTTTTCACCAAGTTAAATTGTTCAAAACAGATAACAAAGTTTATATTTGAAAAGAACACAAAATTTTAGTTGGATTACATGTTTCAAATAATTGGAATTAGGATAATTTAATTATGAATTAAACAATATTAAACAAGTTTTAATTGAATTAAACAAGATTTAACTTGTTTAGGCAATTTTAATTATTCAAAACAGAAAACAAAAATTATATTTGAATAGGTTATTTAAAATGGTATGGAAAACATATTTTATTTGCATGATTTGGATTAATAATGAATTAGTTATGGAATTTATCAAATGTGAAAGGAATAGTTTGAATTTGAAATTTGAAATTATTTGCAATGGTCAAAACAGAAAACAAATGCTATAGATAGATAGATAATTAAATTTGGTGCAGCGTACATATTTTATTTGTATTATTTGGGTTTGTGAAATAAAAGTTATGTGAGTTTTTAGTTTAGGGACTATTCTGAAAATTAATTGGACTGATAACTAAAATAGAAAAGGGCAGAAAAGAAAAGGGCACCGAGCAGTGTCCAGCCCCAGCCACTGATAGTGGGCCCATCGCCACTGTGGCGCTGAGGTGGCCTCCAGGGGCATGACATGCGGGTCCCAGCCACGGGCGGTCAAGGAAAAAATTTGGGGAGGCAAATTGCCTCCCCTGGGATTTGATCCCGAGACCTCTCCCTTGCGCACGGAACAGCTAGCCACTTGGGCTGGTTCAGGTTTCTTGACAGGTTCAGAGCAGGTTGGTGTTTATAGTTCAGTTACGAGTTTTACTGAAACTAACTGAATTGGTTCAGTTCGTGCAGGTACCGATCGGTCAGGGAGCAGGGCGAACAGCGGACAGAGGCGGGGATCGCTCGCCGTGCGGCTGCCGGCATGCGCCGCTGCGGTGGCCGGGGGAGGATGCGGGCGCAGCGGCCGGGCGGTGGTGCGGTGGCCGTGAGGGATAGGAGGCGAGGGGAAGGGAGCGGAAGGAGGTGCGGCTGCTTACAGCGATGGCGTCGGTGGCGCTCAGTGGCGGCAAACGGAGGATGGCGGCGCCGATCCCGTGGTCGTCGAGGAAGGCCGAGGGCACGGGGAGGAAGAGGGCGCCGCGCCGGTTCCGTTCCCGGCCCTAGCGCGGCCGGGCGGGCACCATGGCGGCGGCGCCTCGCCGGAGAAGGCGGCGGTGAGGAGCTCTCGGGGAGGTTACAGAAACGAGAGAGAGAGCAGTGCAAGGGAGAAGGGCGGCGGTGCGAGGGAGGAAGAAGGAGGAGGAGATTAGGGTTAAGAGGGAGGCGCTCGAGCAGCTTATAACGATGGGGAGGGGGGATCGATCACCGTTTCTTCTCTGTACTGCGGACGTGGTCGATGGGGATGGCCTCCGTACGTGAGGAAGAAGACAACGGAGCAGGTAAGCAGGCCAGGGCCACTTGGGCTGGCCCAAGTGGGCTGGGTGCCTTTTTCCCCTCTCTCTCTCTCTCTATTTTTTTTCTGTTTATTACCTTTTTTTTTTGTGCAGATTTGGAATAGAGAGAGAAAACAATGGTCCTAGGGTTTGCAACTTTGGAAAAGATTTGTATTATTCTGTTTTTGTAACAAACACCTTAAAACAAACATTGTTCTCCAAAAATAAATAAATTCAATTTATGTTATTGTTCTGGAAATTAAAATAATTTGAGCAATGTTGGTATAAAAAGAGATAAATGAACCTAAGCCAAGATTAAAGTCTTGATTCCAATTTTAGTGGAACAATTTGTTTGTTTGTTTGTAGTGTTTATTTGACACAAAGTAACATAACAAGTATGACAATTACTTTTAATGTTTTGTTTGGAATTCAAAATAGAAAACAGATGGAAACAAAATCAATTCAAATGCAAAACAAATGCAACAAAAGGCAATGGTTATGATGACATGATACAAACAAGAAATAAAACAAGAAACAAACATCTAGGGGGAGATTTTCATACTTGGGATGTTACAAAACGCCCCCCCTTGAAGGAATCGCGCCCCGAGATTCCTACTGAGAAGTGAAAAGGTCCGGATACTTCTTGCGAAGATCCTCTTCGGTCTCCCATGTTGCCTCTTTATCGGAATGATGCGACCATTGCACTTTCAAGAACTTGGTGCTCTTGTTGCGAGTCTTACGCTCGGTCTCATCGAGAATACGAACATGGTGCTCCTCATAAGATAGATCATCTTGCAGTTCAATGGAATCATGATCAACTGCACGATCTGGATCTTTGAAACACCTCTTGAGCTGTGACACGTGGAACACATCGTGCACCTTGGATAGTTTTTCTGGAAGTTCAAGACGATAGGCATTTTCCGCACGCCTTGAGAGAATGTTGAACGGACCGATGTATCTCGGTGCTAGCTTTCCTTTGACACCAAAACGATGAGTGCCTCTGAGGGGAGTTACACGGAGATATGCCTTGTCACCAGGTGCATAAATCATATCCCTGTGCTTGCTGTCATAGTAGCTTTTCTGACGAGACTGAGCAATCTTGAGATTGTCACGAATGATTCGAACTTTCTCTTCGGCTTCCTTAACAATGTCAGGGCCTAAGAGTGAACGTTCACCAGCTCCAGACCAATTGATTGGACTCCTGCATCTGCGGCCATAGAGTGCTTCAAACGGTGCCATTCCTAGGCTTGCCTGGAAGCTGTTGTTGTAGGAGAATTCAGCATATGGAAGGCATTCCTCCCATTTCATGCCAAAGGAGAGACCACATGCTCTGAGCATATCCTCGAGAATCTGATTGACTCTTTCGACTTGCCCTTGAGACTGAGGGTGATAAGCTGTGCTGAACAGAAGTTTGGTGCCCAATGCTTCTTGAAAACTCTTCCAGAAATGCGAAGTGAATATGCTTCCACGGTCTGAGCTTATTTCCAAAGGAACACCATGAAGAGGAACAATCTTTGTTGTGTATAGTTCTGCTAACTGGCTAGCTGATATTGTTTCTTTGACAGCAAGGAAGTGAGCTACCTTAGTGAGACGATCAATAACAACGAAGATTGCATCGTTGCCCCTCTTGGACTTCGGAAAACCAGTGACGAAGTCCATTTCAATCATGTCCCACTTCCACTCAGGAATTTTCAGCGGTTGGAGAAGACCGGCTTTTTTTCTGATGAACTGCCTTAACACGTTGACAAACGTCGCATTCAGAAACGTATTTAGCAATTTCACGTTTCATGCCAGACCACCAATACAGTGTTTTGAGATCCTGGTACATCTTTGTACTTCCAGGGTGGATGGAGAGAGGAGTTTCATGAGCCTCCTTGAGAATAACATCTTTGAGACTTTGAATTTGAGGAACTGCAATGCGTCCTTCGAAGAACACCGTTCCCTTGTCATCAATTGAGAAGCACTCATACTTCACATTGTCTGCTTTGATGTTATTTGCGATCTTCTTGATCTCAGCATCACGAAGTTGTTCAGAACGAATCTTGTCCTCGAGAGTTGGGCTGGCTGTCAAGTTTGCAAGATAACCTTGAGGAACAAGACCAAGGTTCAGCTTCTGGAATTCTTCATGAAGTGGAGGTTGGCTTTCCATGATCATGAGATTATTGCAATACGACTTGCGACTGAGAGCATCGGCCATAACATTAGCCTTGCCTGGAGTGTAAGAAATGGTAAGATCGAAGTCTTTGATCTTTTCAATCCATCTCCTTTGCCTGAGGTTTAGATCTGGTTGAGTGAAGATGTATTTCAGACTCTTATGATCGGAAAAGATTTCAGTGCGATTACCCAACAAGTATTGCCTCCATTTCTTGAGGGCAAACACAACTGCTGCGAGTTCAAGATCATGTGTGGGATAATTGAGCTCATGTGCATTCAACTGACGTGAAGCATAAGCCACAACTTGACGTTCTTGCATAAGAACTGCTCCTAGACCTTGGAGAGAAGCATCACAGAATATCTGGAAGGGTTTGGTAGTATCTGGGCCAACCAGAACTGGTGTAGAAGTGAGTTTAGTCTTCAGGAGATTGAAACTTTCATCACATTGTGGAGACCAAACGAACTTCTTGTCCTTCTTTGTCAGATCAGTGAGAGGTTTGGCAATCTTGGAGAAGTTTTGGACGAAACGACGGCAATAGCTAGCCAAACCAAGAAAACTTCTGACTTGCTTCACCGTCTTAGGAGGTTTCCAATCAACAATTGCCTTAACCTTTTCTGGATCAATGGCTATGCCCTTGGCAGAGATGACATGACCAAGATAAGCAACTTCTGGAATCCAGAATTCACATTTGGAGAACTTGGCATATAGACGATGCTCGCGAAGTTTCATGAGAGTGAGACGAAGATGTTCTCCATGCTCTTCCTCGGATTTTGAGTAGACAAGAATATCATCAAGATATACCACAACGAACTTGTCGAGGTATTCATGGAAGACAGAATTCATGAGTCTAGAGAATGTCGCCGGTGCATTGGTGAGACCAAAGGACATGACGGTGTATTCATATAGACCGTAGCGAGTGGTGAAGGCTGTTTGGAATATCTTCCTTTCTGATCTTTATTTGATGGTAACCCATCCTCAAGTCCAGCTTGGAGAATATTGAGGCTCCAGCAAGTTGATCAAAAAGATCATCGATACGAGGAATTGGATACTTGTTTTTGATGGTTTTTTCGTTGAGAGGACGATAGTCAACAACGAGTCTCTTTGTTTGATCCTTCTTGGCAACAAACAGAGTTGGGCATCCCCAAGCCGAGGAGCTAGGTTGAATGTAACCTTTCTCCATGTACATATCGATTTGCTCCTTCAACAACTTCAGTTCAGGAGGAGCTATATTGTATGGATGTTTGGAGATTGGAGCAGTGCCTGGTTCAAGTTCGATCACGAACTCAACTGCTCTGTCAGGAGGCATTCCTGGCAATTCTTCTGGAAAGACATCGGGGAAATCACAAACCACCGGAATAGTTTCAATAGATGGTAGAGGATTTGCATTGAGAGTGTAGAGTTGAGCAACTGGATTTTCAGCATGGAAGTAGACTATCTGGCCAGAAGGGTGTGTGATTTTGACAGACTTAGCAGGACAATCAATGACTGCTTTGTTGGCTACCAACCAATCCATCCCCAGAATGACATCAATATCTGAAGAGTGGAGAGCTATCAAAGTTGCCTGGAATGGAAGATTTCCAATTGTGATCTCGATGTTCTGGCTAACTTTATTGCTTTGCCAGCTAGATCCCGGTGATTTCACTAGGAAAGGGATAGACAACTGTTCGAAGTTGATTCCACTGTTGTTTGCAAAGCATTGAGAGATGAAAGAGTGTGAAGCACCAGAATCGAACAAGACTTTAGCACGAAACGAGTTCACAAGGAGTGTGCCCATTACAACCTCTGGAGATTCTTCTGCTCCCTGGGCCTTGACATGGTTCACCTTCACAGTTCTCAAGACAGACTTGCTCTTGTTGCGGGGCCTAGGCGAAGAAGTGGGTACCACCACATGATTGACCTTAGAGATAGGTAGTGATGGTGGCTTGTTCTGCGGGCACTTGTAGGAGTAGTGTCCTGATAGACCGCACTTGAAGCATGTACTAGCAGAACGAGGATCTGTTGGACTTGGCTGAGATGGAGCACCTCCTAAAGATACCACTGGGGTGGGAGGGAGGGCAAGAAATCCTGCCGGGCTTGGCAAGCAGATGGGCGGTGTTGTAGTGGTATATGGAACCCAAACTCTTCGTTTTTGTGGAGGCATGATAGCTTTCGAGAGATTAGCCTGTTCACGAGAGTGCTTACGAGATTCCTCAACCAATTTGCGCCCATGCTCTTCCTTTAGAGCGATGTTGACGAGGTCCTCAAAATTCTTGGCCTTGACGTTGGTGAGAGCGTACTTGAGTTCCGGGTTGAGACCCCTGCGGAACTTTGCCATCTTTCTCGCTTCCGTGGAGATTTCATCTCCGGCGTAGCGAGCCAGACGATTGAACTCTCTTTGGTATTCGAGAACGTCCAGATTGCCTTGTGTGAAAGAATAGAATTCCTCACGCATTTTCTCCATGAGCCCATCGGGAATGTGATGGCGCACGAAGGCTTGCTTGAAATCCTCCCATGTGATTGCCACACTAGAACCTCTCATTTCTTGGAAATTCTCCCACCAAGACATAGATTGTCCACGGAGAAGGAAGGTCACGTAAGGAACACGGTCCTCGTCAGCCACATGAGCTACCACAAGAGTACGGTTCATTTCACGGAGCCAGTCATCAGCATCCAATGGCTCGGAGGCGGTATCAAACGTGCGCGGATTGAGCTCAAGGAACTCCCGAATAGACACCCGGGTGTTGCCATTACTCCCAAGGTCTTGGTTCTGCTGCATCTGCTTTATAACTTGCGTCATCTGAGACAGCACTTTCCCCATCTCAGGTGGCAGTGTGTGTTCTTCGTCACCACTTTCCATCCTGAAGAGGATACCAAGATTAACACAGTAACCGGACAACAAAATCCAATATAAGTGCTTAAAAGGATTACTTCAGACGGTAAGAAGGTAGCATGGAGCAAACATATACTACCCCCAACGTTCACCATAAATGGTTTGAGTATGAAAGGATAACTAAAGATAGCTAGGAATGGATACATCAATGGACGAAAGGTTCTTGAGAGAAACATGATATTGAAGCAACATCGGGAAACTCGCGACCAAAACTCCTAAGGTACTACAGAAGAACCCAGAACACGTGAAATCCTAACTTGAAAGTTTAGATGAAAGAGAAAAACAACGTTGCACTTCCTTACCAGAAAAGGGAGGTGGGTGGGGAAAGAAATAAAATGGCAGAATTCCTACTCTCACGTTTCATTTTTCCTATATAGCTACAAAATAGTTTCTAGACTCAACTGCGACCAGTAAAAGGGATCCTACAGGCAGACAGGCTCTGATACCATTTGTCGCACCCTGGTTTCTAGGGGATACTCATCGGGCCGAACTGGATAGCAGATGCTTGGATTATGGGGCATAACTGCTCCCACGTCCCAGCTTCCTGGTAGGCCTGCGCTTATGCGCGACAACACAAGCCCTGCTATTCCACCGTCGATGTAAACTATTCACTAGAGACCATAGGCACTACTGTCGACGTACTTCATATCAATCACGCAGGGTACGTCAACAGCGTTTAACAGAATGATAGCACAACATATCTCTAAGACACAAAAGATGGAAATAAGTTGCAAATAGCTCTCACTAGAGCAGAGATAGCAAATACAATCATCCAGAGGACACATGTCCCAACATAACATCATTACATCAGCGGAAGCAAACAAGGTGTCTGAGTACAGACAAAACCAAATAGGCTTAAGAAGCCGGCAATGAAAAGGAAGACGGAGCCCATCCACGAAGTCTCGGATCCTGCCCGGGTCCGCTATCTACTCGTCAACAGCGTCGTCGTACTCCACGTAGTAGCCTCCATAGAGATCCTCGGAATCGTAGTCTGCGTAAACCACAGCCCCAAAGGGGTCAGTACAACAACGTACTGGCAAGCAAGACTCACAGTTCACCAAAGTGTAACCCGTCAACACCAAGCACAGATGCCTTGGGTTCAACGGAAGAAAAGGGGTTATAAAAGATGCTGCAACTGGCTGCGCTAACCAACTACAGAAACACTAACAATTCCGGCTAACAGAAGGAGATAGATAGAACGTAACACAACTATAACTAAAAAAAAAACCCATCTGGATCTCCCCTTATCCAAAGAAGCAATCCAAGGATAACTCACACAGTTGGATTAATGATGGTTCAGGTTATTGTGTCAATAAACCTATTACTAGTCAAGTTATAATAGTTAGGTGTAAGTTGTCTGAGTACTTGTTAGCCAGTACTTTCACCAAGTCGTCACATAACCGCAGACAACACGGCTTCTCGAGAAGATTCATCCCTGCAGGGTGTGCTCCAGTACCCGTACACACTCAAGCCACCAACTAAAACTTAGGTGGACTCGACACGACTCGAACCATCACTACAGCCTGTCCTAGGAGCCACGGAGCTATAAGGTCCCAGCCACGCAGCCGAATACTCAGCGCAGGTGTGCAAAACTCCCGCAGGACACAACACCCCGGCACTACAGGCCTCGCCCTATATGTGTGCGTCATCATCATCAGTAACCATGGGAGCGACCCATTTATGTGTAGCCAAATGACCACCCGAACTAAGTGTGGCTCTTCGGACAAACTGCGGATCAGATCAAAGCCGAGGGGGGTTCCATACCACCACCCGGATGCGGTGAGCACGCTCATCATGGATCAGTAGACAAGACCCTTTTCCTAATTAGGGTCGACACTAGCAGGCCTCAAAACCACACGACGGGCCTCCTGCCGGTGCCTTAACATCAAATTATTATTACCCAAGCATTAACAGGTTGTTGTTTACACATCGATCCCATAGAACATAATAGAAATATGATAACAGAAAGTAACGGTAACAGACTCGAGCAGAAACAACCCTAAGCATGCTAGTAAGACACGGCTCAAACAACGGGGTTATAGGACTGGAGGTGAGGCAATATCATGGTTTCAGGTATCATGTGATAGGATCGTAACAGAGGCAACGATACATATGGCTAGCAGAAATAGACAACGGAAAAGTATCGGTAACCAATGTTGAAAGGAACACAGTGGTTCATGTGAGTGATAACTTGCCTGCAAACCCAGTAGCCTGGTACTGAGCTAAAACCTCAGAAGGGGTGTCGTAAGGATCGTCGGTCTCAACGTCGTCGTCTAACAGAAGCAAAACAGACAAAGCAGAAAGGGTAGACAATCAATATCATGGCATAGTGCACAATCATGGGATGATGCATGTCATGTTAATAGTTGCATCAAAATAAACTAGTTGACATGGTAACACAAATTAAATGGACACATATGCAATTTTGAGTTGCATATGAAAAGCCCATGATTTTTGGGTTGGATTATTGTTTTCCAACTAATCAACAGATGAAGGAGAATAGTATGATGCATGGATAAGGAAAACAACAAAATAACAACATTAGAACCAATTTGGAATAAGGGTTAACAATTTTGGAAATTTATTTAGCAAGTTATGGAATTTTGGTTCCTTAAGGTTGTCACACAAGTATTTGTTGTTTTCACCAAGTTAAATTGTTCAAAACAGATAACAAAGTTTATTTGAAAAGAACACAAAATTTTAGTTGGATTACATGTTTCAAATATTGAAATTGGAATTAGGATATTTAATTATGAATTAAACAATATTAAACAAGTTTTAATTGAATTAAACAAGATTTAACTTGTTTAGGCAATTTTAATTATTCAAAACAGAAAACAAAAATTATTTTGAATAGGTTATTTAAAATGGTATGGAAAACATATTTTATTTGCATGATTTGGATTAATAATGAATTAGTTATGGAATTTATCAAATGTGAAAGGAATAGTTTGAATTTGAAATTTGAAATTATTTGCAATGGTCAAAACAGAAAACAAATGCTATAGATAGATAGATAATTAAATTTGGTGCAGCGTACATATTTTATTTGTATTATTTGGGTTTGTGAAATAAAAGTTATGTGAGTTTTTAGTTTAGGGACTATTCTGAAAATTAATTGGACTGATAACTAAAATAGAAAAGGGCAGAAAAGAAAAGGGCACCGAGCAGTGTCCAGCCCAGCCACTGATAGTGGCCCATCGCCACTGTGGCGCTGAGGTGGCCTCCAGGGGGCATGACATGCGGGTCCCAGCCACGGGCGGTCAAGGAAAAAATTTGGGGAGGCAAATTGCCTCCCCTGGGATTTGATCCCGAGACCTCTCCCTTGCGCACGGAACAGCTAGCCACTTGGGCTGGTTCAGGTTTCTTGACAGGTTCAGAGCAGGTTGGTGTTTATAGTTCAGTTACGAGTTTTACTGAAACTAACTGAATTGGTTCAGTTCGTGCAGGTACCGATCGGTCAGGGAGCAGGGCGAACAGCGGATAGAGGCGGGGATCGCTCGCCGTGCGGCTGCCGGCATGCGCCGCTGCGGTGGCCGGGGGAGGATGCGGGCGCAGCGGCCGGGCGGTGGTGCGGTGCGGTGGCCGTGAGGGATAGGAGGCGAGGGGAAGGGAGCGGAAGGAGGTGCGGCTGCTTACAGCGATGGCGTCGGTGGCGCTCGGTGGCGGCAAACGGAGGATGGCGGCGCCGATCCCGTGGTCGTCGAGGAAGGCCGAGGGAACGGGGAGGAAGAGGGCGCCGCGCCGGTTCCATTCCCGGCCCTAGCGCGGCCGGGCGGGCACCGTGGCGGCGGCGCCTCGCCGGAGAAGGCGGCGGTGAGGAGCTCTCGGGGAGGTTACAGAAACGAGAGAGAGAGCAGTGCAAGGGAGAAGGGCGGCGGTGCGAGGGAGGAAGAAGGAGGAGGAGATTAGGGTTAAGAGGGAGGCGCTCGAGCAGCTTATAACGATGGGGAGGGGGGATCGATCACCATTTCTTCTCTGTACTGCGGACGTGGTCGATGGGGATGGCCTCCGTACGTGAGGAAGAAGACAACGGAGCAAGTAAGCAGGCCAGGGCCACTTGGGCTGGCCCAAGTGGGCTGGGTGCCTTTTTCCCCTCTCTCTCTCTCTCTCTATTTTTTTTCTGTTTATTACCTTTTTTTTTGTGCAGATTTGGAATAGAGAGAGAAAACAATGGTCCTAGGGTTTGCAACTTTGGAAAAGATTTGTATTATTCTGTTTTTGTAACAAACACCTTAAAACAAACATTGTTCTCCAAAAATAAATAAATTCAATTTATGTTATTGTTCTGGAAATTAAAATAATTTGAGCAATGTTGGTATAAAAAGAGATAAATGAACCTAAGCCAAGATTAAAGTCTTGATTCCAATTTTAGTGGAACAATTTTTTTGTTTGTAGTTTTTATTTGACACAAAGTAACATAACAAGTATGACAATTACTTTTAATGTTTTGTTTGGAATTCAAAATAGAAAACAGATGGAAACAAAATCAATTCAAATGCAAAACAAATGCAACAAAAGGCAATGGTTATGATGACATGATGCAAACAAGAAATAAAACAAGAAACAAACATCTAGGGGGAGATTTTCATACTTGGGATGTTACAGCAACATGGAGTCGGTTATTATGTGGATTTTGGCGGGAATGCTGAAATCTGCATAGTGCCCGATCCCGGGGTGTCACAAAATGGTATCAGAGCCTTGGTTCCGATTCCCGAGATTGTTTCGATACGAATGGTTATCGAAGCAACGGGTCCGCAAAGCCTGTAGGCTAACCTCGCTAACGGTCGTTGTTCCTAGAGTGTCAAAAACTATTTCTGCTAAACTATTTTGGGAAAACATCTCGATAGGATTCTTGTTTTCTCCTTACCCCTATTCTATTTCCCCTCCCATCTTATTTGTTTTGGAGTCTACTCTCGTACTCAACCTTTCAAAGTGTTAGGATCCTACGTGGGTGGACGTTTTCTGAGCCCTTAACCTAATAGGTTCGATCATCTGAAGTTCCTGGTGGAAGAACATCGTCATCAGCCCAAGCAAGAATCTCTTGTTAGTGGTGTCGAGAAACCCTTGTTAGTGGTGTCGAGGAGATCAGCCGGAAGCATGAAGAATCGATAGTAGAACTTCTTTCCCCTCCCTGGTTAGCAGGTGGATTGCGAAGGCGCAATCCCTTGTTAGTGGTGTCGTCTGTAACACCTGGGGTGTTACCCTAAATAGAAGTTGGTTGTTTTTCTTTTTTCCATGCATCACATGCATCATAAGCATGCATCATGATAAACCACTTACACATGTTAACTAATTGTAGATCATTGCTTCAACCTTAACATGTGGATCCATATGCAACTCACATTGCATATGGGTCCAATTAAATGTTGTTATCTTGTTAAGTAGTTTACCTTGATGCATCTTTAAACTTGTCATGCATCCATATCTTGATCATGCTGGATCTTTTGCTGTAGTAGTAATTGTTGCATCCGGTGTTTGTTCGAGGTTCGTTGCTTCTTCCCGGATAGGACGTTGAGATGATGTGAGCAACGACGAGTTCTGCTACCTTGCGGGATCTCAGGCAAGTATACTCACTTGCTGCCAAATGGCTGCCTTTCATCACTTGTTACCGATTCTTTCCGTTGATTCTTTTCTGCTATCCTTAGTAGTAGTTGTTTCTGTTACGAACCCATCACATGAATCCCTTAACCTCGATATTGCCTCCCCTCCATACCTATAAACCATTGCTTGTTGCCCGTTCTTACTATCATGCTTAGGGTTGTTTTGCTCGAGTCGGTTACCCGTTACTTTCTGTTACTATATTCCATTATGTTCTGGGGGCTCGATGTTTAATCAATCAATCATGCTACTGTTATTGTTAAATAATAATTTGATGATAAGGCACCGGCAGGAGGCCCTTTGTGGTTTTGAGGCCTGCTAGTGTCGACCCTAATAGGAAAAAGGGTCTTGTCTACTGATCCATGATGAGCGCACTACCCGCATGTGGGAAGCGAGTATGGGCGCCCCCCTCAATTTGACTCGATTCGCATCTCGTCCAAATCGCCTCATTTAGTTCGGGTTTTCCATTTGCTGCATGCATGATCTTGCGAGCCCTTGGATCCCGGGTGGAACTTTTGTAGTCGGCATATAGGGGGACATGGTCTTAGAGTACTATGAGGGTCCATTTTCTTCTGGGCTCGATTAGCCGTGCGCCCAAGGTTCTTTGGGCTTGATGCGAAGAAGAGTTGAGTTGTGTAGAGTACCTCGCTTGGTGGGTTAGCTCCCCATCTGGCGGGTTATTCTTGCGTGTACGGCTAAATTGGTGCAACCCTGCAGGGATAATCTTCTCGAGAAGCCGTGTTTTCCGCGGTTATGGATTTCTTGGTGAAAGTACTGGCTAACAAGTACTCAGGACAACTTAAACCTAATGATTAACAATCTTACACCCAATGATTAACAACTTGACTAGTAATAGGCTTATTGACACAATAATCTGAACCATCATTAATCCAACCGTGTGAGTTATCCTCGGAATGCTTCTTCGGATAAGGGGCGAGATCCAGGATGGGTTTGTTTGAAGTTATCTTTCAGTTGGTTACAATACTCGATCTTATCTTCTTTCTGTTAGCCGGAAGTGGTAGTATCTCTCTGTAGTTGGTTAGTGCAGCCTGCTGTCGCTTATTTGCAATAACCCCTTCCTTTCCGTTGATCCTAAAGTATTTGTATCTTGTGATGATTGGCTACGCCGGTATCTTGTGAGTATGGGTTTATCCACTTGCCAGTACTTAACCGTACTGACCCACGAATCTCTTTCGTGGCTGCATATTCAATATTGCAGTCAACAGATTTGAAGTCTGACGACGTTAGCTTGGGAATCCCTCCGGCTTGGCCTGGGCAGGGATTGGACGCTCTCGGTTATCTTCAGGACTCTTAGTCCAATTTGTATCTTGTCCGTAGACGGACGATATGTTGTTTCTTCCGCTGTTATTTGGATCTTTGTATTGTATCAGTTGTATCCCTGGCTCGTCTGAGTCATCTTGTATCTATCTGTTTCTGTTGTAATTGTGGAATATTCGTGAACTATTGTAATGTTATCACAAGTGGCAACCTGGAGTCGGTTATTATGTGGATTTTGGCGGGAATGCTGAAATCTGCATAGCGCCCGATCCCGGGGCGTCACAGGAAACATGGGCATTGGTCCCGGTTGGTAAGCCCCATTTGTCCCGGTTGTGCAACCGGGATGGGCCAGCCGGGACAAATGGCTCTCCCCCATTGGTCCCGGTTGTGCCAGGACCCGGGACAAATGGGGTTGACCACGTGGCGAACCTGGCCAGGGGCATTCGTCCCGGTTCTTAACACGAACCGGGATGAATGACTACTTTGCCGCAGCAGCACTTTTGCCATTTTCTCTGCCGCGTCAGTTTTTTTTTCTATTTATTGTTTCCCTTTTTATTTATGTTTTGCGATCAATTCGATTTTACGATACTCCTGTCACCATACACTAATAGGGAGCCTTGGTGGCCCCTCCCCGGACCTCCCGGATCCCAGGAGAAGAGAGGAGCCCGGTGGCCCTTCCCCGGACCTCCCGGATCCAACGAGAAGAGAGGAGCCTCGGTAGCCCCTCCCCGGACCTCCCGGATCCCACGAGTCAATAAGTAATACATATATATAGCAAAAGAAGGAACACTTATATTATAGAAGCTAAGTATATCGAGCATATTACATGACCGATGGAATGAATTACAAAATCAAATTCAGTTCCAACCGGCGCTATAGTACTCTCCATTACATTTAGGACCTCTGCATCTAAGAAGCCCACAATTTCCTCCTGAATTTCTCGTATGCGGTCCCTTGGTAGAAGACCGTTCCAGAGCCGTTCGATCTAATATAAAGAAGAGTGGTCAATATATATTAATGAAACTAAGTAACTAAAATAGATGGTAATAAGAAAAATTGACGACTGGCGTACATGAAGGTGGTTTAAATCTCTGCCCTTGGGACAGGTCGTCTGACGAATGAACTCGCAGACGTAGTATCCACACAAGTGATTCCCGTCTCCTTGTTGCAAGCACTTTACGAGAACATGGTTTCAATCAAAATAATAATCAATCAGCCATGATAATGGTATCGACACTAGAATCAAGGAGATGCGTGGATCTAGATAGTAGTACTTACTTCCACAATATCAAATGTAAGCTCTGATTTCCATTCACCCCTGGACTTTTTAACGCTGCCTGGGAAAGAAAAAGAATAAAAAGAGTTAGTAATTACTTGATGTCCGAAAATGAAACAAAGTAGTCGATATAGTGCCATATATAAAGACTGAAATTAATAAAGATTGAAATTACCGTTGGATCATTTCCTGCATGGGCGCCCACATCGCTAGGGGTTTATGTTTTGGGTCCATTACCAGTACTTTTCCTTTGTCAACTTGGAAGATTAGCAGAATATAGTGGAAGCTGCGCACGCAGAACTCATCAATTATACACTGAACATCGAGTAAGGAAAACAGAATGTGTACAACATAGTAACACTCACCCAAAGTTAGAAGGAAATAGTATTTCCCATCGGTGTTGTTGAAACCTTATTTCCCTTAGAATATTATCTTCCGTATCCTTGTGATATAGCTCAAGAGTCTTATGATTAACAAAATGTGGGTCAATGAACCCACTATCATAGATTTGTCCTCTTTTGCATTCGAGAATCTTCATTCTGCAATTTTATATATATATATATATATATATATATATATATATGAATATGAATATGCGATGAACGAGGTGAGCTAGCTAGAGACTTAATTAGAGAAATAAGTACTTACAGACAATAGGCACTAACGATAGATTTGTCGAGGGCCTGCTGCTGGAATAACTGAAACAATTCGGAAAATTGAATCAGAACCATTCAATCTCCATACCCGTAGTGCTCGTCTCTAACTACGAGACATATCCAGTCCTGAGATTTCTGAGCGGCTTACATATACCAATTATGCACTCTTCGCATTTTGGTTGGTAGATCCTTTACCTCCTCGGGTTTGACGAGAGGATTCCCGTGCTGGTATTTGTACGCACATTCAGCTTCGGGGAAGTAGTCCATTGTTTGCATATACTCAGCAATGGACAAACCCGCAGCAGCTGCCCTTTCTCCATACAGTTCTATAAACTCCGGATCAATTTGCTCGTCAGCATTAGTGCTCGGCCCCACCTGGGTATTGGAAATCACTTTGAGCGGGGAGATGGATTGTTTTTTCTGCTCTCTGAGCTGGGCAACTGTTTTCCCCCTTTTCGCGCTTGCGCTACTACTCTTCGTCGACCGCACCATTTCCTGGTGTGACTTAAGAATAGAGCGGTCTTAGTCAGATGACAGACTCGGCTCGGGTTGATGAAGAGTCTTCACCATTTTCCACGCTCGTTCTACATCTTCTTCTGTCTCGGGGAAATCTGCCTTTTTCTGCTCCTTCCGCTTCGATTTCCATGCCTCGTATTCGTCCCTTGCGATTTTATGGGTTTGCTCAGGAGTATAGTCGTAAGGTAACTTGGGTAACTCCTTTGGTACCTTCGGGAGGGGTGATCGTTGACGTTTGGGTGATCTTTTACGTTTCGGCAGAAACTTAGTCGGCGGAGAAGGCTGACGCGGCGGCGTAAGCGACCGCGCTGGAGACGTGCACGGCATAGGTGACCGCGCTGGAGACGGCATGCATGGCGGAGACAACCGCGCTGTAGACTGTTGCGCTGGAGAATGGTGAGGAGTCGATGGCCTTGCCGTCTGATTTGGAAGCACAATGCATTCCTTTAGCCATAAACGGTCAACTTATTCGCTTCTCCGAGTTCAGTCACCTCTCCGTCTTCACCTTCAGGGAATTCAAGCTTCACCCGCTCGAATCCGTTGACAACTTCATCGACCCCAACAACATCGTAGCCCCGTGGAACCGGAAGACAATGGTGAGTTGGTTCTTTGTCAATTGGTAAGACATAGCCGACCGCCGCCTTGATGGTTATATTGACGACCTTCATGTGGAGCTCACAGGTTGCCATCTCCGTGATATCATCCACCAGGAGCATCATCGGCGGTGCATCATCACCCGGGAGCTGCGTGGACACAACGCTGCTTTTCCGATGAGAATGTGCGGCGTTGGTAGCATCGACTTCACCTTGTACCATGTGTGGTACGCTGGTAGACACTAGCTGCTGGCTAAGTGTGTTAATTTGCTTCTGCTGCTTCATTGCTACCTCATGCGTCCGCTTTATCTGTTCTTCAAGTTGACGCCTCCAGTTTTCCTGACTAGATGCTTCCGCTGCCTCCGCGTCCTTTTTCCGTTGACGGCTTCTATCGGGATATTTCTTTTTGCTGTCGTCAAACCCAATACTCCACGGAGGATTTCCTTTTGTGCCTCGTGTACGCCCTACGTGTTCCTTATTCCCGAGGGCGCATGTGAGCTCGTCGTTCTCTCTATCTGGCACGAACCTCCCCTCTTGAACATCCTTTATTGTGGTTCTAAGATCTTCTATGGGTAGAGGATTCTCTTTATGCCTTAGGTTATATATTGCTTTTCCTTCGGCGTCCAACTTGCCCCCGTGGCCGTAGAACCAAGACCTTGTCCGCTCGACCCACAGGAATGGCTCGGGAGTGATCCCCTTCTCAAGCAGGTCGTTCTCCCATTTCTCCCACTTGGGCATGGAACCCTTGTAGCCAGCTTGCCCCATAATATGGTGATATACCTTTTTGGCGGCGTTTTCCGATTTGTTTTTGACCTTTCCGTTGCATTCTCTCACAGCTTGTACTTCACAAACTCTGGCCATAAGGGTTTTATTTTCTCATACCCTTGAGTGAAATCCGGAGTCTTGCCCTTCTTAACAAAGTCAAGATTCAATCTTTTCTTCCAGTTCTTGAATTGCTAGGCCATCTTTTTCAGAGTCCACGCCTTGAACTTTTCCAGTAACTCAAGTTTCTTTTTAGTAACATCGGCTTCACCATCTACCTCCTCATTCTCATCCGCCTCATTCTCGTCCACCTCTGGCAAGGGTAAGGTGAAATTACACATGATGTTTTTGAAAAGACGATCTTTGGCTTTTTTAATGACAAATGAAATTCCTTGTCTCCGCGGATCTTTTGGCTCATTCCACTCTTGAACAGTGATCGGGATGTGATCCCTAACTAGCACTCCGCATTGCTTCACGAATTTTTGGGCAACATCAGTGGGAAGCTCGGGTGCGCCGTCTGCTGCGGTTGTTTTGATCCTATATCTTTGAACTTCTTTGTTGCGCCTCGTTTAGTCTTTTTTCGGTTGATATGCTTGAACCGGATGGCTAAAAATATAAAGACTATTAATACATGTATATAGACAACGGATGCTTCATTAATTAACATATCTATATGCACATCGGAGCCGGTGTTTGTAATTTGTACGGCTCCACCGGAGCCGTCTGCTTCTCCCTCATCGGAGCCGTCGGCTTCTCCCTCACCGGAGTCGTCGGCTTCTCCCTCGGCAGAGACGTCTCCTCGGGTGAACTCTGGATCTCCCTCACTGGAGTTGTTCATCCACTTTCTCACATCGGTCTCTCCCTCGGGCCCGCGGATTAAACCCGCGAGCAAGTTTTCCGCATCTTCATCTCTTGGCTCCATACTTTTCTGAAAATACACAAAATTCCCTAAGTTAGAAAAAAAGAGTAATTAGATGTTCCAGATCCATTTCATCAAAATTGCTTATAGATAATAGCTAATGGTAGTTATACCTAAACAAGTTAGAAAAAAGAGTATCAATATGTTCCAGATCCTCATTTCAATTATAAGAGCAACATTGATGAAATATTTAAACGTATCAATACACACTAAGAGTTACATAGCTCGGGTTCATTTTATTTAACCCTAATACATCACGATCGAATAATATCACTTATACATATTCATGACATTTCTCAAACTAATTAAGTCCGACCGGGTCCTAAGCCGCGGGGTGCTGAGTCGCGGGTGCTACGCATCCATAGGTAAGGAACCCTCACAGGGTCATGGCTCACGTGGTAAGAAACCCTCCGAATAATCGACCAACCGCTGCTATACTCCATATCGAGCAAGTACGTGTAGCGACGGACGTGCTCGTCCTCCTCCCTGATACGCTAATGTACCACCTCCTCAGGGGCCGGCTCTCTCCACACCAACTGTGGCCCATGCGATGGCCACCAAAGAATATCCGGGTCGACCACGTCACCCAGAATTCTCACCAAGCCGCGTGTTCTGGTAGTAAGAACCTCCCAGTGCCAGCCCGGCGGGGCCCAGTCCCGGACATCGCCCGGCGGGTCCAACAGAGACATAAGCTAAAAACAAACCCGGACTAAGTAAATATTCCTAATTAAGTAAAATACCTTAGTGTTTCTAACTTAGTCAAAAATAGTAAATGGAGAAATATGACATAAATAATATGAAAGTTAAACACAAAGGATCAAATTGGCCCATTCTCATATCTTGTGCTTGTTACGAGGTAGTATACGTGATGGCGATCCGGAGAAGGATGAAGACAAGGGTTTCTGAACTTCATTGAAACTAAACAAAATCACATACGTAAGTGTTTGTGAGATCCGAACAAAGTTGGACCATTTCGTGCACATACATAATAGGGACATTCTTAATAACCCCGGACGGGGCTATTAAGAATATCACCATTGCGTATATGTACCAAACGGTGCAACTCAGTTCAGATCTCACTAACAATAATATTACATATGCGACGTTCCTTAGTTCCAACCGAAACCCTCATCTTCATCCTTTCCCCAGATCACCACCGCCCGTAGTACCTCTTAACAGGAACAAGGGTTTCTGAACTTTAGTATGAAGTATGACTAGCAGATCAGATCGAGTCTTGCCGAGTAAAGTTGCGACTCGAACGGGACATAACAGTTGTAGCATCCCAGATTATCCATATCATGTGTGAAAACATTGCAGATCACTTCCTCTTCTTAGAAGAAGAGGAAGTGATCTGCAATGTTTTCACACATGACTGGATAATCTGGAATGTTGTTATGCCCCGTTCGAGTCACAAGTTTACTAGGAAAGAGTGGATCTGATCTGCTAGTCATACTCCATACTAGGCCTTGATGTGAAGTTGGACCTTCACATTTTGTGCTTGCTACGAGGTAGTACACGTGATGGCGATGCGGGGAAGGAAGGGTTTCTGAACATCTTTGAAACTGAACAAAATAATATATGTAATATAGTGAGATCCAAACAAAGTTAGACCCTTTTGTGCACATCCATAACGGCGACATTCTTCATAACCCTAGACGGGATTTCTAAGGAATGTCACCATTACGAATGTGCACTAAAGGGTTCAACTTCATCCGAATCTCACGAACCATATTACATATGTGACGTTATTTAGTTCCAAATAAATCCAGAAACCCTCATCTTCATCCTTTCCCTGGATCACCACCGCCTGTAGTACCTCTTAACAGGAACAAGATGGTCATCGGGCCTTGATGTGAAGTTGGACCTTCACATTTTGTGCTTGCTACGAGGTAGTACATGTGATGGCGATGCGGGTGAAGGAAGGGTTTCTGAACATCTTTGAAATTAAACAAAATCATATATGTAATATAGTGAGATCCGGAAAAAATTGGACCCTTTTGTGCACATCCATAACGGCGACATTCTTCATAACCCCGGACGGGATTTCTGAGGAATGTCACCATTATGAATGTGCACCAAAGGGTTCAACTTCATTCGAATCTCACCAACCATATTACATATGTGATGTTATTTAGTTCCAAAGAAATCCATAAACCCTCATCATCATCCTTTCCCCGGATCACCACCTCCTGTAGTACCTCTTAACAAGAACAAGATGATCATCGGGCCTTGATGTGAAGTTGGACCTTCACATTTTGTGCTTGTTACGAGGTAAGTACACGTGATGGCGATGCGGGGGAAGGAAGGGTTTTTGGAGTTCACTGAAACTAAACAAAATCATATATGTAATAGTGAAATCCGGAAAAAATAGACCCTTTTGTACACATACATAATGGGGACATTCTTCATAACCCCGGAAGGGATTTCAGAGAAATGTCACCATTACGAATGTGCACTAAAGGGTTCAAATTCATCCGGATCTCACGAACCATATTACATATGTGACATTATTTAGTTCGAAAGAAATCCAGAAACCCTTGCATTCGTTCCTTTCCCCGGATCACCACCACATGTAGTACCTCTTAACAGGAACAAGATGGTCATCGGTCTGTGTGCCTCATAACAGTTCCAAATTTCTAACACTAAGTAAAAAAATTATAACTTAGTGAAATTTTCTAACTTAGTGAAATTTTCTAACAGTAACTTAGTGAAATTTTCTAACTTAGTGAAAAAATTTCTAACTTAGTGAAAATTTCTAACTTAGTGAAATTATTCTAACTTAGTGAAATTTTCTAACTTAGTGAAATTTTTCTAACTTAGTGAAATTTTCTAACACTAACTTAGTGAAATTTTCTAAAAATTCTTCATTGAAATTCCTAACACTAAAATTCCTAACACTAAAAATTCCTAAGTAAAAGTTCCTAACACTAAAAATTCCTAAGTAAAAAATTTATAACACTAAAATTTCTCTAACACTAAAATTTCTAATTTTTCTAACACTGAAACTTCTAACACTAAAATTTTCTAAAAGTACAAATACCTAAATTCTCTAACACTAAAATTTCTAATTTTTCTAACACTAAATTCTAACGTTTCTAACAGTAAAAAAATTCTTAAGTGAAATTCCTAACACTAAAATTCCTAACACTAAAAAATCCTAAGTAAAAATTCCTAACACTAAAATTTCTCCAACACTAAAATTTCTAGTTTTTCTAACACTAAAATTTCTAACACTAAGATTTTAAAAGTAAAAATACCTAAATTCTCTAACACTAAAATTTCTAATTTTTCTAACACTAAATTCTAATGTTTCTAACACTACAAAATTCGAAAAACAAAAGCACTAAACAAAAATTCTAACGTTTAATTCTTACCTAGGAGCGATCGGAGTTGAGATCGACGGCGAGGGGTGATGGACGAGCGGATAGCGCTCGTCCATGAGCGCGGGCACGGGCCCGCAGCGAGACGGCGCGGTCGCGGCGGAGGCGGACGGTCGCGGCAGAGGCGGGCGGGCGCGGCGTGGGCGACGTACAGGCGCGGGCGCAAGCAACGGGGCTCCTCCACTGGTCGACGGCGAGCTCCTCCACGGGTCGACGACGGCGCGGGCGCGGGCAGCCTGGCGGCGTTCGCGATCTAAATCCTGCGCGGGGTTATGATTTTGGGGGAGGGAGACGACGCATATATATAGGTAGGGGCATCCATCCCGGTTCATAAGAACAACCGGGATGAAAGGGTCTTCCGTCCCGGTTGTTGCTACGAACCGGGACGGATGCATCACACTTTTTTTTTCGCAGGGGCATGTGTAACGCGCGCGTTGGGGGGGGGGGCATCCGTCCCGTTTGTTTGCAAAAACCGGGACGAATGCCCTATTTTTAATTATTTTTATATTTGAAATTTGTTTCTTTCTATTTTTCCAAAACTCCTATAAAACATTAAATAACAATCAGATAATTATAAAGTAACTGGATATATTCATTTCCAACATATTTGGTGAAGTTTAAATTTTGAATTATTTGCATTTTGAATTAATTAATTTAAGAAATGGAGAAAATATCAAATAATTTAATGAATTCTGAAAATTGCAAATTATATAAAAATTAACAGAAAGATAAATTCAACTCACTTTTGATGTTTTAAAACTCAATTGGGTGACTGATAAGGTGGTTTCCATATTTTGTTTCCTTTATGTTTTTATTGTTTTCCTTTATGTTTTCGATTGTTTTATTTTGTTTTCTGTTGTTACCTTTTTTGTTTTCTTTTGTTTTATTCTGTTTTTTATTGTTTCCATTATGTTTTCTATTGTTTTCCTTTATGTTTTCTATTGTTTTATTTTGTTTTACCTTGTTTCCTTTTTGTTTTCTCTTCTTTTATTTTGTTTTCTATTGTTTTCCTTTATGTTTTCTCTTGTTTCCTTTTTTGTTTTCTCTTGTTTTATTTTGTTTTCTATTGTTTCCTTTATGTTTTCTATTGTCTTCTTTTATGTTTTCTATTGTTTCCCTTTATGTTTTCTATTGTTTTATTTTGTTTTCTGTTGTTACCTTTTTTGTTTTCTATTGTTTTATTTTGTTATCCATTATATCCTTTATGTTTCAAATAATAACTCCACACGTTTCAAATACAGAACAAGGTATGCATATACATAGTTTCGTCGCATACAAGGCAGACAGATATATACGTAGTATCAAACCTTTTATCAAACCTTCAAGGGGGGATGTAGAACAAAACAATCGGTATCGCCATCATACAGCCCGACCGTGGCTATTGAGTGCATATATGCATATCAAAAGAACGGTCGGACATAGGATGACGAATCCGGATGATTTGTATTCGGTCGATGAACTGAATGATGTATCAAACCTGTTGTCAAACCTTCAAGGGGGGATGTAGAACAAAACAATCGGTATCGCCATCATACAGCCCGACCGTGGCTATTGAGTGCATATATGCATATCAAAAGAACGGTCGGACGTATGATGGCAAATCCGGATGATTTGTATTCGGTCGATGAACTGAATGATGTATCAAACCTTAAAGGGGGGATGTAGAACAAAACAATCGGTATCGCCAGCATACAGCCCAACCATGGCTACTGAGTGCATATATGCATACCAAATGCACGGTAGGACGTATGCTGGCGAATCCGGATGATTTGTATTTGCTTGATGTACTGACTGATGTATGAAGGTGGGCTATATATAGCATCCTCTGGCTCACAAAGTGTTCTAATAGGGGTTCGATCCAACAGTTAAGGAACACCCCTGATCCAATGGCTCACAACCGATCGAAAGAAACACACCGTACCCCTGATCGAACGTCTCACAACAGCTTGAAAGAAACACACCCCTGATCCAACGACTCACAAGCGCTTGAAAGAAACACACGATCCGTGCGATTCTTTCTGATTGGTCCCAACGAAACCCTAACCATTTAGTCCCGGTTGGTAAAACAGGCCGGGACTAAAGGGACGATCCATTCCCCAACAAAAACCGAACCATTTCGTCCCGGTTGGTAAAACAGGCCGGGACTAAAGGGTATGTTTCTTCTCACTATATATATGTATGCATTGCCACCATTGGCATAAACACATATAAACTCACCACTCTCTCATGGCTTCTACCGTACCCACTCTAACCTTCCTCCATGTGGAGGCACTTTCCGCCTCGAACTACCCCTGCCCGCCCGGGTACAGCGTTCCTGCCGGTTGGATGCTGAGCGCCGGAGGAGTGCTGGTCCCTCCTGTTCCTCAAGGTGTGGCGCGTCGGACGGCCATCATGAACCA